>OY754961.1:62669688-63869688 GCA_963576555.1 Ferdinandea cuprea
TACATTGCTGGTTTTACTTCTTTAAATAGGTACCCATTACCCCATTGTTGACTATTACTGTCGAGCAGCTCAGGAAAAAAAAACTTCATTGAAGTCCCAATTGGTGTTGAATTAAGTGGATTTAATTACACTCAAGTAAGATAATTTCAGTTTTATTTGTTATATCTTTACCTACATTTATATTCAATTTGATTTACGTACATAGATATTACATCTGCATTGTAAATTTTTTTTATACGGCGGTTTACTTTTCGTAAATTTTGTGCGGCGAAAGATTTTTTCTTTTGCGGCGTTTCGTGTTATTGTTTTTGTGGAAAATTTTTCTCGTGTGTTAGGGTTACCATACCTTGCTTATTCTATTAAATAATTTTTTTTGTTCGATTTTATTTTTCGATTTATTATTCGATTGTTTAAATGAATAAATTTCCGTGTTAATAATTGAAATCAAGTTTAGCTTTGACTTTTCGTTTATTGAAATAATTTGAGAATTTGGTTAACGCACTATTTTCGCATTCGATATTTGGTTTTTCTTTTGATACAGTCTTTTGGTTTCCTTTAAAGTTCTATAAATTGATACTATTTTTATTTGAGCTTTTTTTTCATTTTCAAAAGCGCTTAGAGCATCGAGGTTGCTTGAACGTCGGGGGTAAATGGGCATACAGGCGGATTATCCGTTCAGTTTGGACAGGACTGTGATGCCATCGAGGGGAAATTATCGGATATAGAATTTCTTTTAAAGAATACACCAACTAATCCCAAGTCCGGGGAATATTTAAAAATCGTCACCAATATCGAGTGGGCGTTAGCGCGTTTAGAGAGAGCCATCGCGGAGGAACCAGAAGAGGTTTCTGAGATTAATAGTGCTGTTAGGTATCTTAACCGATTGCGAAGGAGATGAGAAAAATGTTGAAGAAGAGGAAAAGGCGACCGCGTCCGGTGTGGTGAGGAATAGAGTTTCTCAAGTTCCAGCCGAACCTCTTTCGACAGTTCGTGATTCAACACTACAATCATCTGAACGATGTGCGGAGAGAATTAAAAAATGGGACGTGAAGTTTACAGGGGAACGCTGTGGAGCGTCAGTGAATGCATTTTTGGATAGGGTTGAGGAGCTTCGTCAAGGCAGGGGTGACAGAAGCACATTTGTTTAGGTCGGCTGTTGATTTGTTCATCGTGAAGGCACTTATTCGGTTTAGGGCGATTAGGGTCACAATTGGTACGTGGCAAGAACTGGTTAGGGAATTAAAAGAAGAATTTCTTCCTCCTAACTACGACGATCTCTTGTTGGATGGGATCAGACGTCGTACGCAGGGTAAGGAATAATCCATTGGCGTATACGTGGCGACGATGGCAAATATTTTTCAGAGGTTACTGAACCTCTTTCTGAAAGGGGGCAGCTGGCGATTCTTCAAAGGAATCTGGCACAGTTTTACTAGACACAACTTGGATTGGCCGATCCAAAGTCGTTCAATGATTTGGTTGTGCTGGTAAGACGGTTGGAAACGGTGAGGGAAAATGTCGAAACATTTGCTCCCCTCCTAGTATTCGTTGTCGACATCTTCTTGAGCCGGATTTGGCTTATGTAGCGGTTAAAGCTGTCGTTGAAAGGAACGCTCAACCAAATAGCCTGCTGGCAACCAGTCGGCTCATCGTAGGGATTTTGTCCAATAGTCATGACACGCGTCCGTACATTAGTGTTAGCATTTATGGGGTTAACTTCTTAGGGCTTTTAGATTCCGGAGTTTCGCGGGCGATAATTTGTAGGGATGGTTGGAGAATTCTATAAGATTGGGGTATAGGATTAATTAAAGGCAACATAGATTCGGTTTCATTACGGATGGGGCAGGTAGAAGGTGTAGTTTCGTTGCCGATATTAGTGCGGGGAAAAGATGTTTTGTTGGAGTGTCTTGTCATACCGAGTCTCCCACATGTCTTAATTATTGGAGCAGATTTTTGGGCTCTTTCGGATCGTCCCGGATTTGAGAACAGGGCTGCGGCATTTTTCAAGCCAAAATTCATTGGCTGCAATTTCGGATGCGCCGGGTTTGTCGGAATTAGACGAGACACAACAACAAAGGTTAGTTAATTTCATCGATAGGGTTTTTAAAGATATGCCTGAAGGTCTTCGTTGCACCCATCTGATGGAAAACAAAATCAAGATAAATGCGGAGCCGATAAAACAACGGTATTATCCGGTTTCTCCAGCAGTCCAGGTTCATATTGATAGGGAATTAGCTATCATATGATTAGGGACGGTATCGTTGAGAAATCGAATAGCCCTTGGGCTTCTCCCATAGTCATGATTAGGAAGAAATATAATTCGTATAGGTTTTGCGTAGATTATAGGAAGCTTAATAAAGTTACTGAAAGGGATACTTATCCTCTCCTCTATATATCGGCGACTTTAGATAAGCTTAGGGATGCGAAGTTTCTTTCCTCCTTGGATATTAAGTCAGCGTATTGGCAGATCCCTGTAGAGGAAAGTTCGCGTCCTTATGGAAAATAGTAGTAGGGAAAAGCGATAGGGCAAATATTTAAGTTCAATGTCATGACAATCCGCTTTCAGGGCACATGGGGGTTAAGAAAACGTTTGGTAGGGTAACAGAAAATTGATCTGGGACAACGGTCCGCAATTTAAGAGTAGGGAGTTGAAGGCTCTTTGCGAAGGGTACGAGCTTACGATTAGTTTTACCGCTCACTATCATCCTCCGGCTAATCCAACGGAATGGATTAACCAGATTATTAAGACGACACTTCGGGCGTATGTGTCTGAAAATCATAGGCATTGGGATCTTCAATTAGCGAAGGTGGCGTGCAGTATTCGCACAGCCCAGCATGAAGTTTTGGAGTATCACCGTATTACGCTAATTTCGGTCGAGGAATGGTGACTTTCGGGAACCTCCCGCCACCGTCGTTTGAATAGCTGAATAACTCGTAGTAACCTGATTTCCAGGGAAGTGAACCTCAAGGAGAAGACTGAAAGTCTCCGTCTTTGTACCAGTGTACGTGCCATCAGGTTTAAGGACTGCATCCAGTTTATTTGGCCTGTTCCTTTGGAGGACTTTAACAAGCCTACTAGTTGCCTTTAGGCTTGTTAAAGACTTCGAATGCCTGTAACGTCAATCATTTGCTGTCTTCTTGCTGTAACAAAGGTGGTTTGATGACCTGCATTGATGGTGGCAATATCAGACGATAAAATTAAGTCCAAAAGTCGATCTCCACTTATGTTGCATTTGCTGCTGCCCCAAACAATGTTCTGAGCATTAACATCGCAACACAAGATAAGAACCAATTTAGAGAGGTCATCGGCGAAATAAGCCGATGCAACGACCAAATTTTCCCAATTATCATTTGCATAGAAAGTTATAGAAAGAGCTACCAAATCTTGATTACGAAACTGTGAAAGATGTCAATACAATAAGACAAGTTCGGATTGCTCATCATAAAGAACGTGGTATAAATCACTCAAGCAACTAAGACCACAGATGCAATTTTTTCACACCCATGGTTCCTAAATGGATATGATGTGTGATTTTTTTCTACTAGCCACAAGCCTGCTACTTAAAAGGGCGGTATCAGCCTTGCAGTGCTGTAGGTTAATTTGTCAGAGAATCGTCACTGGTCTGCCCCATCTCGTGCTTAAAGGTGTCACCATCCCTATATCCGATGAAGTCAAATATCTGTGGGTAATCCTTGATAAAAAACTTCTATGGTCCAAACATGTCGAATAGAAAACCGATAAAGCGCTGTCAACTTTCTGGCAGTGTAATGGCGCTTTTGGTAAGACATGGGGCTTGTCTCCAAAACAGGTCCTTTGGATCTATACGGCCATGATTAGACCGCTACTCTCATACGCATCAGTTGTTTGGTGGAACAGGCTTTCGCGGAAACGTGTTACTCCTTCTTTTGCCAAACTCCAAAGAACGGCATGTCTCAGCTGCACAGGGGCCTTCCCTAGCACCCCGGGCTCTGCTCTAGATGCTTTGATGAATCTTCTTCCCCTTTGTTTATATATCATGGGGTGTACGCTAAAAACTATCTTTCGCTTAAAGAGAGGTGGTTTTTGGTACTATGCGCACTGGAATTTTGAAGAACGTGCTCGAGAATTATCCTTTGATCCCTGTCTTATGGATATGCCGTCTGATGCAATGACACCAGAAATCCTTCTGCAAAAAAACTACCGCGTCAAATTTCCACAGGTAATGGAATGGCTTCGGTCAGACTCTGAATCATGGATTGAATGAAATCGTATTTTCACGGATGGCTCCAAAACCGGACAGGGGCTGCTGCTTGAGTCTTTGTGGAACGCGATGATATACGACTTTACTACCCCTTGGGTAACCATGCATCTGTTTTCCAAGCGGAGATTTTTGCCTTCCTAATGGCTATGCGCTCTATTGTGAACAATAGGTGGAGGGCTAGATGCATTTGCATCTGCAGTCATAGCCAACCTGCATTAAAAGCGCTTCTAAAACTTCTTACCTCGTCCAAGCTCAAGCTTTCTCTGAATTTGGTCGGAAGACTGAACACAGTGAATCTTGTCTGGGTACCAGGTCACACTGGCATCCAGGGAAATGAGATCTAGGATGAGCTTGCTGGGCAAGGTTCAGAAGAAATTTTCTCAGGACCCGAACCTGTGTTGGGTCTGACTGCATCTTTAGTCATGTCTTCTATCGATTCTTGGGTTTCTCGTGAACACAAGATTCTGTGGCGCGATTGCGGTGGATGTAGACAGACCAAAATACTGCTCCCGGACATTTGCAAAACGTCAGCATCTTTTCTTCTATCTCTGAGGAGAATCGGCTGTAGGCTGCTTGTAGGCGTTCTTTTGGAGCACCAAGCTTCTGCTAAACACTTAAATGTGTTGGGCTTAAGCGACACCACTACCTGTCCTGCTTGCGGTGAGGAGGGTGACACAGCAGAACACTTTCTCTGCAGTTGTCCGGCCTATGCTAGCATCAGGTGGCGGATCTTCGGGGCTGACGTGGTAAGTGCCGAACATCTAAGCTCTTTATCACTGAAGCTCCTTCCTGTGTTTCTACGAAAGACGGGAAAACTAAGTACATTAATGTTAGGTGTCTGAATGGTAGTACAATGGACCTGTAGTTGTGTGTGAGCGATCCATCGGATAGTAGCAACCTCCGACAAAAAAAAAGCACTGTTTGACATGAAATGGAAACGAATCCTGCCAAGATGCAGATAGCGTCGCATGCTATACCTAGATTTGATGACCTCGGCAGCAGCAATGTTTATACTCAACATTAGAGAACTACCACCTTCATTGTGACAGTTTTTACTCTTCTTGTGTGAACGGACCATCCAGGCTTTTGTTTCGCGACCAGGGTTCTGAACGCTTTAACACATCCGCCGATTTCCCTAGTTTCAGAAACAGGGCGTGGGCAGACACAGGAGCTTGAGGAGGGTTGCTTTTCGACACTTGGGCGACGATGAGACAATGTGGAAAAAATGTGTGGAGACAATGTGGAGCTAAAATCAATTTTCGGTTCTTTGAATCACCAACAAAGTCAAATGTGCATAATGCATTTTTGTTGGGAATCCCGCACTTTCCATATAAGAACTATAAATATACAACCAGATATTTCGTAATATCTACCGCAAAAGATAAATGAATAAAGGTACGATTACACGGCCATTTTTCGAGTCATTTAAATTACGCTGTGACGTAAAAATCACATCAAAAAGCAGACATTTTAATGTTGCCCGAGTGATCGCTATTTTTGGGATGATATTTTCGGCGTCATTTAAATGACTAGGAAAATGGCGGACCAAAAGGTCGTGTGATCGTTTTTTTAGTGACGCCTAGGACAAATGACTAAATTTTTTGGCTGTTGCTTCATTTAAATGGCAGCCTCTAAAAAATAACTAGGCACGAAATTCCAGCCATGTAATTTTTCTACGCGAATGACAAATGACGCAGCATTTAATACGATGTCCGTGCTTTCATTTGGATTCTGTTATTGTTACGAAAGGACATAATAATTAATAAATTGTTTTCTTATTGTTGTGGTTGTGTTGTTATGTGATGTCATCATAAATTGCAAATTGTGGAATGTTTTTTTTCCCCACACAAATACTATGGGCATTAAATGAAAAGTTTTTAAGGGTAGAACAAGCAAATACTGACATTCTTGAGAAATGTCATTTTTGAATTATTCAGGGACCTTTTTCGATGTTCCAAGGACCTCCGAGTGAAAATTCATAGCAACAGCAATTTGTTACGTGTTTTTATAGACATTTTCCGAAAAGGTCCTCTTTTAAAGATTCAAGGACATTTTACGATGTTCCAAGGACTTCCGAGTGCAAAGTTAATAGCAACAGCAATTTGTTACGTGATTTTATAGGCATATTCAAATATATAATTTTTTAAGGACTGAATGACCTTTTTCGATGTTCCAAGGACCTCCGAGTGTATATATATACTTGTATATATATACTTTCATTTAAGGCCCATATCATGCGGGTTGAAAAGAAAATATTAATAATTTCTTAATGGTTAATTTTTTTTACACCGCAATTGAGGCAGGCTGATATCCTTATATAAACATATACATATGAATAGGTTTAGTATTGCAATGCTTTCGTACCAGTACGAAAAGATAAGAAAATATCAGTTTAGTTTCGGATCACATATCTGGCTCGTAATCAAGATCGTCTTCACTGCTCTCCAGCACATACGCTGCTAAATACGCTGTCTCCGCAATTTCCCCCATCATTTATATAAAATTTTATATACAATTTTTTTTTTATTTTAATAAAAAAAATCGTACTTAATGACAATAGCCATTTTTTGTCAATGGTCATTAAAGGTGACATTTGTCATTTTGATAAGGCATGTCATTACCGTGTGATCGTCATTTTTTCGCTCGTCATTTAATGGCACCTCAACGGAAAATTTTCCTCCACTGACCAATGACTAATCGTAGCTTCGATATTGCTTTAGCGCGCCATTTTCTCCTGACGTCACAGTGTCATTCGCAAAAATGGCCGTGTAATCGTACCTTAACACACAAATTCTTAACATTCAAAAATTGTAGGCGTAAACGGGCAATATAGGACCAAAAGCCTAGCTTCTCCAACCACTGTGTGTGCGAAGATATATTTTTTGACACGGATGGAAGGCACCTACAGCTTAATGACGATTCCGAACGGCAATTAATTTTTGAGAAGATTCTCATGATTAATCTTTACTCTTGGATGTTTGTCAGACGTTCGCAAGAGGTGGGGCAGCGAATAAAACCTTTCAGGTGGTACACGTCGCAATTGGAACCAGCGACCTCATAACTTAGTCGTCCAACGCACTTAACCACTAAGGCACTGCACCCACTTTTTCTATTTAGTTCATAGTATATCCTTCATTTATTCAAATTTAGTATTACATTATTAATAATTAGTTGTATACTAAAAATGTTTTTTTGTTTTCGCATTACGTTTTGCTCGACTTTTCTTTTGTCTATTTTCTTCCCCATTTTATACCCCATCCTAAGGGTATATAAAGGGTGATTTTTTAGCTGGTTTGGTTTTGGCAACACTGGTTTTGACAGTTGACGTATGTTTAGTACCTTGTGTCACTGTCAAACAGCTTCAGTTTGGTTTGCAATTTAACCATGGATCGTCTTACAAATGAACAACGCTTGCAAATTATTGAATTTTACTATCAAAATTCGTGCTCGGTTCGAAATGTTCATCGCGCCCTGCTTCCATTTTATGATCGGCATTCTCGACCTTCTGAGCAGTCTATTCGGAAGATTGTGACCAAATTTCGCACCAAATTTACTTTGTTGGACATTAAACCACCAACACGTTTACGTACTGTGCGTATTGAAGAAAATATTGCGGCCGTATCAGCTAAGAAGACAGAAGACCGCGAAATGTCGATTCGGCGCCGCTCCCAGCAGTTAGGCCTTTGTTAAAGCACTACGTGGAAAATTTTGCGGAAGGATTTGGGCGTAAAGCCTTTTAAGATACAGCTGGTGCAAGAACTAAAGCCAGCCGACCTACCACAACGCCGAATTTTTGGTGAATGGGCTCTTGGAAAGCTGGCCGAGGATCCGCTTTTTTATCGAAAAATTGTGTTCAGCGATGAGGCTCATTTTTGGTTGAATGGGTACGTAAATAAGCAAAATTGCCGCATTTGGAGTGAAGATCAGCCAGAAGCATTGCAATAGCTACCAATGCATCCCGAAAAAGCCACTGTTTGGTGCGGTTTATGGGCCGGCGGCATTATTGGGCCATATTTCTTCAAAGATGATGCGAATCGCAGCGTTACTGTCAATGGTGAACGCTACCGAGCGATGATAACAAAATTTTTTTTGCCCGAAATGGAAGTTCTTGACTTGCATGATATGTGGTTTCAACAAGACCACATGCCACACAGCACGCGAAACAATGGCGCAATTGCGAGGCGAGTTTGGTGAACAGTTAATTTCACGTTTCGGGCCGGTCAATTGGCCGCCTAGATCGAGCGATTTGACACCATTAGATTATTTTTTGTGGGGGTATGCCAAGGCTAATGTGTATAGGGACAAGCCCGCTTCGATTGACGCACTGGAAGCCAACATCCATGCATTCATTCGTGAGATACCGGCCGATATGTGTGAAAGAGTATGCCAAAATTGGACTCAGCGGATGGGCTACCTGAGACGCAGCCGCGGTCAACATTTGCATGAAATTATCTTTAAACATTAAATTGCAAGGTTCAAACTATCGATTCAAATAAATATTTCATTCATTTTTTCGAATTTTTTGTGTTTTTTTTTTTCAAAAAAAGTTCTAAACCTCTTAAAAAATCACCCGGTACATTTTGACACATAGTTTGTAACACCCCTTTGTATTCATCGTAGACCCCTAAACGTATATACCGTGAGCGTCAAAAGTGAGTAAACATTTAGCATTAATCTATTTGTATTAAGTAGGTTTATAGCTATTTGACAAAAATTTTTGGTTGAATTATTAACAAAAATACTCAAAAAGGTAACTGTATATTCCTGAAGCTCAGACGAGAAAAATGTGGTACAGTAGTATCTTCACCCCAACTCAAGTTATGTCAAGTTAAAATAAATCACACCAAAAACAAAAATGTTAAAGAATAGCCAAGTCCTTTTATACAAAAATCGCTTTTGCTTTACAAGTCAGCCGCAAAAAGTATTTTTAGTGTGATTTCAATATTTTTTGCAAAGATTTTTTTATATATGGAAATTTTGTAAAATTTTAAAATTGTAGGGATTTCGACCGAACGTAAACGCCCTCTTTCGAGGAAAATACAATTAGTCTTAGAACTTTCCTTGTTTGCCTTTAAAAGAAAAACCGACATGTAAGATTTCATAACTATAGAATGAGTTCATAGTATCTTGAAAGCCCACGTCATTTTCATATTCATACATTTTGTTTTTATAACACTAATACTAGAAACCTAAAACTTTTATCGTTATACATTAAATTTACATGAGGGCTTTCATTACATTTGGAGTGAATACCCTCATTTATGGCTCCTTTTGTCGAAAATGTATTCTCTTATTTATGTGACTATTTGAGCCCTTTTTCAGTTGTTCTCTATTTTCATTACCTGTCTTTGGAATGTAAACTTTAGAGTCTGGATACCTATTTTCATAATAAGTATTCCGATTCTCTCTTCTGTCTGCATTATTTCGATTGTAACCAACCTGTTGACTTTTCGGAGCTTTTTAAAGAATTTTATCGCATTATGGTTAATACCAATTAAGTTTCTTGCAGTGCATTCCCTGCTGTAATATCTGTATGTTGCTGTTTTCGCTACTAATCATTTTCATTGTTTAGATAAATGGCTTGGATCAGTCGCCTTTGAAGAGTTTCGACTCTTTGAAAATACTGTGTGACCTTTTCGCTTAAACTTTATTGCAACCAGGTCATTTCTAGATGCAGTTTCGTGGTTGCATTCGGTTCAATTCGGTTTTAAGTTCCAATCACGAATATAGTTTCTTGTTCATAAGCATTGTCTCGGCATTTCCCGAAATCTTACTGTTAATGAAGCGCTGTCAACATTTGACGAAAAATGATGGGTTTTATTTGGCTCACCGTCAAATGGCGTTATTAATTTATAAAGTAAGTGTAAACTCATTTGTGGTTGCATATTATTTTTATTTGGGCTATAGTAATTTTCAAAAACAGTATCCTGCGGGATGTTTACCTGGCTTACAAAAAGTTTCGACGGTTCTCCTTTTGTGATTTCTTATTTTGTTACATGTCTACTGTACTGTACTGTATTTGTTTTAATATCTCTGTTTTGTTTCAGTATTATCCTAGGTTCACTTTCACAATCCTTAATTTTCTCTACTGTTTCTTCCACTAATGGTAACCGTACTCTGGTTTCGCTTTTCTTTTTTATTACATGCAATAGTAATCCTCTTCTTTACCATCTACATACGTCAATTTTATAATTGTCTATTATTTGCGATAGTGTCAGTTTTACCACTTTTCCAGTAAGTGGTTTAAGGTAAGAATATTAATTTGTTATAACGGGTGATTTTTTAAGCGTAGTTTTTTTTTTTAAAATCGAATAAAACACTCAAATTTGCAATAAATATTCAAAATGTTTATTGTAGTCGATAAATAGGCCTTTGTCAATTACGTTTTAAAGACAACTTCATGTAAATGTTGCCCGCGGCTCCGTTTTAAATGGTCCATTCGGAAGATCCAATTTTACGTTATTTTTTCGAGCATTTCGGCCTGTATTCCACGAATTGCACGTGTTATGTTATCTTGTAAGGTTCCAATCGTGTTCGGCTTAGTCTAACGACTTTAAAAAAATAAATAAGAAATAATCACGAAGCGTTAAATTGCATGATCTTGGCACCCACAGGGCCATTTCGAGAGATAAGCTGCACACCAAATTCTTCCTTCAACATTTCCATTGCTTCACGAGCTGTGTGGCATCGTCTTGATGAAACTACATGTCAACCAAGTTCAACTCAGCCAACCGAGGCAAAAATAAGTCGCGTATCATGGCTCGATATCGTTCACCGTTGACGGTAACGTTTCTTCCACGATTGTCTTTGAAGAAAAATAGAACCGAAATAGACCGATGATGCCATCAGCCCATAAACCACACCAAACAGACGTTTTTTTGGGATGCATCGGTATTTCTTGTATGGCATGTGGCTATTCATCACCCAGATGCGATAGTTTTGCTTATTTAAGTATCCGTTGCTCCAGAAATGAGCCTCATCGCTGAACACAATTTTTCGATAAAACAGCGGATTTTCATTTATAAAAAATTACCCGTTATCTACATCAAACAATTATAAAATCTACAAAACATGCAGAATAAGGAATGTAAAATTAATTCATTTTTATTCTACAACTACCCAAGCAGTCAGTCAACCAGATTTTTTTGTAAAATCATCAATCTAAACAGCTTATGTTGCATTTGCTGCTGCCCCAAACAATGTTCTGAGCATTAACATCGCAGCACAAGATAAGAACCAATTTAGAGAGGTCATCGGCGAAATAAGCCGATGCAACGACCAAGGTTTCCCAATTATCATTTGCATAGAAAGTTATAGAAAGAGCTACCAAATCTTGATTACGAAACTGTGAAAGATGTCAATACAATAAGACAAGTTCGGATTGCTCATCATAAAGAACGTGGTATAAATCACTCAAGCAACTAAGACCACAGATGCAATTTTTTCACACCCATGGTTCCTAAATGGATATGATGTGTGATTTTTTTCTACTAGCCACAAGCCTGCTACTTAAAAGGGCGGTATCAGCCTTGCAGTGCTGTAGGTTAATTTGTCAGAGAATCGTCACTGGTCTGCCCCATCTCGTGCTTAAAGGTGTCACCATCCCTATATCCGATGAAGTCAAATATCTGTGGGTAATCCTTGATAAAAAACTTCTATGGTCCAAACATGTCGAATAGAAAACCGATAAAGCGCTGTCAACTTTCTGGCAGTGTAATGGCGCTTTTGGTAAGACATGGGGCTTGTCTCCAAAACAGGTCCTTTGGATCTATACGGCCATGATTAGACCGCTACTCTCATACGCATCAGTTGTTTGGTGGAACAGGCTTTCGCGGAAACGTGTTACTCCTTCTTTTGCCAAACTCCAAAGAACGGCATGTCTCAGCTGCACAGGGGCCTTCCCTAGCACCCCGGGCTCTGCTCTAGATGCTTTGATGAATCTTCTTCCCCTTTGTTTATATATCATGGGGTGTACGCTAAAAACTATCTTTCGCTTAAAGAGAGGTGGTTTTTGGTACTATGCGCACTGGAATTTTGAAGAACGTGCTCGAGAATTATCCTTTGATCCCTGTCTTATGGATATGCCGTCTGATGGCTTCGGTCAGACTCTGAATCATGGATTGAATGAAATCGTATTTTCACGGATGGCTCCAAAACCGGACAGGGGCTGCTGCTTGAGTCTTTGTGGAACGCGATGATATACGACTTTACTACCCCTTGGGTAACCATGCATCTGTTTTCCAAGCGGAGATTTTTGCCTTCCTAATGGCTATGCGCTCTATTGTGAACAATAGGTGGAGGGCTAGATGCATTTGCATCTGCAGTCATAGCCAACCTGCATTAAAAGCGCTTCTAAAACTTCTTACCTCGTCCAAGCTCAAGCTTTCTCTGAATTTGGTCGGAAGACTGAACACAGTGAATCTTGTCTGGGTACCAGGTCACACTGGCATCCAGGGAAATGAGATCTAGGATGAGCTTGCTGGGCAAGGTTCAGAAGAAATTTTCTCAGGACCCGAACCTGTGTTGGGTCTGACTGCATCTTTAGTCATGTCTTCTATCGATTCTTGGGTTTCTCGTGAACACAAGATTCTGTGGCGCGATTGCGGTGGATGTAGACAGACCAAAATACTGCTCCCGGACATTTGCAAAACGTCAGCATCTTTTCTTCTATCTCTGAGGAGAATCGGCTGTAGGCTGCTTGTAGGCGTTCTTTTGGAGCACCAAGCTTCTGCTAAACACTTAAATGTGTTGGGCTTAAGCGACACCACTACTTGTCCTGCTTGCGGTGAGGAGGGTGACACAGCAGAACACTTTCTCTGCAGTTGTCCGGCCTATGCTAGCATCAGGTGGCGGATCTTCGGGGCTGACGTGGTAAGTGCCGAACATCTAAGCTCTTTATCACTGAAGCTCCTTCCTGTGTTTCTACGAAAGACGGGAAAACTAAGTACATTAATGTTAGGTGTCTGAATGGTAGTACAATGGACCTGTAGTTGTGTGTGAGCGATCCATCGGATAGTAGCAACCTCCGACAAAAAAAAAGCACTGTTTGACATGAAATGGAAACGAATCCTGCCAAGATGCAGATAGCGTCGCATGCTATACCTAGATTTGATGACCTCGGCAGCAGCAATGTTTATACTCAACATTAGAGAACTACCACCTTCATTGTGACAGTTTTTACTCTTCTTGTGTGAACGGACCATCCAGGCTTTTGTTTCGCGACCAGGGTTCTGAACGCTTTAACACATCCGCCGATTTCCCTAGTTTCAGAAACAGGGCGTGGGCAGACACAGGAGCTTGAGGAGGGTTGCTTTTCGACACTTGGGCGACGATGAGACAATGTGGAAAAAATGTGTGGAGACAATGTGGAGCTAAAATCAATTTTCGGTTCTTTGAATCACCAACAAAGTCAAATGTGCATAATGCATTTTTGTTGGGAATCCCGCACTTTCCATATAAGAACTATAAATATACAACCAGATATTTCGTAATATCTACCGCAAAAGATAAATGAATAAAGGTACGATTACACGGCCATTTTTCGAGTCATTTAAATTACGCTGTGACGTAAAAATCACATCAAAAAGCAGACATTTTAATGTTGCCCGAGTGATCGCTATTTTTGGGATGATATTTTCGGCGTCATTTAAATGACTAGGAAAATGGCGGACCAAAAGGTCGTGTGATCGTTTTTTTAGTGACGCCTAGGACAAATGACTAAATTTTTTGGCTGTTGCTTCATTTAAATGGCAGCCTCTAAAAAATAACTAGGCACGAAATTCCAGCCATGTAATTTTTCTACGCGAATGACAAATGACGCAGCATTTAATACGATGTCCGTGCTTTCATTTGGATTCTGTTATTGTTACGAAAGGACATAATAATTAATAAATTGTTTTCTTATTGTTGTGGTTGTGTTGTTATGTGATGTCATCATAAATTGCAAATTGTGAAATGTTTTTTTTCCCCACACAAATACTATGGGCATTAAATGAAAAGTTTTTAAGGGTAGAACAAGCAAATACTGACATTCATGAGAAATGTCATTTTTAAATTATTCAGGGACCTTTTTCGATGTTCCAAGGACCTCCGAGTGAAAATTCATAGCAACAGCAATTTGTTACGTGTTTTTATAGACATTTTCCGAAAAGGTCCTCTTTTAAAGATTCAAGGACATTTTACGATGTTCCAAGGACTTCCGAGTGCAAAGTTAATAGCAACAGCAATTTGTTACGTGATTTTATAGGCATATTCAAATATATAATTTTTAAGGACTGAATGACCTTTTTCGATGTTCCAAGGACCTCCGAGTGTATATATATACTTGTATATATATACTTTCATTTAAGGCCCATATCATGCGGGTTGAAAAGAAAATATTAATAATTTCTTAATGGTTAATTTTTTTTACACCGCAATTGAGGCAGGCTGATATCCTTATATAAACATATACATATGAATAGGTTTAGTATTGCAATGCTTTCGTACCAGTACGAAAAGATAAGAAAATATCAGTTTAGTTTCGGATCACATATCTGGCTCGTAATCAAGATCGTCTTCACTGCTCTCCAGCACATACGCTGCTAAATACGCTGTCTCCGCAATTTCCCCCATCATTTATATAAAATTTTATATACAATTTTTTTTTTATTTTAATAAAAAAAATCGTACTTAATGACAATAGCCATTTTTTGTCAATGGTCATTAAAGGTGACATTTGTCATTTTGATAAGGCATGTCATTACCGTGTGATCGTCATTTTTTCGCTCGTCATTTAATGGCACCTCAACGGAAAATTTTCCTCCACTGACCAATGACTAATCGTAGCTTCGATATTGCTTTAGCGCGCCATTTTCTCCTGACGTCACAGTGTCCTTCGCAAAAATGGCCGTGTAATCGTACCTTAACACACAAATTCTTAACATTCAAAAATTGTAGGCGTAAACGGGCAATATAGGACCAAAAGCCTAGCTTCTCCAACCACTGTGTGTGCGAAGATATATTTTTTGACACGGATGGAAGGCACCTACAGCTTAATGACGATTCCGAACGGCAATTAATTTTTGAGAAGATTCTCATGATTAATCTTTACTCTTGGATGTTTGTCAGACGTTCGCAAGAGGTGGGGCAGCGAATAAAACCTTTCAGGTGGTACACGTCGCAATTGGAACCAGCGACCTCATAACTTAGTCGTCCAACGCACTTAACCACTAAGGCACTGCACCCACTTTTTCTATTTAGTTCATAGTATATCCTTCATTTATTCAAATTTAGTATTACATTATTAATAATTAGTTGTATACTAAAAATGTTTTTTTGTTTTCGCATTACGTTTTGCTCGACTTTTCTTTTGTCTATTTTCTTCCCCTTTTTATACCCCATCCTAAGGGTATATAAAGGGTGATTTTTTAGCTGGTTTGGTTTTGGCAACACTGGTTTTGACAGTTGACGTATGTTTAGTACCTTGTGTCACTGTCAAACAGCTTCAGTTTGGTTTGCAATTTAACCATGGATCGTCTTACAAATGAACAACGCTTGCAAATTATTGAATTTTACTATCAAAATTCGTGCTCGGTTCGAAATGTTCATCGCGCCCTGCTTCCATTTTATGATCGGCATTCTCGACCTTCTGAGCAGTCTATTCGGAAGATTGTGACCAAATTTCGCACCAAATTTACTTTGTTGGACATTAAACCACCAACACGTTTACGTACTGTGCGTATTGAAGAAAATATTGCGGCCGTATCAGCGAAGAAGACAGAAGACCGCGAAATGTCGATTCGGCGCCGTTCCCAGCAGTTAGGCCTTTGTTACAGCACTACGTGGAAAATTTTGCGGAAGGATTTGGGCGTAAAGCCTTTTAAGATACAGCTGGTGCAAGAACTAAAGCCAGCCGACCTACCACAACGCCGAATTTTTGGTGAATGGGCTCTTGGAAAGCTGGCCGAGGATCCGCTTTTTTATCGAAAAATTGTGTTCAGCGATGAGGCTCATTTTTGGTTGAATGGGTACGTAAATAAGCAAAATTGCCGCATTTGGAGTGAAGATCAGCCAGAAGCATTGCAACAGCTACCAATGCATCCCGAAAAAGCCACTGTTTGGTGCGGTTTATGGGCCGGCGGCATTATTGGGCCATATTTCTTCAAAGATGATGCGAATCGCAGCGTTACTGTCAATGGTGAACGCTACCGAGCGATGATAACAAAATTTTTTTTGCCCGAAATGGAAGTTCTTGACTTGCATGATATGTGGTTTCAACAAGACCACATGCCACACAGCACGCGAAACAATGGCGCAATTGCGAGGCGAGTTTGGTGAACAGTTAATTTCACGTTTCGGGCCGGTCAATTGGCCGCCTAGATCGAGCGATTTGACACCATTAGATTATTTTTTGTGGGGGTATGCCAAGGCTAATGTGTATAGGGACAAGCCCGCTTCGATTGACGCACTGGAAGCCAACATCCATGCATTCATTCGTGAGATACCGGCCGATATGTGTGAAAGAGTATGCCAAAATTGGACTCAGCGGATGGGCTACCTGAGACGCAGCCGCGGTCAACATTTGCATGAAATTATCTTTAAACATTAAATTGCAAGGTTCAAACTATCGATTCAAATAAATATTTCATTCATTTTTTCGAATTTTTTGTGTTTTTTTTTTTCAAAAAAAGTTCTAAACCTCTTAAAAAATCACCCGGTACATTTTGACACATAGTTTGTAACACCCCTTTGTATTCATCGTAGACCCCTAAACGTATATACCGTGAGCGTCAAAAGTGAGTAAACATTTAGCATTAATCTATTTGTATTAAGTAGGTTTATAGCTATTTGACAAAAATTTTTGGTTGAATTATTAACAAAAATACTCAAAAAGGTAACTGTATATTCCTGAAGCTCAGACGAGAAAAATGTGGTACAGTAGTATCTTCACCCCAACTCAAGTTATGTCAAGTTAAAATAAATCACACCAAAAACAAAAATGTTAAAGAATAGCCAAGTCCTTTTATACAAAAATCGCTTTTGCTTTACAAGTCAGCCGCAAAAAGTATTTTTAGTGTGATTTCAATATTTTTTGCAAAGATTTTTTTATATATGGAAATTTTGTAAAATTTTAAAATTGTAGGGATTTCGACCGAACGTAAACGCCCTCTTTCGAGGAAAATACAATTAGTCTTAGAACTTTCCTTGTTTGCCTTTAAAAGAAAAACCGACATGTAAGATTTCATAACTATAGAATGAGTTCATAGTATCTTGAAAGCCCACGTCATTTTCATATTCATACATTTTGTTTTTATAACACTAATACTAGAAACCTAAAACTTTTATCGTTATACATTAAATTTACATGAGGGCATACCCTCATTTATGGCTCCTTTTGTCGAAAATGTATTCTCTTATTTATGTGACTATTTGAGCCCTTTTTCAGTTGTTCTCTATTTTCATTACCTGTCTTTGGAATGTAAACTTTAGAGTCTGGATACCTATTTTCATAATAAGTATTCCGATTCTCTCTTCTGTCTGCATTATTTCGATTGTAACCAACCTGTTGACTTTTCGGAGCTTTTTAAAGAATTTTATCGCATTATGGTTAATACCAATTAAGTTTCTTGCTGTGCATTCCCTGCTGTAATATCTGTATGTTGCTGTTTTCGCTACTAATCATTTTCATTGTTTAGATAAATGGCTTGGATCAGTCGCCTTTGAAGAGTTTCGACTCTTTGAAAATACTGTGTGACCTTTTCGCTTAAACTTTATTGCAACCAGGTCATTTCTAGATGCAGTTTCGTGGTTGCATTCGGTTCAATTCGGTTTTAAGTTCCAATCACGAATATAGTTTCTTGTTCATAAGCATTGTCTCGGCATTTCCCGAAATCTTACTGTTAATGAAGCGCTGTCAACATTTGACGAAAAATGATGGGTTTTATTTGGCTCACCGTCAAATGGCGTTATTAATTTATAAAGTAAGTGTAAACTCATTTGTGGTTGCATATTATTTTTATTTGGGCTATAGTAATTTTCAAAAACAGTATCCTGCGGGATGTTTACCTGGCTTACAAAAAGTTTCGACGGTTCTCCTTTTGTGATTTCTTATTTTGTTACATGTCTACTGTACTGTACTGTATTTGTTTTAATATCTCTGTTTTGTTTCAGTATTATCCTAGGTTCACTTTCACAATCCTTAATTTTCTCTACTGTTTCTTCCACTAATGGTAACCGTACTCTGGTTTCGCTTTTCTTTTTTATTACATGCAATAGTAATCCTCTTCTTTACCATCTACATACGTCAATTTTATAATTGTCTATTATTTGCGATAGTGTCAGTTTTACCACTTTTCCAGTAAGTGGTTTAAGGTAAGAATATTAATTTGTTATAACGGGTGATTTTTTAAGCGTAGTTTTTTTTTTAAAATCGAATAAAACACTCAAATTTGCAATAAATATTCAAAATGTTTATTGTAGTCGATAAATAGGCCTTTGTCAATTACGTTTTAAAGACAACTTCATGTAAATGTTGCCCGCGGCTCCGTTTTAAATGGTCCATTCGGAAGATCCAATTTTACGTTATTTTTTCGAGCATTTCGGCCTGTATTCCACGAATTACACGTGTTATGTTATCTTGTAAGGTTCCAATCGTGTTCGGCTTAGTCTAACGACTTTAAATAAATAAATAAGAAATAATCACGAAGCGTTAAATTGCATGATCTTGGCACCCACAGGGCCATTTCGAGAGATAAGCTGCACACCAAATTCTTCCTTCAACATTTCCATTGCTTCACGAGCTGTGTGGCATCGTCTTGATGAAACTACATGTCAACCAAGTTCAACTCAGCCAACCGAGGCAAAAATAAGTCGCGTATCATGGCTCGATATCGTTCACCGTTGACGGTAACGTTTCTTCCACGATTGTCTTTGAAGAAAAATAGAACCGAAATAGACCGATGATGCCATCAGCCCATAAACCACACCAAACAGACGTTTTTTTGGGATGCATCGGTATTTCTTGTATGGCATGTGGCTATTCATCACCCCAGATGCGATAGTTTTGCTTATTTAAGTATCCGTTGCTCCAGAAATGAGCCTCATCGCTGAACACAATTTTTCGATAAAACAGCGGATTTTCATTTATAAAAAATTACCCGTTATCTACATCAAACAATTATAAAATCTACAAAACATGCAGAATAAGGAATGTAAAATTAATTCATTTTTATTCTACAACTACCCAAGCAGTCAGTCAACCAGATTTTTTTGTAAAATCATCAATCTAAACATCACCAAAACCTACAAAAAATTGTAGTTCTGTTTAAAATGTGGAATTCACAACAAATGCATTCAAACCTACAACCAATACCTGCACAAACGACAACAATTTTTTAATTTTGACACATAGTTTGTAACACCCCTTAATATTCGTCGCAGACCCCTAAAAGTATACATATTTATGATCAGGACCAAAATCTAAGACTATTTAGCAATGTCCTTCCGTCCGTCCGTCCCTCCGTATCAACTTTTGAGGCCTTTAAGGTTATGCTAGGAAGCTGAAATTTGGAACATATACTCCCTAGGGTTCCGAAATGGTAAAGTGTTAGAATTTTCAAAATACGCCCACTGCCACGCCCACAATTTGGAAAAAACCGTTTTAAGGCTTAAGTAAGAGAGATAAAGTTGTACAACCTTCACAAGATATGTACGTACTGCCCATCTTTATTAATTTGTCATATAAAGTTTTTTGCCACGCCTACTTTTTGTGGGCGTTTTTCACTAAAATGCTGTTTTCTTCGTTAGTTGTGATCTAGATACCCTTTTACTGCCTTTGTAACGGTCAAATGATTGCATCAAATTACTCTCCACGGAATCCGCAGAGTCTGCCCGCGAAGAGTGTGGATTTTCCAGTACAACTGGTCTGCCACCTGGGGTATTGTATCTTACTATTTTGACCATTGCTTTTTTTGTAAATGCAATTATAGTCGGTATACGGAAATGGATTTTAGTCGCCTATTACGACATGATGCCTATCTCGGTTATATTCTAACCCCTACCCGCAAAATGTATGTGAATGTGAGCTTTTAAAATTGATTCATTTGCATATTAGAAAGCTGAAACATGAAAATATTTTGGATAATCATGTTTTTTTGACTTAGACCGTTTGGTGTCCGTTGGTTTGTGTTTATACTTCTATGCCTGATATACGTGTTTAATATTTGTATATAACTAAGTGACTTTTTGTGCCGGAAAATTTTGCACGTGATACTTGATTGCATCAAGCAAGCCACGACACAGACCTGACAGTCTTTAAAAAAAAACATAAGGAAAGGCTACAGTCCGCTTGGGGCGAATAGTACGATACCCTATCCATATCCCTATATGCCCCAAAGAAAAAAGCATTAAGAAGGTGATGGATATCATTTCATTCTATGAAATTTATAAAAAAAAATTTTTTTTTTAAAAAAACGCCCCCAAAGAGTGGGCGTGGCCAAAAACTTTATATGGGCGATATATTGGAAAAAATATTTTCTAAATATCTTGTTAAACATTTTTTTTCAGTATCTATGAAAATGTTCGCTGAAAATAGCATTTTAGTGAAAAAAGCCCACAAAAAGTAGGCGTGGCAAAAAATCTCATATGACAGACTAATAAAGGAGGGCAGTGCCTACATATCTTGTTAAGGTTCCAATAATCTATCTCTCTTACTTTAGCCTTAAAATGGATTTTTCTAAATTGTAGGCGTGGCAGTGGGCAGATTTAAGAACTTTTAACACTTGCTCTAAATATCAGCTTCCTAGCATAAATTTAAAGGCCTCAAAAGTTGATACGGACGGACCAAATAAAACCAAAACTAAAGACCTTTGAGCCGTGCTTAAATGCAAGTAATATTTGAATGTATTTAATGCCAATCAAAATCCAAATACATTTTTTTGTTGAGTTACCAAATGTTTTAAATTCAACTATCGAAAATACGAAGAATCTTGAAGAAAGCGCTTTAAATTCTAATTTCATAAATGGAGAAGAATTTTTAAAGCGAAACAAAATTTAATGTTTTTTACAATAAGTTGTATTTCCTTTTTTCTTATATGCAGATGATGTAGAGTTAACTAACACTTTGGGAATAATAATAGTGTAAATGGCATATATTATTCCTTTCCAACTATTTCACAACATATTCACTCCAAACTAAAATGTATTTGTTCGGCAGTTATCAGAACAATAGAGCACATGGAATTCGGTAACTATGTATGCTTCTACGAACTTATGGGCATTTTTACGGATATTATCGATAAAGTGTACTTCGTTCTAGGATTGATTTTAGGGGATAATAAGGGATTGAATGCATGCTCGGATTTTCAAAATCGTTTAATAGTTTTTATTATTGCCAAATCTGTGAACAGCATAGGTCTGATACGAAATTAGATTATATACAAATTTCTTTAGGTCCAAATATTATTACTCGACTAATTTACAAATCAGGAATGTTAAAAAAACTTGAATAAGAGAAAATAGCCTTCTTAATAAACCTATATATACATCATATCATGTAATTGATAACTTTTGCTTCGATGTGATGCACGATTTATTCGAAGGCCATTGTCATTATGATTTAAGGGAAATACTTCTTGGTCTTTTACAAAACCAGTATTTTAGTCTTAATGTTTTAAACTCTAGAAAACAAGTGTTTAGTTATGGGGAGTTTGATATAGGTAATTATTCAGAGCCTCTCACTTATGAACTTATACAGAAATCAAAATTCAAATTTAGTGCAAAGGAGATGATTAGTTTTGTTAATTTTTTGCCAATTATGATTGGCGATCTAGTTCCTCCTAACGATGTAATTTAGACGTTTTTATCTTATTTGATTAAAATTATTGATATTGTGCTCTTATCAGCTTTTGATGAAAATATTCTTTTAGATTTAACTGGTACTATACAAATTAACCACGAATAGTACAAAACCATCTTTAAAACTCATTTAAAGCCAAAATATCATTTTCGTGTGCACTACCCTTCAGCTATAAGAAAATCAGAAATCTTATCATCAAAATAGCAAGTAATATACACATGTTAGTAAAAATATTAGGAATATATGTAAATCTCTATCGACAAAGGCTTGCTTTTTCTTTTCAAATAGAAAATGTTGTAAAAGTTGAAGAAATTTTATTTGAAAATTATGAAAACTCACCTTTTTTCCAATGTTAAGTGATGTATCTTACTTAAACATTAAAACAATTACTTTTAGTATATCGCTTGTGTATAAAGGCACTCGATATATAGTTCAAAACTACTTAAATATAATTAAAACAAATGAAAAACATTTTTTTGAGACACTTCATATAATTGTTAAGGATATATAGAAATATATTTAATATTCTGTGAGTATGAAATATTATATTTTAGTCATTATTATTGTTGTTAAGCTCCAAATGTCCCAAATAGTTAAAAGCTATGTTATTTTACATATAAACAAACGCACAAGTCCGCCTATCCATATTAGCACATTAACTGACGGTACAAAAGCCCTTAGAAATAAGTTCATTTAATATTATACATGTATGCAATTTATGTTATATTTTATAATTTGCTTTCTTTAAAAAAAATCCAAACCGACAAATTTTCACAAGTGGAACCAATTCTTAATCAAAAAAACAATTTACAACAAATCGATTTTAAACCCAAAAAAAAAATATAATCTTTGAATATAAAAAAAATATATAATTAAAGAACAATTTTGAAATATACATATGTTCAACCTAATCAACATGGCTCAACTTTCAAAGCAGAACGCAAAAGCAAATCTTTAGCGAAAGCAAACTCAAATCTATTTAAAAAAATCACAAAATACGAAAGCAAATCTTTAGCAAAAGCAAAACAAACCAATATTAATTTTTGGTTTTTGAGACTTATATTAGTCTCTATGCAATAGCTCCTAACGTATTAACTCCTAACAAAAAAAATGAAATAAAACCTAAAATTTTACATACAAAGTTAGTAGTTAATACACATGAAAGAACTCCTAAACGTTAGATTTATTTTCATCGAAGTTAGGACTTATTGCATGTTAAAGTGTTAGGAATTATTTCATCATGAAATAAATCCTAAAATCATGTGAATGAAATAAAACCTAATTAGGAGTTGTTACACTCAATGTTGTTAGGAGTTATTTCATCAATGTTAGGAGTTACTTCATTTTCCTTAAAATCATATTTCTTAAGTTAATTTTTGTTTCTCAAACAGCACTTTTTTTTTTTTTTATGTAAACCGTTAAACTATAACAACTTGTCGTACCCTAGGAAATCAATTGGTAACTAGTGTTCTTGTTGACAAGTTCATTCGGTCGCGTTAAAAAAAAACAATGGAATTCGAAATAATTAGTGGAAAGAGGAAGAATAGTCAATTATTATATGTTAAAAGTGAAAAACAATTATATATAAAAAAAACAAAAATTCGCAATAAGCAATATTACGTATGCTATAACCAAAATTGCAAGGCAAAAGTTGAAATTGTAAATAGTGTATGTTCAAAACCAGTGAAATTTGTGGACCATAACCATTCTCCCAATGAGGATCTCTATAAAGAATTAAAAGCTTTAAATTCTATAAAGACAGAGTGTATTGATGTAGGACGTGTCTTAAGCGATGTTAATGCTTTGAGTGGCATTCGCAATACGTTCCAGACGATTTGTTCCAAGTAAGTTCATTGATCTTATTAAACTTTTTTCGGATTTGCACGCTGCATTTTTTAATTGTAGTAACCAAAACGCAACAAAAAACTTGGATTTCCACAAGTTAAAAAGAACATTGCAGAATTTAACAGCAAAAGTTTTTATTACCTCGCCAAAATCTGCCCTTGAGGTTGTTGAAGCTTTCCAAAGGGAACATATTTGGAATAATTTTGGTGTAGCTTTACACAAAGATGAACAGTACAACTTTTTTAAAGCCTGCATTGCGGAAGAAGACTTTTCCTTTTGTATATTTTCGTCACAGAAAATAATAAAATTAATGGAGGAGAATATTCCACGGGCAAACCGTAACTTCCTGGCGGATGGGACATTTTCTGTGGTCCCTATTGGATGTTTTAACCAACTACTTGTTATATATGTTGAATACTTCAATAAGGTAACTTATCCAAACATAAAAATCAACTCTATTATCGGCCGAGGGGGGTCGCGTACGACGCGCCGACGCGGCTCATGGCCATCGCGGCTCCCGGCCGACGCGCCGACGCGACTCACGGCCGGCGGGGAGGGCGCGGGAGTCAATTTCAATATAGTGATTTATATATCCACAGGTATTTCCATTCTTGTTTATCCTCTTGGATAAGAAGTCAAAGAAGTGTTACACAACTATGTTCACATACATACATAAAAACATAATAAATTTGACATGTCAAACTATGATGACTGACTATGAGGTAGCGCTTCAGAGTGCCATAAAGGAGAGTTTTAGCGTTGGTCAAATTTACGGTTGCTGGTTCCATTACTGTCAAGCAATAAGGAGAAATATAGCAACCAAATTTAAAGATTTGGCATGCTTTTTGCGAAGATCTAAGCCGGGCTCCCAGGCTTATCATAAATTGCTTTCTTTGCCCTTGTTACCATCCACGCAGATAAGACCGACTTATGAAATTATTAAGGAAAGTGTGAATACCTTTGATGCTGAAGGAAGGTTTTTGAAATTGTTTACCTACTTTGAAAATCAATGGATGCAAAAGGTAAATACTAACCAATTGGTTTTTTCCTTTTCTTACTTACGTTTTCTGCAGGTCAAACCAGAAGGATTTTCCGTTTTTATGAGGCACACTCGGACAACGTCAGCCGTAGAAGCCTATAATGGTGTTTTGGGCCGGATGATAAACAAAAATGGTAATTTCTTCAAATTTGTAAAATCTTTACAAACAGAAGAATTTTCCAAAAGTAGAGATTTTGAACTGCTTACCTCTAGCGGTGGTTCTCATGGTTCTTCAAAACAAAGAAAGTCGATGTATGTAGAAAGGGCGCAAAAAATTGAAGATGCCAGTAGGGAATTGCTCGCAGGAAAAATAACGGCAGTTATGTTTATCAACAGGATGGTGTTTCCTAAAAATTGCATATGCGTCGAAATGGAACCGGACGAAGATATTTTCGATGTTCACTTGGAAGATGGTGAAGAGCACAACAGTGATGAGGACGATAAGCCAAGCACTTCTAACTCGATACAAAGAGAAGATGATGATGAGTACTTGTGCATCATCTGCTGCGTTACACGACCAAACACTCTTTTGTTGCCTTGTAAACATTTAAAACTGTGTACCGAATGCTTCGATAAGTTACATTCCGATGAGGACGAATTTATTAGATGCCCTGTATGCAGATCCGTAGTGGTTGACAACATCCAAGTTTATAATTAAACATGTACTGACGCTTACTTAAATATATAGAAATATTTTGCACTTTAGGACTTTTTTCATTTTGTACTGCTAGGAATTGTTTCATTGTGAAAGAACTCCTAAATGTTAGGATTTATTTCATGTTTAGGTTAGAAGATATTTCATCCGGAGTTAGGACTTATTTCATTTTAAAAATTAGGAATTGTTGCGTTTATTGTTAGAATTTGTTCCATTAGGAACTATTTCATTAGGAGTTAATACGTTAGGAGCTATTGCATAGAGCCCTTATTTTATTTTATTTTTTTCAATAATTGTGTTTTCCATAATTTTTAAATAATCTAATTTAATAAAAATAGATAATTGGTTTCAACTAATTACTCTTTGTCATAAGAAATTATAATAAATATAAGAAATGACTGGTGTATCGAGACTTTTTTGACTCAGTGTATGTAAATATGTAATGTAAATTTATATATATATTTTTTAAATACTGGCCCACATTGTTTTACTGGTACAAAACAAATGGTTATTAGAATAGCCGCAACATATTCTTTAACCTTTAGAAAATACTTCCCGACGATTTTTGATGTAAAAATGAAATTAATATAAAAGACGTATATTTTTTTCCTTCGTTATAAAACTCCGTATAGGTTAAGGTTTTTATTAATTGTAAATTGCTTAGAAGGTAATTGATTATCAAATTATTAAATTTGGGGAATTGGGAATAAATTTTGAATTTTCAGACTATCGCTTTTGCCCGAGATAAAGCAAATCAAAATTTTTTTTACAGGTCGCTCCTCCCGTTCTTTTTCGGGATTATACGGAATGAAAGCCAATTCGAATTTTAAAAGACTAAAGAAAATTCCTAGCTACACGCAAATGAAATCTCAGATGTACACTTTCACTATACTCTCCTTTGTCCTCAAAAACCAGTCCTAGTAGGTAGTCTCATGCCGTCTTAATATATATATATGTATATATATTAATGTATATTAATTTTGACACATAGTTTGTAACACCCCTTAATATTCGACGTAGACCCATAAAAGTATATATATTTATGATCAGGACCAAAATCTAAGACTATTTAGCAATGTCCGTCCGTCCGTCCGTCCGTCCGTATCAACTTTTGGGGCCTTTCAAATTATGCTAGGAAGCTGAAATTTGGAACATATACTCCCTAGGGTTCCGAAATGGTAAAGTGTTAAAATTTTCAAAATACGCGCACTGCCACGCCCACAATTTAGAAAAATCCGTTTTAAGGCTTAAGTGAGAGAGATAAAGTTGTACAACCTTCACAAGATATGTAGATACTGCCCACCTTTATTAATTTGTCATATAAAGTTTTTTGCCCCGCCTACTTTTTGTGGACGTTTTTCACTAAAATGCTGTTTTCTTCGAAAACTTTCATAGAAATCGAAAAAAATGTTTAACAATATATTAAGCCAATATTTTTCTCAATATATCGGCCATACAAAGTTTTGGCCATGCCCACTTGTTGGGGGCGTTTTTTTTTAAATAATTTTTTTTCTATAAATTTCATAGAATGAAATAAAATGCTATCCATCATCTTCCTAATGCTTTTTTTCTTTGGGGTACATAGGGATAAGGATAGGGTATCATACTGTTCGCCCCAAGCGGACTGTAGCCTTTCCTTATGTTTTTTTTAATTTCCTCTTTTCTACTATCAACTTAGTAACTGTATAAATTCAATATTAATTTAATAAAAAAATAATAAGCTTCTAACACTGTTCTTCGCCAAACAGATGAGTAATTATACAGATAGTCGACTCAGCATACCCCCGTCCCTGAACTCACAAAAAATATTTAAAAATGGCGAAAAAATCCTCTCTCAAATGTTCTATCTGTGAATACATGTGAGCCAGCCAAATAAAGTACGGAGGCATTGATGTGTCAAAAATATGTCATTAGCGCTGGCAGTTATGCAAGAATTCCAAATTGCAACAATCACAGCTGATTATAGGGGATGTGTTCGGGAAGTGCTGCGAAGTATTTAGTTAACGTAATTAAGGTTTAATATATATTTGAATTGAAATGCTTATGAAAAAAAAATACTTATATAATAAATATGAAGTTGTTGCAATTAAATATTTTTTGTGTTAATGTGTTAAGAAATAGTTCTCAATTTTTTATCTGCCTTAAGTATGTTTATTATACTTGGGTCGTTATATTTTTTCCATATTGGTTAATAAAATTAGATAAAATGTATACATTATTTTATTATTGCATGAATATTACTAAATTAGTAATGTTTGGGTATAAAATATTCATAGTAAATAGTTTTGGATTAGTTTTTTATATATATTAAATTCTTTGGTTGTTTTATTATGTCTTCATTGGACATATGAAAGTTGAATGTATTTACGTATTCGGAACGTTCATATGAGAGCGAGCGAGCGAATTGATAAACTGCGAAGGAATAACTCTTAAATCATTTTTAGACACAAAATGTAAAAAATTTATCATGATGATGTATATAAATAATAATGAATAATTTCATCATGGTGAATAAATTTCATAACGTTATTATCTTTGAATTGGAATAGTAAAGTTAAAATGTTTGTGTTTAAACAATTCTTGTAAGGAGTAGATAATGGTCAGTTAAAAATAAAAACGATCAGTATAATAACTTTAAACGAAAGGTTTAATAAATATTTGAGCAGTGGCTTAATTAAATACAATGTTAAACTATTGAAATAGCCAGTTACCTAATCACGCGCTACTCATTAACTTTATTCATTGAGATTTTATTTATTTTACCTACAATTTTAGTAATTTTACAGAATATTTCATTTATTCACTGCTGAAATATTTATTAAACCTTCCGTTTAAAAATTATTTGATTTTAATTTTTACTCGACATTCCATAAATCAACCACCAAAATTATTTTATTATTAATGACAATTTAAAACTTCTAAATTAGTTTAACTACCGGCAAACAAATTATGATAATCCCTATTTCATGTTTTACTTGCGCAACTGCCAAAATGTTTACGAAAATAAGTGTTTGTTAGGTAAAACTTAAATAATACATTATAATTAAAAGCATTCAACGAAATTTTTCTTTTGAAAATTCATCATAAATCGTCTAATGTTATTACGATGTTATTGGACACAGCCTAGTTTGACATTTAATATGTCAACATGGGATCTTTTATAAAATGGATTCTTAGGCGCAGAACTGCTATTGCTTGCATGAGCTGGCTCAATTAGATTCGCATGTAAAAACATCTACAGACAGACAGTTCTGCGCCTTTTTGAAGCAAATAAATAACGATAGGCGGGAGAGCCAAAAATCCTCTCAGTCGGCTATCTGTATAATTACTCATCTGTGCTTCGCAGTCAACCAAGAATTGATTTTTCTGCTGAACTTTTTTCCACCCTACTCCTACATGATCATTCATTCAGCGTATACGGGGCTCACATACGGCTTGCCACACTCTGCTCATTGTTAAAGTGCCGCCGATTCCCGTATAAGCTCTCACTCATATCGCTTGCGTCGATTTGTTAATTTGCCTAAGTATTAGGGAAATTTCTTAACCTCTGACTTTTCACCGAACGCGTCGAAACATAATTTCCCTCCATTCAAAAATGTATTATTGATTTATTATTATTGTGGATTGTGTTTTTGATCGTTGTTCGAATATCGAGCCACATCAGCTCACATAAAAGCTATTTACCCAGGTATTAAGGAAAAGCCAGTGTTAAGGATCATTCATATGCGAATCGCGAACTGCGAACAAGGGAATATTCGTAAATTCTAACATTTCTTTCACATGACAACTTTTTTTGGTCGTAGGTACGCGCGAATCTGATATGTAAATGTTAGCAGCAAGATGTGCCAATTTTGAGATTATGTTCGAACGAATTTTTCATTCGCGGATTTGTGGATCGCGCCTGTTTTATGAGGATTGTGAAAAAAGTGACAGTTCGCGGCAAGTATTTTTCAATTCGCAGAAAAATGTTTGTAATTGTAAATATTACTATTTAAATCAATTTAGACTCAGTTTTTTTGGATAGGATGTTAGATCAATTATATGTAATGCTTTTGTGGTAGAAGCAATAGAAATTTTCCATTCATAAACACATTAAAATTGATTTGTTCGAAATTGGCAATTCGCTCTCATGTGAACAGTCCTTTAGAAGCGTTTATTTTCGCGATAATTTTCCCTCGCCTCAGAAAAATATAGCAAACCCAGTGGAAACGAAAAATAATATTAGCCAAGTGATGTCTTCTGAAAGGACATTGTTTGGGATTGTGGCGACTTCGACTATGTATGAAAAGCATCGCCATTTTAACAATTACTCCGAAATGGTTAAGTGTTAAAATTTTTCATATACGCCCACTGCCACGCCCACAATTTAGAAAAAAACCGTTTTAAAGCTGTAGTTAAAGAGATAAAGGGTTAGAACTTTCACAAGATGTGTAGGCGCTGCACTCCTGTATAAGTTCGTAATATTAATTTTTTGCCACGCCTACTTTTTGTGGGCGTACATCACTAGTGTATAAAAGAAATGAAATCAGGCCAAGAACGGTTCTTGTGGAATTCCTGCCCCGATTTCATTGATTTCGGAGTACCGTTTCCTTGTTTAAAATGATGAGCCTTTTTAAGTTTATATTTTAATCCTGTATGCCATACCTAATCGAAAGCCTGAGAGACGTAAAAAAGCACTAGAACACATTTTTTCGTCCTCGAGTGCTTTTTAATTTTGTTGGTTATTCTATAAATTGTAGTCAATTGTAGAGTGCTTTTCTTATCTGAAAATTGTCAGATACTGTGGTTGAAAAAGCATCTTTAACCAACGCTTAAACGTCGCTTCAAGGTGTTTCGCAAATATTTCGGCTTTTTCCTTGTCTCCTTTCGCTCATTCGGCATTAGTTTTCCTGATAGGTAGCACTTGCATCTTTAGTTTTTTCATGCCTTTTATAGCTTTCCAGAGCGAATACTTTTTTGATTACTCTCTTTTTAGGATTAGTATTGTTCCACGCTGAACTTTGTAAAGCTTCGATAAATTGTTTCGATTAAGCTTCGTCTTCAAGTTCGTAGGGTGTTCGTAGAGATACCTTCAGATTGATTTTATGTATGCAATCTTTTCTATAGGAGCCTCAATTAGTTCATGCATTAGTCAGGCTTGGTGGACCGTCCTTTTCACGTAAACCGCCGCTAAAAATGATTAGAAAGACGGGCGAGTGGTCAGTAGATAGATCAAAACATTCTTCAACGTTGACAGAGCTCTCAGATATTTGATTTTTTACCATGTCCGAAGGCCGATATGTCGGTTTGCCACCTGGAGCCCCAGGAAGTTCGTTTTGTATTGAAATCTCCGCAATTACAAAATTATGTCCAAGTGAGTGAAATATGCTCCTACAATCATTTTTTCTAACGTCGCTTGATGAGGACAATAAATAGACGCAAAGTTATATGTGATGCGTTAAATTTTTGTTCTACACGGGCTTATTTGCATTTCTTCAAGTTCGTCTCTAGCCCTTTCTGATGGGTGATATGCGTGATAACCGCTGTACCCTCTTATTGTCTTACCTTTCATCAAATGCGTTTCATATACCGGATAATTTAAACGTGATAAATAATAAATCACTCTGGTGTGTCTTGAATTTTATTTTCGACCTGTCGAGTTTCTCAAAAATACGTTTGTATTTGGCTTTACTCTTCAATTCTCGCAAGAATTGCGGTAAATACTTGATGGACTGGATCAGGCATCGCATTAACAACTTGATTGTTTGCTCGTATTGCGGTTTCAGCGGACCTTAGCGGGCCGCCATGCGTAGAGTTTTGTACCTCAATTTTTCGTTCTTACGGGTGCGGTGGTTTGGACTTTACTTAAGTCCCTATTTTTCGTTCTTTAGTCGTTTTCCTTTTTCTTTTCTTCCTTTAGATCGGTTTTCGATAGGTAAATACTTTTTCTTTGTTAAATCGCGCCTTTTTTGGATCGCTAACATTAACTTTCCACATATTTTTATTTAAAGATGTAACTTTAAATTATGTTTTTAACATATCCTGTAAGGTTTGTAATAATCGGTAATTGCGGCAACGGTTATCGGTGGGGCAAGGTATATCTTATTTTTGTCCTTCTTGGATTTCGGCTCTTTTCCATTATCAACCGTGTAAAAAAATTTCAAATTAATTTTTGTTTGAAATCAAAAAAAGATACTCAACTTTTATCTACGTTATAACTTTATTTCTTCTCTCGAACGTTTTCGCTTGAAGGTTTACAATTGAATGAATGTATAATTCAATGCAAGAAATTACAGAATGTGTGGGGCATTAATGTATCGGGAAAGTTACAGTAAAATTTGGAAGTGTATTTGCATATTTGTATGTCGAAATTTCCCACTGGCAGTTTTCAGATCAACCACCCTAACGTTGTTGTCGTCTCCTGGTATTACTCGCTCCACCCTCGCTGAGACCCATTTGTATGGAGGTAGGTTTTTGTCCTTCATAACAACTAGAGAACCTTGCTTTATATTTGGCTTCGTTACAAACCATTTTAACCTCTGTTGAAGATTCCGGATGTATTCTGTTGACCACCTCTTCCAGAAATGCTGCTTTAATGCTGTGATTCTTTGCCACCTGTGAAGATACGAAATTTTTTTATTGATTACTTTCGGTTCCGGAAACGAATTTATAGGCTCCCCAATTAAAAAATGGCCTGGGGTCAGAGCGCTGACATCTCCCGGATCTGATGATACTGCAGTAATTGGCCTTGAATTAAGAATTCCCTTTATTTCAGTGAGTGCCGTGCTGAGCTCTTCAAATGTTAGGAGTGCCTCGCCGAAGGTTTTCGTCAGCAGAGTCTTCGTCGATTTGACTGCCGCCTCCCAAATACCTCCGAAGTGAGGCGCTCGAGGTGGTATGAACTTAAACTCGATCCCTCTATCTGCAACAAACTCGAAAATTGTATTTTTATTTATTTCTTTATAAAATATACTTCTAAATGCTACTAATTTGGTTGCTAAAATTGGTTGCATTATCGCAATATATTTTCAATGGACACCCTCTTCGCCCTATTAATCGCTCAAGTGCGGCTATAAAAGCTTCAAAGCTAAGATCGGACACAAGTTCTAGATGAACTGCCTTTGTAGCAAAGCAAACAAAAACGTATACATATGATTTGTAAGGTTGTTTTCCTCGAATCTTCCAAGAAGTTAATATGGGACCAAAAAATTCCACCCCACAGATACTAAAGGGTCTTCCTGGAGTTAGTCGATCCTTCGGTAGATTTCCCATTACTTGGTCTGGTAATATGGGTTTGTACCTGGTGCAATGGATACATTTGTTGACCACATGTCTAACCAACTTCCTGGCGTTAAGTATCCAAAATCTATCTCGGATGAAATTCAACAGAACTTGGGGACCAGCGTGGTAGTTCTTAATGTGCAAATGTCGCACGTACTCCTTCACTAAAGCGTTGTCCCCTGGCAAAAGATTTGGGAATTTGGCATTGAATTCAAGGTCTGAGTTCCTAATGCGTCCTCCTACACGAAGCAATGGCTTGTAAGCAGCGACGTCCAAACACGAAGACAATTTCCCTATTCCCTTTGACGATAAGTTTTCTCTGTTAGCAGTTACTACTGCTATTTCCGATGAAAGGCTACCCTGCTGTATGCACCATACGATTGCCATCGTTGCCTCTTCCATTTCCTCGGCAGATATTGGTTTACCCTTTAGATTCATTTTTCTTCTAACTATCTTGCAAGAGCGGATAATGTATCCTACAACACGAACAGTTCTTGTAAAGCTGCTGTATTTGTTCAGCCTTTCAATGAAATCAAGGTCCACTAGCTCACAGACGAATACATTTTTCTTTTCCTTGATTTCTAGCAGAGAGCTGTCAAAATTCGACCTATCAAATTCAGATTTTCCGGCCATTTCTTAAGGCGGATCCTTTAAAAATTCAGGACCATCGAACCAGATTAATGAATTTAAATCTTTGACAAGAGTCCCACGAGATATTAGATCTGCGGGGTTGTCTTCCGATCTGACATGTCTCCACAAGACATTTTCAGTCAGACCTTGAGTATCGCTGACCCTATTAGCCACATATGTGTCGTAGGAATTTGATGAAGACATTAGCCAATACAACACAATTTCAGAATCGGACACAAAAATATATTTCTTTTAACTCCTGTTTTAATGAGTTCTTAGCCTTTAGCCACAATTTGGCCAGCAGCTGAGCACTATACAGTTCCAGGCGTGGTAAAGACTGCGTCTTTGACGGAGCAATTCGCGATTTCGCTGTAATTAGCCTAACTGATATCTGTCCGTCCCCGTCTTTAGCTCTGGCATAAAGACAGCATCCGTAGGCATTTATTGAGGCATCAGAAAACCCATGTATTTGAACCTCCCTTAACCTTGATCGATAAATAAATTGGGGAATGTTGATACAGTGTAGGTTTCGAAGATCTGCTATGTATCCTCTCCAACAGCTGTCCAGTTCATTCGGCAACGAGTCGTCCCAATCTAACCTCTCAGCCCACAACTATTTGAGAAACATTCTTGCCTTAACAATGATTGGTCCAAGCAAACCCAGCGGATCGAACAACATACTAGCAGCGGAAAGAACAAAGCACTTTGTGGAGTTGGTTGATCAAGACACGTCCTTATAACAGAAGTTGAAAACATTCTCTTTGGGGTTCCACTCTATATCGAGCGTTTGGGTGGTTTCAGGTTCGCCTGTCTTAAGTTGTACCTTGGTGCCCTCTGTCGTTGAATTCAAAGTAGCATTCGAATGCCATTTCAGCAACTGAAAGTGAGAAGAACCCAATAAATGAGTAACTTCCTTTTGAATTTGCATCAATTCTTCGATAGATCCTGTGCCAGTGATGAGATCGTCAACGTAGAAGTCTCTTAGAACAATTCTGCTTCCTAGTGGATGTGACCGCGTACTTCTAAGACCAATTTCCATAAGAATGCGCGTCGCTAGAAATTGTGCAGCTGCAGTTCCGTATATAACTGTATTAAGACAGTAGGTCTTGAATCGTTCTGACGAGTCAAATCTCCAAAGAAGCAGCTGAAACCGTCTATCACTGGGGTCAATTTCGATTTGACGGTACATTTTTTGTATATCGCCTGTTAATGCAAATTCATGGCTTCTAAACCGCAACACAATTGAGTACATTTCCTCTTGTACACTTGCCCCTACCATCAAAAAATTATTAAGTGATAGAGACGACTTCATCTGGCAACATGCGTCAAAAACTACTCTTAGTTTCGTTGACGAACTCTCAGGACGTAGAACGCACTGATGTGGCATAACATAATACAGACTCACCAATTTAGTTGTAGGTTCGTGTAGACTCCTTTCTATAATTTGATATGCAACCCAGCTTCATAACCGAACGCGAAACCGACCCAAACACTTTCACTGATTCTACATTGTCTATATTGTCAATAGTTTTTTAATTGTTTTTTGTATTACTGGGACTTTAAAGTCCTGTCACGGTTGCCATGTAAAAATTTCGAAATGAATTTTTGTTGAAATCGTTCTGACGAGTCAAATCTCCAAAGAAGCAGCTGAAACCGTCTATCACTGGGGTCAATTTCGATTTGACGGTACATTTTTTGTATATCGCCTGTCAATGCAAATTCATGGCTTCTAAACCGCGACACAATTGAGTACATTTCCTCTTGTACACTTGCCCCTACCATCAAAAAATTATTAAGTGATAGAGACGACTTCGTCTGGCAACATGCGTCAAAAACTACTCTTAGTTTCGTTGACGAACTCTCAGGACGTAGAACGCACTGATGTGGCATAACATAATGAGGTTCGATTGGACTTAGGTGCTCGATTAGCGACATATGCCCTAATCTAAAAACTCCTTGATAAAGTGTGAGTATTGAATTTTCAACTCCGAGTTCTTATCTAATCTGCGCTCCAATACAAAGAATCTTTTCTTTGCTATTTCTAATGAGCTACCTAACTTAGATGGGCTATCCTTGAATGGAAGTTTTACTGAAAATCTTCCAGTCTGTAAAATGTTGAGATTGTTTTTAAAACGATCTCCACAAGCTTCTTGCTCCTGTGCGAGTCGCGTTGTGTTGGTAATTTCTTCGTTGTTCCAAAATCTTTCCACCAACTTTTTAAGATTGGAACGCGAAGAATCCGCGACAATTTGCACTAAATTGCAGCTCCTTCTTCCCTTTCCAATGCAGGTACCCGAGACTAACCATCCTAGTACAGTTTTATGCAACACGGGAATGTTTGGACCTAATTTAATTTGTTCGTTTTCCAATAGTTCGAAAAAGAGTTCAGCTCCCAGGAGCATATCGATTATGTAAGGCTTAAGGAAGAGTGGATCCGCCAATTTAAAATTTTTTGGAATGTTCCAACCACCTGTTAAGAGTTCTCGTTGAGGTTGAAATTCGGTTATTGATCGAGCTATCCAGAACTCTACGTTCTTCTCAACATTGTTCAACCTCTTCAACGTCGTAGTTGTCTGAGAGTCGATAGTCGGATCTGGACTACGAACTGACTTCAATTGTAGTCCTTGTGCCAAAGCTTGGGTCATTAAGTTTATTTGGGATCCTGAATCTAGAAGGGCTCTGGCTGAAACGAATTCACCTGCCCGATTCCTAACCCTAACAACAACTGTGGCCAATATTATTTGAGACTCAGCATCATCTGCAGTTGAGCTTAATAAAGTAGTTCTAGAAGTTCCCGAGATTCCAGCTGGCTGAGGAACCGATGTGTCATTCTGTGTATTGAAATGTTCATACCTATGCAATAGTTGATGATGAGGTTCCGAGCAGACGCAGCACTTTACTGCAGAACAGCGGCTTACTCCGTGACCTTTGTTAAGACAATTAATGCAAAGGAACAATCGTTTTACGTGCCTGTACCGATCGTAAACACGCAAGTTTTTAAACTTGTTGCAGTCTACAATGACATGATTTGACAATTTGCAGAAGTGACAAATCGATTGTCACAGAGAGCGATACATGAGACGATCGTTTGTGGGTAGGTTTCGAATGCTGATCAGACTTCCCAGCTCCTGCGTATTAATTGTTCGACTCCTTGCATTCCAAAAACTGGCAACGCTTATTGAGGGCCTCTGAACACCTTTCCCAATCTGGCAGTGTTGAATAATCAAGCGACTCATTCCATTTGTTATGGGTTTCCGCATCTACTTTGGACATGACTAAATGAATTTCAATTGAGTGGCAAATGTCTTCATAACTGCCCAGTGATTTAAGCGAATCCAACAATGCAGACACATCGTTAACTAAGTCTCTTAGTTGCGATGACGAAACTCCCTTCATCTTCGGCAAATCGAAAAGTGATGGGATATGTTAAAAAGAGATCAAGCATTTATTATCATATCTATCCTCAAGCCTCTTGAGTGCCTTGGGGTAATTTTCCTCGTTGACCTGAAACGCCTTTATTGTTCCAAGCGCCCTTTCACTTAAGCACGAAATCAAGTGATTACATTTTTCGATGAGTGCCAGGGAACTATCGTTATGAACTAAAGTTTTGAAAACTCCAATAAAATTTTTAAATCTGAGTAGCTTCCAGAAAATTTTGGTAACCTTTGTAAAGATAAACGAGAAGAAGAAGCCAGAGTAGCTGTGAGAGAAATGTCCGCAACTGCAACACTGCCCTTTCTATTGTTTCCCAACAGCGACAAAATCCTAGACTTCGTTGTGCAATACAATTCCTCTATTTCACACCGACCGTTATCAGTAGGAAATATCTCTTCTATTCGCGTTTGGTAACTAAGAGCTTGTTTGAAGTAGTATTCTAATATCCCCAACCGACACTCCAATTCAGTTAGCTCTAAAGTTCCTGCCTTCGGTTTTAATACGCGAGATGCTTCCCTTTGTTGAAGCGCGATTGATTTTGAAGTCTCGAACGATTTAAACTTTGAAATTTCAGAAGTGTCTGATGTCGACATAATGAAATTGTAGTATATATGTGCGTGTGTGTGATGTTATATTAAGTTACATTAAGTGCAGGTTACTTGCGATTACAATGCATCGATTTTTTTTGTGTTTTTACGATTTTCTCTGGCGAAATGAGAGCAAGAAAATTCAACCTTTGCGAATTGCGAAAACGATATAAGCAAAGAAAAATTTTCAGCTCACTATTGTTATCTGAGCGAAATCAATCTTCGATATTACGATCGGAGATGGAGGAGAATGTAAAAATTAAATTCGATCTTACTTTGCAGGATCGGGAGTAGTGTGAAGTGCTTTAGTCAAACACCGAATAGCGTATAAACGACGATGTCACAAGTGCAATCAAAACCTTTATGTATATAATTGGCGCAGTATCTACTATATTTTGTGATCTAAAATGAACGATACAGACTCACCAATTTAGTTGTAGGTTCGTGTAGACTCCTTTCTATAATTTGATATGCAACCCAGCTTCATAACCGAACGCGAAACCGACCCAAACACTTTCACTGATTCTACATTGTCTATATTGTCAATAGTTTTTTAATTGTTTTTTGTATTACTGGGACTTTAAAGTCCTGTCACGGTTGCCATGTAAAAATTTCGAAATGAATTTTTGTTTGAAATCAAAAAAAGACACTCAACTTTCATCTACGTTATAACTTTATTTCTTCTCTCGAACGTTTTCGCTTGAAGGTTTACAATCGAATGAATGTATAATTCAATGCAAGAAATTACAGAATGCGTGGGGCATTAATGTATCGGGAAAGTTACAGTAAAATTTAATATAAGGAAAATTAATAAGTTAGGCGGGAAGTTCAAATATTTGACGTTTCTTCTCCATCGTGTGTGGAACGCATTTACGAAGTGTTGGCGGCAACGAAACTTAAGGTTCGTTATAGAGTTTCCTTCTTTAGGGACCTCAATTACTGGTGAGGAAAGCACTGTTTGTTTTTTGCTCAGTTCCCTCTTAGTGATCCAATCAGTTTCATGCGCCAGTTCCTCCTCGTTAGTAGAATAACCACTTCGGCTTTTTTTTGGAGTTGCGATTGGTTTTCTATTTTTATTAGATCTAGCTCTTTGTGTAGTTATTCGTAGAGCTGTTATATTTCATTTAGCTTTGCACGGAGTTAAATATTTTCATATTTTCATCCTCGAAGTTTTTTGATTTCGTTGAATCCTGAGTCTTGCGTGCTAGTGCTTTCGGCGTTGTTGGGCTTCTTTTGGGGTTTACTTTCTGAACCGATCCCGATGGGTCAAATGGATAGCAATAAATGGCTCTTCCTACCCGAAGTGGGCTAAAGCTTAAAAAAGCTTAATTTATATACAATGGTACTCATACACGTGCGAAAATAAGTCGCGTTATAGCCCAGGGCTTGCATTCAATGTGTGGCAAACAAGGCGTTTTGCAAGACCTTAAAATAAAGGCTTCAAAATTATCGATGCAGTAAGCCTTCTCAAAAAAGAAAGCCAAAAAAAAGAGGGAGATGAGGATATCATAGTTAAGCGTGGACTTCCGCTTTTCATGCTAAGCTTTCAAAAATCGGAAAATATTGAAAAAACTTACAATATCAAAAATATACCAAATATTGTAGTCAAAATTGAACCAGTGCAACAAGGGACTAGACTCGTTCCTCGGTGTAAGCGCTGCCAGGCTTAAAATGTGCTGGCAAACACTTATCGCAAGAGTGCAGTTTAAACAGAAATGATTTACCAACTTGCATAAACTGCAAACGGAACCAGCAGCCGAACTATCGCGTCTGCGAAGTAGCGAAAGAGCTATAAATCAGGCGTGATTTAATTAAGAAAAGTTGGCTTAAAGATAAGCAAAATGGTTGACCGACGGAAAAAGACAAGCGCACTGCCTAAAAAAAAAATGAGGTCATAATGCTTCACAAGCCGGGAAAATCCCCATGCGACAAGAAATCGTATAGAGCAATATCTCTTTTACCAATTATGTTAAAATTTGACTTTAACGGTTGCATCAGATAATCAAAGAGCGGCGATCAATACCTCATCACCAATTCGGGTTCAAAATTAAACACCCTTCAGTCCACCAGGATTATCGAATAACCAATGAAATATGTGTTCTAGCGTTTTCCATGACGTTTCCTCCCAGGGTTTTGATAAAGTATGGCATACGGGATTGAAACATAAGCTAAAATTAGCCTTCCCGAAGCAAATATATCCGATTTTAAGTTCTTATTTGGCGGACAGACTTTTTCGGGTAAGGCATGGAAGTGAATATTCCAAATTTAAAAAAATCGCGGCGGTTGTTCAACAAGGAAGCGTTCGGGGTCCGATTCTATTTTTAATCTTCACTCAAGATATTCCGCGAGAAGAAGGTTCAACTGTAGGTTTAAAAAAAATGGGTCGCAGACCTTGGATCAGTTTATTTCATATGTGCAGATTATACGTATGCCTGGTCCCACGCTCTCCTTCATAATGTGCACAGATGAGTGCACATTACGTCCCCTTGAACCCGCAAAAAATTTAAAAAAATTGCCGTAAAATTCTCTCTTAAGTTTCCTATCTGGGACTACATGTGAACCGTTGATTGTCAAAAAGATGGCGTTTGTGCGTGAGCTGACTCAATATGTTTTGAATGCAAAAACTTTTGCAGACATAGTTCTACGCCTTTTTCAAGCAAATGTAAAAGGGATTGCGAGAGCGCCAAAAATCTTTACATTTGACTGTCTGTATTAATACTGATTTGTGATAGTGTGTCATAATCTGTGTTTTGTCAATGTCACGAATTCCATGTGGTACGGAAGTTGTTACTGGTTAATTCCACCTGAAGTTGCTATTTGTATTTGATTTGCCCATAATTATTGCCGTATATCTCAACAAAGTATTTAGCAATTAAATGTATATCCAATATTACATAATATTTTCGAATCAAAAAGATGAAATTCATCTTTGCATTCGCATTTTATATACGAGAGAGAGCGACATTGGCAGCTGACATTATGTACATTTCTACAATGTTTGCCTATGGTAATCTTAAAGTTTAAGGCATGTTGTTTCCGATCAATTGCAACTGCTCATTAAATTGGTTGGGTGTTATTAATTGGGGATTTGTATTCGCGTGATGTAGATCCAGCATCACAACTAAAACCACTTCTTGGCAATTCAGCTGACTGCAGCTTTGATAGTATACGTAAGATATATATTAAGCGTCTTAACCCATTTTTGGCCACGAAACTTCAAACGTGGTCTTTATACCCTATCCTAAGGGTATATTAATTTTGACACATAGTTTGTAACACCCCTTAATATTAGTCGCAGACCCCTAAAAGTATATATATTTATGATCAGGACCAAAATCTAAGACTATTTAGCAATGTCCGTCCGTCCGTCCGTCCGTCCGTATCAACTTTTGAGGCCTTTAAAATTATGCTAGGAAGCTGAAATTTGGAACATATACTCCCGAGGGTTCCGAAATGGTAAAGTGTTAAAATTTTAAAAATACGCCCACTGCCACGCCCACTGCCATGCCCACAATTTAGAAAAAACCGTTTTAAGGCTTAAGTTAGAGAGATAAAGTTGTACAACCTTCACAAGATATGTAGATACTGCCCACCTTTATTAATTAGTCATATGAAGTTTTTTGCCACGCCTACTTTTTGTGGGCGTTTTTAAAATGCTGTTTTCTTCGAAAATTTTCATAGAAATCGAAAAAAAATGTTTAACAATATATTAAGCCAATATTTTCTCAATATATCGCCCATATAAAGTTTTTGGCCACGCCCACTTTTTGGGGGCGTTTTTTGAAAAAAATAATTTTTTTTCTATAAATTTCATAGAATGAAATAAAATGCTATCCATCATCTTCATAATGCTTTTTTTCTTTGGGGTACATAGGGATAAGGATAGGGTATCATACTGTTCGCCCCAAGCGGACTGTAGCCTTTCCTTATGCTTATGATATTTTTGCTAGCAATTTGGATGCACTTTGGAACATCAATTTTGTATGCCTACCACAGCCTTTTAACAGGCAACGTCGTGGTTTTACTTCTGGTTGTAAAGGGTGTTAAGAGTTAAGTTTTTCAGGTTGGCAGCAGTGGTTAGTAATGGCGTCCAAACGTTATCTGTCAAGTGAAAAGTTTGCAGTATACTCTGCCATTTAATCAGGGAAAGACTTACAAACGAGCAACGATTGCAAATTATTGAAATTTATTATCAAAAGTCGTGCTCTGTGAAAAATGCGCACCGTTTGTCACGACCATAAATTCACTCGAAGAATTGTGGCGACAGTTGTTTTTTGGATGCTTTGTTTTAATAAAGTGAACATCTGAAATTTTTGCAAAAAAAACACATGTGATATTCTTCATCCACAATAGTGAAAAGAATTTTTATACCGATGTTTTCTTTTTGTTTGGGTGAAAGTAGCGTACCTACATTGAACCGAGTACCCAAATTGTAAGACATGACTCCTGTTATTGAACCATTTTAAGTTACTTACAAAGCGTCAGAGACATTTTGGGTGGGTCAAGTTTAAATCGCTAACAACATTATAGAAGTAAGCTACAATGATATTTTGTAAGCTTCTGACTCGCCGATGCAGAAAGATTCTTAATAGCATCAGTGTTAATTACTTCTCTAAGAAAAGCTATGCTTCTTATTCCGTGTAGGGTCGGGCACTCACATATGAACTTTGTTCAATGAGAAAAAAGGCACGGCAGAGCAGAACAAAATTGTGAAACATGTCAGTTCAAAGGTAGAACAGAAAAATATTGCCATATGTTGGTTGTCAAAAAATGACAATTTCATTTTCGATTGCTGAATAATTATTTGAGTTTACAAGTTTAGTATAAATCGTGAATTAATGAACATTAATCATGTACTGATTGTTACTTACTGTTACAACAACAGACTAGCCTTTATCAGAAGATATTTCGATTTTTTCCATTTAGTTAATCAAGAAACAACTTTTCACTTCGACGACAAAACAATTAATTTACAATCACAACTGATTTGGACGATTCTCACAAATCTTTCCTACCTCAAAAGCAAGTGCCAAAATTCTTCTTGGAGGCAGAGTCATTGAACAAAAAGCAAACATGAGCTGGACAGAATTTTTTCTCATTGAACACGAAAACCTGTAATTTACATGCTTTGCATTGAGCTGGACAGCCTCATTGAACAAAGCTATGATGTGCTCTGCGGTTTCGCCTTCTTCAAGACACAGTCGGCACTCCGATGAGTCGACTATTTTTAGTTTGTAAAGGTGATATCTTAATCTGTGGTGGCCGGATAGGTAACCAATAAAATTTTTTTTATATCATGCCTAGATAGATTAAGTATCTTCTTGGCATCGTTTCTGAAGGGCAGTATAGCCTTTTTGGTCTGTCTAAGACCTGGGATTCTTTCCCAATAGGAGATGCATATGTTGTGTTCCCAGCTTTTTAATTTTAAATTTATAGCTGTTTTGTTTATTGAACAAAAAGGCTCGGATCCAAAAAATAAAGTCTCCAAGCCCTTTCTAGGTAATTTGTCAGCTTTTTCATTTCCTCAATTTCCTGGTGACCAGGAATACACCAGATTTTGGTCTTGTTCTTGAAACTTAGTGACTGAGGGGTTTCAAAGCAGTGAAGTACTGATTTGGAGCCTTTTATACCTGAGGTTTGCGTATTCTTTAATCTCATGGAGCTCTGCGTGAAATACACTGGCACTTTTTCCCATGTCCATTTTTGAACCATCCGTATACCACATTAGGCCATTTTGGCGTGTAGTGATATCGTTCGGCGTATCCAATTACGCGGAAGCCTAGATTACTAAGGTCTTGGGGTAGGTTATCAATATCCAGTGACCTTAGTAGGGGTGAGAGAACTCCTCCCTGAGGGCAGCCCTTGGCGGCTGGTACTGATACTGAGGACAGTGCTGATTTTGCAGTTATTTTTCGACTCTCTAGAATCGCTTTGATCCATCTGATCGTAGGTTCGTCTATACGTTTATGAACCAAGGCATTTGATATTGAATTATATCCGGTGTTATCGAAAGCACCCTCTATGTCTAGAAAGACGTATAGTGCAACCTCCTTGCAGCTAAGGGTACTTTGGATTTGTTCTGTTAAATTCAAAAGTGCTTCTTGTGTGGACTTGCCTTTCTGGTACGCATAGTTATATATAAAGGGTGATCCATTTCGAGGTTCCCTACTTTTTTAAAGAAAAAAACACAGAAAATTCAAATTTAATGGAGAATGTTTATTATCATTTGAAAGAACATTCTTTGGCATTTATTTTTTGAAGATTATGTCTATCAAATGTTGGCCGTTGCTACGTCGCAGATGGTCCATCATCCCACAGGAAAAAGTCTAACGGTGTGTTATCACACGATCTTGGGGGCCAATCGACCGGCCCAAAACGTGAAATTATGTGCTCAATGATCCGCTTTTCCTCGGCATTTGAATATGAATATGCTTCCCATCGATTGCTGTGGTAAATTCCAGATTTCATGGAAATCGTAGGCATCCAGTAGCCAATGACTGGCTGTTCTTGATGGCAAGTATATCGGCTGCAAAATATTCCGTATAATGTTGCAAACTTCCGGGACTATTTTTAGAACTGTCGATTTCCCTATGCGATATGCAAATGCCAATGAGCTATAGCTATCTCCTATTGCAAGATACCTAGGTATACGAAATATGTATGAATACAAATTACGCAACACGATGGTTTGAAAGATTTACCTCAGTGTAATCGTAATGCCTCTAGTAGCCCTTTTCTATTACTAGTTGAGTTGTGAAATTTGCATTCTTGTGTAATGGAAGAAATTTTCCTTATCGTATTCTAGAATTTCCTTTACTAAATTATTGAAGTCTCCTTGATTGCTGTGGTTTTGATTGATGGGATGAACCCACCATCTTCGGTTTGTTTTTGTCGAATTTTCAAAGGCGTCCAAAATCTGTAGAACATTTGAGACTTGGTTTGCCGCATCCTGCAAAATATTTAATTTCCTAATCTGAAAATGGTATATTTTAATATAAATTTACCGTAGCCAGATTTCCAGTCTGATTTCCAGCTAAGCTTCCTATCTAAGATGAGACCTAAGTGTTTTGTTTCGTCAGAGAAGATTAGGCTGTTACACCCGATTGAAGAGGGTTTGACATGAGGGATTTTGTATTGAATAGTAAAAAGGACAAGTTCAGTTTTACGGGGGTTGACGCTTAGACCACAACTATCAGTCCATCTGCTAGCTTTTTAAGGGCGTTTTTTGAAGGAGTTCTTTCTCGAGATAGCCTGAAGCCAGCCAGTACGACCCTTTGGTCGTTTCCATTCCCGCTGTGGTTATATCCCTTTCGCTGAAATTAGGGAGCAAAAATACATACAGACTACTGAAAAGTGTACACAAGGGTTAGGGTTACCTTTGTCTTATACATACTCTGCGTAGTATCCCGAAGCATTGAGTCTGCAAATAAATTGTTAACAATCCATGGGTCTTGTGTTAAGATGATATCTTCTCTATCTTGAGCAATACGGTGATTAAGGAGGCCTTTGCAACGAAGCCTTTTTGGAGTGTTGGAGGTTTATCTGTACTAACTGCAACATCAATTGCTTTGATTAGGCAGAGAAACTTCCACCACGGTCTTGTTTAAGTCCTCTTATTTCGAAGATGAACCAAAAAGTGCATCCTTACTTAGAAAGACCTTGTTTTAGGCAGTTCTGTGTCATATCCAACAATGTGGCAGTAATAGAGGCAGTGGACCAACTGGAGTCACTTCGGTGGAAACATCGTCATACATAGATGGAAAGATTGCATCCACGATCTTGTTTTCCAGAATATTGTTCTCGAGGGAGTGCGTTGTTGCGAACTTCCAATCTGACACAATACCACTACTGCTAGGGAGAATGCCTTCTTTTTGCTCTGAATAGCTGATGTTGCCAATACGGGGTACACAGTAGTACCACCGCTTGGCGCAGCAGAAGCTATACCGGTAGACAGTTTAGTCCCCGTACTCCCGTCCGGTTTTGAAGGGATATCGGTATTAGTTGTTGTTTGTTATAGCTCATAATAAGTCCCACAACTCGGCAAGATCGACGCTCGAGTAGGGGTTAAACATCCATAATGACATGCAATATACAACGAGGAAAAATGTAAAATAGAAGTCAGGGCTCGCGATTGCGAACAGCGAGCTTTGCCCTTTTCTGCATTCGCAGTGTATACATAGTTGCTTATGGTTTTCAATCCCTTGAAATGTTTACAAAAAAGGCTTACCATTATATTTATTTTTTAAAACTATTTTTATAAACATAATAATATTTAAAAACAAATCCTCTTAAAAGGTGGATTAATTACACCCTATCATACCTAAGGAGGGGCTTATAATTTTTTTTTGTTTTCCAAAATTAATACATTATTTAAAATTATTGCATACTTACATTTTGTAGTTATAGCTTAAAAAGAAGACAAAAATCAACATTAAATAAATAAATTTTACTGTTACTGGCAAGTGCGAACAGCGGAAGAAAATTGTTAAACTGCCGCTGGATTTCCAAAGTATGTACATATTTCGTCTCAATATGTTGACTGTGGAATCGGTAATTAAACTTTACCTTCGTAACAGGTTAGCCATATGACGTTCATCTTTCATTACCAAAATAATTTTGTCAGCTATATGTATGTTAAACATCTTCTTGGTCGAGAACTCCAAATAAACTACTGCAAACCAATAATACCAATAATGTCAAATGGAGATCTTAACTTTTCGTATTTTGGCGAATGCCAACTATAAAGGAGTTCCCTATTGTGCTCAATAACAGCAGATTAATTGCAACACAGGATCGCTGCAGTATATCTGTTGAGCCGTTTCCTTTCCAGATAATCAATTTAATGATTTGAAGCACAATTTGATTGAAGAATTCTAGCAAAATGTTGTTAAAATATATTAAATATATATGCTCCAAAAAGTTCATCTATTCCAATATCTTTGAAATAGTTTTCGATGGTATAGTTCAATTCGTTAACAGCAAATTGGTCGTTCATCTGTTTCAAGGCTCTTGAAACAGCAAGAAAACAAACAATATTGTAGAGAGCAGTGCCAGTTTTGGTAAGTTACTTCTTCTGAGAGTTTTTGTTTGCGGTTACAGTTTTTCAGGGACGGCACTTTGTGAGACATAAATTATGTACTCTCCGTTAAAAAGTGTCACTTTGTATTTTTAAGATTTGAACGCGAACCAAGTCATCACTGCTGTTAATTATTCCTGTCACTCGGCCTAACTCTTATAAGATTGAAGATATGTTTGTTTCCTTATCACTAATATTCTCTGTCCAATAAATTGGCAGTACAATAAATTGGTATGGGGAAGTTTTTTTTAAATCAGTAGCGTGTCATATTTTTTCGCCATACTGAATTGAAAGAAACCAATCATAAAAAGTGTTTACCCGTCAGCGAATTACCAATTGCATCTGACGTATATTCAACATGTTTTGTTCAGCGCACATCTAATTGACTGTGGCCTGTGGCTGCTGCTATTCAACGCCCATTTAATTGTATGCATTCAGAGTTACCAATGTCTGTTTGGTAACTCGTTCAGCTTTTATCCTTGGGATTCTGTTGAGTAGCTTTTGGTTTAAGAGCTTAAAAAATAAAGTACTTAATAAAAAGTTTTATCGCGGGGATCCTGTTTTAATCTTTTGCATTTATTTTAGTGTGTGGTAAATACGCTAAATGCATACGCGTGGAAAGTTACAAAGTTGTAAGCTTTCGCCATGGAAAAAGAGTATTTGTGTAGGTTTTCGTAGCGTGCGGTCAGTTTTCGAAAGACTTAAGTGCCGACAAAAAAGAAGAAATTGTTTATTATTGTTCAAAAGATGAATTTATATTTATTTTTTCATACTTGTTTCTTTAATTCTTTAGCTAAATTAATCTTAATGAATAATTTTTTTATTTTTTGTTTGTTTTTTATTTAAAAGGGATCAGGCCTAAAAGGGATACCTTTAAAAAAACGGCTTTTATCTTACCTCTTAGTGGTATGGAAAGAGATAAATTTCTTTTATAAAATAACAATATAAATAAAAATTTCAATCTTAAACATAAGGAAAGGCTACAGTCCGCTTGGGGCGAACAGTACGATACCCTATCCATATCCCTATATGCCCCAAAGAAAAATGCATTAAGAAGGTGATGGATATCATTTTCATTCTATTAAAAACTTTTAACACTTTACCATTTCGGGACCCTAAGGAGTATATGCTCTAAATTTCAGCTTCTTAGCATAAATTTAAAGGCTTCAAAAGTTGATACGGACGGACGGACGGACGGACATTGCTAAATACTCTTAGGATTTGGTCCTGATCATAAATATATATACTTTTATGGGTCTACGACGAATATTAAGGAGTGTTACAAACTATGTGTCAAAATTAATATACCCTTAGGATGGGTATAAAAAGAGCATGGTAATCCTACATAATATTCCTTTATTTTTTCCACTGAAAAAAAGATAGGCACCTTCAAAAAAACAATACGTAATTACATATTAAATTATGCAAAAAAACACAGTAAAATAAAAAATAAAATATGCATAGGCATTTAAAAAATAATAATTTATTCTTTTTTTCTTTTATAAAAAGAACATATTTTCGCATTTCCTTTTCAAATTCGTCTTGACCGAGAAGTCTACCACAAGCATCTGAAATGAAATTAAGGAATATAGAAAATAGTTCTTTATGGTATTGATTATCCTTGCCCCGTACGTATACCATATCAAATTAACCTTCCAGTCTAACCTTCCATCTTTGTAGTTTAGCATTTGGTTCTTTTAATGAACTGCGCTTTACCTAGTTTCTCGAAGATGTCATCGATATTGGGGATGGGGAACTTATCATCTACCGAAACTTTAGCTTTAGCGTTTAGGTTCCGATAATCGATGACAATTCTCCATTTCTGCTTTCCAGAAGCATCTTTCTGTTTTGGGACCATCCAGATAGGCGCAGAATATGGCGAGCTGCTGGGCCTAACAATGCCCTGCTCTAACATCTCTCTTATTTGTCGAGATACCTCGTGTCTAATCTCTTTTACTTATTCTGTGCTTAATTGCATTTGTAAACGTTAGATCGCTACCTTCTTGATAAAAAATTTACGAGTATTGAGAAACAAGGTTGGTTATTTCCCTTTTCTCTTCGACGTTGAGGTTATCGGTTCTTATCTGTTCAATAACCGGATCCCTACTCGTTTCTGTATGGTATGTTTCCAATAGTGGTATATGTTTTTTATAATTTTCTATTGTGTTTTCTTCTTCTTTGTTAAATTAAATTGGTATTTCCTTTTCGTTTTAAGTAGAAGCCTTCTGTTATAGTCTAGGAGGGATTGTTCCCCGAAATTATTAAAAAAAAAACAGAAAGATCCGCGGAACAAACTACTAATTAAAACAATTACCGGCGGAACAACCGAAAAATAAATAGAAAAAAATTGCGGCCGCCACCGCCCGAAAGTCAAAGTCAATTGTCACACTCCACAGATCAGCAGCACAGCAGCTGTTTCGAAGAAATTGAAAATCGAAACAAAAGAAAAATGTAAATTGAAACTACAGTTTTACCACGTTATAATTCTCCGTTAGAGAACTGTCTTTTATTTTAGACGAAGCCTCTTCAAATTGACTATTTGCGGTACAACACAATTTCTTTACAGAGACCGTTGGGGAGACCCGCTATCACTTATCCCGGAATTAAAACAAAGGAAAAAGATTTACTGGGGTCGCGTGTCCCGTATTTTCTCGGGAATTATAGAACCAAAAACAAAACCCAACCAAACCAAAATTTTGCAATTAAAACAAAACAATTTATTCCACTCTACTTATCTTTTCCTTATTGTTCCCTTCTCCTCCTCCTCAATTTATGTTCCTTTCGTCCTTTAATCGTCCTGTACTTCCTTAATTTTTTTTTTCGTTGTTTTTTTCTTTAAAAAAAATATTTTCATCTTTTTATACCCTATCCTAAGGGTATATTAATTTTGACACATAGTTTGTAACAACCCTTAATATTCGTCGCAGACCCCTAAAAGTATATATATTTATGATCGGGACCAAAATCTAAGACTATTTAGCAATGTCCGTTCGTCCGTATCAACTTTTGAGGCCTTTAAAATTATGCTAGAAAGCTGAAATTTGGAACATATACTCCCTAGGGTTCCGAAATGGTAAAGTGTTAAAATTTTCAAAATACGCCCACTGCCACGCCCACAATTTAGAAAAAACCGTTTTAATGCTTAAGTTAGAGAGATAAAGTTGTACAACCTTCACAAGATATGTAGATACTGCCCACCTTTATTAATTTGTCATATGAAGTTTTTGCCACGCCTACTTTTTGTGGGCGTTTGTCACTAAAATGCTGTTTTCTTCGAAAATTTTCATAGAAATCGAAAAAAAAGAAATTTATTATGCCAATATTTTTGGGCGTTTTTTGAAAAAAAATAAATTTTTTTCTATAAATTTCATAGAATGAAATAAAATGCTTTCCATCATCTTCCTAATGCTTTTTTTCTTTGGGGTACATAGGGATAAGGATAGGGTATCATACTGTTCGCCCCAAGCGGACTGTAGCCTTTCCTTATGTTTTTCTATTTTTTTTAACCACAACCAAAAAAACTTTTCAAAGAAATTCCCTCGACTACAAAAACTTCGACTGGCTAATTCGCTGGTCAACCAAGAAGTGGTTTTCCAGGTTCCTTTGTTCAAAGTTGGACACTCACACTCACATACATACATTGGCAGTGGAATCTCACGTATGGCGTGCCATGGACTTCCACCTCTGTGTGGGTGGTTGTCCGCCATATATTCCACTACCCACACATTCAAACTAGCGAACCAACGGGCGGCACTTTCCAGCTACTCCAAAGCAATTTTTGCAGTAGTGTGCCAATGCTCTCCGTTACCCCTTCGCTTTCAACTTCCACTCGCTCTTATATTACCATTCACCGCAACTGGAAAGTCCGATTGCAGTGAATTCTCTGACCAACCTGGAACAACCTTTCCAATCCATTCCGATTGGATATTATATATAATTATATAATTGTATTCCTCCGTAATGAGGTAATGTCATTACAGAGCGTATTTTCGTTTTCTAGTCTATCGAACTGCGTGTTGAGTTCACTTAGGGCGTAAATGATAGAATTGAGTTTTTCAAAGACATTGTCGCTGGATAAAATTTCTGTAAGCAGTTTCTGTGGCCAATAAATTGCGCGACGTATGCGGCACATCTTTCACACCCGATTCACTTAATATTTTTAAAAGTTCGTTAACCACTTTGTTTCTTAGAACCCACCCGCAGGATAGAACAAATTTAAAAAATCTTTCCAGCAAACTCAAAAGAGACATTCGGAACTTTAAAAATCGTGAAATCTCTATGTATCTCGGAAGTCTAACAGAGGATAAAACTTCTAACTATTCGTTTTGTCTTTCATGAAAGGCATGAAAAAGCCCAAAATGCAAGCGCCACCCATCCGGAAAAATAACGGGGAATGGGCGAAAGGAGACAAGGAAAAGGCCGAAATATTTGCCGAACACCTTGAAGAGACGTCTAAACCATTCGAGCGTTGGTAGAAGATACTGTTCCTACCACGGTATCTGACAATTTTCAAATTAGACGAGTATCGCTGGTCGATCTGTGTTTTAAAATACAAAAACTTATATTCAACAATGCTCTTGAGTATGAACTAATTACGGGACAGGTCCTTAAAGAGCTGACCAGAAAAGCACTACTTAAATTTGTTTACCCATAAACGCTTCTATTAGACTTTTGTATGTTCCCCGGCAATGCAAGATAGCTGAGGTGATAATGATTCCTAAGCCAATACCAATATCGCTTTTACCAATAATGTCGAAGATATTTGAAAAACTCTGATCATCGAAGAACGCCGATTAATAGCGGATCACCAATTCGGACTCAGAACGAAGCACTCTACAATTGACCAGGTTTACAGAATTACCAACGAAATTGAAAAGGCACTAGAGGAGAAAAAAATTTGTTCTAGCGTTTTCCTTGACGTCTCTCAGGCCTTCGACAAAGTATGTCATAGAGGATTAAAATATAAACTAAACAAAGCTCTCCCAAAGCAATTATATGAGATCCTAAGCTCTTATTAACTCTTTCATGTTAAACACGGGAACGAGTACTCCGAAGTCAAAGAAATCGCGGCGGGAGTTCCACAAGGATGTGTTTTGAGCCCGATTTTATTCCTATTATTCACTCGCGATATCCCGCAAGAAGAGGATACTATCGTAGCAACTTTCGCGGATGATACGGCTATTCTAGCTGTAGACAATTCGATTCAGTCTGCGACAAATAAGCTTCAACGATCTATCGACAGAATATGCTTGTGGACAAAAACTTGGCGTGGAGACAAAATCCACGCACGTTAATTTTACTTACAGAAATGTAAGTACGCAAACGAGGCTAAATACTTGGGAATGACGTTGGATGCTAAATAGAAATGGAAATCGCATGTTAAGAAGAAACGCGAGGAGCTCATTATCAGATTAAATCAAATGCATTGGCTGATTGGAAGATTTTCTAAACTCAGCATGCAAAACAATCTGCTTTTATTGACGAATGAAGGCTTACCCCTGGCGGTCAAATTTCGCACAGGTGGGTTGCTATATATTTTGACAGTTCATTGATTTTTGTATTAAAATATCAGGTGCAGCGGCAAATTGTTTCTTATATTTGATAATTAAATAAGTCAGTACATAATTTTTTTTATAAAAAAAAAAAACAGTATTAGATAAGCTAATGCAAAAAGTGTAGTTACGAATGTAATACTCAGTTATTAGTTTTAATAGAAATTGCAATCTTAGAGTAGTTTTCTTGTTTTCTGAATTACACATCCTCTAAAATGCAATTATAAACATAATAATTAATACACTTTATTTAAATTAACTTTATTAAAGTCACCAACGATTTGTACTGATAAGACAAATATTTGTTTACGCATTTCACACTTTGTTAAACTGGTGTGGTCTACCAGTTCAATTTATTCAAAATACTCATATATTTGACAATATGTATTTTGAAATGTGAATTTAATTATTTTTCAATAAGTTGGTTCACTTTTCAAAAATAAAATTCTTTATTTACTTACTTGAAAAACTGGTGTTTCTTTATAGAAATCCCATACAAATTAAACGACATTCAAACTTGTATAGGTCGCTACATATTAATTTTTTGACAACCAGGTATCGCAGGAAAACTTTTCCATTCGTCAATACAAGCAAGTTCTAAAACCAGTTTGGACATACGGTATTCAACTCTGGGGTTGTACCAAACCAAGTAATGCTAACATTTTGCAAACTTTCCAAAATAAAGCCCTAAGACAAATCGTAAATGCTCCGTGGTATATCAGAAATGCCGATATCCACAGAGATCTAAGTATAACTACCGTTGAAGACGAAATACGAAATTTCGCGCGTAAACAACACACTCGTCTAATTGGCCATTGCAATGATGCTGTACTAAAGATTCTAGATCAGAGAAATCTTGTGCGCCGATTACAAAGAATAAAACCTTTTGAATTAGCGCAATAAAATGTAACCGCATGTTATTGTAGGTATAAGCAGGTGCTTTCGCTGGGAGGTCTCCTGCCAAACGTAATTATATATTTAAATTAAAACTGCTTGATAGGCATAAGCCTAGTTTTAGTATAAAAGTATTTTGTAGGGAGGTGAATAGAATCTCACACTATTATGAGCACGCGCAGCCGGTCCTCATAATGTCCATGGAACATTTTCCACCTACCCTCGGAAAAAAAAGAACTTGATGACATTTAAAATTAAATTTGAGGGCTTATTACCCAAAAACAAAAAAATAATATGTGGGTAACTGCGTTTTATTATGGTCAAAAAACTGCATCTGCAGAGTACATATTTCATCGGTTATATACGTACTTCTGCGGATGTAGATATTAGCTCAGCATACTAATACTCAAAGAGAACGCAAACACATTCAAAAAACAAATTTCCTTGTGGTAGTGCTTTCGAGAAAACTACTAAATTTTGGTTTGCAAGTAGTGTTCGAGGCTTAAGATTGTTAGCTCGGTTTTTGAATTTATTTCCTAAGGGTACATTAATTTTGACACATCCCTTAATATTCAGGGTAGACCCCTTAAAGTATACACATTTATGATCAGGACCAAAACCTAAGACTATTTAGCAATGTCCGTCCGTCCGTACGCAATTTTTAGGGCTTTTTATGCTAGGAAGCTGAAATTTTGACCCCAGAAAAAGTTTTCGGCCACGCTCACTTTTTGTGGGCGTTTTTAAAAAAATATTTTAGAATGAAATAAAATACTATCCATCATATTCTCCATCATATGGATTGGGTACTATACTGTTCGCCGCAAGCGGACTGTAGTGGACTCAAAGCGCAACCACGTTTGTTTGAAAAAGCTCCCGAAGACTTACTAGTGTCTGTTTTAAAGGTATTGCATCTAGTCGTTAGACGAATCAGAAATTTTGTTTGAGTTTTTGTAAATAATGTATATTGAATTGAATTGATTGATTGTATTAAAATCGATAAACGTCGGAATTTTAAATTATTTCTTAATTTGTTAGATACTACAGCTAACAACTATAGGTCAAGGGGTTTTTCGGGTTTTAAACCTTCTGCACGGAATGGCTGTATTTAATATGTTTATTATTTCTACATTGACGTGATTACAGAGCCCAGATTTGTGCCTTTGAGCGACATTTTTAATCTCATTCTCAACCACCTCAACAGTAAGATATCTATGTAGATCAGCGTTTCTTTTGTACAACGAAGCTTTGACGATATTTCGTTATACTTTGTTTTGGAGTTTTTGAATTGTTTGTATATTTATTTTGCTGGATCGCGTGTTGGCCCTAGAACTTGCTTATGAAGGCATAATTTATTATAATTGGATAAACAGCAGTGCCTCTCCATTAACCCATACATTTTATTCTATTTCATGTTCAATTCATCTTTTTTGTCTTAACATGTGCTTTCCAGTTTAGCATCTAGAGTCATACCCAGATATTTAGCTGTATTTGAATATTCTACTACTTTGTTATTCATGTACACTGGTATGTGTGGTACATTCTTGTAAGTTCTTGTAAGGTCATTTAAACTTATCTGCCACTTTGTTGTTCAATTTGAAATCTTATTTAGTGCCTCTTGAAGCTTTTTTGTTACTACTTCAACAGTTTCTCCCACAGCAAGTATAGCAGTATCATCTGAAAAAGTTGCCATAGCTACTTTTTCACTTTCTGAAAGATAGCTATTAAATAACAGGTATAGTACTGGACCCAGTACACTTCTTTATGGTACACCAGCTTTAATTTATTTTGAAGTTGAGTACTCTGTTTCTTGTTTAACTCTAAAGAGCCGTTGGGATATAAACCACTCAAGAACCTTGGAGTACTGCTTCGGCAGGTGCTTTTTTAATTTGTGGATATCACTGAAGGGAATCAGAATGGGTCCACAAGGCCCTGATGTGGCGGAAAAGAAACTATGCTTTCATGTCAACCCATTTAATTTAACCTAACCTACATCAATTGCAATGTGATCAAAAATAACGGTTAACAGTTTGCAGATCTGCTGACCATGTTCCTTGTGAATATTGGGATTAAGAAATCCCCTATAGTAACGTTATGTCCCGCAGCGAAATCGATTAGTCTTTACGCCAGACCTTATCGAAAGCTTTGCTATATCAAGAAATATAGTGCAGCAAATCTTTTTTACTTCAAATGCTTTTGCGATTCTATGCACCTTATCAATTATCGAGTGGTTATTTCTAAGCCCAATTTGATGGCATGTGATTGGCAATTTTTCCTCAATTATTTTTTGCAGCCTTTTCAACAGCATCTTTTCGAATAACTTACACAACCTCGTTAGGTGGTTTGGCAGGCTTCGGAATCATTCATGTCATGGATGTCTTAACAGACATTTCCAATGGCTGCGTTTTTGCAGGAGTTTTTGCTGAAGATCTCAAGTGTGCTGATGTCATCCCTTTGTTCAAAAAAGGTTTTGCTATAGAACTGTGTAAATACAAGACTATTTTCCTCCTTCGTGTTCTAACTAAAATCTATGAAAAGGTTATGAAAGACAGAATAGTTAATTTTTTTGATATCAACAATTACTTTAGTCCTAAAAAGTTTGAATTTCGGAAAAGCAAATCGACTAAAGATGCTCTACTGTAGTTCTGTGCGCAAACAATGTCTAATATTGATGATAAAAAATGTAAAGCTTGCTTGGTAATTGATATTACAAAATTTTATTTCGAAAACTGGAAAAAGCTGGATTTCGTGGTTTTATGCTTGATTGGTTCAAGGCTTACCTAAAACATAGGGCACAAAGGTTAAAGAAGGAGCGAAATAAAATTGCTGGGTGTACCCCAAGGCTCAGTCTTGGGTCCTATTCTTGTTCTGATCTACTTTAAATCTTTCTTTGCTCTTGACTTTGTAGGCACAACAACGGCTTTCGCAGATGGCATAGATTTTTCATATGGTCAGAATAGTCCTTTTGAACTCGTTGGCGACATTAATTGGGATTTGAATTTGTTAAGATGCTGGTTCGAGAATCATAAGTTATTAATAAGCCCCAAGACAAAAATATTGTATTTTACTTTGTCGTCGGTACGCAGTTTAAGGAGAAATATATAACGGGTGATCCAAGTAGAGATACTTTTTTCAATAGCCTTTTTTGACAGATCACGTGTGAGTCGTGTCATGCTGTCATGTTATTTTTGTTTAGTATTGTTTGGCATTTCATAATGGAAAGACTTACGCGTGAACAACGTTCACAAATTGTTCAACTTTATTATGAAAATTCACGTTCTGTGAGGAATGTGTTTCGTGCACTTCGCTCAACTTATGGTCAACATAATCGGCCTACTGAGCGTACTATTCGCAACACCATCACCCATTTTGAGACCTAGCATTCATTATTGGATAATATTCGACCGAATAGACCACGTCCAGCACGCTGTGAAGAAAATATAGCGGCCGTAGCTGAAAGTGTACACGAAGACCGTAGAGAGTCGATTCGGCGCCGTTCGCAGCAACTCGGACTGACGTATGGAACGACTTGGCGCATTTTACGTCAAGATCTTAAATTGAAAGCGTACAAAATACAGCTTGTGCAACAACTGAAGCCGCTCGACCTTCCCAAGCGACATCGCTTCGCTCTATGGGCTCTTGAAAAGTTCCAAGAAGATCCGACGTATTCGAGGCAAATTTTGTTTAGCGATGAGGCCCATTTCTGGCTCAATGGGTATGTAAACAAACAAAATTGCCGCATTTAGGACGAAGAGCAACCTGAAGAGATTGAAGAACTGCCACTCCATCCAGAAAAAACAACGGTTTGGTGTGGTTTGTGGGCCGGTGGAATCATCGGTCCATATTTCTTTAAAAATTATGCCCGTGCGAACGTAACCGTCAATGGCGACCGTTATCGTGCCATGATAACCGACTATTTGATGCCTGAAATTGAAGCCCGTGATCTCGGCGACATTTGATTTCAGCAAGACGGCGCCACTTCCCACACATCGCATCAATCAATGGACTTATTTAGAGAACATTTCGGTGAGCACATAATTTCACGTTTTGGGCCGGTCGATTGGTCAAGATCGTGTGATATCACACCGTTAGACTTTTTCCTGTGGGGATATGTAAAGTCAAAAGCTTATGCCGACAAACCCGCTTCGATTCAGGCCTTGGAGGAAAACATCACGCGAGTCATTCGCCAGTTACCAGTCGAAATGCTCGAACGAGTGATCGAAAATTGGACTCAACGGATGGACCATCTGCGACGTAGCAACGGCCAACATTTGATAGACATAATCTTCTAAAAATAAATGCCAAAGAATGTTCTTTCAAATGATAATAAACTCCATTAAATTTGAATTTTCAGTGTTTTTTTCTTTAAAAAATTAGGGAACCTCGAAATGGATCACCCTTTATGTACTATCATGGGCCTGAGTGTTTAAAATTCATATTAACCAAATACAATTGCACGCATAAGCCTACTACTTCCACTTTTTGTAGTACTGTTAGTTGTAATGATCATTGTTTTCTTATCGAAGCAGTAGATGAATTTAAATAAGTAGGGCTTGTTATCGATTCTAATATGAGCTTTGCGAAATGTTTGCTCTACAGCGCTTTTTATAAAAATCTACTATGGTATTTTTTACTCCAAACTGCAATATGAAATTTCTTGTTGGGGAGGTGCTTATCATAACAAAATACAACCTCTATTAGTTTTACAGAAACATATATTAAGAAATTTATGCCAAAAACCTGTTAGATATCCTAGTTTTCCTTTATTCTGCGACCTAAAAATCCTCCCTGTCCGTCATACAGACGTTTTAAAGTATTGAAGATATTCTTTATGAAATCTGGTAATAGAAATTTCCGATTAATTTCTAAATACAATTTACGTGGAAACTTTTCATACTTGGTATCTGTTCCATTTGCTCGTACTTCTGCATTCCGTAATTTTGATTCTGTTTTGACATTTCGCCACTCACTTCCACAGTCTATCAAAGCAATAAAAATATCTGAAATGTTTAAGATGTGTAGAAAATTGGCTTCTCTGCCTTAACTATCATAAATTTTTATTTAAATTTTAATAATAACTGAAGTGGCATTCAATCCTGTTTTCACTGCTTCGGTTAGTAAAATACTGACTGTCCAAACCTTTGCTATAATTTTCAATCTGTCTAATTTTTCATAATGAATTATATTTAAATTTTACCTTGTAATACTATATAAACTATATGAAATAAAACTATTATCTAATCTAATCTTATCTGACATACCTTAACCTGAATGAGGCGTTTATAATATGAGCTAGTTTTTTTAGATCCTTTTATTGGGTATTGTTTTAAAATATCCCCCGCAATTAAATCAAATCCGTGGGCTTTTCTTATATTCATCCCTTTTTTTTATTTCTATATAATAGGACTTTCATTTTATCATTTGGCGCGCTTGTCTGTTTTTAAAGTTGTCTAGTCTTTCTCTTTTCCGTAAAAATTACATATAGGTTTTTCTAGATTGTGGGCATGGTAGTGGAACTATTAAAAAAACTAACAATTTACCATTTCGGGGCCCTAGGGACATATGTTCCAAATTTCAGCTTCCTAGCATAAATTTAAAGGCCTCATAAATATATATTCCCTAGCGTAAATGTAAAGGCCTCAAAAGATGAAACGGACGGTCGGATGGACATTGTTAAATCGTCGTAGGTTGAGGTCCCCATCATAAACATATATTAAACCATATATTAAATATAACGCAAGGCAAAGTTGGCGAGGAAAAGCCCATAGCATACTCTAGTAGTCCAACAGAAAAGAAATACTCCACCAAAGAAAAGAAGTTTCTTCCGATTGTTTGGGCAACTATAAATGTCCGCACATGGTTGCTAAGCCCTTTATCGTTTACAGTGATCACCAGGCCCTAAAAGTTGAATTCAACATTAAAGACATAACTAGTAAATTTCCATCATATGCTTTCGGAGTATGATTATAAAATCGATTCAAACCTGGGAAGGTAAACAAAAACGCTGATGCTCTGAGCCGAATACTTAAATCTGCAGCAAGTGTTGGGAAAATAGCAGAAACATTGCATCTCTATCAATTGGTACCAAGCTCGAAAGATTGATGAGGAAATCAGGAGGAAATCTGAGAAAACAAAAAACACAGAGGAAAAATCCAATGCGGAATGAGACAAAGAGGATATCAAAACTCCACTGACGAAATTCTAAAAAATATAAGAAGTAGGCACTCGTAGACTTACAGGGAAAACGAGACATATTTTCGTACCAGGCAACAATTTAGGTGGAAAGGTATAAAAAAGATGTATTTGATTACGTCAAAAAAGGCTTCCAACGTCAGAAAAATAAGTGCTCGTCTCCATGCCAATGAGAGATACTGATACCTCAGCATTAACTTTCATCCAACCTTTCAGGATGATTTGACTAAATTTATGGATTGCGCTGCACTGCCGGTTACTAAGGCGTCCACTGTGGCAAGTGTATCCTATGAGTAAATCGCTACCATATACCTAAAGTTCCTGTTGCAGACAATGTACCAAATTTAGCGTACAAGGTATTTTCGCACACTTCCAAATTACTTTGTATAAAGAAAAAGCACACTGCTGCATACCATCCGCAGTAAAACGGTTCATTAGAGAGAACCCATTCGCTCTTTCCATAGTACCTAAACTGGGTTCAGTGGCTTGAATTTGGATTCAAGCAATGCATTTTTTTTTTCCGAGGTTAGGTGGAAAATATTCCATAAGACACTACTAAGCCGGCGCACTACATTAATATCGTTCAAAATATATACATATCATTTCGATATTGCATTGACCGCGACCGCGTATCTGCATTTATTTCATCTGCAATAGTTGCCACATCCAAATCTCTGTGGATGTCACTATTTCGGATATATTAATAATTGTTCTTAGCGCTATGTTTCGAAAAGTTTGTAAAATTTTGATGTTATGTACTTTGGTACAACCCCAAAGTTGTATACGTCCAAACCGGTTTCAGAACTTGCTTGTATAAAAGCAGCTTATTTTGCATGCTGAGCTTGGCAAACCCACCAAGCAGCCAATGCATTGGATTATATTTTATAACGAGCTCTCCCAGTTTCTTTTTTACGTGCGATTTCTATTTTAGTTTCGCATCTTATGTCATTCCCAAATATTAAGCTTCATTTGCGTACGGAATTGGTAAGGAATCTATAAATATGGACAGCGTAGTTACATTTCTGTAAGTATGTGGATTTGGTTTTATTAAGCCCAAGACGTCAAGTTTTTGTGCACTCAAGAACGCTGTCAATATCTCGTTGCTGATTCAACCGTATAACTGACGGCCAATATAGCGGTATTATCCACAAACGTCGCTACGGTTGTACCTCCTTCCTGCGGAATATCTTCAGTAAAGGACTTTCAATTTCAATGGTTAATCGATAAACCGGGCCGATGGTAGGGTGTTTAATTCTGAACCCTCCATATATTCGTAAAGTAGTCCAAAGTTTCTTGTCCAATCGTTGCTTTGAAGTTCATGTTAATAGTGGTGTTTCGTATTTAAGATTTTTCCATCCAGGAGTTCCACAAGGCTCAGTTTTGGGTCCAGTCTTATATAATATATATGTATCTGATATTCCAAAACTAAACGACTGTGATTTAGCTGTTTTTACAGATGACACGGCAATATTTTCGTCTCATAAACTCGTTCTCAACATTGAGAGGAATCTCCAAAATGGTATGGAAGTATTGATCAGATACTACCATAAATGGAAAATTAAACTGAACGAAGGAAAAGCGCAAGCCATTTTTTTCACGCGAAATCATTTGCGACTCCAGAATGGAGCTTGTATAAATTGGGAGCCCTCTGTTAGGCACCTTGGTATTTATTTGGATTCTAAACTAACGTTTAAGGACCACATTGAAAATACCATAGAGAAAACAGGTATAGCTTTAAAAATGTTATACCTTTTTATAAATAGGCAATCTCTCCTATCTACCGAAAACAAAATAGTGCTACATAAAGTAATATTCCAGGCAATTTTGCTTTATGGGTGCCAAGTATGGGGTGACTCTGCAAGGTGTCACATAAAAAGATTGCAAGTGTCCCAAAATAAACTGCTGAAAATGATGCTAAATTTACCTTGGCACCATTCAACCGTTGATGAGCAAATGTTGAATTGATAGCTAACAGAATACTAAAACTAAAAGACTCGTTTAAAACAAAATTCCGTTTCGCTGAAAATTCCCTTCTTACTGAAATTTTTTTTGAAATTTAAGTTCTTGCATTATAACTTTTTTTTTTCTTGTTTATTTTATGCGACTGTGATGAATAGCTACATATACTTAAACTTATTGTCTTATTTAATTTATATTTATTTATATAGATACTGTAATTAACATATAATTTATATATATTTATTTCTTTAGTTCTTCTGTGAACACATTCTAGTCGGCTCAAGTTATATACTGATAATTTACGATTTGTGATATGGATACACTAACATTTATTTATTTATTTATGTATTTATTTATTTATTTATTTAGATATTTATTTATTTATTTATTCATCCATTTATATATTTACTATGTCTTTATTTGTTTATATATTTATTAATTTTTCACATTATTTATTTATACATCTCTTTTGCATTGGAGGTTTTTGTTCGTATTTTCCTTCAAATTTTTCTTATTTTTTTGTTTCTTTTTTCTTTTTCTTTTTTCTCAATTCTCCTTGTATAAACTAAAATAATATTACAGTAGAAAGATAAAATCGTATCAAATCTCTGTAAAATATGCGGTAACAAAAATAATGTAACATCCTTTTTTTAATACGAAAAATAAAAAAATAAAAATTGTTTGGGAAAGGCTAATTTTAGCTTATGTTTTAATCCCATACGCCATACTTTATCAAAAGCCTGGGAAACGTCGAGAAAAACGCTAGAACATATTTTTTTCTCCTCAAGGGCTTTTTCAATTTCAATGGTTAATCTATAAACCTGGCCGATGGTAGAGTGTTTAATTCTGAACCCGAATTGATGATCAGGAACTAATCGGCGCTCTTCGATAATCGGATGTAACCGTTCTAGTAAAATGTTTTGAAATACTTTGACATAATTGGTAAAACAGATATTAGTCATTAGAGATATTGTCATATGGGGATTTTCCCGGATTTTGGGACCATTATGACCTCAGCTACTTTCCATTGTCGTGGAACGTATAATAACCCAAACGAAGCATTTATAAGATAAACAAACATAATAAGTGCTTTCCTAGGCAACTCTTTTGGGACATTTAAGTCGTATCCAGGAGCTTCGCTTGGTTTCAATTTATGTATTTCATAGCACAGCTATGAAGTGGTACACTTCTCATTTCAAAGTTGTCGGGTATCCCCACTAAGACCATATCTTCGATTAGCTCTTGACCGTCAAACGGCTTAAACGTGTCTTCTAAGTTATCCTCAAATTTGTCGGCTTTTTCATTGTGTCCTTTCACCCATTCGCCATTATTATTTTTTCTGACAGGAAGCGATTGCGATTTTGACTTCGCGGTTTTTAAAGTCCTGAATCTTTATTTTTAAAGTGCTGCATAGATTATTTAATATCGTTTTATGCTGCGGAGCGCGAGATAGTTGCCATTTTTTACGCGCTTTCGCTTTCGGTTATTTCCTGAGGATATTTTATTTCGCTTTTTGCTTTTGTTTTCAAGTTTCACAAAAATAAAATAAAAAAAAATCGGATTTTAAAAATATATTTTTATTTCTCTTTCGTGTCACCCTATTTTGTTTCTGCAAATTTCTAAGCTTTCGACTTGACCGACATATTGACCAGCGGAACCAGTATTTTTTTTCGTTCTTCGTTCAATGTATGCATAATGCATTTAGACCCTCTGTCTATGCTTCCTAGCCACATCTCCTCGCTTTAACTTTCTTTTTGTGATCGACTTTAAGAGGGCACAGATCTCTTGGGCTTTTACCTGGCCATTTGCGTAAGTGGCACGATTCTCCCTATATAGCCCTATATAACCCTATATATATAGTCATCACAAACAAAAAATAAAGTCGTATTTCGACAAGCCACAAACAAAGAAAAATTTAAAAAAAAAAACAAATTAAATCTATCAAAATCGATAGTTTTCTCGTATACTGACTGAAGCCTAAAGGACAGGTAAATGTTTTTTTATTTGCAAACTACCACCCTATGGTCTTTACTAATTCCGAATACATATACATATGTAGGTATAAAAAAATTAAGGGAAAAACTAAAAAAAAACTTCTATTAAGTACATCCATTTATACCATTTACCATACAGCTCCACAGAATATCAAACGCTAAAGTGATATAGTTAAGTTTAGAGCGTCCGCATAAGGACCAGTAACCTAGAATAAGTATCCTGTTAATTTTAAGTTAGATTTAATCATTTTTGTCTAGTCTGTAAGTGTTTATTGAAAAAATAATAAAAATGAATTTAAAATTAAAAAAGATATCAAACGCTAACCAGTCAACAGCCCCCTCAAAACCCTTTGGAGACTTCCAACCTTACCCGCACTCTCAAGCATAGAACAATTTCGACATCACGATCCACGATCATTGCCCATTCGGCGCAGTCGTTCATCGATCGGGAGCGTGAAATACACGGTGTATCGGTCATAGGTGAGTCGGCGGTGCGGTTAAGTTAGGGGGGGGGGGGGGGGGGTTGTGCCCGTAAAACAAGTGTTTGGTATTTTGCTACCCAAGTAAGGATACCGGTGTATACTGTGCCGTAATTGCTATGCTGAGCGGTGATTTGGACACGCAAGTGGGTCAACCCGCTGTAAAAAAAAAAAAAAGTTCTATTCTAATACTTACCTGAGTGTTTTAGCTAAAGAAAATTAAAAAAAAAAGAAATAGCAAAGAAAAAATAAAAAATTTACAATAAGAGAAAAAGGGAGTGAAGTTTGCTGCCTACATAAATTCTAAAAATAATTTTTTTCTAACTTGCTTAAAATTACAATACGTAAATTAAATTAGTTTGTGGTGGTAAGTTTGGGTTGTTAATATTATATTTTTTGAATTATCACCAAGTGAAATTTGGTACAGAATTGGATCAATCACGTGGGACATTGTGCACAATTTCCAGACGGACAAGGGTGAGTTTTTTTTATTTTATTTATTGGTAGTTTGATTATTTCCTACCACCTTTATATATATATATAAAAACCAAACAACACATACTTTTTCTTAAATTTAAAATTTGCTTAATGTTGTATGTACTTCAGTGCAAAAGGGGTGGTTCAAATGTACTCGGCAACATTACATCTAGTTGCCCGCGAACTACAGGGAAGAGGTGTGGGTGATGAATAGTGTCCGTCCGGTATTTACAGATGAATCTTGGCATGAAATATATTTTCTTTTTTTGTTGTGTCTGGTACTGGATCAAGAACCACTCTCATCCGACGTTCCTAGCCGCGCGTATGCAAGCATGCCAAGTGATGATCCCTGCAAGTAAATCAGCGTAGGGCAGTAGTCGCAACAAAAAGAAATGGCGCCCAACATGCAGGCATTCCTTCTTAAGAACAACGACCACAAGCAAGTAATTTTTCACAGTCCAGAAGTAGCCGCCTATGCAAATAATTTTGATCATACAAAACATTCCATAGATACCACCAAGTTTGCGTGTTGGAATTGTGACCAACTTGGACACTCATTTTATGAATGTCAAGTGGAAGCAAGAAAGCTTTGGTGTTACAAGTGCGGCGAAAAGAATGTGACAACACCTAATTGTCCTATGAAGCATTCGTTAAATAGGACGGTGAGCGAGATGGTAGCCGGGGACTCTCGTTCAAATGCCCAAACCCCGAGTCAATAAACCCTATTCAAATATCTTCAGATAGTCATAGACCGTCTGAAGATATAAATTCAAATCCTGATTTGTCCCTAAATGAAGTACCATCAAACGGAAAGTATCTATTTTAAAACGATTGTCAAACAGACATATATTCGCCAATGTCATTGCATGAGAAAGTAACAAGATACAAACATACAAGAAACCGGATTTTTGGTACTTCAAACAACTTTAAAGTGTCAAAACAAATTGAAAAGTGTAGAAGTCGTTACGCAAATCGGAAGACACATAGAAAAGTCTTAGACTCAGCCTTGATTGACGACGCTAACGACATGAGACCATATTTAAATATAAAGCTTGGAAGTGAGAAGGTTTACGCTTTACTTGATTCAGGTGCGTCAGTTAGTGCACTCGGAAAATATAGCTTGGACTTTGTTAAACGTAATTCCCTATCAATTAAGCCTCTGAAAGCAAGTATTAGTACTGCTGATGGTTCAGAACAACCTATTCATGGTTTCGGCCAAATACCTGTGCATTTTAACAACAGCAGAAAAACAGTAGATTTTTATGTTGTACCAATGCTACAACAACGTGTACATCTAGGCATTAATTTTTGGAATAGTCTTAACATCGTTCCAAAGATAGTTCAAGATATATCGGCACTTAAAACTGATACACCTGATGCTAAAATTCATAAACTCTCTCCTATGCAAAAGTATACTTTGGATAAAACGATGGAACTTTTTCCATCATGTTCAAAGTTGGGTCTAAGGAAAACGAGCATGGAAGAACATCTGATTAACACTGGCGATGCTGTGCCAATCAAAACAAAGCATTTTCCACTTTCACCACCACGTCAAGCTGAAGCATATGTTGAGCTTGATCGAATGCTTTCGCTCGGCGTGATTGTCGAAAGTAATAGTCCATGGAGTTCCCCCTTATTTTAGTTCGAAAACCAGTGAAAGTAAGGCTTTGTATAGATTTTTGCAAGGTTAATAGTGTAACCAAAAAGGATGCTTATCCGCTGCCTCACATCGGTGGATTACTCAGTAGACTGAAGGACACGCACTACTTTTCAATTGATTTCAAAGATGCGTACTGGCAAATTCCTCTAGAAGTGAAGTCCAGAGAAAAGACGGCATTTGCAGTACCGGGGAGGCCACTCGATCGAGTGGGTCATTTCGTGAAAACGTCGTCGTCGATTTCGTGAAAACGTTTTTGTCTACCTGGATGATCTACTGGTATGTTCGGCTACGTTTGAGGAAGATATGACACTATTGACCGAAATTGCGAAGTGTCTACACGAAGCCAAACTGACTATTAATGTGGAGAAAAGTAAGTTTTGCCAACGCGAAATTAAGTATTTGGGGTATATTGTCGGCCAAGGTTGTCTGAAAACCGATCCTGCTAAGCTGGAAGCGATAACCGAATTTCCACTTCCAAAAAGTGTTCGGCAAATTCGTAGGTTTATCGGCATGACAGGCTGGTACCGGCAATTTATCCCGAATTTCGCCGATCTTGCAGCTCCGCTCACAGCTGCTGTGTCAGTGTATAAATTCAGGCCTTACATTGAGGGACTCTCCCTTAAGATAGTCACCGACCACTCTAGTCTTAAGTGGCTGATGACACAGGAGGACCTGAGTGGGCGACTAGCAAGATGGTGCCTCAAACTACAGTCGTTCAATTTCACCGTAGAACATCGAAAGGGAAGTCTTAATATTATTCCTAATACACTGTCCAGAAAGGTGTGCAGAGATTGATTTAAAATCCCAATGTTTTTCGTCCAATAACTACGAAAAACTCAAGAACGAAATAAAATCTAACCTGAACAATCTTCCAGATATATGTATTTCGGATGGATACATTTACAAGCGAGTGCAATTTCGAACGGGGTCACCCGAAGAGGAAGATAGCTTATGAAAACTTTGGTTGCCTGAGGAGTTGACAAAGCAAGCTATTGCAAATGAGCACAACTCTGAAAAGGGTTGCCATGGTGGATTTGGGAAAACCAAAAATATTTCTGGCCAGGAATGGTAAAGCAGATTAAAACTTTTGTCGGTGCATGTGATCTTTGAATTTATCCATAGCGATAATTTGTTTCGGTTGAGTTCACTAAACTAATGAAAACATATAAAAATCGACATATTAAAACAGGTCTTTATTCCCCTCAAGCTAATTGTTCGGAACGCGTAAACAGAGAAATTATCTCCGAAATTAGGGTCTTTGTTAAAGATACTCATGCAAATTGGGATAAATTTGTGTCCTTAATAGGTGCAATACTGAGAAGCGATTATCATTCCGCTACCAACTGCTCGCCCTATTTTACGCTATTTGGACAACATACGGTTCAAGATGGGGATGAGTATTCGCTAATCAAAAGGCTCAACTGTCTTAGCAATTCAGATATTCGAGTTAATCCTTCCTCGGATAGATTGCAAATAATTAGAGAGCCGATTCAACAAAATTTGTATAATGCCCACCATAAGTCTGAAAAAACTTAGAATACGCGAGTGAAGAACATCCAGTTAGTAGTAGGTCAAGAAGTATTTCGTAGGAATTTTGAACAAAGTTCATTTAAGTGAAAAACGGCTAAATTTCTACCGAAATTTCTTAAATGCAGAGTAAGAAAAAGAAAAGGTAAATGTTTGTATGAGCTGGAAGACCTAAAAGGTAAATTGATGGGAACCTACCATGCCAAAGACATTCGGCAGTAGTGAAACAGGTGACTTTGAGGCAGGCATTCCGTTTTCCGTTTTGTTTCACCAAATATGTATTTGCTATACAAAGAAGGTTTGTTACGGAAGCGAAGTTTCACAATATTTACAACCCAAACTCACTATCACAAACTAATTTAATTTACGTATTGTAATTTTAAACAAGTTAGAAAAAATTTGTTTTTGGAATTTATATAGGCAACAAACTTCACTCCTTTTTTCTCTTATTGTAATTTTTTTTATTTTTTCTTTGCTATCTCTTTTTTTTTTAATTTTCTTTAGGTAAAACACTCAGATAAGTATTAGAATAGATCTTTTTTTTTTGTTTTTACAGCGAGTTGACCCACTTGAGTGTCCAAATCACCGCTCAGCATAGCAATTACGGCACAGTATACACCGGTATCCTTACTTGGGTAGCAAAATACCAAACACTTGTTTTACGGGCACAATCCCCCCCTCCCGGAACTTAACCGCACCGCCGACTCACCTATGACCGACACACCGTATTTCACGCTCCCGATCGATGAACGACTGCGCCGAATGGGCAATGATCGTGGATCGTGATGTCGCAATTGGTCTATGCTTGAGAGTGCGGGTAAGGTTGGAAGTCTCCAAAGGGTTTTGAGGGGGCTTTTCACTGGTTAGCGTTTGATATTCTGTGGAACTGTATGGTAAATGGTATAAATAGATGTACTTAATAGAAGTATATAAATGGTGACTTACGGTGATTTAGCTGGTTGATGAAATCCTCTCTTTGAAATGATGGGGACTTAGGGGTCGCTGAAACACATAAAGTGTTTTTTTTTTTTAGTTTTTCTCTTTTTTTTTATACCTGAATACCCTACATGTATGTATTCGGAATTAGTGAAGACCATAGGCTTTAAGGCTATATAGGGAGAATCGTGTCACTTACGCAAATGGCCAAGTAAAAACCCAAGAGATCTGTCTCCTCTTAAAGTCAATCACAAAAAAAAGTTAAAGCGACGAGATGTGGCTACGAAGCATAGTCAGAGGGTCTAAATGCATTATGCATACATTGAACGAAGAAAGAAAAAAAAATACTGGTTCCGCTGGTCAATATGTCGGTTAAGTAGGAAGCTTAGAAATTTGTTGAAATTTCGAATTTGAAACGATCCACGATCATTGCCCAATCGGCGCAGTTGTTCATCGATCGGGAGCGTGAAATACACGGTATGTCGGTCATAGGTGAGTCGGTGGTGCGGTTAAGTACGGGGGGGTATTGTGCCCGTAAAACAAGTGTTTGGTATTTTGCTACCCAAGTAAGGATACCGGTGTATACTGTGCCGTAATTGCTATGCTGAGCGGTGATTTGGACACGAAAGTCAACTCGCTGTAAAAACAAAAAAAAAATCTATTCTAATACTTACCTGCGTGTTTTATTTAAAGAAAAATAAAAAAAAAAAAAAAAAATAAAAAAAAAATTACAATAAGAGAAAAAAAGAAGTGAAGTTTGCTGCCTATCTAAATTCTAAAATTAATTTTTTCTAACTTGCTTAAAATTACAATATGTAAATTAAATTAGTTTGTGGTGGTAAGTTTGGGTTGTTAATATTATATTTTTTGAATTATCACCAAGTGAAATTTGGTACAGAATTGGATCAATCACGTGGGACATTGTGCACAATTTCCAGACGGACAAGGGTGAGTTTTTTTTATTTTATTTATTGGTAGTTTGATTATTTCCTACCACCTTTATATATATATATAAAAACCAAACAACACATACTTTTTCTTAAATTTAAAATTTGCTTAATGTTGTATGTACTTCAGTGCAAAAGGGGTGGTTCAAATGTACTCGGCAACATTACATCTAGTTGCCCGCGAACTACAGGGAAGAGGTGTGGGTGATGAATAGTGTCCGTCCGGTATTTACAGATGAATCTTGGCATGAAATATATTTTCTTTTTTTGTTGTGTCTGGAACTTGTGGATCAAGAACCACTCTCATCCGACGTTCCTAGCCGCGCGTATTTCATTTCATTTCATTTATTTAGCAGTGTTTAGCTATTGTAATACAGGAAATATATATATATATATATAAAGATAAAAGTTTAGTTATTCATACCTTACTTTTACATAGTTTATAATCAGTTGTTTAAATCGTAACAAATTAGTTTCAAGTTGCAATTCATTGGGGAGTTCATTGAACATTTTAAAACCATTGTAAAATACTATGTTTTGTGCTTTTTTTGTTCTAAAAAGTGGAAGACGTAAATTATTTCTGTTACGGACATTATAGCTGTGCACATTACTAACATATATCATTTTACTACATAGATAACTGGGCAGCAATTCATTTTTCATTTTAAACACAAAAATTAAAACATTCGTAATTGTCTTTTGTCGAACATTTAACCATTTCAATACATTTAACATGTTAGCAATCGGGGTTAACCAATGGCACTTCAATATAATTCGCATAGCTTTATTTTGAAATTTCTGTAGTCTCTCTAACATTGTACTATTTGCTAAGTATATAATCGTTGAACAGTATTTAAAGTGGGGCTTAATTATCGTATTGTATACATTTATTGCACTAATTATTGACATTCTTTTCCGTATCCTGCCAAAAAAAGCAATTTTTTTACTAGTCTAGTTTTCTCTGATATGTATTCGATGTGATTATTAAAATTCAAATTTTTATCAATTATAATTCCCAAATACTTAATCTCGCTAACAACTTCCACATTTTCTTCATTTATCATCACTCTATTATCTGAATGTCCATTAATATACATGCACTTGGTTTTATTTACATTTAAACTTAATTTGTTCATCTTAAACCATCTATCCAATTCCTTTAAATCACAGTTAATTTTTTCAATACATTCATTTAGGTTATTACACGAAACATATATAAGTGGTTTAATATTGATTGGGCGAACATCTGCTGGTTTTATAGGATTCTTTGATTTTCCTATCGGGACTACTATTGACTCTTTCCATATTTCTGGAAAAACTCCATTTGTCATTGATTTATTTATAATTTTACATAGTTTCGGTCCTATGCTACACATCGCGTCACTAATCATGCTCACACTTAACATATTCGGATCTTTTTTATTTTTCATAATTTTCAAGACGCTTTTCAGTTCATCCATCGAAATATTTTTAAATTTAAACGTTGTGTTTACTGAGGGAATTACGTTAACATATAACGTTTGGGGGATAGATCTATTTAATTCCAGAACACTATCTACAAAAAACACATTAAATTTACTCGACATAATTTTACAATCATTCACTAAACCATTTTCAAAAACCACACTAGTTATTGCACTTTTTGTTTCTTTTAGAACTAATGATTTTATAGCTCTCCACATAGATTTTTGGTCTCTAGCTAATTGAATTTTTTGTGTTACAAAGTCACTTTTTGCCCTGTCGAGAGCTGATTTAAAGTTATTTCTAGCTGTTCTATAGTTTTGCCAGTCATTTGGCGAATTTGACAACACAGCTAATCTATATTTACGTACTTTATCACTTTTCTTTGATTGAAGTACGTTATTAAACCACTTATTCGTGCCAGACAAATCTACATTTTTTTCATATTTTAATGAGTCTACGGCTTCTTTTAAGCACTGCGTTGCACTTTTTGCCATTCTGTTTACATCATCAATATCATCAATATCATCTTTCATGATCACTTACTTTCAGGTTATCCACAACATTAGCACTCACTTTGTCATTGTTTGTTATTACATAGTCTATAATAGTACGCGAATTGGGTGTGATTCTTGTTGGTTGTTGCACAATTTGTTTAAACGCATTGTCTCTTAGTATTTGCTTCATCCTTAGTGCATATGTATCATATCGCATCCAGTCAATATTTACATCTCCCATAACAATGATATTATTTCCATTTATTGGTAACTTATCTAGATACTCACGAAACCGTTCACAAAATCTAGCCGGTGATGAGCTCGGTGATCTGTACAGACCAACTGCCAATATATTAAGATCTTTAAATATTAACCTTATGACTAACCACCAACTTTCCATTCCTAAGGGAATATTCTCCAAGAGTTCAATTTGCCAGTATTCCCGTACGTAAAACATGATACCCCCTGTATGTGAGGATATTGAATCGCATCTAACTGGTCGATATCCTTCAATCTTAATTTCGTCCTCAATTTGGGATGTTAAATGGGTTTCCGTTAAACAAACAAATTCATACTTTTTTGAATCTAGTATGTTTTCAATTTTATTAAAGTTATTAACTAGTCCTTCTATATTTAAGAATAAACACTTGCATCTAGCTAGTTGCTAGTATAAAATTTTCTGCCTTTCAAATTGAATCTTTCTTTTAAGTACCGGGAAATTTTCACTTCTTATATCGTGATCAACATCGATATATTGCAGATGAAGATACTCTTGGTGTCAACGATGGTGTCAACCTTCAGCCTTTGTCTTCTGCTCCGGTTTATAGAGCTGATATTGAATCGATGTCGCTAGCTTTTCAACGCATAATCGAGGCCCAACAGCAAGTTTTTATAAATGAAATGAGGGGTATTATACGTTAGTTGGAAGGTTAGATTTGTTAAACGCAAATATACCAAATATTAGGCAACACGAAGAGCCAGATATTGCAACAGGCCAGTCGAATGCAAGGGTTGAATCTGAGCAGTTTCTAATTCATTTTCGACACACAACCAATTTGTCCCTTCTGAACAACAACGACCACAAGCAAGTAATCACAGTCATCTGTTCCATCAACAAATTCACTTTGTAAAATAGAGAAGTGGCAAATATCGTACGATGGCTTAGACAATGTCCACGACTTCCTGTAGGGTTTTAACCTTACCCTTAAAGAACGCGCTCAGTGTAGCTGGGATCAAGTTCTAGCGAACTTTCATGTGCTGGTTAAGGATAAAGCGGAAGCATGGTTTTGGAGTGCCTTAATAAAAGAGTTTAGCAAACTTGGAAACGATCATGAGCAGATTTTGCGAATGTTATCACGTCGCCAAGGCCACAACGAAAATTTCGATGACTTTTACACAGATTTGCTAAGAATGAATGCTCGTCTGAGAGAACCCTTGAGTGAGTTGAAAATTATAGAGTTGATTAACTCAAAGGAAAGCTTAGGGCCACTGTTGTTTCCATACCAAGTCAACAGTTTGGATTATTTACGAGATGTTGTAAGACAAGCTGAGATATTTCTCAGTCATCAGATGTCTCAAAGATTTTCCAACTATAGACGAGGTGTCAACGAAATAGAAGGATCATTTATCAATGAGGCTGAACAATCCAGTGAATGTCCAGAAGTAGCCGCCTATGCAAATAAGTTTGATCATACAAAACATTCCATAGATACCACCAAGTTTACGTGTTGGAATTGTGACCAACTTGGACACTCATTTTATGAATGTCAAGTGGAAGCAAGAAAGCTTTTTTGTTACAAGTGCGGCGAAAAGAATGTGACAACACCTAAGTGTCCTAAGAAGCATTCGTTAAACAGGACGGTGAGCGAGATGGCAGCCGGGGACTCTCGTTCAAATGCCAAACCCCCGATCCAATAAACCCTATTCAAATATCTTCAGATAGTCATAGACCGTCTGAAGATATAAATTCAAACCCTGATTTGTCCCTAAATGAAGTACCATCAAACGGAAAGTATCCATTTTAAAACGATTGTCAAACAGACATATATTCGCCAATGTCATTGCATGAGAAAGTAACAAGATACAAACATACAAGAAACCGGATTTTTGGTACTTCAAACAACTTTAAAGTGTCAAAACAAATTGAAAAGCGTAGAAGTCGCTACGCAAATCGGAAGACACATAGAAAAGTCTTAGACTCAGCCTTGATTGACGACGCTAACGACATGAGACCATTTTTAAATATAAAGCTTGGAAGTGAGAAGGTTTACGCTTTACTTGATTCAGATGCGTCAATTTGTGCACTCGGAAAAGATAGCTTGGACTTTGTTAAACGTAATTCCCTATCAATTAAGCCTCTGAAAGCAAGTATTAGTACTGCTGATGGTTCAAAACGACCTATTCATGGTTTCTGCCAAATACCTGTGCATTTTAACAACAGCAGAGAAACAATAGATTTTTATGTTGTACCAACGCTACAACAACGTGTACATCTAGGCATTAATTTTTGGAATAGTCTTAACATCGTTCCAAAGATAGTTCAAGATATATCGGCACTTAAAACTGATACACCTGATGCTAAAATTCATAAACTCCCTCCTATGCAAAAGTATACTTTGGATAAAACGATGGAACTTTTTCCATCATGTTCAAAGTTGGGTCTAGGGAAAACGAGCATGGAAGAACATCTGATTGACACTGGCGATGCTGTGCCAATCAAAACAAAGCATTTTCCACTTTCACCACCACGTCAAGCTGAAGCATATGTTGAGCTTGATCGAATGCTTTCGCTCGGCGTGATTGTCGAAAGTAATAGTCCATGGAGTTCCCCCATTGTTTTAGTTCGAAAACCAGTGAAAGTAAGGCATAGATTTTCGCAAGATTAATAGTGTTACCAAAAAGGATGCTAACACGCACTACATCAGTGGAATTGATTTCAAAGATGCGTACTGGCAAATTCCGCTAGAAGTGAAGTCCAGAGAAAATTCTGCATTTGCAGTACCGGGGAGGCCACTGTATGAATTTACGGTTATGCCTTTCGGGTTATGTAATGCCCCTCAAAGGATGAGTCGTCTCATGGATCGCGTAATTCCATCTCGATTTCGTGAAAACGGATAATCTACTGGTATGTTCGGCTACGTTTGAGGAACATATGACACTATTGACCGAAATTGCGAAGTGTCTACACGAAGCCAAACTGACTATTAATGTGGAGAAAAGTAAGTTTTGCCAACGCGAAATTAAGTATTTGGGGTACATTGTCGGCCAAGGTTGTCTGAAAACCGATCCTGCTAAGCTGGAAGCGATAACCGAATTTCCACTTCCAAAAAGTGTTCGGCAAATTCGTAGGTTTATCGGCATGACAGGCTGGTACCGGCAATTTATCCCGAATTTCGCCGATCTTGCAGCTCCGCTCATAGACTGTCTTAGAAAGTCAAAAGCCTTTACTCTCACTCAGGAAGCAGCTATCTCCTTCCAAAAGTTTAAGGATGCATTGACAACTGCACCTGTTTTAGCACAGCCGGACTTTTTAAGGCCGTTCGTGGTGCAGTGTGACGCATCGTGCTTAGGAGTTGGTGGAGTGTTGTTTCAAGTGTATGATGATGGTTGCGAACGTCCCATCGCTTACGTTTCTCAAAAGCTAAATAATGCTCAGAAAAACTACACCGTTTCCGAACAAGAATGCCTAGCACCTGTTGTGTATAAATTCAGGCCTTACATTGAGGCACTCCCCTTTAAGATAGTCACCGACCATTCCAGTCTTAAGTGGCTGATGACACAGAAGGACCTGAGTGGGCGACTAGCAAGATGGTGCCTCAAACTACAGTCGTTCAATTTCACCGTAGAACATCGAAAGGGAAGTCTTAATATTATTCCTGATACACTGTCCAGAATGGATATGTGCGAGTTAGTATCATTAGAGAGGTGTGCTGAGATTGATTTAAAATCCCAATGGTTTTCATCCGATAACTACGAAAAACTCAAGAACGAAATAAAATCTAACCAGAACAATCTTCCAGATATATGTATTTCGGATGGATACATTTACAAGCGAGTGCAATTTCGAACGGGGTCACCCGAAGAGGAAGATAGCTTATGAAAACTTTGGTTGCCTGAGGAGTTGACAAAGCAAGCTATTGCAAATGAGCACAACTCTGAAAAGGGTTGCCATGGTGGATTTGGGAAAACCAAAAATATTTCTGGCCAGGAATGGTAAAGCAGATTAAAACTTTTGTCGGTTCATGTGATCTTTGAATTTATCCATAGCGATAATTTGTTTCGGTTGAGTTCACTAAACTAATGAAAACATATAAAATTCGACATATTAAAACAGGTCTTTATTCCCCTCAAGCTAATTGTTCGGAACGCGTAAACAGAGAAATTATCTCCGAAATTAGGGTCTTTGTTAAAGATAGTCATGCAGATTGGGATAAATTTGTGTCCTTAATAGGTGCAATACTGAGAAGCGATTATCATTCCGCTACCAACTGCTCGCCCTATTTAACGCTATTTGGACAACATACGGTTCAAGATGGGGATGAGTATTCGCTAATCAAAAGGCTCAACTGTCTTAGCAATTCAGATATTCGAGTTAATCCTTCCTTGGATAGATTGCAAATAATTAGAGAGCCGATTCAACAAAATGTGTATAATGCCCACCATAAGTCTGAAAAAACTTACAATACGCGAGCGAAGAACATCCACTTTGTAGTAGGTCAAGAAGTATTTCGTAGGAATTTTGAACAAAGTTCATCTACCAAGTGAAAAACGGCTAAATTTCTACCGAAATTAATTAAATGCAGAGTAAGAAAAAGAATAGGTAAATGTTTGTAGGAGCTGGAAGACCTAAAAGGTAAATTTATGGGAACCTACCATGCCAAAGACATTCGGCAGTAGTGAAACAGGTGACTTTGAGGCAGGCATTCCGCATTTCCTTTTTGTTTCACCAAATATGTATTTCTTAAACAAAGAAGGTTTGTTACGGAAGCGAAGTTTCACAATATTTACAACCCAAACTCACTATCACAAACTAATTTAATTTACGTATTGTAATTTTAAGCAAGTTAGAAAAAATTTGTTTTTAGAATTTATATAGGCAACAAACTTCACTCCCTTTTTTCTCTTATTGTAAGTTTTTTTATTTTTTCTTTGCTATCTCTTTTTTTTTTAATTTTCTTTAGGTAAAACACTCAGGTAAGTATTAGAATAAATCTTTTTTTTTGTTTTTATAGCGAGTTGACCCACTTGCGTGTGCCAAGCAATTACGGCACAGTATACACCGGTATCCTTACTTGGGTAGCAAAATACCAAACACTTGTTTTACGGGCACAATCCCCCCCCCCCGAACTTAACCGCACCGCCGACTCACTATGACCGACACACCGTATTTCACGCTCCCGATCGATGAACGACTGCGCCGAATGGGCAATGATCGTGGATCGTGATGTCGAAATTGTTCTATGCTTGAGAGTGCGGGTAAGGTTGGAAGTCTCCAAAGGGTTTTGAGGGGGCTTTTCACTGGTTAGCATTTGATATTCTGTGGAACTGTATGGTAAATGGTGTAAATGGATGTACTTAATAGAAGTATATAAATGGTGATTTAGCTGGTTGATGAAATCCTCTCTTTGAGTGTTGGTTTTCGGCAAATTTCTAAGCTTTCTACTGACCGACATATTGACCAGCGGAACCAGTATTTTTTTTCTTTCTTCGTTCAATGTATGCATAATGCATTTAGACCCTCTGACTATGCTTCCTAGCCACATCTCCTCGCTTTAACTTTCTTTTTGTTATCGACTTTAAGAGGAGACAGATCTCTTGGGTTTTTACTTGGCCATTTGCGTAAGTAACACGATTCTCCCTATATAGCCTTAAATAAATAGACTGTTTTGCAGAATAAAGCTTCATCATAGACAAAAAAATAAAGTCGTATTTCGACAAGACACAAACAAAGAAAAATTAAAAAAAAACAAATTAAATCTATCGCCCGTAAAACACTTGTTTGATATTTTGCTACCCAAGTAAGAATACCGGTGTATACTGTGCCGTAGTTGCTATTGCACACGCAAGTGGGTCAACTCGCTATAAAAACAAAAAAAAAAGATCTATTCTAATACTTACCTGAGTGTTTTACCTTAAGAAAATTAAAAAAAAAAAGAGATAGCAAAGAAAAAATAAAAAAACTTACAATAAGAGAAAAAAAGGAGTGAAGTTTGATGCCTATATAAATTCTAAAAATAAATTTTTTCTAACTTGCTTAAAATTACAATACGTAAATTAAATTAGTTTGGGATAGTGAGTTTGGGTTATAAATAAATATTATATTTTTTGAGTTATCACCAAGTGAAATTTGGTACAGAATTGGATACCGCAACCACGTGGGACATTGTGTACAATTTTCAGATGGACAAGGGTGAGTTTTTTTTTATTTTATTTATTGGTAGTTTGATTATTTCCTACCACCTTTATATATATATATAAAAACCAAACAACACATACTTTTTCTTAAATTTAAAATTTGCTTAATGTTGTATGTACTTCAGTGCAAAAGGGGTGGTTCAAATGTACTCGGCAACATTACATCTAGTTGCCCGCGAACTACAGGGAAGAGGTGTGGGTGATGAATAGTGTCCGTCCGGTATTTACAGATGAATCTTGGCATGAAATATATTTTCTTTTTTTGTTGTGTCTGGTACTTGCGGATCAAGAACCACTTCCATCCGACGTTCCTAGCCGCGCATATGCAAGCATGCCAAGTGATGATCCGTGTAAGTAAAGCAGAGTAGTGCAGTAGTCGCAACACAGGCTTAGCTTTGTATGACTCCGATAAATTGATCGACTTCGACTTCAAGTTGAAATGGCGTCTGAAGAGACGCGTTAAGATCGATTTTATTTTCGCAGTCTTTTCTAAAGGAGTCGCGCTTAGTTGGACTCTTTCTCTTCAATAGGCAGCCTGTAATTGTCAACATGACAGGCGAGTGATCAGAAGACAGATCGAAACATTCCTCAATTTTAGGAAATCTTTGGAAATCCCTCTTAAATGTAAAAATCTGGAAGTTCCGGATTTTCGCCGTATTTGTAGGCCAATACGTCGGTTGGCCTGACGAGTAAAAGTCTACTCCAAATTGCATGTCGGATTCATAGAGAATTTTTGCTTTTGTTGAAATGCATCATGAACCCCAGAAGTGTTTTGCCTTAAAATCACCACCGACAACAAAGTTCCATGTAAGTAAGTTAAAAATACTGGTGAAATATTTTCTATCTTGGAGGGATATATATATAGACACAATATCATAAGTTGGTCTATTATTTATTACACGAAACGTAATCATTTGAATATTAGCTTGCTCGATTTTTGTGCATATTGAATGCTCAATGCTGTCTTTTATAAACATAGACGCCCTGCCTCTAGCCCTTTCTGAAGGGTGATATGCACGATAGGCACTTTATGCTTAAATTTTTACACTTGATTCGTTCGTAAGATGCGTATCAGATATCAAGCATATGTCGATAACATTTGTAAATACGAGTAAAAAATTTAAGTCCGTCTATCTTTTGTAGAAGGCCATTCGTCTTCCACATAGCTATTATTATTTTGGTTTTTTCGTTAATATTCATATTTATGTGCGATGAAATAAGCCCCGAAGTTTTTGGTCAAGCTCGTCAAACTTTTCAAATATGCGTTTATTAATACGACTTTGTTCTTCCAGTCTAGCAACAATTGCAGAAAAGTCTTGTTCGACTGGGTAATCCGCTGTATCGATTTGCTTATTAGCTTGGAACGACGCTTCAGCGTATGTCTGTAGCCGAGGTTTTGACAACCACTTTTCTTTTAAATGTTTTTCTCTCGACAGATTAGACGTTTCCTTTATATTTTTTCGTCTTTCAATTGATTTGTTTGTACCTCTTTTTTGGTTTGTCATTCTTTTTAATTCCAACGGGTAACAAATTTTTCTTTGCTATATCGCGCCTGCTTTCAAGCTCTTTAGCTACTTCGCAACCGCGATAGTTTGCCGGATCCTAAATATATATACTTTTATGGGTCTACGAACTATGGGTGTTACAAACTATGTGTCAAAATTAATATACCCTTAGGATAGGGTATAAAGAATAAATAACAATGGGCCCAAGTGGCTGCCTTGAGGAACCCCAGAAGTTTTTTTATTGGTTTTGAACAAATATTACCGATACGTACTTTTTGAGTCCTAAGATAAGACGATAAAGTTAGAGAAATAGAGTGCTGTAATCTTTACAATATATGTAGGTTCTGCCCACCTTTACATGTTTGTCATATAAAGTTTTTTGCCATGCTTAAAATGCTTTTTTATTCGAAAATTTTCATAGAAACCGAAAAAAAATGTTTTAAAAGTTATTTAGCCAATATTTTAGCCAATATATCGCAAGCTTCGGAATGGCTCACAACTTAAAAATTCCGCGGTAGTTTTCGATGTTATTTTTATGGCCTGATTTATGGATGGTATTAGAAAATTAAATCTTCCATTCATTAAGGAAAACACCATCAGAAAGGGATTGATTGAAAATATTTAGAAAAGGAAAGCAAAGTGAATCATAACAATAACAGAGAATTATGGCAGGAATTCCATCCACTCCACTAATCGGATTTGGCTTTAGCGTCTTTAATGCTAAAAAAAACTTCTTCAATGTCTAATTGCAATGAGCCAATATCAACCTTACTTGTTATATTGAATATCGAATTACCATTAATCCCCGAATCTGGATTCAACAAATCAAGTGTTGAATCCAGATTAAATGATTCGGATTTCTTGAGAAACATCGCGTTTGGAATCCCCACCGACTTCCTTATCGATTTAATATAGGACCAGAATGACTTACTATTGAGTTTGACATTACATTCAATATTCATGATATAAATCTTATGAAGAAATTTACTTAGCGTAGAAAATTGTTTGCGTAAATTGTAAAAAACAGCGTAATCAGATTGAGTCTTGATTTCCTAAATTTATTAAATGCTTTTCTTTTTAAATTGTTTAAGTTTAAGAGCTGTGGATTATACCACGGAGGCTTAGAATTATTTTTTTTTTCGGAAAAAGGGGAACAAATTTAGCAAAATCTTTTCTAACATTTAAATGAAGCGTTTATACTTACTACTAAGATTAAGATGAAAGAATTCGTTATTCCAGTCAATACTTTTGAACAGATTATTAAGATATGAAAAATTAGCTTTCTAAAATTTATAATTGTTTACATTTGAGTCTTCTTAAATATTTTTTTTTCTTCAGGATCTGCCGTAATGTGAACATTTAGTCAGTTGTCGACTTACCGAGGATAAAACCGCACTGATAGGGTCCAATCAGATCGTTGATAAATGGTTTCAGGAGCTCGCACAATACGGCAGACAAGATCTTATACGCGATGTTTAGGAGATTGATAATTCTATATGGCGTATATTAAAAGTATTTCCTTTCCATGTGGTGCTCAAGCTCCTTTCCATATGATGCTGAAGCATACTGAGGCATACATTCTTCCTACCGAACCTTGGAAATGAGTTGATGTATGCTCTTTTTCGATGCATCTTCTGTTGCCTTAAAAAGTCCGTCGAGTATACCGCCCTGCCCAGCAGGCAAGTTGAACTTCAGTTTTAGATATTGCTACATATCATCACTTAATTTTGGCCGCCTCGGCGAAAATCAACAAACTTAACGCTTACACAAAAAACAACCTGTCTATGCCCTATCTGACACTTTTTGGCAACGCTGGTAGAAACAGCAAGGCCCTTTGCCTACTTCGGCATAGCTATAGGATCTTAGTAACTGCTCTAGGAGCTTTCCGGCTCCATAGAGTCTAGCAAAGACAGATGACCCCCACTGTACGGGTAGGGGTTAATGTTATTCGAATGGAACAGTCGATGAATACTCAGTCTTGCCTCCATTTGAATGTGTGTTTGTATGGGTGTTAGACCCAATATGATATTAAGTGCTAAGGTGGGGGTGGAACGAATACAACCTGTCATACAGTTTCCAGCTATACGTTGAACTCGTTCTAGCTTTTTAACTGTGGTGACCTCGTTAGTCTTCGTCCACCAGACCATAGCAGCATAGGCCATCGCGGTTCGAACCACGAGCGAATAGAGCCAGTAAATCATCGTTGGCAGATCCCTTGACTTTGCAGGGACTGAAGTAGGTCATCTATGACGAGGGACGAGTGGCAAGAGGACGTCCCCTTCTGGGCACCCTAGAGTTGTTAGTGCTGAGGTTTCGACATCTTCGATGCGGGTTTAGATTGTTCTTCCGCTAAGCATCGACATTATCCATCTTCCGATGGTTGGTGACAGATTCATGTTGTTGAGAGCCCTGTAGGTGGACTCAAAGGATGTGTTATTAAAAGCAACCTCAATATCTAGGAAAGCTACAAGAAAGATTTCCTTTCGATTGATTGTGCTTTCGATTTTGGTTACTGCTGACTCAGGATTTACCCGGCTGATAAGCATGTTGAGACTTGCTAAGCGGAAAATACGGCAAAGCTTTGTGTCTAATATGTCTATCAACCAACTTTTCCATGCTTTTATGAATAAAGGAAATGAGGCTGATAAGACGGAAGGATTTTGGAATTGAGTCCGCATTTCTTTCCGCCTTGGGTAGATATTTGACTGTTACTTTTCAGCAGGCCTTCAGTATGTAACCGTAGGCCAGACTGCAGCTGAACAGTTTTGACAGAATGGGTGCTAACGTGTAAGCTCCCTGCTGTAGTACTGCCGGAAATATGCCATCCTCTCCTGCTGCTTTGTATGGCTTCAGGGAAGATATGGCCTATTTTATGGCGTTGGGATTGCAGATTTTTCTCGCATTTTTCCAGTCTTCTCTTGTCGGCAGGCATATCTGCTTGATTTGGGGAGATAGGTTTAATGTGAGAGAATCAATAACAATTGATCCAGGTGTGTTTTAAGTAAGAGCTCGAGTTTCTCTTTCTTATTTTGTGTCAGACGGCCGTTTTCATCAGTGAGTGTACCTAATGTTACGGTTCTGTCAAAGGCAAGAACTTTATGTAGTCGGCAGTTGGAAGGTATGTCAGATATATATGTCAGAAACGATTTAGTCTGTCTGTCGTATCAATTCGAGGTGTTATTCCATTGAGAGCGAGACTTAGGTGCTCTCTGTACGAGAGCCAGTCAGTATTTCTCTTTGGATGGTATGACATATGGATGGGGTTAGCTTCAACCATAATTTGGACAACCTTCATAATATAAAATTGTCGCTTTGAGGGGGCTTTTGTATGCGATTCCCCTCGTCGCCTGAGCTGTTCGAGCCGATTCCTGCTCAGAAGGCTACGGGCAGGACCTTTATCAATTCCGGCAGTGGCGCCAGACAATGTCTGTCTGGGACCCAGACGCGTGGGTTTGCGTACCGGGTTAGGGTTGCTTGACTTGGCAGAGGGAGCAGAAGAGTTATTGTCTTCTTTTCCCATCTGCTGCATTTTAGGTTTAACAGCTGGTGCAGACACAGGCGTTACCGTTCCCATAGGAGACTGTATAACTCCGGGGCTTGACTCCGAGCTGTATGGTTCGGAAGTTCTTGAAATATCAGCGGTGGAGCAGGCGGGAAGTGATTGATCAGCCTCTTTAGGCACCTGCTCGCTGCTGTTAAGCTCTGTGGTGTTTGGTGACTTCTTAGTGTAAGGATTCTTCTTGATCCCGAACTGAACCCGGTTATGTTATAAAACGGTTGATAGTTTAGGTCCTCAAGGAGTTTCACTGAAAACTCATCCATCGAAATTTTCAAGGCAAGACCCTGGAGTTCGATTCCTTCCGAAGAACCTTCCAGTCCTTGATGGGCAGAACTTTGTTCTGCAGTTGTAGTGACCGCAAAATGTCGTCCGCGGAATGGGCGGTGCCAGGGAAGAACGCCGTCGCCACGCAGGGCTTGGGGAGGTAATCTCCTTCCACGATCCGCAGCTATGTCTCTAATATGTTGGAGGATAAATTTTGTTCCCACGAGTAGCTAGAGAAATATACTGACCATAGCCCGCATGCGCAGAAAAGGCTATTTAAAACCGGAGGTCGCCTAGTTCCGGAGTACACCGTTAGCGAATGATATATTTTAAAGGGGCCCTCGGCCTGGACGGTCAACGCACGGTACGGTAAACACAACTAACCCAGCCCCAATGGAAAGGAGGGGGAGAAGTAAGGGAAATGGGAAGGGTAACGACGAGGTTTTTAGTACACACTCACGTGGTGTACTAGGTTCCGAGATCTTTTGGGATTCTGGAACAACGGGGTTTTTCAAGTTGTTCTCTTTAGATCCGCCATATTCAGTCTACAGCACGGACACCTCGTGCAGAAAGTGGTTCTTCACCACGTATGGACGGTCTTAGGAGTTTTTCGCTCCCTGATACCCTTACCGGAAGATCTGCAGTTTAACAATTACACTTTATGTGACCTTTATTTTCTATGAAGCAATTCATCCTTACGGGCATAGCAATGTATATATTTTACCATTGGATATGGATGTACAGTTTCACTATCCATTTAGATATAAATATGAAGACAGATAGACAAAACCCGCAAAATAAAAAATCATTACTTTTAACTGTACTAACTGTGCTGAATGGATGAGCTTCAATTACTTATCATAAATATATAAAAGATGCAAAATGGGAGATTGGGATGGCATTGGTATTATGTGATACAGAAAAATTCCATCTGCAGAAGGAAACGATTGCGTTTGTCTAAAATCATGCGCACTCTTGCTTTTTCTTTACAGGATTTTTAAGGGAAAAAATCACTTAGATGTGAAACGAAGAAAAATATTTATTTCCATAAAAAAGCATCACAAGAAAGTATAGTTAAGCAAAATACCGTGACATAAAAATAACTATAGACATCTTCGACAAATGCTAATTTAATATAGTTTTTTCATTGGTGAAAGATGTATCTGAAATACTAAAGTTGTCTAAATTATTAAATGTAAAGTGACGTTAAGGTAACTGATACAATTTCAGAAGAAATTAACATTCGAGTTAGCATACATAAAGTAAAACTAAAATTTTAACAATGGTAAGATAATTGTTGAATTAACTTAAGTAATTGTTGCACTATGTGAAGGCGGTAAATTTGTTTTAAAAAAATATTGTCACACCCATATTTGTGTTTTTTTATTTAGACACTGGATCTGCGAATCATTTTACTTAAATATTTTAAATGTGTTACATTGCATTCAACAAAAATTGTGTCCATTATTTAAGAGCAAATATCAGCTTTAAAAAACCCACCACAAATTTTATGGTATTAAGAAGCAATTTATATTCCCTTTCACTGTGTTTTATCAATGAGTTCAGGAAAAGGATTTAGGAGCACAAACAAACAAAAACTGAATTATGTTTGCTTATATTTGAGTGCAATTGCATTCAAGCATTCATGAATTATTCAATCGCTCATCAACAAAATCGTTCGTAAAAATTGCTGAGCTTCTTTTGATACTTGTTGTTTAGCCGTGCGAGACATAAATCAAAATAAAGAAAATATAGCTAAGGAAAGATAAAATCCATGTAGGTACACAATATCGTTGAATCTATTCATACTTATGATGTTGTTGAATCCATTCTAAAGTTGTATATCATCTGATTTATAGCTAGAGGTTCCTACCTGTCTATGCAGTGCATATGGATATAAATCGGTAGAATGTCTACTTAAGATTTCGCAAATGAATATCCTTGTTAGTTAAGTGGTAAACTTCAGTGCAGTTAGTTACAGATAGTTTAAAAATACCTAGGTCTTGCAAACGGTTTTTTCCCAAACAAATCGATAATTTATGTTAGTGAAATGAGAGTGTATTTACTAAATTCTACAAGAAATAGAATTTAGGTTATATGTTAAAATTGGTTGTGAGAGCCGCAAAGAATAATGTCATAGGACGCGTTCTATTTAAATCAATAATAATTCATATTTTGAAGTGGAAAAACAATTTGTACCCAATAATTAAAAAAAAAATTGTGTGTGCCTACTTAAAATTTGTTATGATGCGTTGAAGCCGGAAGAGACTCTGTAGTACTATAAAAAAAAAAGTGAAAATAGAATGAATTCAAACAGATGCAAATCTTGTCTTGAATATCTTATTAAAGCATTAAAGGCAAAATTGATTCTCATATATTTGAATTTTTAAGTAGATTCATAATAGAACATTATGACATTAAATTCCGTATGCATTATGACGTGTTGTCTGACTACTCATTACTACGGAAATGTATGTCCAATTGCTAATTAACAATACAATACAAATTAACAGAACAAATGTAATTAACTTAAAATGCCTAAAATATCTATGCTCCCGACCGTTAAGGATATTTTCTGTACTAGTATCCTGCTGCCATGCTAGTCACACTAAGTTCTACGATTCGTTATAGGCTGATTTTTTAAACGCATAGTTTTATTCCTCAAGTGACAGAGACCTGAGCGGTGACAGTGATAGTAAGCTATGTCCAAGTAGAACAACTCGTCGCGGCAGCGTTATACTAAATCCTTGAGATTAAATGTCAAGATATTCTGTCTACTATAAGGGCTTATTGGTAAGACTTTTATTATATACTGCTCATAATTCCTTTGATATTTCACAGGTTGCCTTTGTCGCACGAGAGCGTAGAGCCTTAAAATTTTACCGCGTTTTTCTCAAAACTATGTTTTTAACCTCGGTGACCACCCTCATTCAAAAACCGCTCGGTGGATTCCAATTAAATTTTTACAACTTTTTAAGACATATTTTCTGCAAATTCGGGAGTAAGTTGTCTGGGGCCGCCATTTTGATGATTGAAAAAAAAAACCCGATGAGGCACTAGATAAACTATAAAAATAATTTTTATACCCTATCCTAAGGGTTTATTAATTTTGACGCATAGTTTGTAACACCCCTTAATATTCGTTGCAGACCCCTAAAAGTATATATATTTATGATCAGGACCAAAATCTAAGACTATTTAGCAATGTCCGTTCGTCCGTCCGTTTCAACTTTTGAGGCCTTTAAAGTTATGCTAGGAAGCTGAAATTTGGAACGTATACTCCCTAGGGTGCCGAAATGGTAAAGTGTTAAAATTTTCAAAATACGCCCACAATTTGGAAAAAATCGTTTTAAGGCTTAAGTTAGAGAGATAAAGTTGTACAACCTTCACAAGATATGTAGATACTGCCCACCTTTATTAATTTGTCACATAAAGTTTTTTGCCCCGCCTACTTTTTGTGGACGTTTTTCACTCAAATGCTGTTTTCTTCGAAAACTTTCATAGAAATCGAAAAAAATGTTTAACAATATATTAAGCCAATATTTTTCTCAATATATCGGCCATACAAAGTTTTTGGCCACGCCCACTTGTTGGGGGCGTTTTTTTTTAAATAATTTTTTTTCTATAAATTTCATAGAATGAAATAAAATGCTATCCATCATCTTCCTAATGCTTTTTTTCTTTGGGGTACATAGGGATAAGGATAGGGTATCATACTGTTCGCCCCAAGCGGACTGTAGCCTTTCCTTTTGATTTTTTATTTAATTGAATTCGGGTGAAGTGTTGAGAAGTTATGATGGTTATCGCAAGGGTCTTCTTGTGAACTGGGGCCAATACATGAAGTAGTTAAGGTAGAGAGAGAGATTAACCATGGCCTTTGTACATAGGCAGCTGCAATGGGTATGTCTCTCTTACCAAAAATAGAAGGATTTCGTATTCTGCTGTTATTCTTTCTAAGCTGTATTTTTTTCGTGACCTGTTATTTTTTTTTCTATTTTATGTTTACCTCTTATTCAATATTTATATCTACATATAATCTGAATTAAATTTTATAATCAAAGGAGCGTTATATTATAGGTTAGGAGGGCAGTTTTGCATCAGTCGCAAATTCCACCCAAGGGCCGTGAAAGCCCATTTTGAGTACCCTGTTTGTATATTATGCAAGGACATGTGGCTAACAAGATCGCTTCGATCTGTTAAGGAATAGTTTTATGTCTGCTAGACCCTAGCCAAGTCGTTCAGATTTTCGAAGAACCGTGCTCTCATGCAGGATGAGCGGCGTTCCTGTAGAGCGGCGTTCCCAGTTCTGTCTTCTGGGAATAGTGATTCTGTAATTCCTAGCAAAGATTTCAAGTATTCTTGAGTATCCGCAATAACTCGGCTTTAAAATTTTGTTTTTTCTTAATCTGAGCGGCTTTGGTTGCCACGTTCTTAGTGAATAGCTCAATAAGTTGCAGGTTAAATCGCGATTTTCTATTTGCGGTGTGGATCTAATTGCGACTGTTATACCCAAACAAGCGATTCTCTGCACATTATTAAGGTTCTTAAGATAGGATTTGGCTTTAACCGCCATTCACCAGACTACTGAACCATAGGTAAGAATGGGTCTCACAATCGCGGTGTAAAGACAGTACACAATGTTCGGTTGTAAGCCCCAGTTTTTCCCAAAGGTTTTTCTACATGCCTAAAAGCCATTAAACCCTTTCTGCATTATTTCTTCAGTATTCCGTTTCCAATTCAAATTGGAGGTGAATACTACACCCAGGTACTTGGCCTCCGTTGAAAGATTAAGCTAGACACCTTACAGTTATAACGATAGATTTACGTGGAGGCGAGAGTTTCTCATTATTATGCTACGTTTCCGCAGAAATTGCCATAAATCTTCCTTAAATCCCGAGATTTACCATACAAATTTTAATAATAAAAAAAAAATAGGTTTACATTTAAGAATCGGCTTGTGAACACACTCAATACCAATTTACCATACATGGATTCAAAAGTGTCATTGGTTTCTGAGAATTGAGAGCGAGAAAACTTTTTGACAACCAAATTTTGGACATTTTGTGTGGAAATTTGAGAGCCAGAGAGCGTGTTGTGAGAAAACCCCTATGTTAATCTCCTTTTTTTCGGTGGAAACATGTAAAGATTTATTTTTAATCTTTTGCCTATACTCTCGTTTTATCTTTTAATTGAAATGCAGATTTAGATTACTATATGTATATGGCATATACATTTAGTCTTACATAGGCAAATCAAAGAAACATAATTTTTATAGTCTGTTATACCCTATTCACACCGCACTGAAATATGAGGTTTCTACAAAATGATTTCGAAATCCCGTTAAAGTATCATACCCACTACCTGGGTTTTGTTTGACATTTTAGTCAGCAATCTAAAAATAAAAGCAAATAAACAAATATTGCGTTCAAGTTGCAAGTGCACTGCAAGCGCACTATAAGCTAACAATGGCAATATCTTCATATAATTCGAGTAATCATCGTTAATGAAACCGGTAAGCTGACTATTAGGTGAGTTGCAGTTGACTCGTTACAAAGTTGTTAATCTGTCAACCGCTTGTCAACTGCATTGTGGAATTTGTAGAATTTATTAAGAGGTTCGTTTGATCCAACAACCTCACCAAGGAAAGCCGATTTTGAGGAGGATTCCTCGTTTCGCGAAAGCAGGAAACCTCCTAATTTCGATTAAGGTTTAGCAGTATTTGCGAAACCTCAGATTTCAATGCGGTGTGGAAAGGGTATTAACTTTGCATCTGTATGTAATTACATGTAATGCGATTCCGAATAATCGAGGCGGTTAAATATAACCGTTTTCTTAAGAGGCTTTATATCAAAAAAGCTTGTATGGCATATGGATAGACAGGCTGACACGCTTGAGCAGACGCACAGACCCATTCGCCACACTATTTGTACGTGCTCTTAAAAAATCACAAATCGTCGTAAGAAGACTTTAAAAAGTAAACATTGCTGAGATCGATTTGAAAATCTTGGTTGTATAAAAACAAGTTTCACAAATATTTTACGAACTTTTCAAAATAAAGTGCTAAAAAGAACTGTTAACGCTGAGTTATAATAACACCGACAACAATTACAACAATCTTACAAAAACATATAGTAAACAAACAAGTAACTTTCCCTAACTTCTACGAATTCAAACAACCTGGTACATTAACATTTCTTATTTACAAGTTCCACGTATATTTTGACGGTCTATTAGGCCTAGATGCCCTCCGTTCACTTAAAGCCAATATAGATTTACCTAATGGATTAATAGTTACAGCACATGCAAAAATTTCACTCCTATACAAACCAAATTTTATGTCTCAGAAAGTCAGAATCCCTTCCCACTCTAGCATAATTGTAAAGTTACCTGCAGATAACCAAAGCGGTGATATTCTTGTTCCCAAAAAGGAAAATTCAACCTAACTTAGACATAACCGAAGGCATTTACAATGCAATAAATTGGCATGCTGAAATCGAAGTCTAAAACAATACGCCAACCGATCAAACACTTTTCCACTTAAAGTTCAACCACTTACAAATTTCGAAACCAGAGAAATTAATAATTTTGATGTTTAAACTCAAGACTATGATACACAAAGTTGTAATTATATCTTCCAAGAAATACGATCAGAACACCTTAACACTTAAGAACGTAAAGCCATATTAAAACTTTGCCGAAACTATAGTGACATTTTTTACCAAGAAGGGCAAAGTTTGACATTCTACAATGCAATAAAACATCAAATCAAAACAACCGACGAAATAACCATTTATGCCAAGACCTATCGATATCCGTTCGTCCATAAGCAGGAAGTACAAAATCAGATATCAGACATGCTCAATTATGGTATAATAAGACCCAGCTTGAGTCTGTAGGAATGCCGTTTGGGTTGAAAAATGCGCCCTCTACTTTCCAAAGAGTGATGGATAACATTCTCAGAGATTATATCGGCAAAACCTGTCTTGTATATCTAGACGACATAGTTGTCTATTCGACATCACTACAAGAACATATCGAAAGTCTACAAAAATTATTTAATCAACTAAGAATTGCAAACCTAAAGATTCAGTTGAACAAATCCTAGTTCTTGCGAAAAGAAACTGCGTTTCTGGGACACATAATCACCAGAAACGGCGTTAAACCAAACCCTGAAAAAAATTCGAGCTATTAAGCAGTTTCCGATACCAAAGACGACCAAATAATTCAAATCCTTCCTAGGCTTAATAGGGTACTACAGAAAGTTCATACGCGACTTTGCGAAACTGACTGGTTTAGTCAGTGGTTTACTTCCTCGATGTCTCAAAAAAGGCGTAGAGATCACTCTTGACGAAGAATATAAAAAAACCTTTGAACTTTGCAAAGATATTTTATCTAACGACCCACTTCTCCAGTACCCTGATTTTTCTAAGCCATTTGTATTAACCACGGATGCCAGCAACTTTGCACTTGGTGCCGTCCTATCACAAGGACCTATTGGCAGTGATAAGCCAATCTGCTTAGCAAGCAGGACATTCACAACATCAGAGCTTAATTATTCGACAATAGAAAAGGAATTACTTGCTATTGTCTGGTCAACAAACTACTTCCGTCACTGCTACGTCACTGACCACAAACCATTGCAATGGCTTATGAGCTTAAAAGAGCCAAACTCCAAACTAGTCCGATGGAGATTAAAACTGGAAGAATACGATTACGAGATCGTTTATAAGAAGGGAATCCAAAATTCCAACGCTGATGCGCTTAGTCGCATTAAATTACCAAATGAACTAGAATTAAATATTAACGAAACAACAGCCGCTACAATACATTCTGCTGAAGAAGATTTAGGTGATGGTATCCCAATCGCCGAAAAACCCCTGAATGAATTTAACTTACAAGTAATGTTTCAAACCTCAGATGGTCCAACCCAAAATGTGCTAAAAATAATCTTCAGGAATAAGCAAAGACGTATAATTACTCAAGAGTCGTTTACCGAAAATGACATTGTCATTATATTTAAGGAATACCTTCCTTCAAAAAAACTCGTTGCGATAATGGCAGATGACAACACATTTAGGTTGATACAAAAAGTTTACTCAAAATATTTTTCTAGAAACAAAACTTTTCGCTAACTTAGGTGCAATCAAATTTTAAACGACATTATGGACAGCGACGAACAAGACCAACTTATAAATGACTACCACTCAAGATCCAACCAAAGAGGCATTACTGAGACACTGCAACACCTACAACGAGACTCCTATTTTCCGCATATGAAAAGTAAAATAACTCAAATTATTAACAATTGCACTACCTGCCAGACATCCCAAAATAGCTTTTCAGAAAACTGAAACACCCATAAAACCATTAGATATTATGCACATAGACGTATATAGTACAAATGACATAAGTATCCTAACAATCATCGATAAATTTTCTAAATTTGGTGCAGCACATACCTTAGCAACCCGAAATAGCTTTAACATTGTTAAGCAAATTAAACATCTTATAAGCCTTCACGACATACCTCGAAAAATTGTTTGTGACCTAGGGTCAGAATTCACTTCGAGCATCATTCAAGATTTCTGTAAACAGTTCAATATCGAACTTCATGTCACCTCCTTTTAGCAAACAACCAGTTATTATCCGGTAGAAAGGAACCACTCTACCTTAACTGTAGTGTATAGAATCATTCAAGATAAGCAAAGGGACACGACGACATACTCAACGAAACTATCATTACATACAATAACGCGATTCATTCTGCTACGAATCATACCCCCTACGAACTCTTTTACGGACGTACATACGATTTCGAAAAAACTATAACATATATAGTGATTAACATGACTATCTACAAAAACTAAACGCATTTCAGGAAAAAATTTTCCAATCTTTTAAAACCTTACTTGATAAAAAAAAAAGAGATACAAATTTAGAAAAAAGAAATAGGAATAGGCAAGACCCTCAAGATTTAAAAGAAGGAGAAATAATTTACCGGAAAGAATGTAGACGTAACAAAATTACTCCCCGATTTAAAAAACAGAAAGTTAGAACTAACAATAGATTCACAGTAATAACTAATGATACAAAAACTTCATAAATCCAGAATAAAGAAGAAAAGAAAATTTCAGATTACTGAAGACAATATTGACAACGGTACAAGGACGAGAACTGGAAATACACAACCTGACTAACAGTTATGGACTGCTACCCCTTCCCCCTTCGACTAGTACCAGCCAAATTAATAGAAACCTATAAAAAATTCATCCACATCGTAAATTTAAAGCATTGACAACATTCGTAAAATAGTAGAAGCTTTAGGAAATGAACAGACAAACATTGACACAATAGAAATAGTACGTATTAAATTCAAAGAGCTTGAACTTACACTTCAGACGCTCCTACCTAAACAAAGACAAAAGAGAGGCATAAAAGCAATAACAGGAAATATGGATACAAAAAATGCAAAAGCTACTAATGAGGAACTTAAAAATTTAGATTTGAACCAGAACATTTTTAAAAACAATGCGAACCAGCAAATCAGTATAAATAAAAACATGATAGAGAGATTTGATAACATTACTCGCCACATAAATGAGCAACGAAGTACAATAGAAACATTTTTGAATCTTTACAATTCTAATATAAAAAACGCACTCAACAGATTTTTTTTAAAACACTATCAGATCTGTGTCATGGAGCGCTTATTACAAGCAGCTGTCACGAGCAGAAATTTGCCAGCACAAAAGTGCACCACAGGATCATCATTTAGTGCTGGTGTTTTAAATACGTACACAAAGCAAACATATATTAATAAGAAACACAAAAGATATAAAAATTATCTAACACTAAGACACTGGAATATGATTACGCAAACACATTTTCAGTTTAAATTTACTGACATGCAAATCAATCACATGATTGTTTAAATTATAAATTCTACTCATGCGAGTAATTGGCTCATTCCTGCCATAATTGGTGCTATGATAACCACTTATTAAAAGATCAACACTACGTAAATTGTGAGCACCACTACGGAAGTTGAATGCAATGGAGGACAACAGATCAGGAGCATCTATATTACCAGCTATAAGTTGCTGTAGGAAAACTATATTATTATTCAGTCTACGTTGAGATAGGGGTAACATTTGAAGAAGTTTGAAACGTTGACCGTAGGGGGGAAGGTTGTATGGATCATCCCATGGAAGACCTCTAAGGGCAAAACGAATAAAGTTACTTTGAATACCTTCAATTCGAATTGATTGAATATTGTAGTACGGAGTCCAAACTTGTGAAGCATATTCTAGATGCGGACGGACGAAACAATTGTACAAAGATTGAGTGTTACTCAATAATAGTGGTCGTCAAATTCTTTAGTTTCCAAATCGAAAGAAAAATTACTGAAAGTAATCTGGGAACACAATAGCTAAAATAATTACCATCGATGAAAATAGGAGAGTCACTGAATGTTCTACTAAAATAGTCAGCAAACATATTGCTAACAGCAAAGGAATCAGAAGTTTTACTATTATCACATACATATTATTAAATTTGCTGGATACTCATCCGCTATTTTCTTCGAGTTAACAAACTTCCAAAAACGTTTAGGATCACTTTTTAGTGAAAATTACATATTTTTAACAAAATCCCTGTAAAGGTTAAAGGATAAAATTTTAAACTCATTAAATAAAATTAAATAATGATCGAAATCTGATTGAAGGAGACTTTTTAAATAAATTTTCCAAGATCTGTTTTGTCGATTTCGTATCGACTTAAGCTCTCTCGTATACCAAGGGTGGGACAAGTGGCCATTTTTAGAAGACTTAACAGGTATAACTCCATCCATGCAGTCATTGATTGATTCAACTGCAACATCAATATCAGAGAAGTTGTTCATATTTAATGGTAAATTATTAAATTCGTCAGAAAGCCTCTGAAAATTTGCTTTCCGAAAGTCATAGGAATGCGAACGGTCATACGAATTACTGTTTTCGTAAAGATGTCCGCCTAAGTCAATAAAAATGTCCAATGGTGGATGATTTTTGTCTACGTTAGTAATACTTTTGTGAGATTTAATGGAATCCTTATTCAGTACCAGATTATTTGAAACTAAATGGGACACTACATCATTACAGGATGTATTTGGTTTTAAACGAGAAACAAAGATAGATTTAGGTTTCGGAAGAGATTCTAAAGTAATAGGATCAACTGTAATTGAAGGTAGTTCATTACATACAGTTTCAACAGTAACTTCAGGAACGTTATTAGTATTTTTACGCTGACTCCTAAGATTGATTTTCTTAGATTTAGGGTTAGGTGCAAACGTGGGCAAATCTCTTTTTCTTTCGTCAGAATAAATAGAGGAAGAAGAAGAAGAGGAAGAGGAAGAAGAAGAAGAAGAAGAAGAAGAAGAAGAAGAAGAAGAAGAAGAAGAAGAAGAAGAAGAAGAAGAAGAAGAAGAAGAAGAAGAAGAAGAAGAAGAAGAAGAAGCAGAAGAGGAAGAAGGATTGCCTAAAACAGACATTGGCATAGAAGGTTGGGTATCTGGTTGTTGCACGTCAACCGTTAAGGAAGGAAGGAGCTGAAAACTTGGAAAGGTTTACGACTGCTGTATTAAAAGTGTCGAATAATTCATTGAATCCCTTGGACAGTTGTTGAATATCAGTCTTAAAAGATGACATTTTAAATGAAATGGATAAAGAAATTTTACGGCACGGGGGACAATACCATAAGGCAAGCTCAGAAGAATTAATTTTATCAATAAATGCATTGGTGGAACCAACACATTTAGCATGAATCAACATACCACATGGGCCATAGCAGGCAAATAAGGAGTTAGTGGAATTTTTAGATTACAAACATTTTGTTGCACAGCAATCCATTCTAAAGAAGGAAATAAAATAAAAGGGGGGGGGGGGGAAAGAAAAAAAATATATATATATAAATATTATATTAAACAAGCCGGAGCAACGAATCGAACCTACACAAAACAAATGTATATATATCACGTAAAGGACGCACAAACCAATTGCACCAAACGGGGACTTATTAAATCGTAAACAAAAAATTAGTTATAAGCTAAAAAATGTATGTGAGCATCAGTGAGAAGAATGTAGAAAAAGTAAAAAAAAAATACAGAGACAAGAACAAGTGATAAGTACAAAGAAAATAACTAATAAAAATTAAGAGAATAGCAAAATTCTCTTAAATAAAGACAGACTGATTACGGATTTACAGCAAAGCTTACATACAAAGAGACAAGAATAAAAACAACAAAACGCTTACCAAGCACAAAGTAAAAATTAAAAACAGAAGTTACAAAACTATTGGACCAGTCGACATCTAAAAGAAAATAACTAGGTGAAATAATAAAATAACGAGATGTAAACAAAAAACAAAATAAGTAACGCACGAAACAAAAACACGTCTACTGCGGTTAATGACACTGACAACTTCAGATGAAGTTAAACATCTCCAATATATTCACAGAATTAATTTCAATATAGACTTGCTTTACAATCATCTAGTAAATATTGCCGAAGCCGTTACCCTTGCTTAGTTACACATTATTTCTAAACAAATACTAACAAAGCAAAACCGAATTAGACGATGTAGTGTATTAGTCAGGTGGGATTATGAAAGAGGTGGTGGTTGACCTGTGTCCCATGGCGGCATTTGCTCGTCGGTGGGGTCTTGCTGCCTTCTTATACACACATGATTTATCGTGCCTGATGACTATGGTTATATGAGGTGAAAAGCGATATAAGTGAATGAAGGGGGGGAAATGATTCAAGCGAGAATCGATAAAAAAAAGAAAATTAAATAAGATCTGGTGAGACCCTAAATGCACCATGATTATCCTGTCTCCATTTTAATCTATTTAGGATAATCACAAAAGATACCCTCACATGTACCTACTCAATCACAACCTTACGGAACGATATTTAGGTGCAGAACAAATTCATTATGAAAGAATTAGAATCTTAAAACTAATGTAAACAGTACGCATATGACTTTTATTGTCCAAATATATGCTTTTTAATCAGAATCAATTTTATCAATGCAACATTTTAATACTTCATATTAAGCATATAAACTACTACTACTTTACTAAAAGAGTATTTAATATTGGTAAGGTATTGGTGGATTTAATGGTTACTTTAATATATATATATATCTAATTTTTATAGTACTTAAGTGATATTTAAATAAGTAAAAAAAAACTTATAATTTGTTTGCCAAAGACGTTCATTATATTATAACTATATGTATACAAGTTCTTACAGTTTTCCGGATGCTGAAAGATGTGGCCACATGTTTTCTTCGCTAATACTGTGATGTTGGTGATGGTTATTGTTTTTTCATTTTGTTTTGTTTTTATACTCACTCACTAACATTTCATAAATTAGCAGTGAATATCTTAGGCAATTTTAGGTAAACTATGCAATATAATTAATTTTATATATAAAATTTACTTTATAGTTAAAGCTGTATTTTAACTAGCAACATTTATGTTAGTATTATTCAATTATAACTTTAAAAATTATTATATATATTTTTTTTTTTGGAATTTCACTTGTAAGTCGCTTTAACACTTTAAGCACTTATTGCGTGATAAAGATGAGATTTTGGGGAATGAATTCCGCGGAGAAGCGTTGGGTCACTCGCTTGTGCATGTGGTCGTTGTTTCGTCTATTCGGAGATCGACTGGGTGAATTCGGCGTTTGCGAAGAGCAACCGAATTATTAAAAAAAATATTGCGGACGAATCTTTCTTCGGCGATTCTATATTTTCATATATTTGATAATTCCCGATTATGCGTCTGCAATTTCTGTGGATACACGAAAAACACATTTTATCATTGCGAAAGAGATATATAATTTGTACATACCTTTGTAGTTTTTAAAATGCATAATTGCAGATTGATTGTAAGGGAAGAAAGACTTTAATGCAAGGCTTGGCCGATTAATAATTTCCGATAAATAATTTTATGGAAAATAAACTTACAGCACAATAAAAGTGATAGTGATAGTGTTAAAAAAAATACTTAGATCCACTTTACGGATTCCAAGCTAGGCCCAGAGGTACAATACGTTCCCGTTCGCTGCTCGTATACAAAAGAAAAAAACGCGGGATCTGAGTTTAGGAAAATGGTCGGTTCCTATTTATATGAGCCCTTAAAATTCAGTGACAATTGCAGCTGATCATAAAGACTTTTGGGCTACGTTAACGGTTCGAGTCTAGGGCTATTGTAGCGTCAGTTAATTTTAAAATTTAACGCAACTATTCATTAAATTGATTTTAAAGTGTTTAAGGTGTACGCTACAACGAAATAAGAGACATTTTACAGAAACAATCTATTCATTTTTCTTCAGATGAAGAAATATACCAAATTTTACAATTACAAGTCTATTATAGTAACTCAAACATTGTGTTTAGCATTGAAATTCCTATTATATCGCAAGATAAATACTCCCTTTTCCACCTTATACCTCTCCCCTTAAATAAAACCCTTTACAAATCTACCTACCCCTACCTTGCTATGCATGAATCCGACGAACTTTATTTGGAACAACCTTGCGATCTCATAGAAGGCATCTACCTCTGCAAAAGCAGGAAAAAAAAAACCAACCAGATTCCCTGATTGTGTAAAAAATATTATCAATAATCAGCCTGCTGCTTGCAACCTTATCAAAGGGTTTGAATCAAACCCAATATCCCAACCGGAACCAAACTACATTCTTCTCACTGATGTTCACAACATGAAAGTCAACACAACATGTGGTATTAACGGATATAAGATTTACGGCACCGCACTAATACATTTCCAAAATTGTACTATTTTACAATAACCTTCAGAAAATTCACTTGATTTTGTCTTGATGCTGCTCTGCATTCTTTTTTAAAATTTCTTCGTTGCGGTCAGCCAAAGATGAAAAAAGATGATCTTCGCGCACTTTGCTTAAAGATGAGTCAGCTTTGATTACAGAACCAGTCTGTCTTTTATAATCATCTGTAATTCATTCCTTAATCCTTACATTACTCTGTTCTCCACATACTGTCAAAAAAAAAAATCATCACCACTAATAACGGGTGATCCAAGTAGAGATACTTTTTTCAATAGCCTTTTTTGACAGATCACGTGTGAGTCGTGTCATGCTGTCATGTTATTTTTGTTTAGTATTGTTTGGCATTTCATAATGGAAAGACTTACGCGTGAACAACGTTTACAAATTCTTCAACTTTATTATGAAAATTCAAGTTCTGTGAGGAATGTGTTTCGTGCATTTCGCTCAACTTATAGTCAATATAATCGGCCTACTGAGCATACTATTCGCAACACCATCACCCATTTTGAGACCCAGCATTCATTATTGGATAATATTCGACCGAATAGACCACGTCCAGCACGCTGTGAAGAAAATATAGCGGCCGTAGCTGAGAGTGTACACGAAGACCGTAGAGAGTCGATTCGGCGCCGTTCGCAGCAACTCGGACTGACGTATGGAACGACTTGGCGTATTTTACGTCAAGATCTTAAATTGAAAGCGTACAAAATACAGCTTGTGCAACAACTGAAGCCGCTCGACCTTCCCAAGCGACATCGCTTCGCTCTATGGGCTCTTGAAAAGTTCCAAGAAGATCCGACGTTTTCGAGGCAAATTTTGTTTAGCGATGAGGCCCATTTCTGGCTCAATGGGTATGTATACAAACAAAATTGCCGCATTTGGGACGAAGAGCAACCTGAAGAGATTGAAGAACTGCCACTTCATCCAGAAAAAACAACGGTTTGGTGTGGTTTGTGAAATCATCGGTCCATATTTCTTTAAAAATTATGCCGGTGCGAACGTAACCGTCAATGGCGACCGTTATCGTGCCATGATAACCGACTATTTGATGCCTGAAATTGAAGCTCGTGATCTCGGCGACATTTGGTTTCAACAAGACGGCGCCACTTCCCACACATCGCATCAATCAATGGACTTATTGAGAGAACATTTCGGTGAGCACATAATTTCACGTTTTGGGCCGGTCGATTGGCCACCAAGATCGTGTGATATCACACCGTTAGACTTTTTCCTGTGGGGATATGTAAAGTCAAAAGCTTATGCCGACAAACCCGCTTCGATTTAGGCCTTGGAGGAAAACATCACGCGTGTCATTCGCCAGTTACCAGTCGAAATGGTCGAACGAGTGATCGAAAATTGGACTCAACGGATAGACCATCTGCGACGTAGCAACGGCCAACATTTGATAGACATAATCTTCAAAAAATAAATGCCAAAGAATGTTCTTTCAAATGATAATAAACATTCTCCATTAAATTTGAATTTTCTGTGTTTTTTTCTTTAAAAGGTAGGGAACCTCGAAATGGATCACCCTTTAGTATAAAACAAATTTGGACCAAGTATGTCAATAATTAGACTTTGAACCAAAAAGTGTTAATTTCTTCAGCGCCTAATTTAAATTAAATTCACCCTCAGAGCTTTGAATAACACATATTTCAAGTCAAATTTTATGTTTATAAGCCTAGCAATTTTAGTAACATATTTGCATAACTCCTTTTCATTAAAACGTTAAACCGGTTTCAGAACTTGATTGTATAAAAGCAGCTTTTTTGGCAGTCCGACCAAGCATCCAATGAATTTGTTATATTTCTTTACGTGCTTTTAATTTAAGTTTCGCATCAAATCTCATTCTCAAATATTTAGCTATATTTGCGTACGGAGTCCATAAAAATGGGTAGCGTATTTTCATTTCTGCAAGTAAAATTAACATTCGTAGATTTTGTTTCCTTGAAGACAACGTCAAGTTTTTTTTCCACTCAAAAACGCCGTTGATAGCCCATTGGATCTTGTTCGTTATTGATTCTACCGTATAACTTACTGCCAATATAACTGTATCATCCGCAAACATAGATACAGTTGTGTCATCTTCCTGTCGAATATCTCGACTACAAACTAAAAAGTTAGACGGACTCAGAACGCTTCCATAGGGAACTTCTGCAACGATTTCTTTGAATACAGAGTAATTGTTTCCGTGATTAACACGGAAGAGTCCGCCCGTTAGATAATATCCTAGTAGCTCATATAACTGCCTTGGAAAGGCTAATTTAGGCCTATATTTGAACCCATTATGCCATTATTTATCAAAAGCATTCGAGACGTCGAGGGCCTCTAGGGCTTTTTCTATTTCATTGGTTGGTCGATAAACCTGGTGGATTGTAGAGTGCTTAACTATGAACCCGAATTGTTGCTCAGCTATTAATCGGCGCTTTTCGATAATCGGATGTAATCGCTTTATTAAAATTTGTTCAAATACTTTTCACATAATTGGTAAAACCAATATTGGTCTATACGATTTTTTGTCACATGGAGGTTTTCCCGGCTTTGAAACTATTATGACCTCAGCTACTTTCTATTGTCTTGGGACATACAATAACCTAAGCGCAGTATTTAGTAGTTAGGCGAACATCATTAGTGCTTTCCTAGATAACTCCTTAAATACCTGCCCTGTAAACAAATGTATAAATGTATTTCATCACACAGCTTAGCCAGCGATACATTATTAAGTTTAAAATTGTCAAGTATCCTGGCTAAGGCTGTATTTGCTCTTGGTCATCAAAGGGCTTAAGCGATTTTTCTAAGTGCTCGGCATATATGTCGGCTTTTTCTTTGTCGCCATTCACCAATTCGCCATTATCTTTTTTGAGAGAAGGCGCTTGCAGGCTTTTAATTACCGTTTTTCGAGCAAACCGTACTTTATATTGCCTAAAATGTGTTGGATAAATTTCCTGTACCATGCCTAAGACTCTCTCTTCGGTTTCGATTTAAATATTGTTTAAAGATGCCTATCAATTTCTCTGGGGAGTATTCTGGTTCTACAAAAGTATGTCTGTGATATATGGCAAAGATAATCTGAATTCATGAGGATGTCTCCACCGAGAAGAATAATCTGCTTCTTGAATGCATTTATGGGTGCGTCAACAATTTGTATTAGATCTTGGCCAAAACTTTCGTCACTATATTGGGTAACTGTGAGGGAATTTATGTGGCTATTTTTTGGTGGCCTTGACAGAGCGTAAGCAACCACATTGGATCTTCCAGGCTTATAACTTAATTCGTAATTATACTCCTCGAGTATAGCCTTCCAACGCTTCATCTTGTTTTTGGTTTTTTTGTTGCTTAAAGCGTAGGTCTAAGGTTGGTGGTCGGTAAATATTCTAAGCTTGGTAGGACCGTACAGGTAACGCTTTAGTGAATTAAGAGCCCACACTGTAGCCAACATCTCTTTCTCATTGGTCGCGTAGTGTTCTTCGGCTTTGGTGAGAGTTCGAGAGATAAAAGTTTATTGTCTTGCGCAAGTACGGCTCCGAGTGCATAGTCCGATGCATCAGTAGTTAGGTGGAAATCTTTGCTAAAATCAGGAGAGGTAAGGATAACGTCGTCAGAAACAAGAGAATTTTTGATTTTAACAAATGCTTCCATTGCTGCATCTGTCAAATGAATAGCTTTCTTACCTGAGGCCGTTTTGGACACACGTCCATTCTCCCCTTTTAAAAGGGCTGTAAGGGGTTTTGCCAGCTTCATGTAGTCTTTTATAAATCTGCGGTAAAAACCCGACAGACCCAAGAATGATCGTAGATCAAATCACAAATTTCCCATTTCAAAGTTCAAAAATGGAAAATTGGAGATGGCTTCCACTTTAGCCGGATTGACCTTTATACCATCTGAAGATATAATAAATCCCAGGAACTCAACTTCTGACTTTAGAAATTCGCATTTATCCAACTGCACTCTGAGGTTAGCATGTTGAAGAGTTACGAAAATAGTTTTTACATTTTGAAAGTGTCGTTCGGTTTCTTTACTGAACACAACTATGTCGTTGATATGGACATAACAAATCTTACCGATGTGTTCTCTTAAGATATCGTCAAGTGGTCTTTGAAAAAGGTATGGTGTATTCTTCAGCCAGAAGGGAAGTCTTAAGAATTCATACTTCCCATTATTGACAGAGAATGAGGTTTTCCCAACATAGTCCTCATGTAGAGGTATTTGGTTAAACCCACTTTTTAAGTCGATCACCGAAAAATAACTTTTCTTTCCTAACTGCGCTAATACCTTAATGGTTTCAGGAATCGGGTAACCATCTGGTATTGTTATAGAATTGAGCTTAATATAATCAATTACCATACGCTACTTCTTTTCACCGGATATCCGGTCCATCCATACTAGGGAATTGTACGACGACCTTGAAGAACGAATGATTCCATCATTTAGAAACTCACTGATTTGTTTATCTATTTCCTCTTTAAGTGCCATAGGATATGTATAGTGCTTCGAATAAACGGGATCTTCGGTTGTAGTGCGAATTCTGCCCTCAACTTGAAAGTTGGTTCGCCGAAAAGCTTGGCGTAGCTTATAGTCAAAAGATTAAGTTGGTCTCGTTGTTCTTGTGTTAAATGCTGGGTTCTGACATTTATGTTGTCAATCGATTCGGAAATTTGTTGTTTCAGAGTAATTTTTATTCTATTGTTTATGATCATGTAATTTTGTTTAGATGACGGCCAACAGTTCTTTAAGACTGTCATTGCCAAGAATGGCATGAAATGACCGGAGTGAGGGTAAAAGGAAAAATTTTAATATTAGTGCCTGGCTCAAAAAGATTTACTGTAGTATGATGGGTGATTTCTATATTGCCAAAAACTGAGATTGCATGGAATTTTTTCTGATTTGGGATCGGATTTCGTACTAAATATGGTTGGATGTAATTTTTATTAGATCCGGTGTCTATTAAAAATTTAAGTATTTTGTTGTCTTTCGTCCTATACTCTAAATAAGGTAGTGACGAGTCCGTCAATCTAAAAAATGTATGTCAACAAAGTCGGTCAATGTCTGTTCTACGTTGTCTTGTCGATCTAAATAATCACTAAAATCTTGATGGTCTTCAGTCTGATTGGTCATGGCCGAAATCATTTCGTTATAGTTGTTCACTTCCTGATGTCCTATGGACGTATTGTTATTCTGTGCTTATTGGGATTGGGATATTGTTGTGAAGGGGCCATAGGTCATTCAGCAGCCGGTGCGCAATTTTTGATCACTGGTCGGTTCATGTAATTGGCATTGTTCGTTTGGATGGTGATTGCATCCATAGGTTAGGGCCTTTGGAACGACTGGTTCGGCAAAAAATTATTGGATGGTTGAGAGTTCCTTTGGAATTGATGTGGATTCGGTTGGAAGTTTGATTGTTGGGAAAATTGATGATTTTGGGGGTATAGTGGTCGGTGGTTGGTTTGGAACGATTGTCGTTGGTTGGTTGGAAATTGGTTAAAGTAAGGGCGCGGTTAAGGACGAGATGGAAAGTAGGATGCATGAGGCATATGTGCCAATTTTGGATAAAACGGGTGCTGGTCTTTGTATTTCCGTGGAAGAACATGTGGAGGAGGTGGTAGCCTTCTAACTTCTGCATCTGATATAATGCATCAGGTGGTAGGTCCATACTTGAGATTTTGTTAAGTATTAAAGAAATGTGGTTGTACACTGACTGATAGTATATAGTTATAATAAAGATCAGGATAATTTCTACAATTTGGTTCTACACGATTATGCGGAATTTTAGGTCCTGCTTAAGGCTAACACTTTCTTATTCTTTTTTCTATAAAGAAATCATCAAGATAATATTATAAATTTTTCAAACTTCAATTTAAATGCTACTTAAAACTACTTAAGGTTATCATTTTTTTCTAATAAAATCGTTACGTTAATGGTAACAAAAAATTTTCGATTCAAATAATTCTTAACAAGCTTACATTAAAAAAATCCAATGCTGGTGAAGGGGATGCATTTCCCATTGACTTGATGTTACTCGTTGGCAACAGGATCTTTAGATGCTGCTTTTGGTTCGCAACCAGGTCACCACACTTTTATGCCACACAACCCGCGATGAGGGTGGAAATATAACTGGAAAGCAGTGACGACTATCTTGATTACGAGCCAGAGATGTAATCCGAAACTAAACTGATAGTTTCGTATCTTTTCGTACTGGTACGAAATTGGTATAATACGAAACCTATTCATGTGTATATGTTTATATAAGGATATCAGCCTGCCTCAATTGCGGTGTAAAAAAAATTAACCATAGGGAAATTATTAATATTTTCTTCTCAACCCGCATGATATGGGCCTTGAATGAAAGGGTTTGACAAGTAGAACCAAATGCGCTATGTGACTTTATACACTCGGAGGTCCTTGGAACATCGAAAAAGTTCCTTGAATCCTTAAAAAAGGACCTTTTTTGTAAATGTCTATACAATCACGTATCAAATTACTGTTGCTATGAATTTTCACTCGGAGGTCCTTGGAACATCGAAAAAGGTCCTTGGATCCTTTAAAAAGGACATTTCTCAAGAATGCCAATATTTGCTTGTTCAACTTTTCAAAACCTTCCATTTAATGCCCATATTATATATGTGTGTGGGGAAAAAAGCATACCATCGTTTGCAATTGATAATGAGAAAACAGTTTATTAATTATTATGTGTCTTTTCGCCACGAAAAAAAAATTCAAATCAAAGCACAGAAATCGTATTAAATGCTGCGTCATTTGCGTTAGAAAATTGGGATGGACTTTCGTGCCTTGCCATTTTTTAAAGGCCGCCATTTAAGTGACGCAATAGCAAAAAAGTTTAGTCATTTGTCCAAGGCGTCATTAAAGAGCGATCACACGGCCATTTGCTTCCGTCTCTTAAATGACTCGAAAAAATGGCCGTGTAATCGTACCTTTACTATACTCTGTCCAATATAAATTGGCAGTACAGGGAAGCTAGGGATGATTGCCTCTCATTCGCACTCTTTTGCTTTTCGTAAGGTACTATTTTAACAAAAGCTTTTACATGGTCACCGTAGTATGATTTCAAATCAACAAAAACCTTAAAGAATATTATTTAGGGTTACCATGCTTTTTAAGATTGAAATTTTCATTTAAATTGTTTTATTTATAAAAAAAAAAAACAAACTTATCTTTTTCCACACCACAAAGAGGTAAGATAAAAGCTTTGAAAGATATCCCCAGTAGGCCTGATGGCTTTTAAATAGAAGAATAACTCAGCTTTGAATTTAAGAATCAAGTATAACAAAATAAATATAAATTCGTGTTTTAAATAATAAGCAACAAATTATTCATTTTTGTCGGCACTTAAGTCTTTGGGTGATTTAGAAGCCATTTTTGCATGCTATTCTACTATATAAGCATAAAATATACCACTTAAAAATACAAATTGCACAATACTAGATGTAAAATCAAAAAATTGACCGCGTTCTACGAAATAATCTTTTCCCTTAAAGAAATCAGCTTACAATTTTGTAACTCCTTAACGTATTTTCCACACATTAAAAGAAATGCAAAATATCAAATCAAGATCCCCACGATAACACTTACCATTAAGAACTTTTTTTGAAAGCTCTAAAACCAAAAGCTACTCAACAGAATTCCAAGGAAAAAAGCTGAACGAGTTACTAAACGGACATTGGTAACTCTGAATGCATACAATTAAATAGGCGTTGAATAGCAGCAGCCACAGGCCATAGCGAATCAGAGGTGCGCTGAACAAAAGATGTTGGATGTAATTGGAAATTCACTGGGTAAACTATTTTCATGAAGGGTTTCTTTTAATTTAGTTTGGCGGAAAAGTCTGGCTACTGATTTATAAAAATAACTTGGCCATAAGACGTGTACTACCATTTTATGTTGGACAGAGTATAATAAAGTCTCATATATATATACATTTTATTTACAGACAATTTACCAAATTTATAATATTTCTTTTATCCAACGCTTTAAAAGGTTGCCGCCAAACCTGTTAAATATTAGGAAGACGTTATTTTCAATCACGAAAGCAAGCTAGTTGAACCTCACCGTGTACGGTCGCATATTCACTTCGCTCCCCAGGTTAGTTACACATACTTCGCAAAATAAAGTGTTACCCACTCCGCGCCCTTATTAATTATTTTCAATATTTCGCCGACCACGCATTTTTCCGTCGTCGCTGTTCGTTGACTTTTACAGTGCCCTACTTACCTGACCTGCTCAAGTTTTTGTTTCCTTTTTTCTCTTTAATTTCCTTTGACGCATCATAATAAAATATGGATAAACTGTGTGCAAACAACAATTGTGTCGATACCAATACAGCCGAATTAATTGAATGTAATGGTCTCTGTGTGAAATAGTTTCACGCCCTTTGCACCGGAATTGGAAGAAGGTATGCAGTGCATATTAAAGACTTTTTAAACAATTACCTTTCTTCTGCGATAAGTGTAAACTTCAAATCAAATGCCACAGAGACTCAACGAACAATTTTTTCTTTAATATAAACATTTCCTTGACCTTTATCAATTAAGTGGCGTCAAAATTAACTTTGAGCGACATCTTGATCTCATTTTTTCGTCCGACGTTGACAACTGTATTGGACCCATACCACCCACCTCTTCTCCTCACCTTTTCTTATGACTTTTATAAATCCTGTCTATCTGAAAGTCCACTGAATTCCATTTCCGAAATACCAACTAACCTTAATAACCTGTTGAGTGCGATTGATTTCAACAGTATTTTAAACGACGATATAAATACACCTCTCTCAAATTTCTATTCTAACATATTTAGCTGTCCTTCTCAGTCTGTTCCACTGGCCCGCCAAAAGAGAACTTCTTCGACCCCTCCTTGGTATAACAGTAAGCTACGCTCTTTACAAAACAAAGGAACAAATTATGGCGGTTATACGCAATTTCATGCAAAACTTGTTTGCTCAGTTTTTCCGCCTATCATTTTCAGATAACACGTTACAACCCGATCCGGAATACTTCTCTTACTTAAAATCTAGTTCACAAACTTCCTTAACTTCAATTACCATACTATCTGAAACTGTCTTCCTTATATCAACTTTCAATATCAAAAGGAATTTTTCCAATCCATAAAAAAGGTCAGAAGGAACAAATCTCTAATTACCGCCATATTGCTAAACTGTCATGTTGGAAAGGAGAGTTAATTTGTCTACAGTAAAAGAATATTGAATCGAACAGGCTACCTAGTTGATATAATTGCAATTGACCTCAGCAAAGCTTTCGACACAATGTCTCATCCCCTAATCGGTTTTAAACTTAATACTCTAGGCTTTCCTCTAGGATTGCTTGGGTTCAATCCTACTTAACTAATCGCCAATATAAAGTCAGATCCTCTAAATCGAACCCTTCCTTGCTCCATCTGGCGTCACACAGGGTAGGCATGTAGGCCAACTGATTTATATCCTCACAATAAATGACGTCGGCTGCATAAAAAAAAACGTTCTTGAACTGAATGCTAATAAGTGTCAAGCTATTACATACTCCCGTAAATGTTGCGCGCTCCCTCGAGGACCTATTCCCTCAACAACGAACCTGTTTCCCAAGTACATTCATTGCGTGAGCACGGAGTTATCTGTGATAAGCAATTGCACTTTCGATAGCACATGGAAGCGGCCATCAAAAAATCCAACTCTGCTCTTAGCTTTGTTAAACGTTGGTCTTAAGAATTTTCTGATCCATATGTCACCAAATCTCTCAATATCACATTCGTTAGGCCCATTTTTGAATATGCTAGCCAAGTTTGGTCGCCTTATCACGCCATTCATTCTCCTCAAATCTAAGATGTCCAACGCAGATTCCTCCGATTTGCTCTCCACGGGCTACCCTGGGCTTGAGATGCAATCTCTTGAGCAACGCCGCCGAGTTGCTGATATTCTCTTTATACATCAGCTTTTCCCTCAACACTAATCCCAACAATTTTCGATCGGTACCTCTCTTCAGAATCGACTATCATCGAACAAGTTATGGATGGAAGGAAGGAAAGATAGACTTAAAACCTACCTCTACCGTCCCTGTCATACCTACGAATCGAATTAGACTCGAGTAGTGTTTAAGAAAAAATTGTTAACCATAAGATAATTGATGGTAGTTTTAAGTTTTGCTTGTATTAAGCTAATAAAGTTAAACAAACTCTCTGTGGCGAGAGGGGCCCCTTTCCCCTTCCTCTGTTAATGTTTGTTGGTAAATAAATAATGCTGTTTTATAATGAGGGACCGAATAGAGTATGGCGGAAACCTTTAAAAGCTTTGGATAAAAGAACTAATATTCCAACAATAAAATTTGATAAATTATCCGTTATGGTGTGTGCAGAGGAGTTGGGAAACTGGTTGCACATGGAATCGCAGCAATATTTAAATATTTTGCGTTGTTACGTGCATAGTAGCGCCCGTAAATTTGGATTTAAGTGCAGTGATTGCACCAAGAACCAAAATTCAAATTTTACCAGGGCAATGATCTAAGACACAATGTGCATATAGTTAAGATGTGGCTGCTTTACAATTACACCAACGGGTTCATTGGCAAAAGCAATCCTACGAAATTTATTCAATTCAAGCTATGTTTGAAGCTGAAGGTGGCAAAACAAAATATTGAATCAAAATTATGTGATAACATAAGGAAAGGCTACAGTCCGCCTGGGGCGAACAGTACGATACCCTATCCATATGCATATATGCCCCAAAGAAAAAAGCTTTAAGAATGTGATGGATATCATTTCATTCTATGAAATTTATAAAAAAAAAATATCTTTTTTGAAAAAACGCCCCCAAAAAGTGGGCGTGGCCAAAAACTTTGTATGGTGATATATTGGAAAAAATATTTTCTATCTTGTTAAACATTTTTTTTCAGTTTCTATGAAAATTTTCGCTGAAAACAGCATTTTAGTGAAAAAAGCACAAAAAAAGTAGGCGTGGCAAAAAATCTTATAAGACAGACTTATAAAGGAGGGCAGTGCCTACATATCTTGTAAGGGTTCCAATACTCTAACTTTAGCCTTAAAATTTTTTTTCTAAATTGTGGGTGTGGCAGTGGGCGAATTTAAAAACTTTTAACACTTTACCATTTCGGGACCCTAAGGAGTATATGCTCTAAATTTCAGCTTCCTAGCATAAATTTAAAGGCCTTAAAAGTTGATACGGACGGATGGACGGACGGATGGACGGACGGACATTGCTAAATAGTCTTAGGATTTGGTCCTGATCATAAATACATATACTTTTATGGGTCTACGACGAATATTAAGGGGTGTTACAAACTATGTGTCAAAATTAATATACCCTTAGGATAGGGTATAAAAATGAACTCTTACATGCTTACGGAGAATATGTAAAAAGATTTTTTTGACACTGTAATTTTGTCTATGTTTTAGTTTTTGTGGTTTTTTCTTAGGTTTTTTAATAAAAGTATCTGGTCTCTTGAATATTGGTTTAATGTGTTTAAATAAAAAAAATAAAAATATATGAGTCTTTATTAGTAAGGAAAAATAAACTGAAGAAATATATTTGATTGTAAAAAATCTTTCTTGAAAAACTGTATTTGTATACGTGTACCACTATATTTATCGGCTTTTGGGAGACTGCGCGGTAGCTTTCGGGATTGGTAATATTTATTTTCCACTTATTCCATTATTTCTATTATTCATAGATGTTTACTTGAATGCTGATTTTGAAACTTCCTTCAGCAGAATATATCATTTTTATACCCTATCCTATGGGTATATTAATTTTGACACATAGTTTGTAACACCCCTTAATATTCGTTGCAGACCCATAAAAGTATATATATTTATGATCAGGACCAAATCCTAAGACTATCTAGCAATGTCCGTCCGTACGCAATTTTTAGGCCTTTAAAATAAAGCTAGGAAGCTGAAATTTGGACCACATATTCCCTATGGTTAAGTGTAAACATTTTTTGAATACGCCCACTGCCACGCCCACAATTTAGAAAAAACCGTTTTAAAGCTAAAGTTAGAGAGATAGAGTGTTACATCCTTCACAAGATATGTAGGCACTGCCCCCTTTATAAGTTTGTTATATAAAGTTTTTTGCCACGCCCACTTTATGGGGGCGTTTTTTCAAATAAACTTTTTTTTTTAGTTAATAGAATGAAATAAAATCGTCTTAATGCTTTTTTCTGGATGGATAGGGTATCACACTGTTCGCCCCCAGCGGACTGTAGCCTTTCCTTATGTTTTTCTTTGAGGTACATAGGGATAAGGATAGTTTATCATACTGTTCGCCCCAAGCGGACTGTAGCCTTTCCTTATGTTTTATGTTTAATTTCTTCAACAATCTCGATTATGGGGTGGAACCGACTTTACTTTTTTTGTTTGGTTGCCTCTTCGCATTGGGATCTGTTTCACATGCCACCTCTTAAATGTAATCGCTACGCACCGGAGTAATTGTTTTAACTTCAGACTATTGTTTGAGCTGAGACTCCTTTAGCGCTTTATTCTCCACTTTCAGCTGATCAATTTAGATTTTTAATTGTTGGTAGAGTTCTTCGATTTTACTACTATTTTCTTCTTTAAGTCTCGGGTTAAGTGAACAAGGTCTTGCGACATCGTTAAACTACTTCTGTGTTTTTTTTGTCACAGATCCCGTTGGTGGTGATCTAGTAACCCTTTTACAAGTTCCAAAAAAAGATGTTATTAAATAAGTATAGCCTGCGTACAAAGATTGCGGATTTTCTACTAAAACTGGGCTGCTACCTGGAGTATTTAATTGTTTAAATTCAATGTTCATTGCATGTTTGTAAACGCTACAACTTGGGATACGGAGTGTGGATTTTAGTCCCCTCTTACAAAAGGCATGCCTACCTCGGGTATATTCCTCAAATTCCTACCCGAAGGTATTGTTGTGCAATACTTTCTTTCCGTTACGACCTAGTTTGTTAGTTTGAAAAGCATAGTATAGGCTTAGTGAAATAAATATAGGCACTGCATCTTCTTTTAAACTATATAAACTTCAAACCCGATTAAAGGCGACTTAAAATTTGAATTCTGGATTTAAACTTCGCGACAACACTTACATTATTGCCTTGACTTACTGTGCAAATAAATTACTTCTTCAATCAGAGAAAATGTGGTATATCCAATCACGACCCATTAAACACAATCTCGATTTTACTATTTCTAACAAACACTAGATTAGTAAATTTGTGAACGATATTCTAATTAGAAAAGCTTTTTATGGACGTTATAGCTCCGGTGTCAATTCCCATTAACAATAAGACGTGAAGTGCTTAATGCAACCAACTATTACGAGTAGAAATTTGCCGGCTCAAAGATTGCACCCACAGTCTCATTGTATGGAAAAACATTTCTGGATGGCGATTGTTTTCACAATGGATTTTTGTTGGTGTTTGATCTGTCAGAGTAGTAGACAGCATTTGCTGATATAGGTGTTTTGACTGATGATACAGCTTTATCGCAGTACTGTTTGTTTCAATGTGTTGAACGTAAACCAATCTGCTCTTTTGTTGGGCTTAGGCGCAAAAAGATTACGCAACAAGGCAATATTTTCTACAAATGACTTTTCACTTACATCTGTTAATAGCTCACACATGGAGTTTCCCATGATGCCGATAAAAGAGGAAATTTTTTTACCATCAGCTATTGTAGTTAATTAAGAAAAATAATAAGACATTTTTTATAATCTTTAAAACTATTTCCGATTTCATACCAATTATAATGAGTATCTTCCGCCTCTTCAAATATACTTATTGATCCTTTCTCTATTAATCTAATTAAAATCTTTTTAATTTTCTGATCTTATTTCAGCAGTTATAAATATGTATATGATTCTACGATTATAAATGATTTTAATTTTTTGTCTGAGTGATCTAGTTGCTGCGCTTCCACTGAATGTAAGATTTCTGTTGAGTTTGCGTTTAATTCTTTATCGTTAATCTTGGGTCTATTTTCCAATATACAGATGAAATCGGCATATTTTCGTATCAATATTATCTATTGATTCAATATGCTCTTCTAAGATTGTGAAAAATATGCATATATCATCTAAGTAAACTACACAAATTTTGTTAACGTAGCGGGTGCGTTTCTTTCATCCAATCCAGATCAATTAAGAAATCGTGTGGTTTATTCAGAGCTACATATTTAGGTTCACTTTTACTTAGACCTTGAATTTCATTGATTTGAATTAATTTTTCTTCAACTTTTTCTTACAGTGCTTGCGGTATTCTACTGAAATTCAATAATACCTCCATTTTTCTTCTTTTGTCGGAGTTTGCTTCTATCCTATGGAGAGCTCAGACACAACTGATACTGGTCCAATGTGCTGCCATGCAGACAATTTACATAAATTTACTTAGTTTTCCCGTCTTCCAAAGAAAGATGAGAAGAGGCTACTGTGATGTAGAGCTTAGATGTTCATTCCGTTACCTGAGGAAGTGTGCGTGGTAGTTTTGTCTCAGAGTGATTTTTGATGCCATTGTAAAAGATGAGGGTCAAAGGATAATTCTCGACCAAGATCTTCAAAATTCCAGTCGCATCGTAGCAAAACCCACCTCTTTAGGCGCGAGATGAGAGATTAGCTTACACCCCATGGTATATAAGTCAGAAAGGGATCATAGCTGTATAGTCGTCATTTTTAAAAGTTAGCTTTATGCCCAAAACACATGTGCAGAAATTGAGTTAGGTGTACAACGAGCAGAACTTTTGGTCTGACATCAGTGCAGTGGATTCTGCCATACATTTACCTAAGCTCTTCAGACAATTCATTATAAGAATTGATGCTTCAAGTTTTTTGTGACTAAGCCAACTCCAACTTCCATATATGTTTCAAACACACTCTCACTTCACACATATGTGTTGCGTTGCAGCGAAACTATTTTTTTGTACATTGAAAGCATTCGAAAATGGAAACAAGTAAATTATATCAGACTTTGGGTGTATGCATGTATCGTTTTTGTCCGACAGTTTGGATGAAAAACTTCACGCTGACCGGTGATCAAAACTAAAAAATAAATGTTGTTGGATATATGGCATATTTATATATAGGGTCCGCCATTTAACGTTTTTTTTCAACTGGTGCTTATTTCGCGAATGGTAACACTTAGCTCATGTCTGATTTGACATATAATTCGTTTTATCCTTCCGCTGAACGAATATGGTTGTGTATACGCTTGAATAATGCTGGGAAATATTGCGACATAGCGACATAGAGAAGATGCCGATTTTGCCAAAAAAATCATCGTTTCAGATGAAGCTCATTTTGATCTTGGCGGGTATGTAAACAAGCAAAATTGTCGCACTTGGGGCACAGAAAACCCGCACGCATACATTGCAAAACAGGACGGCGCTACGTGCCACACAGTCGAAGCTACACTCAATGTTTTGCGCCCTGTTTTTGAAGATTGCATTATCAGCCGCAGAGCTGCGATTTGACACCGTTGGACTACTATTTGTGGGGTGCCGTAAAAGATAAGTGTTACGCCGACATGCCAGGGACAATTGACGCTTTAAAGGACAATATTCGTGAAGCCATTGGTGAAATACAGCTGCACATAACCGGAAGGATTGTACTTTCAAATAAAAAAAGAAATTTGAGAAAATATTCAGTAGTTTTTTTTTATAGCATTTTCAAAAAAAAAAATTATTTGGCGGACCCTATATATATTATTAATTTTTAGATTTGTGGCGTTTAAAATCAATTAAATAAAAATAAATGTGCCTAAAAAGTTTAAGTTATTTTGCTCAAAAATTATTTTAAATTTTGCTTCAAATTTCTTGGAAAAGCTGGCAACACTGGTGGCATTGTCGGTTGCAGGCACAGCGACGCATGCTGAATTTATATACGTGCTCTCCCTTTTAAATGTGTGTGTTCACTGCAAAATGCTGCACATACATATGTTTTAGGCATTAAATCAAATACTAATTGATAAAAAATAATAATATAATGATAAATATTCAGATTACCGACTTAAATCCATTGGTCCTATTTATAATATCCTTAACAAAACGTTTTTAAAAGCTTATATTAAACTTATATTGCACTTGTAAATGATGTAAGGAAAATAAGACTGAAATAATTATACCAATGAAAATCACCCATTTTCAAAAGAAAAACAATCAAATATGGAAAAATTTTTAATTGGCAATCATAACAGGAGTGAATATTATCTCTATAACTCATAATTCTCGATCGTTCGTTAAACTATAGCTTTTGTGTTGTCTTCGTTTACAGTTCTTTCAAGATTAAATATTTATATTTTATTATGCCACAGCCACAAGAAAAGGAAACACAGTCATCAAGGTGGGATGCACTTGATGAAAGTTGCAACTAGCAAGTTGCTTTGGTTGGTAATAATTTTCCAACGAGGTTCTGTAATTTTCAGATGTGGTAGGTGAGCCGAGGACAAAGTCCCTTACTACCTCAAGCTATAGCTCTCGATTTTGACATTTATGTCACTTTTTGTTGATCCAGTTCTACCGTCGTTTATTGCTAGACCCATTTTGGTCACTTCTGTCACTTACTATCTCAACGATATAGCTCTCTATTGCAATATTTGTGTCCGTTTTTAGTTTACAGAATATTCTCTGTTTTGCCCTCGTTTTCCGCTTTTGTTTCTATACTCACAAACGTACCAGTGACAGCTCGCTGCATTCTACCAACAACATCATTATCGTCGGCATATGCAAGTAATTGTGCAGAATTCTTTAAAGTAGTCACATGAGAGCGCATCGCCTTCCCTAAGTCCTTTTTTGACATCAAAGTTTGCGGTTAGATCCGACTTTGATGCAGCAGCGAGCCTTCTCCATCGTATTTCTCATGGTATGCCAAAACTAGATATAGTTCTGTAAAGCTCGCCTCTATAGATGATGTCATACGAGGCATTAAAATTAATAAAAATGTGGTGGGTATCGATCCTTCGTGAGTTTTCTCAAGGATCTGCCGTAGTAGGAACATTTCGATATTTGTGGACTTAGAGGGCTTAAAACCGCACTAATAGAGTCAAATCAGATCGCTGACAAATGACTTTACATGCTCGCACAGTAAGGCAGACAAGAATTTATATGCGATGTTTGGGATACTGATACCTCTATAGTTGGCGCAGTTAAAAAAGTCTCCTTTCTTGCGAAAACGATGCTATGGTTGCATTCATTAGGCATACATTCATCCGAACAAATCTTATAAATAAGTTGGTGTATGCTTTCTACCAAGCCTTCTCCATTTTTCCGAGAGTACGTGGAAAAGCTTCCATGAGACACAATGAGGACCGACCGAACGTGCTCATAATAGTGTGATATTCATAATCGCTAAAAACACCTACAACTTAGTTATTTCCTAAGTAGTAGTTTAGATTTAATAATTTATATTTGCGTTCACCAGGCAGTTTCCCATCGGAGGTACCTGCTTGTGCCGCCAAATGCATCCGCAACAGCAACCGCTTTAGTTTCCCGGATGATTTCTCTTATAGTTTATGCAGGTTGGTAAATCGTGTCTTTTATGACAGCAATCTATAGACAAATGTTTCCCGGCGCATTTAACGCAACGCGGTTCCTTTTGACAATATGCATTTGTGTGATTATACCTTTGACAACACTTGCATTGAGGGATGAACGTAGTCGTTTTACGCATCGGTTCAATTTTAACTATAGTGTTTAGGATACTTTTTATATTGTAAATTTTTCTAATGTCTTCTGACTTTTCGAAGCTCAGTAAGTGTAATTCCGCGCTTAACTAAAGCTTCCACATCTTTATCAGGTTTTCTCTTCTCTTTTTAACTTTCCCGTATACATTAGGATACTAAAGAGAAAGTTATTGCGATCGTGCGGAAATTTCGAACTCAAACTGAGTATGAGAGATGATATTACGGCTATAGAGAAGTCCAAAAAAGTGGGTTCGGCAATGCCGTCCATCGGTCTGTCTGTCCGGGCGCCGTATGGCGAAACGGTTCGGTGAATTTGAGAAACCTCGTATATAAGGTTTTTGGCGTTACATCGGGGCATCTTAGCATTATTTTTCTAGCAAATGGTTCCAAGTGATTTAAATAAATTTGGTGTTTGATAAAAAGTTATCATTCTTGTTAAGCTGATTCCAGAACGCATCTCATGTACCGAGAAAATTTATTTTTATTTAAGTAGATTAACTGTGTTGATAATTTTGAAGCCTTTCGATTTAAGGTCTTAAAAACGTCATCTTTGCAGCACGGAGAATGAAGTCCTCTGGCCACTACTCGGTGTGGCCTTCCTGACTTATTTTTGTAAGTGTACCATTGGATTTTCTCAGCATTTAGTTTTTGAGAAACCGTGCGGTAGCTTTCGGGTCATCATTGATATCATTGATTTTTCACACATTATTGTCCAAAGATGTTACTCTAAATGTTTACTTTAAGATTTGCCTTAGAAATTTATAAAGCTTGTCGTAGTCCGTTATTCCTATAACATTAATTAATTAATTATATCTTCAAAATATTTTTTTTCCATTTTCATTGCTTAATGACTTTTTAACCATTACAATATGTGATGAGGAACCGGCCTTACGTTTTTTTAAAAGAGATCCCATGATTCTTTGCAGTGTTAACATATTCTATTATAGAACTAGTTGGAAAATATAAAAGGTTCAATCGTTTTTTTTGATATGACTATTAACTTCGATTTCTTGGCGTTTAAAGAAAATTTGTTTAGTTCAGATTTCATGGCGTTTAAAGAAAATTTGTTTAGTTCAGACCAACCCGCAATTCTCTCAAGATCTTCATTGATAAAACAAACTCCGTTTTAAATAAAACCAAGAGGAAAGCTCATATATAATTGAACATTTCTTTATAATAGATGGGACTTCATCCCATCGAACAAGAAGGATATTGAGGGACACCATTACAACAATTTGGAGAAAATCGGATAAACTATCATTGGGATGAATTGATTGAATTCTGTTATTTGAGTAAGATGAAAACACCTTCAATGTCCCTAATGAAATGTTATATTGCCGATTGAGATTGTTATTTAAATTGGCCTCATTGACTCATCAGCTTTAGCACTTTTGGGAAAAGGCGTAATTTTCGCCAACTCCACTGAGCAGGGTACTTCCCTGTTGTCAAAATAGTGTTAGCGATATTGCCTCCAACTGTTATAAGCTAGATGATTATGTTTTTCAAGGCTACATGCGTGTTGTAAAGAATTAGAATATTAGCATTCAGGAATTCTACTTGTTCACTGGATGAATACATACAACAATTTTACACCAAGCAACGTTTCTACAATTCGCTTCCAAAAGGCTGTAATCTATAATTAAAAAATCTCGATACTCAATTGGTTGATGTTAAAATTAAAAATTAAAAAAAATAACTCATGTTTTGAAAATGCAGGGGCAGTGCTTAAGAATAAGGATAAGAATAGAAATAAATTTAAAAGTATCTGTATGCCGCCGCAGAGAAGTGAGTGGGAGTACTATCATTTATCGGTATTAAGTTGAACACACTCAAACTGTTGGTCAATGAATGTGAGGTTAGGAGGTTACTGTTAAAATACCCGGAAAGGATTATATTAAAGGACGTCAACGATATTTCCTCCAAAAGAATTATTAGGGGAGTCACATAAATATATTGATAAGGCATATAAATAAATCCCACCTAATAACATTTTATCTTGATCGTCTACAAGGTCAATCCATTTCACTGTCTGGTGGGGACGAACACTTCTGCTTACACTTGATTGAATTTCCGACATATATTGCAACAGCACTATGAACTATAGACTCGATAACCCATTAAGCAGCAGGTTTTTATTATTAGAATCACTTGCAAACCATGTTTCAAAGACGCAGACAACACCTACACTCATCTCTCATCTCTCATTTATCTCAAATAAATCACGAAACTCGTCGATTTTTAGCAAGAAACTTTGAGCTTTAATACGACAAACCCGAAGGCCATTTCGCTGGCTAGAAACAATAAACTAATTGGTACACAACAAAATTTAGGAGGATTACATTTAATAAAAATATACATAAGAAATAAGTTTAATACAATGTATTCTCAAAATATCATCATTTTTCTGAATTTAAATAGTAAAGCAAAACGAAAAAAATAAGTTTTAAAAGTTTTATATTATGTTCCATCTGTACTCTGGCAACTTCTTCTAAGCTTGCGATGCAGGCAACTATACTCTGTCTAACATAAATTGACAGTACACGTCTTATGGGGAAGTTTTCTAAAATCAGTAGTGTGCCATATTTTTTCATCATAATAAATTTAAAAGTCATGAAAAGTGTTTACCCGTCAGTGAATTTCCAATTGCATCTGACGTAGATCCAAACGTCATTTCAATCAAAGAATTTTTTTAGTGCTTCTTAATAGTTTGCATTCAAATATTCAAATGCAAACAGAATTCGAAAATGATTTTATAGATGACTTTCCTTTCCCCAACCTAAATAGTTGCAATTCTGATATTATTTTTAATAATAATAATTATAACCTTTTTATTGTTCACTAGAATGTCAGAAATTTAAGGGAAAACTTTTCGGCTCTTGTCACACAAATTGATTCTTTTGCATGCATTCCGGATATTGTGTTTATCTCTGAAATCTGGATCTATGGCTTTGAACTAAATGATTATGATATTCCTGGGTATAATTTTGTTGCTAAGACTAATGAAAATTATGCGGCAGGTGGTTTTTTTTTGTAAAAAAAAGAAAACAAGATTCCAGATATTTTGTGTCTTGATTTGTTTAGTGCTGACGTTATTAAAGTTTCCATTGAAATTAACAATGTTATGTCTGTCTTTTTGTGTGTCTATAGACTCCATTTGTTTAATGTTGTGTTGTTCTGACGTGAATTCTCTGATCTTTTGGATAAGGAAAAGTCCAATAATATATTTATTTAAGGGATTTCCATCTTAATATTTTGGAAAATATTGAGACGGTTTCCAGTTATTTGGCATTATTGGCTTCATATGTCCTAGCTTGTGTCATAAAGGATCCTCCCAGGCCTGTATCGGGTAAATGCTTAGACCCCATTTACGGACGTTCTTATAATGTGTCTCTAATAAATTGTAAAAATGTGTACGAGATTTGACTTTTAGTTGATATTACAGGAAGATAATAAAAATCAACTTTAATACGCTCAAAAATAATTTACTGTACGATTTTTGGGAAGATGTTTATGCATGTAGTGATGCCTCAACATCCTTTACAATTTTTATGGAATCCCATAAGAATCACATTATCCGTTGTTCCTCTTATTTGCCTTAAAAAAAGTGGCAAATGACTGATGCTGTAAATACCCCTTAAATTTGAGCTTAAGAAGAAAATAAAAGATGTTGTGCGTTGAACTTAGAAAGGAGATTCCAATTTGTCGTGATAACTATTACCGTTGACATTTTAACTTTGCGAATGAAAATTGAAAATATAATTGGAGGATTGTTAATAGTATCCTTAATAAGTCATCCTCCTCTAAGAAACCTACTTATATTCGTGTCAATGATTGGGATGTATCTGATAAACTTCTTATTGCTAATGAATTTAATATCTATTTTACTGATATAGCCAAAAGCCTACAACCAACTCGACTGAAAACAATGTGTTCTCTTTGTTCGTCCAGCATTAGAATTGATGAACAGTTTCAAGAAAACAGCTATGCGTATTCCATTCTAAATGTTTTAGTTGACATTTTTAACCGTTGTGTTTTTTCTGGTGCCTTTCCTAAAGTACTCAAATGTGCATATGTTTTACTACTGTTTAAAATGGATTACGCTGCAGATATCTCTTATTATCGTCCCATTTCACTTCTTCCTGTCGTCAGTAAAATGTATGAAAAACTTATTAAAAGTACGATAGTGAGTTTTCTAAATGCCAATGCATTTAGCCCATTTCAATTGGGATTTCCGAAAGGGAAATCAACTGAATATGCTCTTTTACAGTTTTGCTCTTAAGTAATGTATAATCTCGATGTGTACAGCTGGGTTGTTTATTGACATTACCATGGCCTTCGATATGATTAATCATAACTTCCTGTTGAAGAAATTAGAAATAGCTGGATTTCGTGGTTTCATTCTGGACTGGTTTATATCTTACCTTGGTAATAGGTCGAGGTCGCAAAGAGTGTTGGATGATATTATTAGCGAAATTAGGTTCTTTAACTTGGGTGTACGCCAAGGCTCAGTCTCAGTTGCTAATTTACATTAACTCTCTATTTTCACTTAACTTTAAAGGTACACCAACTGCTTTTCCGGATGATATTGGATTTTTCTTGTGATTGTCATTTGGATCTTATTTCGGACACTAACTGGGATCTTAACCTGCTGAAAAACTGGTTCGCTGAACATAGTTTGGTAATAAGTTCCAAATCTAAAATTAGGTTTTTAAATTTGTCATCGACACTCATTATGGAATCCAATGTTTATTTTCATGCACCTGTATGCCAAAGATATAAATTGTGCAATTGTAATTGTGGGTCTAGTTGTTATTCTCCGTCCTTTTGTAGCAGCATAATTTGTTGTAATAAGTGTTTTTTAATGGAAAAAGTAGATAAGGTTTAAGTATCTGGGGCTTACCATTGATTTTAGGATGAGCTTCTTTAATCATGTAGGAACTTTAAGCAAGTTTTTTCGATGTACATTTACTATGAAATTTTTTATTCTAAGTTGCTGTATTAAATTACTTGTTGGGGAGGTGCATATTTAAAAAAAATAAAACCTTTACTAATTTTACAGAAACATGTCTTAAGAAAAATATGCCCCAAAACCGGCTAGATGTCATAGTTATCCCTTGTTTTGTGACTTGAATATTCTTCCTGTTTATTTATATTGTTTTAAAGTGTTGAAGACTTTCTTTATGAAGTCTGGTAATCGTAATTTTCGTCTAATTTTAATTCATAATTTACGTGGAAACTTTTCTAATTTGTTATCTGTACCCATTTTTCGTACCACTGCCTACGTAATTTTTATTCTGTTTCATCTTACCGCTTGTTGAACAAACTCCCACATTCATAAGTTTGTTAAAGACAATCACAACACCTCGACTATTTACTAAACAAATTAAATGCTGGCTCTATATTCTACATTTGAATTCGATTTTATTTTTGTAACTTTTTTATACTTTAACTGGGTTTTAAAAAACTTTTCACTAGGGTCACCACACTCCAAAAAATGCACATTATTATGTTAAGCCTCTTGAAGTGGCATTCATCACTATTTTCTTATTAACAATTTGTAAAATACAGAATGTCTCATTTTTTCTAATCTATTGTCTTTGTACCACTGGTATCTCAATTTGTAAATTTATAATAGATTTTCAAGAAATAAAATTAATTATCTATCTATTTATCTGCCGTATACAGCGCTGAGTATGGCTGTTGCCTGTGGCTGCTGCTATTTAATTGATGTGCATTCAGAGTTACCAGTGTCCGTTTCGTAACTCGTTCAGCTTTTTTCTTGGGTTTCTGTTAAGGAGCTTTAAATTTATCGTAGAAGTTTTGTTTTGATCTTTTGCATTTCTTTTAATGTAAATTAAAATTCAATTACGTTAAAATGCAGTTACAAAATTTTAAGCAGTTTTATTTACGAAAAAAAAAATGTTTGTGTAGGTTTGCGTAGCGCGCGGTCAGTTTTTTACGGTAACATCTATTTTTCTATTTTTTTTTATGTTTTGAGCAATTTAATATTTTTAAAATAGCTTCCAAATCATTCAAAGACTTAAGTTTAAAATTAAATTGTTGACGCGTGAAGCAAGTAGCTGATATTCTTTTTGTGGGTTAACGAACAGTTTACAGACTTCTCAATGAAAATAGTATCAAAGGCCACAACTCGCCACAAAAGGAGGAAAAACTAAACTGTTCTCAAAAGTTAAGCAGATGATTTCGATAAGTGTGCCTTCAGGCAAATTGTGCATCAGCTTTTTTTCAAATAACGAACTTCCGACACTGGATAAAATACTGCATGAGGTATGATGTAATGTAAATAGCACCAAAAATAGCAGATCATCTCTGCATACCGTATTAAAAAAGGTTTTATAATAAAAATCATAACATAAAGTTAAATGAAAATTTGAATCTAAAAAAAGCATGGTATCCCTATCTTTCATGTTCCTGCTGATTTGAAATCCTTAGTACGGAGCATTTGTTATAAACATCCCTATACTGCTGTATCCCTCTACTGCCAATTTATGTTGGGCAGAGTATACTGGTGATTGATTTGAGTGACGTTTTACAAATACAGCTCCTTGTGTAGTAAAGCGAAAGTTGCTTACATATTTTTAAGTTCAGTGCCCGTTGGAGCATAAGAATATGCTACAGTCCGCTTGGGGCGAACAGTATGATACCCTATCCATATCCCTATTCACCCCAAAAAAAGCATTAAGAAGATGATGGATAGCATTTTATTTCATTCTATGAAATTTAAAAATTTCCTGCTTTCTTTTCCTCTTCCACTGCCACTTAGTAAGGTTTACCCTCCGAGCCAGCCACTTCAGGATCTGGTTCAACAATAGAGAACACGTGTATGTGCATATTTAGATTTAAGAATTTTGGAAAAAATATTGATATGCATTTTTAGATATCTAGCTATAAGTAATTTGTGTACCCATTTTGACACATAGTTTGTGGGTGCAGTGGCTTAGTGGTTAAATGCACTGGGCCACTAAGCGAGAGATCACTGGTTCAAATCCCTGTACCACCTGAATGTTTTTATTCGCTGCCCCACCTCTTGCGAACGTCTGACAAACATCCAAGAGTAAGAAATATCATGAGAGTCTTCTCAAAAATAAATTGCCGTTCGGAACCGGCATTAAACTGAAGGTCCCTCCATTCGTTTCAAAAACATAACTTCGCACACACAATGGTTGGAGAAGCCAGGCTTTGGGTCCTGTATGGGCCGTTTACGCCTAATATTTATTTATTAATTTTTTTTGTTTGCAACACCCCTTAATATTCGTCGTAGTGTTTACCCGCCAGTGAATTTCCAATTGCATCTGACGTAGATCCAATACGTCAGTTTCGTAACTCGTTCAGCTTTTTTCCTTGGGTTTCTGTTGAGGAGCTTTATGTTTTAGAGTCTAAGAAAAAAAATTCTTAATGATAAGTGTTATCGTGGAGGTTTTGTTTTGATCTTTGGCATTTCTTTTAATGTATGGAAAATACGTTAAAATCCTGTTACAAAATTGTAAGCTGTTTTCTTGAACCAAAAATATTATTTGTTATAGTTTTAACTCAAAAGTTAGAGCGATAGAGTGTAACAAACTTCACAAGATATGTAGGCATTGCCCTCCTTAATAAGTTTTTCATACATAGATTCTTGCCACGCCAATTTTTTGACGGCGTTTTTCACTAAAATGCTGTTTTCTTCGATTATAATTTATAATATTTATTATTTATCCATAGAAATAAAATGTTATCCATCATCTTCTTAATGCGTTTTTTTTTGGGCATAAGGGGATATGGATAGGCTATCATACTGTTCGCCCCAAGCGGACTGTAGCCTTTCCTTATGTTTTAAAATGGCTTCAAAATCATCCAAAGATTTAAGTGCCGAAAAGCAAATAAAATTGTTGACGTGAAAAAATAAATTCATCAAAGCGAAAATAGACCTATTCGGCCGGTAACTGTTAAAAAGTTTGCCAAATAAATTAAAAAAGCCATTAACATAAAAAAGGCCTCAGTGTTTGATTTAATTACAGGGAAAATTTTAAAACAATTTCTACGAAAAAGTTTTGAAAATCTAGCTAAAACTAGCGAAAAAATGCTACATTTAAGTTAAGATACCAAAACCCTCAGGAAACCTCCTAGCGAAGTAACCTCGTATCGCCCAATATCGATACTATCAATGTTGTCAAAGTTATTTGCTAAAATGCTGGTAAAACCGTCTGCAAAAAATAATTCATGAAAAATCGCCTGTCCGAAGTCACCATTTTGGATTTAGAAATAAGCACAGAATCACAGATAAGATCGAAAAAGCATTTAAAGAGAAAATGTGTGCTCTACAATATTTCGTGATATAGAACAGGCTTTCGATAAAGTCAGGCACATAGGACTGATTCAGAAATTACAAATTCAACTGCCGTCAATTCAGGTATCGATTCTTTAGAATTAAACAAGAGATAGAGTAAACATTAAGAGAAATTAAAGCTGGTATACAATGCAGTGTGCTATGTCCATTGTTTTACCTCGTATTCACTAGCGGCCTGCCTGAAAGCGGAGAAACCACTATAGCAACGTTTACAGATGACACTGCTGTACTTGTTGTAGGAGCTGCTGTTGAAACAACAAAAAAGCTGCAAATAAATATAAATAAACGGTATTGCTTTGTGTACGTATTTACTAACACCAGCACTAAATGATGAGCCTGCGCTGCACTTTTGTGCTGGCAAATTTCTGCTCGTGACAGCTGCTTGTAATAAGCACTCCACAACACAGATCTGATAGTGTTTATTTGTATATAAAAAAAAAAAATTAAAAATACAGCACAGCTGAGAAACAAAAATGCCCAAATGTCGTTTCAAAACGTTAAAATTTTCGATGCCTAATGTTTGCTATGCAGTAAAAAAGCAGTGTTGCAAAGTATACAAAAAGCATCGGTTAGCTATGATTCGCATTTTATTGACATTTAGGAATTCAGCCAAATTTACGTGATAATAAAAATCTTACCTTTAGTTCAGTTTGAACAGATTTAGTGAATTTGAATTGAGTTTGAAAATTTATTTAAAAATGTAATTTTTAATTTCAATGTACATAATCAATATTTTTTTTCAAATGGTAGGTATCTTCATTTAAATTAAAGTCAAGCGGCGTGGGTCTTGAGCGAATTTTCTGAACAATTCTATCACAACTTCTTCTTCATATTCTTTAACAGATTTCCCGTGGACACTCAACATGCATGAACCTGTAAATCGAAACATTTCCTCACCTATCTATCATTTCAAATTTTTAGATTATTCAATTACCATTCAAACTATTTCCAACCATGGTTGAACGAAGCCAAGTTTTGACTCTTTTTAACGTGCTGAAGGTCCTTTCAACCGAGCCTTGTGGTGCACGGTAAAACTAAGCCAATATGAAGAGCAAGCTTAAGTTCATACCATTCCAGTGGTCGTACAATAATTCGGCCTCTTCTTTAAAACCTTCATGAGTAGAACTCGATAGAGGTTTTTTATACCCTATCCTAAGGGTATATCAATTTTGACACATAGTTTGTAACACCCCTTAATATTCGTCGCAGACCCCTAAAAGTATATATATTTATGACCAGGACCAAAATCTAAGACTATTTAGCAGTGTCCGTCAGTCCGTCCGTCCGTCCGTCCGTATCAACTTTTGAGGCCTTTAAAGTTATGCTAGGAAGCTGAAATTTGAAATATATACTCCCTAGGACTCCGAAATAATAAAGTGTTAAAATTTTCAAAATACGGCCACTGCCACGCCCACAGTTTAGAAAAAACCGTTTTAAGGCTTAAGTTAGAGAGATATAGTTGTACAACCTTCACAAGATATGTAGGTACTGCCCCCTTTTTTAAATTTGTCATATACAGTTTTTTGCCACGCCTACTTTTTGTGTTTTCACTAAAATGGTGTTTTCTTCGAAAATTTTCATAGAAATCGAAAAAAAATGTTTAACAATTTATTTAGCCAATATATTTTGCAATATATAGTCTATACAAAGTTTTCGGCCCACTTTTTGAGGGCGTTTTTTTCAAAAAAAATTATTTATTTTCTATAAATGTCATAGAATGAAATAAAATGTTATTCTTCATCTTCCTAATGCTGTTTTTCTTTGGGGTACATAGGATAAGGATAGGGTATCATACTGTTCGCCCTAAGCGGATTGAAGCTTTTCTTTATATTTTTTAACTTGTTTTGAAATCTTGAACATTGATTTTCAACATATTCGATGTATCAAACAAAAATAATGTATAGGCTGGTGTGTTTTCCTCCAGAAATCTACTTTCAAGGGCCATAATTAATGAATCTAAATATGGAATCAAGAGTGGTCTCTTCCAGAATTCCACTGCATTTGATGAAGTGTGATTAGACCGATGTTGACACAGTTCTTGGCATTTGAAGTTCTATTTACTTCAATTTCTTTTACAATTAATTTTGAATCTACCGTTCTTCTATTCTTAAATCAACTTCTTTGCGATGGTCTTTTGCTAGTTTGATGATTTTGTGCACATGCTTCGTACATGCAAGGAGGTCTAACTTTGTCTTTTCCCGACATGGTTGAACAACCATGAATTTAAGAGGACCCAATCCTACATCTACAATAATTTTATCTAATAGTCTTCCCATCCATGGCATTTAACTCTATGAAACTTTCAATATCTTCGCGAATAACATGTTTCTTTTCATCATAAAATCAAAGACCAATTGACAGCTGTTCTTTGCCAGATATATCACGAACTTGAGCGACGGGTAACGCTGAAAAGATTGAAACAAAAAATGATTTCTCTTATGTCGAATATTTGTATGCTCCCTGGTACCTGTTGGTTGATCTTCACCAGTGACGGTGAGTCAGAGAGAAATTTTAGACACTGTCTACCCAAAATATTGAGAAAAAAAAAACACAAATCCTATTGTAAAATTAAGAAAAAGATTTGTTGAATTCGCATTTCCGTCGTGTCTTCTAAGATCCGTTGGAACTTTGACTATTTTTTTTTTTTCATCGGCTATTGCAGCTGCCGGTTGTCATCTCTGCTAATACTGCCATATATTTTGCAATACATTCAGTTTTATAATTCTATGTTAAATTGGGATAAATCGATATATATAGTATAAGGAAATACATATACCCATAATAATAAAAAATACTAATATAATTCTGCTTTAATTAAAAAATGAATTTTTATTATTTGAAACAAATATAATTTACCACAGAATTGGCTACGATTAATATGGCAATGCTGACTGCAATGACAAATGCTTTCGTTAGTGCTTTTCAACCAATCAGAATAAATGTCAAAGTATGAAAAAGTAGAATGTTGGGCTATAATTTCCTGCGTCACCGCCAATGCGTTGTTTATAGGTCGCCTTTCATAAGTTTACGTGTATTCTATGTTGCTGTCAGACAAAAAAAAACGGACGCATGCAGCAACGGATTCTATGGGTTGGAGCCTTAAACTAGTCTTTTCACTGTCTCTCTTCGCTGCACGTCACATAAAATTACTCTTATTTTCAGATTATTCATATTATAAACCTATTTCAGTGAAATATATTGAAATTGAATCAACTGTATGTAGACACAATCCAGTCTGTCTACTTCTCCTATGCAATAAGTTTCAGATTATTCAAACTATAATCCTGTTTCAGGGAAATATATTGAACTCTATATATATCTATATATCTATGAAAAATTTCGAAGAAAACAGCATTTTTTTGTAAAAAACGCCCACAAAAAGTAGGCGTGGCAAAAAACTTTATATGACAAACTTATAAGAAAAAAAAATGTTTTCAAACTTAAAGCCGTCTTTCGATGTTGGAAGATGATATATTAACAGCCAGGCAATACCGTGAAGAAATTATGAGCAGGAGCTAGAAAGGGGTACTTTAAAGGAGGACTTAGTTGGGGTAGATCGACAAATTCATGAAGTTTACCTTGACTATCGTAGCGATCTACTGGATGCTATTGATAAGTGTACGCCTGCAACAAAACCGTCTTCTGAATCTCATAATTCTTCTTCTGTTGGCCATCCAGGTTGTAGCATAGATCTTAGGTTGTCGTCTATACAAATTCCCTGTATCATATACAAAATGGCGTTCGTACCATGACGTCTTTGTTTCATTGGTCCACAAGAATGAGTCACTCAGTGATATCCAGAAAATGCATTATTTAAAAGCTAGTCCTGCTGGTGACGCTGAACGACTTCTGCAACATGTCGGTCTAGAAGCAGAAAGCTATTTTTGTATTGTCTTAAAAATTTCTACAACATCTCGAGAATACTTACTTAACGGGCTCCCGACCTGTGAAGATTCCGACTATCCGAAGATAGTCGACGTTTCTTGGCTTTTTGGACTACATCCACATCTTGGTACTGCTCATAGAGTTCTTGGTTGTATCTTCTCCTCCATTCGCCCTCCTCGCACACAGGACCAGTATTAACTCAACTTTCCTGCTTATCGTCCAGCACTCGTCGCCGTATAGCAGAACTGTCAGGATAAGGGTTCCGTAGATCATGCACTTTGTCCTTCGAGTTAGGAGTTTTGAACCCATTTGTTTTGCCAAACCAAAGTCGCAGCGGTTTCCTAGGGTAATTCTTCAACGGATCTCCACTAAGATGTCATTTGTGGAGTTGATGTTTACCCCGAGGTAGATGTACTCCTTAACTACCTCGAAGTTGCTGCTATCAATAGCGACATTTTATCCTAGTCGGTGGACAGACGATTGTTTATTTAGTCCTGTCCTCGTTAACTTCAAGGCGAACTAATTTCGCCTGTTACGGCACGCTGGGATCGACGGTTAATGTCTATATTGTCCGCATACCCCAGCAGTTGGACTGATCTGTTGAAGATAGTGCCCTGCGTACTATCTGCTCAAGAACTAGGTTGAAGAAAGCACACGACAGCGCATCTCCTTGCCGAAAGCCGGTGCATGTATGAGAGAGTTCAGAAGAGCTGCTGCCAATCTGACACATCTGGGTCAGTTTTGATGGGATCCCGAATTCGGCCATCGCCACAAAAAGCTCCTGATGATGAATGATGTCATATGCGGGTTTAAAGTCGATGAAGAGGTGGTGTGTCTCGACTTGAAACTCGTAGGTCTCCAGGATTTGCCTTAGTGTGAAGATTTGGTCGGGCCGGAAGCCACACTGGTACGTGTCGATTTGTGTGGTGCAGAAAGGTTTGAGACTTTCACACAGTGCGTTGGATAGGCTCTTATATTCGACATTAAGCAGGGATATGCCTCGATAATTCTTTTAAGACATAGGATCGCCTTTCTTGTAGATGGGACATATGGAGGTGATGGTCCAGTCATCGGGTATTCTTTCCTCCACCGAAGCTTGGTTGATGATTTGGTGCATGCGCCCATTTTTCATTGACTGGACGTGGGTTCCCTCCTTGCCCCATCACCCTCTCTACATTTTCTTAACCTGGATCTTAACCTGCTGAAAAACTGGTTCGCTGAACATAGTTTGGTAATAAGTTCCAAATCTAAAATTAGGTTTTTAAATTTGTCATCGACACTCATTATGGAATCCAATGTTTATTTTCATGCACCTGTATGCCAAAGATATAAATTGTGCAATTGTAATTGTGGGTCTAGTTGTCATTCTCCGTCCTTTTGTAGCAGCATAATTTGTTGTAATAAGTGTTTTTTAATAGAAAAAGTAGATAAGGTTTAAGTATCTGGGGCTTACCATTGATTTTAGGATGAGCTTCTTTAATCATGTAGGAACTTTAAGCAAGTTTTTTCGATGTACATTTACTATGGAATTTTTTATTCTAAGTTGCTGTATTAAATTACTTGTTGGGGAGGTGCATATTTAAAAAAAATAAAACCTTTACTAATTTTACAGAAACATGTCTTAAGAAAAATATGCCCCAAAACCGGCTAGATGTCATAGTTATCCCTTGTTTTGTGACTTGAATATTCTTCCTGTTTATTTATATTGTTTTAAAGTGTTGAAGACTTTCTTTATGAAGTCTGGTAATCGTAATTTTCGTCTAATTTTAATTCATAATTTACGTGGAAACTTTTCTAATTTGTTATCTGTACCCATTTTTCGTACCACTGCCTACGTAATTTTTATTCTGTTTCATCTTACCGCTTGTTGAACAAACTCCCACATTCATAAGTTTGTTAAAGACAATCACAACACCTCGACTATTTACTAAGCAAATTAAATGCTGGCTCTATATTCTACATTTGAATTCGATTTTATTTTTGTAACTTTTTTATACTTTAACTGGGTTTTAAAAAACTTTTCACTAGGGTCACCACACTCCAAAAAATGCACATTATTATGTTAAGCCTCTTGAAGTGGCATTCATCACTATTTTCTTATTAACAATTTGTAAAATACAGAATGTCTCATTTTTTCTAATCTATTGTCTTTGTACCACTGGTATCTCAATTTGTAAATTTATAATAGATTTTCAAGAAATAAAATTAATTATCTATCTATTTATCTGCCGTATACAGCGCTGAGTATGCACTGATTGGCTGTTGCCTGTGGCTGCTGCTATTTAATTGATGTGCATTCAGAGTTACCAGTGCCCGTTTCGTAACTCGTTCAGCTTTTTTCTTGGGTTTCTGTTAAGGAGCTTTAAATTTATCGTGGAAGTTTTGTTTTGATGTTTTGCATTTCTTTTAATGTAAATTAAAATTCAATTACGTTAAAATGCAGTTACAAAATTTTAAGCAGTTTTATTTACGAAAAAAAAAATGTTTGTGTAGGTTTGCGTAGCGCGCGGTCAGTTTTTTACGGTAACATCTATTTTTCTATTTTTTTTTATGTTTTGAGCAATTTAATATTTTTAAAATAGCTTCCAAATCATTCAAAGACTTAAGTTTAAAATTAAATTGTTGACGCGTGAAGCAAGTAGCTGATATTCTTTTTGTGGGTTAACGAACAGTTTACAGACTTCTCAATGAAAATAGTATCAAAGGCCACAACTCGCCACAAAAGGAGGAAAAACTAAACTGTTCTCAAAAGTTAAGCAGATGATTTCGATAAGTGTGCCTTCAGGCAAATTGTGCATCAGCTTTTTTTCAAATAACGAACTTCCGACACTGGATAAAATACTGCATGAGGTATGATGTAATGTAAATAGCACCAAAAATAGCAGATCATCTCTGCATACCGTATTAAAAAAGGTTTTATAATAAAAATCATAACATAAAGTTAAATGAAAAATTGAATCTAAAAAAAGCATGGTATCCCTATCTTTCATGTTCCTGCTGATTTGAAATCCTTAGTACGGAGCATTTGTTATAAACATCCCTATACTGCCAATTTATGTTGGGCAGAGTATACTGGTGATTGATTTGAGTGACGTTTGACAAATACAGCTCCTTGTGTAGTAAAGCGAAAGTTGCTTACATATTTTTAAGTTCAGTGCCCGTTGGAGCATAAGAATATGCTACAGTCCGCTTGGGGCGAACAGTATGATACCCTATCCATATCCCTATTCACCCCAAAAAAAGCATTAAGAAGATGATGGATAGCATTTTATTTCATTCTATGAAATTTAAAAATTTCCTGCTTTCTTTTCCTCTTCCACTGCCCCTTAGTAAGGTTTACCCTCCGAGCCAGCCACTTCAGGATCTGGTTCAACAATAGAGAACACGTGTATGTGCATATTTAGATTTAAGAATTTTGGAAAAAATATTGATATGCATTTTTAGATATCTAGCTATAAGTAATTTGTGTACCCATTTTGACACATAGTTTGTGGGTGCAGTGGCTTAGTGGTTAAATGCACTGGGCCACTAAGCGAGAGATCACTGGTTCAAATCCCTGTACCACCTGAATGTTTTTATTCGCTGCCCCACCTCTTGCGAACGTCTGACAAACATCCAAGAGTAAGATATATCATGAGAGTCTTCTCAAAAATAAATTGCCGTTCGGAACCGGCATTAAACTGAAGGTCCCTCCATTCGTTTCAAAAACATAACTTCGCACACACAATGGTTGGAGAAGCCAGGCTTTGGGTCCTGTATGGGCCGTTTACGCCTAATATTTATTTATTAATTTTTTTTGTTTGTAACACCCCTTAATATTCGTCGTAGTGTTTACCCGCCAGTGAATTTCCAATTGCATCTGACGTAGATCCAATACGTCATATTCAGCGCACATCTGAGACTGCACTAATTGGCTGTGGCCTGTGGCTTCTGCTATTTGATTGATGTGCGTTCATAGTTACCAGTGTCAGTTTCGTAACTCGTTCAGCTTTTTTCCTTGGGTTTCTGTTGAGGAGCTTTATGTTTTAGAGGTTTGAAAAAAAATTCTTAATGATAAGTGTTATCGTGGAGGTTTTGTTTTGATCTTTGGCATTTCTTTTAATGTATGGAAAATACGTTAAAATCCTGTTACAAAATTGTAAGCTGTTTTCTTGAACCAAAAATATTATTTGTTATAGTTTTAACTCAAAAGTTAGAGCGATAGAGTGTAACAAACTTCACAAGATATGTAGGCATTGCCCTCCTTAATAAGTTTTTCATACATAGATTCTTGCCACGCCAATTTTTTGACGGCGTTTTTCACTAAAATGCTGTTTTCTTCGATTATAATTTATAATATTTATTATTTATCCATAGAAATAAAATGTTATCCATCATCTTCTTAATGCGTTTTTTTTTGGGCATAAGGGGATATGGATAGGCTATCATACTGTTCGCCCCAAGCGGACTGTAGCCTTTCCTTATGTTTTAAAATGGCTTCAAAATCATCCAAAGATTTAAGTGCCGAAAAGCAAATAAAATTGTTGACGTGAAAAAATAAATTCATCTAAGCGAAAATAGACCTATTCGGCCGGTAACTGTTAAAAAGTTTGCCAAATAAATTAAAAAAGCCATTAACATAAAAAAGGCCTCAGTGTTTGATTTAATTACAGGGAAAATTTTAAAACAATTCCTACGAAAAAGTTTTGAAAATCTAGCTAAAACTAGCGAAAAAATGCTACATTTAAGTTAAGATACCAAAACCCTCAGGAAACCTCCTAGCGAAGTAACCTCGTATCGCCCAATATCGATACTATCAATGTTGTCAAAGTTATTTGCTAAAATGCTGGTAAAACCGTCTGCAAAAAATAATTCATGAAAAATCGCCTGTCCGAAGTCACCATTTTGGAGTTAGAAATAAGCACAGAATCACAGATAAGATCGAAAAAGCATTTAAAGAGAAAATGTGTGCTCTACAATATTTCGTGATATAGAACAGGCTTTCGATAAAGTCAGGCACATAGGACTGATTCAGAAATTACAAATTCAACTGCCGTCAATTCAGGTATCGATTCTTTAGAATTAAACAAGAGATAGAGTAAACATTAAGAGAAATTAAAGCTGGTATACAATGCAGTGTGCTATGTCCATTGTTTTACCTCGTATTCACTAGCGGCCTGCCTGAAAGCGGAGAAACCACTATAGCAACGTTTACAGATGACACTGCTGTACTTGTTGTAGGAGCTGCTGTTGAAACAACAAAAAAGCTGCAAATAAATATAAATAAACGGTATTGTTTTGTGTACGTATTTACTAACACCAGCACTAAATGATGAGCCTGCGCTGCACTTTTGTGCTGGCAAATTTCTGCTCGTGACAGCTGCTTGTAATAAGCACTCCACAACACAGATCTGATAGTGTTTATTTGTATATAAAAAAAAAAAATTAAAAATACAGCACAGCTGAGAAACAAAAATGCCCAAATGTCGTTTCAAAACGTTAAAATTTTCGATGCCTAATGTTTGCTATGCAGTAAAAAAGCAGTGTTGCAAAGTATACAAAAAGCATCGGTTAGCTATGATTCGCATTTTATTGACATTTAGGAATTCAGCCAAATTTACGTGATAATAAAAATCTTACCTTTAGTTCAGTTTGAACAGATTTAGTGAATTTGAATTGAGTTTGAAAATTTATTTAAAAATGTAATTTTAATTTCAATGTACATAATCAATATTTTTTTTCAAATGGTAGGTATCTTCATTTAAATTAAAGTCAAGCGGCGTGGGTCTTGAGCGAATTTTCTGAACAATTCTATCACAACTTCTTCTTCATATTCTTTAACAGATTTCCCGTGGACACTCAATATGCATGAACCTGTAAATCGAAACATTTCCTCACCTATCTATCATTTCAAATTTTTAGATTATTCAATTACCATTCAAACTATTTCCAACCATGGTTGAACGAAGCCAAGTTTTGACTCTTTTTAACGTGCTGAAGGTCCTTTCAACCGAGCCTTGTGGTGCACGGTAAAACTAAGCCAATATGAAGAGCAAGCTTAAGTTCATACCATTCCAGTGGTCGTACAATAATTCGGCCTCTTCTTTAAAACCTTCATGAGTAGAACTCGATAGAGGTTTTTTATACCCTATCCTAAGGGTATATCAATTTTGACACATAGTTTGTAACACCCCTTAATATTCGTCGCAGACCCCTAAAAGTATATATATTTATGACCAGGACCAAAATCTAAGACTATTTAGCAGTGTCCGTCAGTCCGTCCGTCCGTCCGTCCGTATCAACTTTTGAGGCCTTTAAAGTTATGCTAGGAAGCTGAAATTTGAAATATATACTCCCTAGGACTCCGAAATAATAAAGTGTTAAAATTTTCAAAATACGGCCACTGCCACGCCCACAGTTTAGAAAAAACCGTTTTAAGGCTTAAGTTAGAGAGATATAGTTGTACAACCTTCACAAGATATGTAGGTACTGCCCCCTTTTTTAAATTTGTCATATACAGTTTTTTGCCACGCCTACTTTTTGTGTTTTCACTAAAATGGTGTTTTCTTCGAAAATTTTCATAGAAATCGAAAAAAAATGTTTAACAATTTATTTAGCCAATATATTTTGCAATATATAGTCTATACAAAGTTTTCGGCCCACTTTTTGAGGGCGTTTTTTTCAAAAAAAATTATTTATTTTCTATAAATTTCATAGAATGAAATAAAATGTTATTCATCATCTTCCTAATGCTGTTTTTCTTTGGGGTACATAGGATAAGGATAGGGTATCATACTGTTCGCCCTAAGCGGATTGAAGCTTTTCTTTATATTTTTTAACTTGTTTTGAAATCTTGAACATTGATTTTCAACATATTCGATGTATCAAACAAAAATAATGTATAGGCTGGTGTGTTTTCCTCCAGAAATCTACTTTCAAGGGCCATAATTAATGAATCTAAATATGGAATCAAGAGTGGTCTCTTCCAGAATTCCACTGCATTTGATGAAGTGTGATTAGACCGATGTTGACACAGTTCTTGGCATTTGAAGTTCTATTTACTTCAATTTCTTTTACAATTAATTTTGAATCTACCGTTCTTCTATTCTTAAATCAACTTCTTTGCGATGGTCTTTTGCTAGTTTGATGATTTTGTGCACATGCTTCGTACATGCAAGGAGGTCTAACTTTGTCTTTTCCCGACATGGTTGAACAACCATGAATTTAAGAGGACCCAATCCTACATCTACAATAATTTTATCTAATAGTCTTCCCATCCATGGCATTTAACTCTATGAAACTTTCAATATCTTCGCGAATAACATGTTTCTTTTCATCATAAAATCAAAGACCAATTGACAGCTGTTCTTTGCCAGATCACGAACTTGAGCGACGGGTAACGCTGAAAAGATTGAAACAAAAAATGATTTCTCTTATGTCGAATATTTGTATGCTCCCTGGTACCTGTTGGTTGATCTTCACCAGTGACGGTGAGTCAGAGAGAAATTTTAGACACTGTCTACCCAAAATATTGAGAAAAAAAAAACACAAATCCTATTGTAAAATTAAGAAAAAGATTTGTTGAATTCGCATTTCCGTCGTGTCTACTAAGATCCGTTGGAACTTTGACTATTTTGTTTTTTTTTTCATCGGCTATTGCAGCTGCCGGTTGTCATCTCTGCTAATACTGCCATATATTTTGCAATACATTCAGTTTTATAATTCTATGTTAAATTGGGATAAATCGATATATATAGTATAAGGAAATACATATACCCATAATAATAAAAAATACTAATATAATTCTGCTTTAATTAAAAAATGAATTTTTATTATTTGAAACAAATATAATTTACCACAGAATTGGCTACGATTAATATGGCAATGCTGACTGCAATGACAAATGCTTTCGTTAGTGCTTTTCAACCAATCAGAATAAATGTCAAAGTATGAAAAAGTAGAATGTTGGGCTATAATTTCCTGCGTCACCGCCAATGCGTTGTTTATAGGTCGCCTTTCATAAGTTTACGTGTATTCTATGTTGCTGTCAGACAAAAAAAAACGGACGCATGCAGCAACGGATTCTATGGGTTGGAGCCTTAAACTAGTCTTTTCACTGTCTCTCTTCGCTGCACGTCACATAAAATTACTCTTATTTTCAGATTATTCATATTATAAACCTATTTCAGTGAAATATATTGAAATTGAATCAACTGTATGTAGACACAATCCAGTCTGTCTACTTCTCCTATGCAATAAGTTTCAGATTATTCAAACTATAATCCTGTTTCAGGGAAATATATTGAACTCTATATATATCTATATATCTATGAAAAATTTCGAAGAAAACAGCATTTTTTTGTAAAAAACGCCCACAAAAAGTAGGCGTGGCAAAAAACTTTATATGACAAACTTATAAGAAAAAAAAAAATTTTTCAAACTTAAAGCCGTCTTTCGATGTTGGAAGATGATATATTAACAGCCAGGCAATACCGTGAAGAAATTATGAGCAGGAGCGAGAAAAGGGTACTTTAAAGGAGGACTTAGTTGGGGTAGATCGACAAATTCATGAAGTTTACCTTGACTATCGTAGCGATCTACTGGATGCTATTGATAAGTGTACGCCTGCAACAAAACCGTCTTCTGAATCTCATAATTCTTCTTCTGTTGGCCATCCAGGTTGTAGCATAGATCTTAGGTTGTCGTCTATACAAATTCCCTGTATCATATACAAAATGGCGTTCGTACCATGACGTCTTTGTTTCATTGGTCCACAAGAATGAGTCACTCAGTGATATCCAGAAAATGCATTATTTAAAAGCTAGTCCTGCTGGTGACGCTGAACGACTTCTGCAACATGTCGGTCTAGAAGCTATTTTGGGTTACATGGGTTTCAGAGCTTCAGGAAATCAATTTTTTTGTATTGTCTTAAAAATTTCTACAACATCTCGAGAATACTTACTTAACGGGCTCCCGACCTGTGAAGATTCCGACTATCCGAAGATAGTCGACGTTTCTTGGCTTTTTGGACTACATCCACATCTTGGTACTGCTCATAGAGTTCTTGGTTGTATCTTCTCCTCCATTCGCCCTCCTCGCACACAGGACCAGTATTAACTCAACTTTCCTGCTTATCGTGCAGCACTCGTCGCCGTATAGCAGAACTGTCAGGATAAGGGTTCCGTAGATCATGCACTTTGTTCTTCGAGTTAGGAGTTTTGAACCCATTTGTTTTGCCAAACCAAAGTCGCAGCGGTTTCCTAGGGTAATTCTTCGACGGATCTCCACTAAGATGTCATTTGTGGAGTTGATGTTTACCCCGAGGTAGATGTACTCCTTAACTACCTCGAAGTTGCTGCTATCAATAGCGACATTTTATCCTAGTCGGTGGACAGACGATTGTTTATTTAGTCCTGTCCTCGTTAACTTCAAGGCGAACTAGTTACGGCACGCTGGGATCGACGGTTAATGTCTATATTGTCCGCATACCCCAGCAGTTGGACTGATCTGTTGAAGATAGTGCCCTGCGTACTATCTTCTCAAGAACTAGGTTGAAGAAAGCACACGACAGTGCATCTCCTTGCCGAAAGCCGGTGCATGTATGAGAGAGTTCAGAAGAGCTACTGCCAATCTGACACATCTGGGTCAGTTTTGACGGGATCCCGAATTCGGCCATCGCCACAAAAAGCTCCTGATGATGAATGATGTCATATGCGGGTTTAAAGTCGATGAAGAGGTGGTGTGTCTCGACTTGAAACTCGTAGGTCTCCAGGATTTGCCTTAGTGTGAAGATTTGGTCGGGCCGGAAGCCACACTGGTACGTGTCGATTGGTGTGGTGCAGAAAGGTTTGAGACTTTCATACAGTGCGTTGGATAGGCTCTTATATTCGACATTAAGCAGGGATATGCCTCGATAATTCTTTTAAGACATAGGATCGCCTTTCTTGTAGATGGGACATATGGAGGTGATGGTCCAGTCATCGGGTATTCTTTCCTCCACCGAAGCTTGGTTGATGATTTGGTGCATGCGCCCATTTTTCATTGACTGGACGTGGGTTCCCTCCTTGCCCCATCACCCTCTCTACATTTTGTCCGTTTAGCAGCTGCTGGAAATGCTGCTTAAATACATCTACTATTCCCTGCACGTCGCTGACTAGGTTTCCATCGCTGTGATGAAGAGCTTGAGTTCCGGTCTTAAGGCCAGCAGCCAGTTGCTTGGCTTTTTTATAAAACTTCCGGATGTTGTTTTGGTCGCAGGACTCTTCGATCGCATTGAGGTGGGAGACTGCGTGCTCTTTTTTCTTCCTACGCTGGGTCTTCTTCTCCTCCCTTCTCCTGGCTCGGTACTCGACCCTTGCTGCCCTTGCTTTTCTCTGCAGCGTTCTAATGTGTGCATCTTCTGTCACCTTTTTTCGATATACGCATACATCATCATTCCACAGGCTGGTATCTTAGGGTGGTTTCGGCTAACTCCTTGATGATATTGCAATACTGAGACCACTAGTTGTTGGCGTCTGTGGTAGGTGAATGCAAAGTGGAGAGTTTCTCACTCAGGCGCTTTTTGTAGGCTTTGGTGACTCCAGATGTGCTAAGGCATCTATTTTCGAATTTCTTCTTTTGTGCAGTTCGCAGTTCCTTCTCGATGGACAGTCGAGCTCTGAATAAAGCTGCAACAGGAAAATGGTCAGAGAATTCCTCCTTGATAGCCTCGGCGGTAGGCTAATGTTTTGGAATGTAGCTCTGATGCGGATCATAGCCAGGCGATCACTTATCGGCTTGAAATCTATTACTTTAGACTAAAGCCAATTTCCCACGACTAATCTGCAACCTAACAAATGCAATCTTTTGTTACAGCTGTTATAACTAAATGTGTGTGGCACTCTTTTCTTGCAAAAAAGCTATTGGAAACAAGTGGGGACTACAACCCCGAATTGCTCATTGGCTATATATCTCGGTTGTAAGACCGATACTAACGTATGGAACAATTGTCTGGTGGACTGCCTTAGAGAAAGCGATAAATCGCGATAAACTAGGCAGAGTCCAGAGATCAGCATGTTTATGCATAGGCGGAGCGCTTCGCACCACTCCCTCAGCTGCACTCGACATTCTGTTCCATTTGATACCCCTTGACATCTTTAGCAGACAGACGGCTGCTACCACGGCCACTCGCCTCAAAGCAACTTCTCAATGGGCCGATAGTGAAATCGGCCACTCTGCAATTCTGAACATACTCAGAATCCCTTCTAGGAATATAGACTACACCACACCCCAACTGCTGTTCGATAAAAACTTCCAGATATCCATCCCCCCTAGATCCTTTTGGGAGGATGCCTTGCCGGAAGAAGAATCAATCCATTTTTACACGGACGGTTCAAAAACAAATGATGGAGTGGGTGGAGGTGTCTTTTCAGACAGGCTCAATCTCAGTCTCTCCTTCCGTCTTCCTAATCATTGTAGTGTTTTCCAGGCGGAAGTTATGGCGATAAAGGAAGTCTTGTCCTGGCTAAGAAAGAATGTGGTATCCGTAAAGGATATTCGAATCTTTTCGGACAGTCAGGCCGCCATCAAGTGTCTGGATTCTGTCTCTATTAACTCTTTAGTAGCCCTAGATTGCCGTTCATCTCTAAAGGAGATGGCTGAGCAGTTCAACATTCACCTTTGTTGGGTGCCGGGGCATAGGGACATTCCGGGTAACTGCAAGGCCGACGAACTCGCCAAACTTGGAACTACCCTCTCAATCTTGCCTGAAAAGGGCTCCTTAGGCACATCAGTTTCCACGTGCAAGCTCTTGTTTAAACTGGATGCATTAGAAAAAACTAATCACAGATGGACAAATGGTACTACTTGTCTGACAACGAAGCAGATTTGGCCTAGGCTGGATCTAAGACGCTCAAGGAGCTTGATTACCCTTAATCGATCGCACATTGGTGCTACAATTGGTGTCATAACTGGACACTGTTTGTTAGGCAGGCATGCAGCAAGGCTTGGTGCCTATTCCAACGACTTCTGTAGGAGCTGTTTGGATGAGGAGGAGGAGGAGACTACTCTACACCTTCTCTGCGCATGCCCTGCTCTCTCTCGAAAGCGAAACCTCCATATGGGGGCCTTATTCTATAATGATCTTAATGATCTAAACTCAACCGACCCAAAATGTCTCTCACGCTTTATTAGCTCCTCAAAATGGTTCAACGTGTAGGCAGAAACTTCAGATCCACGTGGTATCACAATGGACCTATATTGGTCTAAGTGAGTCAGACTTCTATCTGACTGCCACTTCAACCTAACCTAACCTATAACTAAATGTCGCAATTTTTGCTTTTCATAGTTCCTGATCTTATCCATCGGTAACGTACCTTGTACATCTCGAGAATATTATCCTAAACTTTCAAGACATTCCTAATAAAAGTTTCGGAGATACAGCCTTGGGAAGATGCGCACTCAATTGAATTACGAGGTTTATTTGAGGATATCCGAATTTTAAATGATTTTTTCTCGAAGCTGTGTTTTCAAAGTCGGTTGTCAAAAGTTCTCGAAAAACACTAATACATTTATTTTATTTTACAAGGATTTCCTTTTTCAATCACAACCATTTAAAAAAAAATGTTGAGCACATTTTACTAAAATTAGCATTTTTTTTGTAAAACGGTCTGCCAAAAATACAATTTTCACTTGTTTTTCCCGTTCGTCCAAATTCCAGTTTATGGTCAAGATTTCAACAACAAATCTTGATCAACAAGATTTTTTTTTCACTTCTGATGATTTTGTCATGAGTTCTCCTAGCGCGGTCGCACCTTTTTTCCGAGGGATCACCGGAAATGAAGTCACAATGACGGAGTTTTGAATATTAGTATTTGAAAATTGCAGAAATTCTTTTTAAAGTGTATATCTTTAAGACAGTAAAAAGGTTGAATAAAATATTTTTTTTTTTATATAAAAAAATGTTTGATCATCTAACTTTTTTTCCCCGAATAAACCCTTAAGCCATGGGATTTACTTAAAGCGCGATACGACCACAAACGTATCTTAGTAAATGCTCAATTAAAGCTCCATTTTAGCCCGGCATCAGTGGTAAAAGAAACTGCAGAGGGTATTCAGTCGATCCTAGACACATCGCAGGATTGCATTCATTCCCTGGATAATTTAGGACTGCCCGTTCAGCACTGGGATGCAATTTTGATTTTTGTCCTGCTTCAAAACTTCCGTGGTGTACGCAGCAGCTGTGGGAAGAAAAGCCAGGTAGTTCGACGAACGTGCCGACGATGGGGCAGTTCACCGAGTTCCTGGAGACCCGAAACTGCAGCCATGGATAACGAATTTTAAAGCCACATCCAAATCGAATCCCCAAACAAAGAAATTTCATACAAAAACGCAAAAATCCCATTCTGTTGCGTGTTTCCAATGTAAGGTGTGTCATCTAGGGCAACATTCGTTAAGGAAGTGCAGACTTTTTCTGAGATTTGAGTTAGCAGCCAAGTTGCAGACAGTTCAGCCACCCAAAACGCGAATGTCCCAGTTCTAGAAACTGCTACTTCTGCCATCGATGACACCATTCCGTACTACACCCAACGACGAATCTGAAAATGAATCAACAATACACAAACATATCTGCGACAAACTCGAACTTCGTGCCTTGATCGATCCTAGGTCTGAAGCGACCTTAATATCGAAGTCAGCGGCGAAACGCTTGAAATAGCCAAAACATAGGACGCTTGTCCAAGTGTCAGGGTTAAGGGAAAGTCAGCAGCGGTGCATGCAAGCATTATGTCGACATCATGTTTACGTCACGGCATTTGACGTTTGAAAGCACTACCAAAGCCTTTATTTTTAAGTCGCTGACTGGCCTTCTTCCGGACAAACGATCGACATTCGACACTCTGAGCCACATTCAAGGTTTACAGTTAGCGGATAATGCATTCAATATCCCAGTGCCGCTTGATTTACTTCTTGGAAGCGATGTATATTTTGATATTATTCTTCCAGAAATCGCCAGAAGTCAGAAAATCAAACCACCTGTTGCACAAAATTCCAGATGAAGGGCGAAGACTTCAAAATTTTCTTCAGTTGATATATCTCGGCATGGAGATGCGACGATTTTGGAAGATAGAAGAGGCTTCATTCAAAAGGCAGTCATCAGAAGAGAACGTCCCCTGCGAAAACCACTTCATCTCTAATACTAAGAGGCTGCCAAGTGGGAGACACGAGGTGGCCCTTCCGTTCAAGGGAGAAAGATACCCAGCACTCGGTGACAGCAGAGGACTTGCTTACCGAAGATTTGTACCGTTATGCCGGCTCTAACGATTTTAATGATTTTTTTTTATTTTGAACAATTATTTTAAAAGAGTCCAGTGTGCGAAATAACATCGAAATTCAAATTCTTTAAAACCTAAAAAGTGGTTTAAATAAATTTGTTAACTTAAGGTATGTTATTTTAAACGATAAAGCAAAAAATAAAAAGATGCCCCGAGATGTAACCCCAAAAACCTTATATACGAAGTTTAAAGCAAATCCGTATTACCGTTTCGCCATACGGCGCCCGGACAGACAGATAGACGGACAGACAGTCAGACAGACAGACAAACAGACCGACAGGCGGCATTGGCGGACCTACTTTTTTGGACTTCTGTATAGTCGAAATATCACCCCACATACTCAGTTTGAGTTCGAAATTTCCGCACTGTCGTAATAACTTTATCTTTAGCATACTATACGGAGCATACATAACGTTCAAAAAATTTTCTGCTGAGAAAATATAACACAACAACTTAGATCCTTAAGACTCAAAACAGTGACTTTCGGTACTGTATGTGCGCCATATTTCGCTATTCGAGCACTACTCAATTAGAGCAAGAGTCGTTTAGGTGAACCTAATAAGCAGAGCGTACACCTTCGAAGGAGCATTGCAGAAACGCGATGTAGTTCATCAAATGCTGGCATCAGCAAGACTCAACCTTCGAAAATGGACCTCCAACGATAAGGCTTTGCTAAATGGCATTAACGAGCACGACTGCGAAATAGGTTTTGAGTTACCTTTCGGATCTTTAGATCATGTTAAGACCCTCGGAATTAGTTGGAATTCCATGGAAGATTCGTTCTGTTTTTAGACCTTCAGCCCATCAACGAGAGGTAAACAAACGCACAATACTATCAGCAATAGCTATACTGTTTGATTCACTGGGCTTGATATCTCCATGCGTAATCTAAGCTAAGATCATGATAACAGCTTTGGTCCAAATTCCAAATGAGCTGAAGAACCAATGGGATGCGTTCCGTAGGGACCTCCCGCTAATACAAAATGTTAGAATACCCAGGTTAGTCAGCTCCCATAACACGTATGGATGTTGAACTCTATGGTTTTAGCGATGCCTCAACAATGGCTTATGGAGCAGCAGTATATTTGCATGTATTGGACAGCCATGATACTATACGCATGCATCTGTTGATGTCGAAGACTAAAGTGGCTCGTCTTAAAACAATTCCAAATGAGCCTTCCACGTCTGGAGCTATGTGGAGCACTCGTCCTGGCATCGCTGATGAATTATACCGAAGTGGCCCTCGGATTACCAGCTGCCAAGTCGTTTGCATGGTCAGACTCAACCATCGCCTTAGCTTGGATTCGGGCAACACCTTCGAGATGGACTACGTTTTGGACTATGAAAACACGTAACTACAGATCACAACCCAGCTGATTTAGCATCTCGCGGAATTTCGCCATCGGCACAGGATTTGTGATAGAAAGGTCCCACCTTTCTTAGAGATCAGTGGCATTCCCAATTACTAGACCTACCAACTCTAGTTGAAACAGAAGAGGAGAAGCTCAGTGTTAAGGCATTGTATAACATCAAATACACCTAAGGACGATGATGTCAGCATCGTCATACATCGCTTTTCAAAACTGCTTGGAGTTATCCAAATTTTAGCATATTGTTTACGTCTAGGGAAGTACTGCATCAGTCCTGTTAACTCAAGGGTTCTAGGCATACTTGAACTCGAAGAACTTTATGCAGCGACACAGGTTGCCATTAAATCGGAACAAAAGGAAATGTTTCCTGTAGAGTTATATGAGCTGAAAGAAAGGTTTACCACTCCAAAAAACTTGAAACCCCTCATCGACGCACATTTATCGACGCACACGGAATCATTCGCGTTGGAGGTCGAATACAAAATCTCTTTTAGCATATAAACAAAAACATCCGGTTATACTTCGACACAACCACCATTTTACAACTCTGTTGATTCAGTATGCCCATAATCCAACCAATCATGGTGGCATTAAACAAATGGTGGCGTATATTCGAACATCATAATGGATATTCAAAATTAAAAGATCAGTAAAAAAACATAAGGAAAGGCTACAGTCCGCTTAGAGCGAACAGTATGATACCCTATCCCTATCCCTATATGCCCCAAAAAAAACCTTAAGAAGATGATGGATAGCATTTTATTTCATTCTATAAAATTTAGAAAAAAAAAAAACATTTTTTGAAAAAACGCCCCCAAAAAGTGGGCATGGCCAAAAACTTTGTATGGGCGATATATTGGAAAAAATATTGGCTAAATATCTTGTTAAACATTTTTTTTCGGTTTCTATGAAAATTATCGAAGAAAACAGCATTTTAGTGAAAAACGCCCACAAAAAGTAGGCGTGGCAAAAAACTTTATATGACAAACTTATAAAGGAGGGCATTGCCTACATATCTTGTGAGGGTCGTAACACTCTATCTCTCTAACTTTAGCTATAAAACGGTTTTTTCTAAATTGTGGGCGTGGCAGTGGGCGTATTCAAAAAAATTTTACACTTAACCATTTCGGAGCCCTAGGGAATATGTGGTCCAAATTTCAGCTTCCTAGCTTAATTTTAAAGGCCTAAAAATTGCGTACGGACGGACGGACGGACGGACATTGCTAGATAGTCTTAGGATTTGGTCCTGATCATAAATATATATACTTTTATGGGTCTACGGCGAATATTAAGGGGTGTTACAAACTATGTGTCAAAATTAATATACCCTTAGGATAGGGTATAAACATATTCATCATTGCATCAGATGCTTTCGACAAAAGGCGCAAAACATGCAGCAGCTCATGGGGAGCTTACCAGCACCACGAGTTCGTATGTCCAAGCCCTTAAGTTCGACCTAGGTTAAAACATGGAAAGGACGCGATGCAAAAAGCTTCAAGGGCTACTTCGCCGTTTTTATTTGGCCTTATTAAAATTTTTCTTTCGCTTTCTATGAAAATTTTCGAAGAAAACAGCATTTTAGTGAAAAACGCCTACAAAAAGTGGGAGTGGAAAAAAACTTTATATGACAAACTTATAAAGGAGGGCAGTGCCTACATATATTGTAAAAGGTTGTAACGCTCTATCTCTCTAAGTTTAGCTTTATAACCTTGTTTTCTAAATTGTGGGCGTGGCAGTGGTCGGATTCAAAAAAGTGTTACACTTAACCATTTCGGAGCCCTAGGGAGTATGTGATCCAGTTTTCAGCTTTCTAGCTTAATTTTAAAGGCCAACAAATTGCGTACGGACGGACGGACGGAGGGACATTGCTATATAGTCTTAGGATTTGATCCTAATCATAAATATATATACTTTTATGGGTCTACGACGAATACTAACGGGTGATCCAAGTAGAGATACTTTTTTCAATAGCCTTTTTTGACAGATCACGGATGAGTCGTGTCATGCTGTCATGTTATTTTTGTTTAGTATTGTTTGGCATTTCATAATGGAAAGACTTACGCGTGAACAACGTTTACAAATTGTTCAACTTTATTATGAAAATTCACGTTCTGTGAGGAATGTGTTTCGTGCACTTCGCTCAACTTATGGTCAACATAATCGGCCTACTGAGCGTACTATTCGCAACACCATCACCCATTTTGAGACCTAGCATTCATTATTGGATAATATTCGACCGAATAGACCACGTCCAGCACGCTGTAAAGAAAATATAGCGGCCGTAGCTGAGAGTGTACACGAAGACCGTAGAGAGTCGATTCGGCGCCGTTCGCAGCAACTCGGACTGACGTATGGAACGACTTGGCGCATTTTACGTCAAGATCTTAAATTGAAAGCGTACAAAATACAGCTTGTGCAACAACTGAAGCCGCTCGACCTTCCCAAGCGACATCGCTTCGCTCTATGGGCTCTTGAAAAGTTCCAAGAAGATCCGACTTTTTCGAGGCAAATTTTGTTTAGCGATGAGGCCCATTTCTGGCTCAATGGGTATGTAAACAAACAAAATTGCCGCATTTAGGACGAAGAGCAACCTGAAGAGATTGAAGAACTGCCACTCCATCCAGAAAAAACAACGGTTTGGTGTGGTTTGTGGGCCGGTGGAATCATCGGTCCATATTTCTTTAAAAATTATGCCCGTGCGAACGTAACCGTCAATGGCGACCGTTATCGTGCCATGATAACCGACTATTTGATGCCTGAAATTGAAGCCCGTGATCTCGGCGACATTTGATTTCAGCAAGACGGCGCCACTTCCCACACATCGCATCAATCAATGGACTTATTTAGAGAACATTTCGGTAAGCACATAATTTCACGTTTTGGGCCGGTCGATTGGTCAAAATCGTGTGATATCACACCGTTCGACTTTTTCCTGTGGGGATATGTAAAGTCAAAAGCTTATGCCGACAAACCCGCTTCGATTCAGGCCTTGGAGGAAAACATCACGCGAGTCATTCGCCAGTTACCAGTCGAAATGCTCGAACGAGTGATCGAAAATTGGACTCAACGGATGGACCATCTGCGACGTAGCAACGGCCAACATTTGATAGACATAATCTTCAAAAAATAAATGCCAAAGAATGTTCTTTCAAATGATAATAAACTCCATTAAATTTGAATTTTCTGTGTTTTTTTCTTTAAAAAATTAGGGAACCTCGAAATGGATCACCCTTTATGTACTATCATGGGCCTGAGTGTTAAAAATTCATATTAACCAAATACAATTGCACGCATAAGCCTACTACTTCCACTTTTTGTAGTACTGTTAGTTGTAATGATCATTGTTTTCTTATCGAAGCAGTAGATGAATTTAAATAAGTAGGGCTTGTTATCGATTCTAATATGAGCTTTGCGAAATGTTTGCTCTACAGCGCTTTTTATAAAAATCTACTATGGTATTTTTTACTCCAAACTGCAATATGGAATTTCTTGTTGGGGAGGTGCTTATCATAACAAAATACAACCTCTATTAGTTTTACAGAAACATATATTAAGAAATTTATGCCAAAAACCTGTTAGATATCCTAGTTTTCCTTTATTCTGCGACCTAAAAATCCTCCCTGTCCGTCATACAGACGTTTTAAAGTATTGAAGATATTCTTTATGAAATCTGGTAATAGAAATTTCCGATTAATTTCTAAATACAATTTACGTGGAAACTTTTCATACTTGGTATCTGTTCCATTTGCTCGTACTTCTGCATTCCGTAATTTTGATTCTGTTTTGACATTTCGCCACTCACTTCCACAGTCTATCAAAGCAATAAAAATATCTGAAATGTTTAAGATGTGTAGAAAATTGGCTTCTCTGCCTTAACTATCATAAATTTTTATTTAAATTTTAATAATAACTGAAGTGGCATTCAATCCTGTTTTCACTGCTTCGGTTAGTAAAATACTGACTGTCCAAACCTTTGCTATAATTTTCAATCTGTCTAATTTTTCATAATGAATTATATTTAAATTTTACCTTGTAATACTATATAAACTATATGAAATAAAACTATTATCTAATCTAATCTTATCTGACATACCTTAACCTGAATGAGGCGTTTATAATATGAGCTAGTTTTTTTAGATCCTTTTATTGGGTATTGTTTTAAAATATCCCCCGCAATTAAATCAAATCCGTGGGCTTTTCTTATATTCATCCCTTTTTTTTATTTCTATATAATAGGACTTTCATTTTATCATTTGGCGCGCTTGTCTGTTTTTAAAGTTGTCTAGTCTTTCTCTTTTCCGTAAAAATTACATATAGGTTTTTCTAGATTGTGGGCATGGTAGTGGAACTATTAAAAAAACTAACAATTTACCATTTCGGGGCCCTAGGGACATATGTTCCAAATTTCAGCTTCCTAGCATAAATTTAAAGGCCTCATAAATATATATTGGTACATGCGATGCGTTGTCGAATCACCTTAACAAGAATGATAACATTTGATCAAATACCAAATTTAGTTAAATCACTTTTTAGGTTTTGAAAAATTTGAAGGCCGGACGGACATTGTTAAATAGTCTTAGGATTTGGTCCTGATCCTAAATATACATATACTTTTATGGGATCAGAGCAGGCGAAACAAAAAAACCTGTTTTGATTCGATGTGCATCATTACTGGTTGTCGACAATACTTTTCATATGGCCGACACACACGGGACGCAACAAAACGTTTCAAACCACTGCCGTTGTCGACTATTACATACTTCCTTATGGCGCAATAAACACTGCATACGACAAAGCAAAATAACAAGGCGAAACAAAAAACATGCGCGGTTGTCGATGGATCGTTGTTTTTCCGATATAGAAATTCGATGTTCTTGTTTTTTTTTGCATGGGCTTTCATTTGTTTGTGAGTTTTCATGCACAATGGACGTAAACGCAGAGAAGTTAATCTATTTTATCGAGGCTAGAAGCCTAATATCTAATTACCAAGATAAAGACCATTCAAATAAAAATATTATTGGAAAATGTTTACTTACCGTAGTGTTGTAAATAATCTTTCAACAGAAGTTATCCTTCTTCGGTAGTTCGTATCTTGTTTAGCAATTGCATTTTCAATTAACACAAATAAGTAATCGAATGTTTTAATCTTTATTCTTGTGAAATTTTTAATTTATCAGGGTAAGTCCTTAATTCTGCCGTCAGGTTCTTAATGATGTCCGCTGCATCTCATTTTTGATTGTAGGGATGAACCCACAACTCTCTACTTGTGCTTCATGCTTCAAAAACTTAAATTAAATTGAATAAAACTTGCACAACTTCATGGTCTGTATCGGACCACATATTGAACAACACTATGAAAAAGTCGCAAACTCAGTTTTGTTTCGTCTCAACGCACACAAAACGAAACAAAAACGCGAAGTAATTTTTTTGTTACATTGTGCTTCGGTTGGTGTGTTGAAAAAAAAAACATGTTTTCCTGCCTGCAAATCAAAAAATTTTTTGAATGCTCCGATGTGTATTCATCCTTAGAGGTCTACCATGAATATAAACTATGTGTCAAAATTAATATACCCTTAGTCTAGGTTCGTCAGACCATTGCATCATATCAGCGAATTTCTCGTACTCCTTCTTATCCCTAACAGGATAAAAAGTATCAAACAGAAGGTAAGTTTTCGGTCATTTAAGGCCAACCCAATTGAGGAAAACCGAAAAAAACTTTAAAAGGGCCAAAAATGACTGCAATGACCACATTAATCGTATCAAATTCTCCTACGACCAAGAGTTGAGGCAACAAATACTACAAAGTCCCACCGGTAGTAAACCTTTTTGGCCGTTTGTGAAAAGTATTAAGAACTCGGCCCCTTCATCTGTTCCGACACTCATTTACAATGTCATTTCAGGTATCAGCTCTTCAAAAAAGCCAATCTGCTTGCTGCTCATTTTGCAGCTGGATCGACGCTCCCAAATTATGCTCAATTTTATGCTAATTCATGATCTTAACATAGCTAATTCGCTGGTCCAGATGGTATATCCTTTATCGTTCTGAAGAGGTGTTCTTTTACGCTGGCAAAACTACTGCGTAAGCTTTTCAATCTATATTATTCTTCACGCCTGTTTCGGCGAAGATGGAAAACAGCATATCCCTAAAAATCCAGTCCTTAAAAAGGCAAATCTCTCTTTCCCTCCTCCTACCAGACAATGGCACTTACGTCTTGCAAAGTCTTGGAAACGCTTATGAAATATTTTGAAACCCGAAAACTTCTTGATGAAGGGTAATACGGTTTTCGCGGCAACGGATCCACCGATGATTTGATTTCAGACCAAAAAGTGGAACCAATCTATTTACCGTAGTGGTGAATTTAAGGTCGTCGCCGGTGTCATCCAAGGCTCTCTTTTGTCTCCAAATCTCTTTCCCTGTTGACAGTACCCTTAGCTTCGCATATTCGTTCTCGAACATATGTCGCTAATCTTCGAGCGTGAAGTATTTTAAGTTCATTAAATTCTGACCTTGACAGCATTCTTAAGTGGGGTAAGACCAACAGAGTAGAATTTAATGCTGTCTTCTGTCATTAACGCGAAACCCTAATACTATGACATTATCAATGAATGGCACTTGCGTCGCTGAAATCGAAATGTTTTCCATCCTTGGTATGTGTATTAACGACAAACGACCACATATTCGACATCGCCAAGAACTCGAATATTATTAGGAAATATTTTTAAAAATAAGTAACACCATTTATTATAATTTATTTATAATTATAATTTAAAGATAGCACTGAGAAATAATGATAAAAAAATTACGAAAACTGTATAGAGAGTGAGAGAAAGGATGCGCTGTTCGCTGGTTGAGAAGTGGCAACGGGGTTGACCTGGCGAGGATAAATGATTGATATAGAAATTATAAAATTTTTCGATTCTTTTTACTTCATCGGATGAAAACTGTATAGAGAGTAAGAGCCTGCTTTGTCCTCATCCTTGCTCCGTGATGTTTGCTGGTTGAGAAGTGACAGGGCTAGACAAATGGCGGGAATAACTTAGTGGTCGATAGAACTATACATGAAAATTATAGTGCGTATGTATACTACAATTATTATATTCGATTGCCATCTTGTGAATCTGTGAATGTGTGAACATGGTATAAATGTAAACATTTAGAGTTGTATGTATTTTTCTATGTTGAATCATGAAAAAATAAAAACAACAAATGTTGTTAAAAAAAAAAATGTTTCTGGTGGACCACTCTTAACATTTAGGGGTATGAAATATAGATGTTGGTCAATTCTCAAACCTACCCGATAAGCACAAAAAATGTCATCCAAACCGGTCCAGCCGTTTCGGAGGAGTAACAAACACGGCGACCCTAGAATTTTATATATTAGAATATAATAATATAATACATAAAGTCGATTGCATACACACTTACTTCTCTAAGGCTTTTGACCATCTGTCCCAATAATGGAATTTAAGCTCACTGCTTATGGTTTTCCACCTCTTTTTTTAAATTGGCACGCGAGGTTAACAACCGGAAAGTGTCGAATGCTGAAAGCAGCATTTTAGTGAAAAAAGCCCACAAAAAGTAGGCGTGGCAACAAATTTTATATGACGGACTTATAAAGGAGGGCAGTGCCTACATATCTTGTAAATGTTCCAATTCTCTATCTCTCTAACTTAAGCCTTAAAACGTTTTTTTCTAAATTGGGGGCGTGGCAGTGGGCGGATTTAAAAAACTTTTAACACTTTACCATTTCGGGACCCTAAGGAGTATATGCTCTAAATTTCAGCTTTTATGGGTCTACGACGAATATTAAGGGGTGTTACAAACTATGTGTCAAAATTAGTATACCCTTAGGATAGGGTATAAAAAAAGCAAATCTGGAGTAAAAGAAAAACAAACAAATAATCACGATTTCAGAATAATACGAATCGAAAACAAAATATATGTTAATGTTAAGCCATCTGAGTAATGTAATCTTATTTTGCGATCATAAGCAAAGCTCATTGGAATATTCTGCTAGCAGATTTAAAAACTAGAAGCTCAGGGCTTTAAAACGGCGTTTATTTCATATCGATAGTGTAATTATTCACAAAGAATTTACACTTCCAAAAACAGTGATCTGGTATTCCCATCAATCGAAGCAGTAGCTACACGCTCGTCTTCCAAGCACTTGCGACCACCAGAACCCTGCAAGACTGTTATTTTATTTTACTAAGACATACTAAAATTGTAGCCTTGTAAAAGCAAGTTCTTTTTTGCTCATTTTTTGTAATTTAAAAAATCCGGTACATCACAATCAGGTGTTGCAATCACCAAATGCCTGCCAGACCGTTATTTTCTTGATTTGTAGGGAAAAAATTAATAGTCAAGAAAATGTTATCCTATATACGATAGTCAAATCGTTCACTAGCTCTCCTACTACAAGCTATAACCCATATACCACATATTCATTGCCGTCAAGAAGTATTGCTTATCCCCAAAATTAATCTATACCTCTATCAACTATCCAGAGCGTGCCATGGAGTAGTTCAAATTCAATACCATTCTTTAATAACCAGGATCTAAACACCACACCCCAAACTTTTAACTCCCATGACGATCCGGAACTTGCAAACGCCAAAACTGCCATTAAAAGTAAATTTTTAGAAAAAGAGTCCTCTGCACCCATTCCTCGGCAATTAAATAGATCTTCAAACAACTCGAATTTGAAATGTGGATTCTGTGGCAAACCTAACCACAACTATGTATGTTGATTGCCGAATAAAAAAAATACACCATACTGCGATAATTGCGAAGACTATTGGCATAATAATAGTTGGCCCCGCACACTTATAAGAATAGTGCGTACAACTAACAGGCCCAATATTGTTATATACAAGTGGTGTCGCAGGGTGGGCCATGTGAAAGACAATTGCTTCGCCGTAAAGCATTGTCAGAAAGAGCAAGCGGGAAACGACATGGAACCAGTTTAACGTATTAATCTGTTCCCCAAAAGCATAAACAACGGCACAAGCTTCCTCTTCGAAATTAGTAAGGTCATAATTGTGCGGCAAAGCACAACTTAACATATTGACAACTGATTTGGGAAAATGCAATATCACACCGTCATCGCAAAAGTGATTAAAAGAACAACGACCTGTGGTGAGTAAAATAAAAATAAAACATAAGGAAAGGCTACAGTCCGTTTGGGGCGAACAGTACGATACCCTATCCATATCCCTATATGCCCCAAAGAAAAAAGCATTAAGAAAGCATTTGGAAGATGATGGAAAGCATTTTGTTTCATTCTATTAAATTAAAAAAAAACATAAGGAAAGGCTACAGTCCGCTTGGGGCGAACAGTACGATACCCTATCCATATCCCTATATGCCCCAAAGAAAAACGCATTAAAAAGGTGATGGATATGATTTCATTCTATGAAATTTATAAAAAAAAAAAAATAAAAGTGGGCGTGGCCAAAAACTTTGTATGGGCGATATATTTGTTAAATATCTTGTTCAACATTTTTTTTTGAGTTTCTATGAAAATTTTCGCTGAAAACAGCATTTTAGTGAAAAAAGCCCACAAAAGGTAGGTGCGGCAAATATTTTTATATGACAGACTTATAAAGGAGGACAGTGCCTACATATCTTGTAAATGTTCCAATACTCTATTTCTCTAACTTAAGCCTTAAAACGGTTTTTTTCTAAATTGTGTGCGTGGCAGTCTTTCTATCTTAAATTTAAAGGCCTCAAAAGTTGACACGGACGGTGTTACAAACTATGTGTCAATATTAATATACCCTTAGGATAGGGTATCAAAAGGCTTTGTAAGGTAAAAATAGAATAGAAGGAAGCGCCCTGGAGTAAAATTTATTTACTTATAAGTCGGTTCGCAAAGTATTGCAAAGAGTGTGTTGCCAAGGTAAGTGAGGTCGTTGTCGATAAGGCAGAAAAAGTTATGATCAAATGGGAAAAGTGCATATTACATTCTTCAAAAGATCTTCGTAAGCACGATGTCTTCGTCGAGTTGCCAATGGCCCAGAACGCTAAAATCACTGTCCTTATCGATACAGGAGCAGATCTATGAAGAATGCAGCGAACATAAACATCCGAGAAAAAAATCATTAAGGTCTCGTTTTTGATGGTGTAAATCAAAACAAATTTAGCTTTTCACAGAAATTTATTTATAAAATGGAAAATTATCGATGGTGTAACCGACTTATCTACTGAACGTATTTTAGGCCATGATATTCTCTGGAAGCAAATATTTACCGACTTAGTTCTCAAAAGAATAAGCTTTTTGGAAACACAAACCATTATTTAAGTGAAAATTCCAATAGCAAAATCAAAAGATTGATGATGGAACTGTTGGAAATACAATCGTTATGGCGAACAACGATTATGTGCATGTGCTTTGTTAAAATTCCACAACAGCGGACTGTTATGTTAGCGAAACCATACTACAAAGGTCACTCAAACTTTAAAAATTATAGGATTTTGGATTAACAATTTGAAAACAGAATATTAGCAAACTCGCAAAGAGAATCCATAAAGGATTTTCCCCAGCTACATTTCAGAGAATTATGAATCACATTCTGACCGGTTTGCATGGCACGGATTGCTTTGGATGACATTGTTTTTTACGGTAAAACCCTCGAGCAACACAACCAAAAACACGCTAACGTTTTCGCTAAGCTGAGGCAACACAATTACCATTACATTAAATACCCAAATGGGTAAATTTGTATGCCGTGAGGTTTTATATTAAGGACACATGTTCGACAAGGGCGCGTTGCCTGACCCAGCGAAAACACAGTGCGTCTCAAAACAGGTCTATAAAACAGGTGGTACAATCATTTCTTGGACTTACGAACTACTACGTAAAATGTATTCCTCATTTTTCCAACTGCAGCACCTATAATTAAGCTTTAAAAAAAGAAACCATTTTCGAATGGTCTTTCAATGGTCAAAAATATTTTATTTTTCTGCGGAGCAGTGCGAAGGTGGACGAAGATAATCTTATTGCTTATACGAGCCGTTCACTTAGTAGCTCGCAGAAGCGGTTTTCGATAATAGAGAAAGAACTACCAGCGATAGTATGGGCATGTAAATATTTGCGCATTTATCTTCTAGAGTGACCATAATTAATGTGAAGGACCACAAGCTCTGCGAATATGATTATAAAATTATTTATAAACCAGGAAAGACTATTATGCAGATGCATTAAGCAGGATTCGTAACGATAATGAAGAAATAAAATTCGTACAAACAAAAAGTAAAACCAAAAAAATCATGAATCTATCAGCGACGAATTGAATGAACAGAACTCTGGTGCAGAAGTTGCCACGAAGGGTCATAGCACACCTCCAAACAACAAAATTTTGAAAAATCCGGAGGAAATTGAGATTGTACTTCGCTATTCTTACGAATACGCAATTGAAGGGCGTAATGGAATGTCAAAGACTTATTTGCGCATTCGAAAACAGTTTACATGGAAAAATATGAAAGCTGACAAAAGCTGGTATATTAAGAGACGCAAAAAATGTCAAGTAAACAAATTTTCATACTTCACCGAAATGCCTATGGTCCTCACAGACACTGCCTTTCGACAAAGTATACATGGAAATGGTGATAAGCCCCTGGCTTATTCTGGAAATAGATACATCTAAACTTTTTAGGATGATCTGACAAAGTACATGACATTCGTGGCCATTCCGGATGCTGAGGCATCTACGGTTGCAAAAGCTTTCTATAAAGAAATAATTTCACGGTTTCGCATTCCCAAGTTCTTATTACAGATAATGACACTAATTGTTCCTGGAGATTGTTTTTGAAAAATGTAAACTATTGGAAGTCAAAAAAGTCCATAGTACCGCTTACCATCAACAAGTCAGTGGTTCCCTAGAACGAAACCACATACCCTTAGCAGAATACCTAATGAATTTCGTAGATAAGTAATGTTGGGAGACGTTAACTCAAATATAAGATTAGGGAATACAATTAAGATAGTTAATAATAACCAACTAAAACCATTTCATGAATGGATTGATCTAACTTTTTACTCTTTTCAGCATCTGATACCAACAAAAAGATAATATTGTTAAAAAAATATGAATAAGTATTTTATAGTATTTTATATAACAGTTGTAGTAGCAAGAATAAACCGGCAGATACAGAAGGAATTACCATATAACATCCATCGGTTGCCGGACACATCAGCTTTTATGTTCACGACAGTGAAATCAGCAATAATCTACAACGACACCTGGACCATCAAGACGAATTTCACGCCCATACTTCAGATGACACAAACGTGTGATAAGCGGCTAGTCACAATGTGCCAAACCAATTCCAAAGACACCTTTCAACAGCACTGCAGCCTTATCGTCTCCTGAACGTGAGAGGTGAACATTGTTATCCTACACCAAACAGGAGACACGTTTACACTCACCGGAGGGTTCAAAAAATAGGCATTCGGAACAATGAATGGCGAAGACGAAGTGAAAAGGCTTATCACCAATTCGAATTTCTCCATAATAAGGACGAGGGTTCGTTTCAATTAATGCGTTGGCAATTGACAACTCGAATTTGGATATATTGAGCAAAACGATAACTCAGTTGGCAGCAGAGATATCAAAGATCACCGAAAGTGTGGGAAATCTGAGCGAGGCTTTTCGCAGTCATAGTGCGTCTACAAACAAGGAATGTGGCCCTGCTAAAAATGATGACTAATGTCAACGCAATGGCATCGGTTATCACCTCAAAATTAGTGGACTGCGATCTTATACTGGACACCTGGACTATTATGAGTAGACCATCATAATATCTTAGTGACCCTCAGCCAAGAAGACTATTCCCGATGTACACCAGTGTCTGAAGCTGGGACTTTTGCTAGCATTGTGGTGTACCAATACGAGAATCCGTTGCTTACATCCAGATCTGCAGAGTGACCAGGGGAACTTCTTCAACACGCAACCACTACAAAAGCTAAGTGTAGCTACGCGGCGGTTCTGGCAAGCAAAGAGATATTTCCAAAGATGACACCATCTAACGAGTGGCTATTCTAATTGAAGAATTCACTGGTATTAAAGTTGAAATGTGTTAGCAGGCAATACACAACCAACCTCAATGGCTTAGGAATAATCAAAATAAATCAGCCCTGTGAAGCCAGTGCAAGAGGACTTAAACTTTACTTTACCGAGTTCACAAATGAGTATAAAAATGTGGTAGATTAACAGAAAAAAGAGTAGTGGATTTCAACTGTATAAACATTAAAACCAAGCGATCAGCTTTTTATTTATTAAAGCAAAGCTACGGATTTCTATTTTATTCGGATAAAAATATGGAAAGGTGACTCCACGTACAAAATTTAAATTTGGGAAATCTTGTGAAAGTTTGTTACATGGCCAATTCAAAGACGTATAATCGACAGACCTGGAATTTCAAGCACTCATTGAGCTACAGAAACAATATATTCGAGGGAATGAAAGTTCTTCACTTTATAAACTGGTTCTAAAAGTTCAATTTTTTGATTCTATTTTAATGAGATACTTTTAACAATACGCCCCATTTTCAGAGAAATTTCGAATTTGATTAAAGTTCCAATACACACAAAATTCTTTACAAAATTGTATCTTAGACACGACACAAATGGTAAATAAAAAGGTGTTTAAAGGAGCTTGATAAATAGTGGTAAAATTTTCAAGCACAGTGGTAGAAGTGGTAGATCCGATAAATATTTCGATTTAGTGGTAGATCTTCCACATTGTTATACAATTTATTGTACGACCTGCAGTGTTTTGTTTCGGAAAGCTGACGTCAGAATCTACACGGTACGGCCAGGCTTAGTCAGCGTCGGAGTTGAGTTTTTGTGTTTATTTTTTGTTATGTGTAGGAACACTAGAGTTGACGTGAGCAAAATTCGTGAATATCAACAAATCAGTTGTTTTCGCACATAGTGAAACACAGGTCAGCATTGATTCCGATTTAACGGAGTTTAGTCTGCCTGGGTATAACTTGATGCAATTATTCTTGTCCCATCGTGGTATCGCCGTTTATATACGTAGTGACTTTTTGGGGGCGTTTATTCAAAAAATAATTATTTTATTTTTAATTTAAATGAATGAAATAAAATGGTATCCACCATCTTCTTAATGATTTTTCTGTGGGGCATATAGGGTTATGGATGATAGCCTCATACTGTTCGCCCCAAGCGGACTGTAGCCTTTTCTTATGTTTTTTAATTGGCGGCGGAAGGTAAACTTAATCATTTTCCGTTTTCACTGCATTCTTATTGCTTCAATTATTTTTAAGATTTTCTTTGACCACTACAATTTCTGGTGAGGAACTGGCCTTACGTTTTTTGTTTAGTCTCTGCTTAGTCGAATCTGTTTCGCGCTCTAATTCTTCTTCATCTGTGAGTAGTCGCGGCGATCTGGTCTTAATGTTTTACCTTCAGAGTGCTTTTGCGTCAAATATTATTTTAGTGCCTTATTCTCAAGTTTAAGCGGGTCTTACTCGGTTTTCAGCTCATTTTAAAGCAGTTCAATTTTACTGAGGTTAATATGGAGGTTATTATTTTCCTCTTCGAGGCTTTGACTTTTCGTTGAGTCCCGGGATACGCGTGGAACGTCATTTGGCGCTGTAGGACTTCTTTTTATACCCTATCCTAAGGGTATATTAATTTTGACACAAAGTTTGTAACACCCCTTAATATTCGTCGCAGACTCCTAAAAGTATATATATTTATGAACAGGAGCAAAATCTAAGACTATTTAGCAATGTCCGTCCGTCCGTCCGTCCGTATCAACTTTTGAGGCCTTTAAAATTATTTTATGAAATTTGGAACATATACTCCCTAGGGTTCCGAAATGGTAAAGTGTTAAAATTTTCAAAATACGCCCACTGCCACGCCCACAATTTAGAAAAAACCGTTTTACGGCTTAAGTTAGAAAGATAAAGTTGTACAACCTTCACAAGATATGTAGGTACTGCCCCCTTTATTAATTTGTTATATAAAGTTTTTTGCCACGCCTACTTTTCGTGGGCGTTTTTCACTAAAATGCTGTTTTCTTCGAAAATTTTCATAGAAATCGAAAAAAAATGTTTAACAATATATTATGCCAATATTTTTCTCAATATATCGCCCATACAAAGTTTTTGGCCACGCCCACTTTTGGGGGTGTTTTTTGAAAAAAATATTTTTTTTTCTATAAATTTCATAGAATGAAATAAAATGCTATCCATCATCTTCCTAATGCTTTTTTTCTTTGGGGTACATAGAAATAAGGATAGGGTATTATACTGTTCGCCCCAAGCGGACTGTAGCCTTTCCTTATGTTTGATTTTAGTTGTGGCATAGATCCCGATGGTGGTGATCTAGATTACCTTTTAATGCTTTTGGGGAACGGTCAAATGATTGCATTACATTACTCTCCACGGAATCCGCAGAGTCTGCCCCCGAAGAGTGTGGATTTTCCAGTACAACTGGTCTGCCACCTGGGGTATTGTATCTTACTATTTTAACCATTGGATTTTTTTTGTAAACGCTATTATAGTCGGTATACGGAAGTGGATTTTAGTCGCCTATTACGACATGCATGCCTACCTCGGTTACATTCTAACCCCTATCCGCAAAATGTATGTGAATGTGAGCTTTCAAAATTGATTCATTTGCATATAAGAAAGCTGAAACTTGAAAATATTTTGGATAATCATGTTCTTTTGAGTTAGACCGTTTGGTGTCCGTTGGTTTGTGTTTATACTTCTATGCCTGTTATACGTGTTTTATATTTGTATATAACTAAGTGACTTTTTGTGCCGGAAAAGTTTGCACGTGATACTTGATTGCATTAAGCAAGCCAAGACACAGACCTGACAGTCTTTAAAAAAAACATAAGGATAGGCTACAGTCCATTTGGGGCGAACAGTACGATACCCTATCCATATCCCTATATGCCCCAAAGAAAAACGCATTAAAAAGGTGATGGATATCATTTCATTCCATGAAATTTAAAAAAAAAATATTTTTTGAAAAAACGCCCCCAAAAAGTGGGCGTGGCCAAAAACTTTGTATGGGCGATATATTGGAAAAAATATTTGATAAATATCTTGTTCAACATTTTTTTTGAGTTTCTATGAAAATTTTCGCCGAAAACAGCATGGCAAAAATTTTATATGACAGACTTATAAAGGAGGGCAGTGCCTACATATCTTGTAAATGTTCCAATACTCTATCTCTCTAACTTAAGCCCTAAAACGGTTTTTTCTAAATTGTGGGCGTGGCAGTGGGCGGATTTAAAAACTTTTAACACTTTACCATTTCGGGACCCTAAGGAGTATATGCTCTAACTTTCAGCTTTCTATCATAAATTTAAAGGCCTCAAAAGTTGATACGGACGGACGGACGGATGGACGGACATTGCTAAATAGTCTTAGGATTTGGTCCTGATCATAAATATATATACTTTTATGGGTCTGCGACGAATATTAAGGGGTGTTACAAACTATGTGTCAAAATTAATATACCCATAGGATAGGGTATAAAAACTATTTTTTAAAAAAACGCAAAAATATTGGCTCAATATCTTGTTAAACATTTTTTTTGCTCTCTATGAATTTCTAACGTATTCTTCTCCAGGGGCTTTGAGTTTATTGCACATATGATTTGACCTTTCTAAAACATTTCCTTAGACCTGTTCCAGTCCTTTTTGAGTGGTATGTTTATCGTTCTCTGGGGAGGGTTTCCCTGGAACTCTGGGACTACTATTGAGCCTGGAAAATGTGTTTTGGCTAAGAACTGAAACTTCTATAGCCCTTTTTCGGAGTATATACCATCAGGTTTTTCCATAAAACCAATAAGACAAGTGTGCTGCATCCACGATTCTCTTTTGAAACTTCTACTTTCGTGGCTATAAATAACGGGTGGTCCAAGTAGAGATACTTTTTTCAATAGCCTTTTTTGACAGATCACGTGTGAGTTGTATCATGCTGTCATGTTATTTTTATTTAGTATTGTTTGGCATTTCATAATGGAAAGACTTGCGCGTGAACAACGTTTACAAGTTGTTCAACTTTATTATGAAAATTCACATTCTGTGAGGAATGTCTTTCGTGCACTACGCTTAACTTATGGTCAACATAAGCGGCCTACTGAGCGTACTATTCGCAACACCATCACCCATTTTGAGACCTAGCATTCATTTGGGATAATATTCGACCGAATAGACCTGTGAAGAAAATATAGCGGCCGTAGCTGAGAGTGTACACGAAGACCGTAGAGAGTCGATTCGGCGCCGTTCGCAGCAACTCGGACTGACGTATGGAACGACTTGGCGCATTTTACGTCAAGATCTTAAATTGAAAGCGTAAAAAATACAGCTGGTGCAACAACTGAAGCCGCTCGACCTTCCCAAGCGACGTCGCTTCGCTCTATGGGCTCTTGAAAAGTTCCAAGAAGATCCGACGTTTTCGAGGCAAATTTTGTTTAGCGATGAGGCCCATTTCTGGCTCAATGAAGAGCAACCTGAAGAGATTGAAGAACTGCCACTTCATCCAGAAAGAACAACGGTTTGGTGTGGTTTGTGGGCCGGTGGAATCATCGGTCCATATTTCTTTAAAAATTATGCCGGTGCGAACGTAACCGTCAATGGCGACCGTTATCGTGCCATGATAACCGACTAGTTGATGCCTGAAATTGAAGCTCGTGATCTCGGCGACATTTGGTTTCAGCAAGACGGCGCCACTTCCCACACATCGCATCAATCAATGGACTTATTGAGAGAACATTTCGGTGAGCACATAATTTCACGTTTTGGGCCGGTCGATTGGCCACCAAGATCGTGTGATATCGCACCGTTAGACTTTTTCCTGTGGGGATATGTAAAGTCAAAAGCTTATGCCGACAAATCCGCTTCGATTCAGGCCTTGGATGAAAACATCACGCGTGTCATTCGCCAGTTACCAGTCGAAATGCTCGAACGAGTGATCGAAAATTGGACTCAACGGATGGACCATCTGCGACGTAGCAACGGCCAACATTTGATAGACATAATCTTCAAAAAATAAATGCCAAAGAATGTTCTTTCAAATGATAATAAACATTCTCCAATAAATTTGAATTTTCTGTGTTTTTTTCTTTAAAAAAGTAGGGAACCTCGAAATGGAACACCCTTTATATTGTAAGGGAATTTCTGTATAAATGCAATTCACCACTGCGTTTAGCATTATTTTTCTTACAAATAACAAATAAAGTGTAGAGATTAAATTAGTGGTCACGTTCTTTTGAATTTTCTTTTGTATTAGTCCGTAAGGGACGAACAATTTAAGCTATACGTCAACCATGTTATTCGTATCGGGCAATATCCCTGATACTAGTATTGCATCTGCCAACAAGGGCAACAATTAGTTCTTGTCAGTACAATGTCCCAATGTGTGGATTTCGGTGGCCTATATTTTTCCGAGAGAATATTTCCTAATTCAAGGTCGAATAGGATGCGGCGATGTGCTGAGACCGAGGTTTCTGATGAGACATGCCAGTTCCTAACAAAGTCCTTTATAAATGTAGTGGAAAGAGTGAGATCTAGAACCTCTTTTCTCTGTTCGTTGGCACACCTGGCAAGTAATCTGAGCATATACATGCGTTGGTGTGCATCTATGGCAACCACCTTTGTTTGTGTGTTCTGAAATTTGTAAGGATGGAGAGTCCCTTTACCTGGCCTTTAAAGACATATGGCTTCTGAATAAAGGCGACGTCTAGGTGATCCTTGTAAATCTATTGCTGAGGGCCGCCGATCCGACCTTAGCATGCTGTAGGTTTACTTGGATGCACCCTAATCCCATAGCGCCATACAGGTGGTAATTGTGGTATAATGTCTGGGTTGCCAAAATCTTGAGATAGTTTAGGTCTTGGGATGACATCTAATGGACTGTGTATAGAGATTATGTCGCCTAATGTTCCAGCATTACAGCTTTTGTTGTCTGTGCCGCTGTTTGTTGTCGGCATACCAATTGCGCTCCATATTAGGTTTTTTTCTTTTACGTCGTTTTTGTACACTAAACAGAGATCTAGGGACATCTTCCTTCGGAGCGGCAATCTGCTTACTTGGTTGCGACAGTCCTTTGATACGGATCTGTATCTGCAAGAACTTAAGAAATAGCTTGCACCTGTGTGGAAATGTCAGGATTTCGTTTGATATTTCTTGACAGGAAGCTTCCTTCGTAATTTCTTCCATGTCCGGGAGGAATTTCGTTTATATGAATTATACAGAGTCATCTTACGCCACATCTTAATTTGTTTCACTGTCGACATGAGCCATTCTTTTGTTTCCGTGTCCTTTCCTCAGTACGAAGCCAACAAATTTCAGAAGACAGTTTTTGTTCTTCTTGCCTCCTCCGAAGTTATGCCACCCCTGATCCGAGCTCCAAGTCGCCTTCTTTGGGTTCCGGAAAAGTGGAATAACTTTTCTTTTGTTCCTTCCATTATATTTTGCCTTTCATCGCTTGGTGGACTAGAGCATGTATTGATTCACTGGTTGGTAGTTTGGTTTGGTTGGAGATGAGACTGTGTAGTCTCCATTTGAATAAAGCGGAGTAGAGATTGCTCGTTTGTATTTTGTTGATTTTAACTTTTTTATTTTCCATTAAAATCCCACGCGTAAAGCGAGAAAGGGTTGTCCGCACCCGCAGAGCTCCTTTTCTATGCTATATCGCTATTTCTAAGGCTATTTAGTACCAAAGTGTTTCTGAAGCCACAGTTCACCACTGAGCTTACTGTGCCCCCTGCCAAGTCGATCACGGTACTTATATACTATTAATAAAAAATTTGAATCGTGTTTCTAATTTCTTTCCTTTTTCTCATAAAAAAATTCTCTGAAGAGATTAAGATACATAACCGGCGCAATCCGGAAAGACCTGCCGAGTGTACAAAAAAAAAATACTTTTGATCTAAAGATCATATTGACTTAAGTCAAAAACAAAGTGTCCAATAGTGAAAGGTTTTTAAGTAACAAAAGTATTAATAGTAACAAGCTAATGATCAAGTTTGACAAATTAAGCAAAATTGTGTGAAGACAATAAATAGTTGAAGTGATTGATGTGTACTTTAAACAAGGTGTTTAATCAAAACAGAAATATACCAAGTGACAGTGGCAGTGAATGGCGAATCCGCAGAAAATCGAATTGCTAAACAATATATTCAGAACAATCTATTAAACTTGAAACCATGTAATGGAAAAGATGACTTCAATCATTCTCAAGAGAACTACCAGTTTAGAAGTACCAACTACACAAACAATTCAGGTAGATCTCGCAATTATCAAAACAGCTCTTATTCTGTTTTGGCGTGTAATAATAATAATAACAAATTGAACCTATGGAAATAGGAAGCATTGAAAGACGTGAACATTTTTCAATAGAGCCTCATGCTTATAGTGAGTTACCCGTATTACATCACTATAGGTAAACAGAAAATTAGGTGCTTGCTTGATACCGGCTCTGAAACAAGCATTATAAAACCCAATTTCTTGCAAAATTAGAAAAAATTATTAAAAGTAGATCTAGGGGAAAACAATTAGAAATACAAGGTACAAAAACCGTTTCGAAGCTATCGACTTTCGAAAACTACACAAAGTTACTATAGAAGATATGTTTTCAATTCCCAATATCGAAAATATATTGGACAAATAAGAAACAACCTAATATTTTACCTCGTTAAACTTCTCTACACCAAACGGAGATTGTAAATATATATAGGATGCCGGTCGGGCTTCAAAAGATTAATTAACTTTATCCTTAATCATCATAATAATAATATTTAAAAAAAATCTCTAATAAACACCAATGACCATAGTTTTCTTGTCGCATTTGAAAATTTAAATGATTTGATAGCCAATCATACAATTCTTAGATAGCCCGATTTTGCAAAAAAAAAAAATTAAACTTGTGGCAGATGCTATCAATGTTGTAAACGGCTCAGTTAAGACCCACGATTGTAACCCCATTGTCACCATAAGCTAAATTTGGACCACATAGACCCTAGAGTTTCGAAATAATAATGTGTAAAAATACGTTATATTTTAATACGCCCACTGCCACGCCCACAGTATGGAAAAAACCTGCTTTAAAGCTGAAGTTAGGGAGATAGAGTGTTAAAATCTTTACAAGATATGTAGGCACTGTCATATAAAGTTTTTGCCACCCTTACTCTTTGTGGGAGTTTTTCACTAAAATGCTGTTTTCTTCAAAAATGTACATATAAACTGAAAAAAAAATGCTTAAAAAGATATTTTCCAGTATACCGCCCATACAATTTAATACCCTATCCTAATTATACCCTATCCTAAGGGTATATTAATTTTGACACATAGTTTGTAACACCCCTTAATATTCGTTGTATACCCATAAAGTATATATATTTAAGATCAGGACCAAATCCTAAGACTATTTAGCAATGTCCGTCCGTCCGTAAGTAATTTTTAGGCCTTTAAAATTAAGCTAGGAAGCTGAATTTGGACCACATACTCCATAGGGCTCCGAAATGGTTTAGTATAAAATGTTCGCCCAGAATTTAGAAAAAACCGTTTTAAATCAAAAGTTAGAGAGATAGAGTGTTACAACCTGTACAAGATATGTTGGCACCGCATTTAGTTTGTTTATAAGTTTGTCATATGTTTTTTGTTTATTTTATTTTAATTTAATAGAATGAAATAAAAAGCTATCCATCATCTTCTTAATGCTCTTTTCTTTGGGGCATATGTATAGGGTATCATACTGTTCGCCCCAATGGGACTGTAGCCTCTCCTTATGTTTTTTTAATAAATTTCATAGAATAAAATTCCAGTGATGGCTCTTGCCATATTATTGCTGACTTCTTAAATCGTATAAATATTGAAAATAAATTAATAAACACTGCTACCCAAACTGATGATAAAACAACTGAAGATCAAATTTAGTTAGAAACGTACACATTGTTTTAAGAAAGTGTTGCAAACTTGAACGCAAAGAATGAGGTCTTTACAGAAAGCTTAAGAGTTAAATAATCTGGAAGAAAGCCAAGATGTAGATAGTTTGTGGATGTGGATAGTTTGTGCATCCTCATATGCGCAAACTATCCACCATCAGGAACAAAATATGGAGTACCATATTCCTATTCTATGTTTTTAGAGTGCACGCAGTGGCCAATGCATGAATTCTTAACAAAAATAAAAAAAAAATTTGCGGGAACCTAAAAAAAATTAACTGGATTGTACAGTTAAATACCTGAATATAACACACACGTGATGATTTTAATAATTCTTTTTGCATTACGTTATTCGTTTGAACTGGTGCATTCTGCAGCAGCTGTCATTAAATTCGTGGGATTATTTCAAATTCAAGTGGATTATTTAGCAGCGTTTTAATTTATATATGTACATATTTTTTTGATATGGATTCAGTCCCCACAGGTGTTTGATCAATATTTACATAAACTTTTAGTTTTGTGTTATCAAATGAAATGTTGGTGAATTTTGAAAGTTGTTTGTATTTTTTGAAGAAAATTGAGTTTTTCCGTGTTTTTGTCTAAAGTTGTATATATGATTTTTTTTTGGTTGCGTCTGGAGGTGAGTAATCTTCCAAAGGTACCAATGGCCCGTACCATTGGTTATGGCCGATTCAGATATATCTAGTCTGCCTACGTGCAAAACCTCACCCCTCAGAGAGGCACTATGAGATCCGGTCGCGCGCGCTCATAGTAGTAAGAAATTTATTCCTCTCATTTTTTCATTTTAGTGATGTCTACGACTAAGTTACCTTAACAAGTAGTTTACGCTTCTATAGTGTTAATCGCGTTTGGTAGGTAGCTTTCCAGTGAACGCACCTACTAATACCGTCATTGCATGCGGGTTTTCCTTATGGCGCTAGGTCGAACGGTCTTGTTCTTTGTAGTCGGCGCTAAAGGTATGTCACGTCCAGGGTACGAATTATTTTATTATTGCAGTAACCATGAATGCGAGTACGAAGTTTGCGAGCAAAATTTGTTACTTCGTTACTCACGGTAGCAATTCCTAGATCACTGTGAATATCACTATTCCTTACATACTATGGAGCATTCACGATTGCTCTGAGCGTTTTGTTTTGGAATGTTTGTATTATAGCCATATTGCTTCGTTTGGTACAACCCCAAAGTTGTATACCGTATGTCCAAGAAGGTTTTAGCACTTTCTTATACAGGAGCCGTTTGTTGTATACGCTTGTCTTCGAATATCTTCCGAGTAGCCAATACATTTCTCTAAGTCCGATTGCGAGCTCGACGTGCTTTTTCTTAACGTGGTTTCCACTTAAGTTTTGCGTCTAGGGTCATTCCTAGATACTTCGCCTCGTTTACGTATGGTATTTGTTTCGAGTTAATAAGGACAGGTAAGTTGTTTATCCTTTTGTACGTGAAATTGACATGCGTCTACTTGGTCTCGTTAAGGGCAATTCGCCAGGTCTTTGTCCACTCGCATACTTTATTAAGAGCCCGTTGGAGTTTTCCAGTTGATGATTCGACTGACTCATCCATTGCGAGGATAGCCGTATCTTCTGCGAACGTTGCTACGATGGTCCCTTCATCTTGTGGTATATCTCTGCTCTGTAGAGCAGGAATAATATTGGGCCGAGAACGCTTCCTTGTGGAACACAGTCGTGAATTTCCTTGAATTTCGAGAATTCATGTCTAACATGAAAGAGTCTGTTTTCAAGGAACGATTTCAATATTTTGTATAATTTTTCTGGTAGGATTGTCCTTGGCTTATACATTAGGCCTCCTAGATTTGCTCTAGCGCTTATCTCGACGTATCGCAAGCCTTCGACAAGGTATGGCATACGTCGAGAAAAGCGCTAGAGCAAATCTTTTTGCATTCTAGAGCTTTTTCAATTTCATTTGTTATTCGATACGCCTGATCGATTGTGGAATGTTTGAACCGGAAGCCAAATTAATGATCTGGTATCAAGCGTCTTTCTTCAATTACTGGTTGTAATCGTTTTAGCAGAATTTTCTCATAAACCTTAGATATTATCGGCAGTAGCGAAATAGGTCTATATGATTTCTTATCATTTGTATTCTTCCCTGGGTTCGAAACCATAATGACTTCAGCTACTTTCCATTGCCTTGAACATATGAAAGTCTCAGAGAAGCATTTATAATGTACAGCAGCTTAACTAGTGCTCTTTTCGGTAGCTCCCTCAGAACTTCGCCAGTGATTAGATCGTATCCTGGAGCTTTGTTATTTTTCAACTTTCTTACTTTCATTAGAAGCTCGGACAGAGAAACGGCTTTTACTTTATAGTTGTCGGATCGCGTATGAGCATTCGGTTCTTCGTTTAAAGGTAGCCCATCGAACGGCCTGAATGTTTCTTCTATATGCTCGGCAAATAAATCCGTGGGAGTGTTTATCCACGCTGCGTTCTGAATGGCCTCCACAAGACTGTCAACTTCATCTACTACTTCGAGCGGTGTCTTTAGTGGCACATTTAAAGCGACACTTTCTTTGCGCTCTTTTCGGAAAACGTCCCAGTTGGTTTTGTTACTACTTAACCTGGGCGGTCCTATATTTGTTGCTAAACTTCCACCCATTTTCAATTGCTGAGTGGTCTGAGCATAGATCGTAGCATTCTCCGACTTCCGTCAGAGTTTTCTTTAGCCCTTTTGCAATGAAGAAGTCGATGAGATCAGGGATTTTATTTTTGTCAGTTGGCCAATAAGTTAGCTTCACACCACGCTTCATACTGGCTTTGTACATTTGTCTGCCTTTCGTTGAGTTGCATCTTGAACCCCAAAAATTGTGTTTGGCATTAAAGTCCCCACCGATAATAAAAATTGACCCAGAACATATATGAACACGTCAAAACATGTCTTCGAAATATGTCTTATTTGATTGTTTGTTAAGTGTTCCTGTCGGAACTTCAATAAGAATGTGCGACTTTTTGCGGTATTTGAATATATCACTTCTCAAAGTGGTTGTGGTTTCGACTAAAAAAACATGTTTATTTTTTTAAATGTTTGCTTCTGTTTTGTTTTTTTTGTAGGATCAGATTCAACTGATATTCTTATTACGAGGCGTACATCATTTGATTATATGAAGCAATCAGGCAATTTAATTTAGGCAACACATCTTCAAAATTAAAGGAATTCGTTGAAATTCGAACGAAATGTCCGGATCATGCTTAGCCTATGTTGCGAAAGCGGATTACAGTTTTCATGTCTGATTAAAAAAAAGATGCCAAAAATGTTGTAGAAAAGAGAATAAGTTTCTTATTTCTAATAAGACTTAGCTTGATTCTGCAATTACTTACTTACTTACTTAACGGGCTCCCGATCCGTGAAGAGTCCCTGCCTGAGATACGGCAGCCTTCCACCCTCTGCGATCCCGAGCACGCTGCTTCCAGTTGTCCAGACCAAGCGCTCTGGCATCCGCGATATCTTGGTCTTTAAAACGAAGGTTCGGTCTTCCTTGTCGTCTCGAACCTGGGGGCTGGGATTCGAAGATCCTCTTGGCTGGAGCTTTGTTGTCCATTCGCTCGATGTGGCCGAGCCAATCTAGTCGACAAGTTTAAGCTTTTCGGACTACATCCACATCTTGGTACAGCTCATAGAGTTCGCGGTTGTATCTTTTCCCCCATTTGTCATCCTCGCACACAGGATCAAATATCCGTCGAAGGATTTTTCTTTCAAAAGATCCCAGTATTAACTCTCCTTTCCTGCTTATCGTCCACCACTCGGCGTCGTATAGCAGAACTGGCAGGATGAAGGTTCTGTAGAGCATGCACTTTGTCCTTCGAGTTAGGAGTGAACCCAATTGTTTTCCCAACCGAAGTAGCAGCGGTTTCCTAGGGTAATTCTTCGACGGATATTCACTAAGATGTCATTTGTGGAGTTGATGTTTACCCCGAGGTACTCCATAACTACCTCGAAGTTGCTGCTATCAAGAGTGACATTTTGTCCTAGTCGGTGGACAGATGATTGTTTGCTTGTTGATAGCATATATTTAGTCTTGTCCTCATTCATTTCAAGGCCAACTAGTTTGATTCTGCAATTAGTTTCAAGTACTATGCAGTTTCTGAAAAAAAGTGGTCGTCCTAAAAAAAGTTTCGATGAAGCTTCGCCAGGTAGCAAACGCCTAAAAACTGTGGATTTCAGACCTTCACGGCAAGTGGAAGCATCCAAGCTTGTGAGAGATTTTACCTCCAATTCGTCCAAAAGAACTGCAATATATAGGTTGGCATACAAGAAATTTGAAGGCGCTAAGAAAAAACAACTTTTTGGGAGAGAAGCTTTGTCGATGTTTGTTGAAGCCAAACGTACAAGACACCAATACAACATAATAAGATTGAATGCTAAGTCTAAGTTTCCGTTGTATAAAAAAATACAACTTGCTAAAAAAAGAATGTTATCCCGCGAAAGAACATATTACTGCTACGGATATTGTTGCTAATATTAAATTACAGCCTTTGTATGATTCAGTATACAATCAATCGGCTATTAGAAGCTCAAAAGCAAGTTTTGGAAGTGCAACAAACGGATTCCTTGAATAATTTAGAAGTTTACGCTTCTATAGTGTTAATCGCGTTTGGTAGGTAGCTTTCCAGTGAACGCACCTACTAATACCGTCATTGCATGCGGGTTTTCCTTATGGCGCTAGGTCGAACGGTCTTGTTCTTTGTAGTCGGCGCTAAAGGTATGTCACGTCCAGGGTACGAATTATTTTATTATTGCAGTAACCATGAATGCGAGTACGAAGTTTGCGAGCAAAATTTGTTACTTCGTTACTCACGGTAGCAATTCCTAGATCACTGTGAATATCACTATTCCTTACATACTATGGAGCATTCACGATTGCTCTGAGCGTTTTGTTTTGGAATGTTTGTATTATAGCCATATTGCTTCGTTTGGTACAACCCCAAAGTTGTATACCGTATGTCCAAGAAGGTTTTAGCACTTTCTTATACAGGAGCCGTTTGTTGTATACGCTTGTCTTCGAATATCTTCCGAGTAGCCAATACATTTCTCTAAGTCCGATTGCGAGCTCGACGTGCTTTTTCTTAACGTGGTTTCCACTTAAGTTTTGCGTCTAGGGTCATTCCTAGATACTTCGCCTCGTTTGCGTATGGTATTTGTTTCGAGTTAATAAGGACAGGTAAGTTGTTTATCCTTTTGTACGTGAAATTGACATGCGTCTACTTGGTCTCGTTAAGGGCAATTCGCCAGGTCTTTGTCCACTCGCATACTTTATTAAGAGCCCGTTGGAGTTTTCCAGTTGATGATTCGACTGACTCATCCATTGCGAGGATAGCCGTATCTTCTGCGAACGTTGCTACGATGGTCCCTTCATCTTGTGGTATATCTCTGCTCTGTAGAGCAGGAATAATATTGGGCCGAGAACGCTTCCTTGTGGAACACAGTCGTGAATTTCCTTGAATTTCGAGAATTCATGTCTAACATGAAAGAGTCTGTTTTCAAGGAACGATTTCAATATTTTGTATAATTTTTCTGGTAGGATTGTCCTTGGCTTATACATTAGGCCTCCTAGATTTGCTCTAGCGCTTATCTCGACGTATCGCAAGCCTTCGACAAGGTATGGCATACGTCGAGAAAAGCGCTAGAGCAAATCTTTTTGCATTCTAGAGCTTTTTCAATTTCATTTGTTATTCGATACGCCTGATCGATTGTGGAATGTTTGAACCGGAAGCCAAATTAATGATCTGGTATCAAGCGTCTTTCTTCAATTACTGGTTGTAATCGTTTTAGCAGAATTTTCTCATAAACCTTAGATATTATCGGCAGTAGCGAAATAGGTCTATATGATTTCTTATCATTTGTATTCTTCCCTGGGTTCGAAACCATAATGACTTCAGCTACTTTCCATTGCCTTGAACATATGAAAGTCTCAGAGAAGCATTTATAATGTATAGCAGCTTAACTAGTGCTCTTTTCGGTAGCTCCCTCAGAACTTCGCCAGTGATTAGATCGTATCCTGGAGCTTTGTTATTTTTCAACTTTCTTACTTTCATTAGAAGCTCGGACAGAGAAACGGCTTTTACTTTATAGTTGTCGGATCGCGTATGAGCATTCGGTTCTTCGTTTAAAGGTAGCCCATCGAACGGCCTGAATGTTTCTTCTATATGCTCGGCAAATAAATCCGTGGGAGTGTTTATCCACGCTGCGTTCTGAATGGCCTCCACAAGACTGTCAACTTCATCTACTACTTCGAGCGGTGTCTTTAGTGGCACATTTAAAGCGACACTTTCTTTGCGCTCTTTTCGGAAAACGTCCCAGTTGGTTTTGTTACTACTTAACCTGGGCGGTCCTATATTTGTTGCTAAACTTCCACCCATTTTCAAGGTAATTGCTGAGTGGTCTGAGCATAGATCGTAGCATTCTCCGACTTCCGTCAGAGTTTTCTTTAGCCCTTTTGCAATGAAGAAGTCGATGAGATCAGGGATTTTATTTTTGTCAGTTGGCCAATAAGTTAGCTTCACACCACGCTTCATACTGGCTTTGTACATTTGTCTGCCTTTCGTTGAGTTGCATCTTGAACCCCAAAAATTGTGTTTGGCATTAAAGTCCCCACCGATAATAAAAATTGACCCAGAACATATATGAACACGTCAAAACATGTCTTCGAAATATGTCTTATTTGATTGTTTGTTAAGTGTTCCTGTCGGAACTTCAATAAGAATGTGCGACTTTTTGCGGTATTTGAATATATCACTTCTCAAAGTGGTTGTGGTTTCGACTAAAAAAACATGTTTATTTTTTTAAATGTTTGCTTCTGTTTTGTTTTTTTTGTAGGATCAGATTCAACTGATATTCTTATTACGAGGCGTACATCATTTGATTATATGAAGCAATCAGGCAATTTAATTTAGGCAACACATCTTCAAAATTAAAGGAATTAATTTTATAATACATATATTTAGTCTTGTCCTCATTCATTTCAAGGCCAACTAGTTTGATTCTGCAATTAGTTTCAAGTACTATGCAGTTTCTGAAAAAAAGTGGTCGTCCTAAAAAAAGTTTCGATGAAGCTTCGCCAGGTAGCAAACGCCTAAAAACTGTGGATTTCAGACCTTCACGGCAAGTGGAAGCATCCAAGCTTGTGAGAGATTTTACCTCCAATTCGTCCAAAAGAACTGCAATATATAGGTTGGCATACAAGAAATTTGAAGGCGCTAAGAAAAAACAACTTTTTGGGAGAGAAGCTTTGTCGATGTTTGTTGAAGCCAAACGTACAAGACACCAATACAACATAATAAGATTGAATGCTAAGTCTAAGTTTCCGTTGTATAAAAAAATACAACTAGCTAAAAAAAGAATGTTATCCCGCGAAAGAACATATTACTGCTACGGATATTGTTGCTAATATTAAATTACAGCCTTTGTATGATTCAGTATACAATCAATCGGCTATTAGAAGCTCAAAAGCAAGTTTTGGAAGTGCAACAAACGGATTCCTTGAATAATTTAAAGCTGATATGTGAGTGGAGCTTGGATGGTTTAGCACAATAAGAATACCAACAGCATTTTTTTGATGCAAATGCTAAGATAGGTAGGTAAGTTGATGGATGCCCCTGTGACCTCAGTCACTTCTCATTTAGACCAGCAGTTGTGTCCATTGTGTCTATCTGGGTACCTTTCCTTGAACTTGAAAAACACCTGAAAATATAAACGAAGACACTCGCTGGTATGTGCAAAGTGACGCTCTCTTAAAACCAACCCGATTTGTATACAAATCTGAGTAGTTCTTTTAGCTCGGCTTTGCCGACATCCTCCAGCTCATCATAAAAATATCTGCCTAGTAAGTACTGGGATATCCTTGCGGTTTAACCCGATCATGAATTTTGATCCCATTTTGTTGACGGTGGGCCATAGCTCTTTTGTATGTCGGCACATATCGAGTTGTGTCCAACGTAGGTTAGTTCTACTCAAGGACTGAGTGTCGATTTTGCGTGCGATGGTGCTTAGCGTTGTTCTTGCTGAGTCAAGTACCAGTGATGCATTCATTTCTGACCCTGATCTTGCAAGCTTGTCCGCTTCCTCGTTTCCCGGGATATCAGTGTGTCCTGGCACTCAGCTGAGGGTTACTCTGTTGACAGCTGATAACTCGTCTAACAACTTCCTGCATTGGCTCACAGCCCTTGACTTCACCACATCTGATTTCACGGCTTTTATGGCCGCTTGACTATCAGAGTAGATGGTGATCATCCTGTTAGCAATACAGTGCCTTCAATGGCAGCTATCTCCGCCTGAAAAACGCTACAGTCGTCGTTCATTCTGAAGGATTTGCTTAATCCTAGGGATTCACAGAAGATGCCTGCGCCTGTTCCGATGTTCATTTTGGAGCCTTCGGTGTAGATGGCAATCTCTTCCTTTTTCGTGACTGCATTTTCATCCGTTATTCTGGTATTGAATCCCCTACTGAAGGTGAATGTCGAAGGCAGGTAGTCTGTTTCTGGTGTGCTTGCAGTGGCGCACCATGTAAGTTCTGCAGAGGCGGTCTGACGGCCGTTTTAGTCGCCTTACTGCTGCAGTAAATATGTAATGGCATGAGATAGAGTAGTATCTCCAAAGCTGTAGTGTCTGTCGGCCTTAGGGACCCAGTTATACCCATGCAAGCCACCCTTTGGACAATGGTGAGATTGGAGAGAAGATATTTCTTTTCCAGAGCCTTACACCAAACAACTGCACCGTGAGTCAGGGTGGGCCTTACAACCGTTGGGTACAACCAGTGTACCATATGTGGTTTAAGTCCCCATTTTTTGCCGAAAGTTTTGCGACAGGCGTGCAATGCCTCGTACTCCCGCTTAACGCGGTCATCTACATTCTCTGTCCAGTTAAGCCCGGAATCTAAGATAACTCCCAGGACTCCAGCGTTTCTTTATGAGTCTCAGTCCAACTACCGATTTTCATAGCGAGGATACCTGTATTGGTACCTTGGATAGAACTTCCCTGAGCCTCGACGCCTCTGTTGTTGACTCCATCGATTCGCAGAAACTTCTCCACGAGTTCCTCTTAGAGTATCTGATCTCTTTTTTAAGGATTTTTACGATCTCCCTGTATGTTTTCCATTCGATGAGACCCTCTTTTGCAAGGTTCCACCTAGATCTTGGGCTTTTAATGAGCTACGTGATCTTGAAGTTGCACCACGCCGGGCGGTTTTTCCTTTTGCTACTGCCAATTGGGCAGGATTTTTCGAAGGCGGCAGAGAACGCCCCGGTAAGGTATTCAACTATGTCCTCGACTTCTTACTCGGAGGCGGGATCTCTGCTAGGGCAGGGGATTTTAATCCTCTGAAGTTCTTTTTTGAACCTTTCCCAGTTCACTCTTCTTGGGTTTCTGAAAACTTTCCTGTCCTGAAAGCCGACCAGTAGGTCAAAGAGTATCCAGCAGTGATCTAATAGAGATGTCCTGCTAGATACCCTCCAGGTAGCGACTTGAACAAGAATGTTTTGGAATACAAAAGTTATGTCCAAAACCTCCTTTCTGTGCGCTGTAATGAAGGTGGGATCGAGACGAGAAGATTGGAGCAGAAGACAAAATCAAAAAAAGCCTCACCCCTAGTGTTGATGTCAGAGCTGCCCCATATAATAACACATAACATCACAACTTAAGACTACGTTTTTCTTACTTTGCTCGGACGCTGTCACTGCCTCTGATTTTCACCACAGTCAGGTCACTTGTACTGAAATGATATGACACTAGTATTTGAAGGTTGTTCTTCGTTAGAATACAAGTTCTCACCTTTCCTTTGTTACTATTGTAAAAAGTACAATAGTTCTTCAGCCCCAATCCTAAAACTCTTTTCTTATTGACCCAGGGTTTTTGCATTAGGGCTAGATCCATCTGCTCCTTTTCGAGTAGCCTCCACCACCATCGCAGTTGCCTTACTATCGTCGGCCGTCCGTTTGAGGAGCTCGAGGCTGACCTCACTCGCTGCGAACGAGAGCGACAATTGTAGGCTCGCCTTCATGGATTCGGGCGATTCATCGAAGATGACGATGTAGCCCCTGTTTCAATGCTTCGGCTCTTCCTCGCTGACAATCCTGCATTGGAATCTGGGGTTTTTGCGCTTGTCGCACACGGAGGCTGTTGCTTTTGTCAATTCCCATGTTTGCGATTCGAGGCCTGGTGCTGGCTCACAGTTCAGTTCATGGGGCTTCCGGTGGCCACACTTAATTAAGCCTTTTTCGGCGCTTTGGGGGCGTCTTCCGAAGACCGCATTCATTTTGAGGCGAACTCTTCTCTTCTCTGCCTCTCCGCAATTTTGCTCTGTAATCCGTTCAGGTCCGGTTTGTTATCGGTACCATGGATTTGTTTTCCTCCTCCCCTGACAGTGACGCTCCTGTTGCCCTTCAGGTCAGTCTTAGCAGAGACGTCGACCCTCGGCTTTCCAGATATACGTACTATGCCGGACGAGAATTTTAGCCTTAGGCCTTATCCTGGCCGGAGGCCTCGTGGCTACGTCGTTGGCAATCGTCTCTCTGGCTCACTCTAGCGATTCGAGCTCTTTCTGAGTGCGAGAGGAGCTTTCTTTGGCAGTCAGTATGCCATAGAGGTATCTGGCCTTATTGAACAACCTCTTATGCATAAGCCCAGGGGTTGTCCTCTTTGTTTCTGCCGGAGTTCCCGTCAGACCCGTCTGAGGGTTCAGCTAACAGCTGCTCTTCCCGTTCCTTAAAGATTTCCTCGTCAGTTAGACCGCCTTCAAGGGCGTCATATACGTTGCATGGATTAACCGATACTGTGTCGTCCATTCGGTTGGCACATTGCGTGCCTTCACCCTCTTCCTTGTTTTTTGTGTTTTTGTTAGTTCTGAAATTTTGGTTCCACGAGTATGTCCGGAAACACGGTCCGTCCCGGCAGAGCCGACTTACCGGGATAAGGCACTTATACAACCGAACTTACCTGAGCGTCGGCGGGGACCGTTCGCGACCAGTTCTTTAACCACTACCAACCATGCATTCCTCAGCACGGGTACCTCAACACCTTGACTTCAAAGTGGGATTTTATTTTTCGGGTTTTCTCCCTGCTGCACTCTTACTAGGAGTTTTGGAGGACTTAGTCGCCCGTCTCATATTCCAATCGTCTGGGGTAGCCCTGCCAGTGGTAAGCTTCCGTTACAGCCTACTCCTGGCAGTGTTAATCCGGAAAAAAGGTTCGGAGTCGGCGTAAGCCCGCACACCACGCCAAGGTGTCGCTCCATGCACGGGCAAATGCTAAAGACACTAGTGTCTTCATTATATCCTTAGTACCCATACGATTGATCATAAACAATCCAGGAGAACGTCAGCAACTAATTATATTGAAAAATAAAAGACCCTCATCAACATGACACTGCAGACCAATTAAGCTTATCTTTCAGCATGAAACAACAGAATTGCTAAAGATTTCAATAACTTAGAAAAAGTATCCTACATTCATGTAATAGACACCACTTGATTAGAATTCGGATTATCAGTGCCGCGTGCCTGGATACGTTTCTTCGAATGTTTGTTGCACTTTACTTACAAACTACCTCTGAAGAAGTGGCAAGCTCGTGGAGAGGAAGAAAAGAAAATCTTTGCTGAGATAAAAAAAATAAATCCAAAGTAAATTTGAAACTGAGATGGGATTAGTAGTCGATAAGCCAAAACCTGGCTTTAGAAGCAGTAACGATGGAAATACGGCTAGGAGATTTTTCAGCGATCCAGAAGTTGCCGCAAAGATTCCAACCCAGTAATCTTGATGTTATAAAAAGGTTTAAAATTGTCTTGCAAACTATGGCTAGTCCCTACGAAATTAATGTGGACAGGTTTGAAAAAAATGAATTTGGTACCCAATGCCACCTACAATCCACAAAGTTATAATTCATGGCTCAGCCGTAACAGAGCATGCCTTATTGCTTGTAAGTCAACTAAGTGAGGAAGCACAGGAGACACGCAACAAAGAAGTTAAAAGACACAGAGAAAGTTTTTCGCGTAAATTATCGCGTGTCAAAACCAAATTCGAAATTGACGCCTTATTTCTTCGAACCCGTTTATAACAAGTTTGAGAAAACTGCCCCAAAAACGGGCTTATAATATTGAGAAGGATGTTCTTGATTTGTTGAAGGCACCTAAACTTCCGATTACTTCGGACACTTCCCCTTGTTACTAAACACTAGATGTGTGCTTTTTAGTAATTTTCCAAGGGTTGAGTGCCTTTAAATAATTTTTGCCTAGAATTCATGCATTTAGCCTCTGTGTGAAGGGTAAAGAACGGGAGTTTGAAAATGTTTTAAGAAATATTCGAATCTCTGTCGATAAAAACAACAATCTTAAAGAAAATGGATCTATTCATATCGCAGTGATGGAGAATGTAATGAACTGTAACAAAAAATGACCGAGACGGCTAAACCTATAAAAGCAAATTCTTGTTATCTTATTTCATATGAATGAGGTAGGGTTTCAAATAAGGGAATAACAAAAAAAATGTGCCGTAGTAATACACTAATTAAATAATTATTATTAATTATAATTGTGAAATTTGATCTTCAGCAAAATATGATAGAAACCCGATAATAAATAAGTTCTCTCTTACAGAATCAACATCAACATTAAACGGAATAGTCCATGTTAATGTTTATGTCAGTAGCAAACATTTATTTATAGTTTTCTTAGAAAAATCTTCAAAGTATGGATAATTCGGATGTTGAAAGGTTAAGTAATACCAGGATTAATATCATATCTTGGACACTTTTTACCCAAATTGGTTTTTATTGGCAGCCAGTACCTAAATATTTGATACATTTTGAAAAATAATAAATAAATAAAATTTGTCGGTAGTTCCATTTTTCAAATAGGAGATTCCTCTTACGAACGGCGAATAATATTAAACTCGTTTTTGTTTGTAAAGAGTGGGGCTGATTAGCGCTGTGTCACGGATAAATCTTTTGTGTGCCCTATGAAGTTAGTAATTTATTTGCTCTGGCGAAAATCCTAGGTCTTTGATGAACCTTACGATTGTTGAGGCCGATGATTGGTTCTGTGAGTCCTTTGAAGCATTTGACCCTCTTTTGGATTATTGCAGAGCATTCGCATAGGATGTGTTCTGCCGGTTCAGGTTGTTCTAAGCAGAGTCGACACACATCTGTAGAGCTTTTTCCCATTTTCATGATACGATGATTCAGGGCGCAGTGACCAATTAGGAAGTCAGTTACGACACTAGCATCAAGTTTGCTCATAGAGAGGATCTGAAGAGCTCGTTTTTTGTTGCCAAGTCCAATGAATTTTTTAGCATGTCGTAACCCTTGGATGGAGTACAAATGGGATGTACGCATTTGGTGTTCCCAAGTATTGAGTTCAACTTTTACCCATATTACTGATGGGTAGTCGCAGAGCCTCTTCGTGCTAGCTCACGGGCCTCTTCACTGCCGAGAATTTCTTCGTGTCCTGGAACCCAACAAAGAATCACCCTGTTATGGGATGTGAGTTGTTTTAGAATGGTTACGCAGTTCCAAACAAGTTGAGAGTTAAACTTGTAGAAATTAAGAGCTTAACTGTCTGAGAGGATGTAGATATCCGACCTTCTGAGGTAACGCCTTAAGCATTCTCTGGCATAAACTTCTGCTTGGAAGATTGATGTTGTGTGTCCTAGGGGAACTGAAGTTTTGTCCGCTCCTACACCCGTTGACATTTTTGATCCATCCGTGTACCAGACTGAGTGCGATCTGTTTAGCCTAGGGCCTCCAGTTTCCCACACCGAGCGGTCAGGTATGGTGATGTGAAATTGTCGATAAAAGTTTACTTTTGTGGGCATGAGGTCCGTGACTTGAATCGAGGGGGTATGTATGATTTTTGAGGAGATTAAAATAATTAAGTGTCCTGTGAGATCGCCCTGATTGAATTTTGTTGCGAAGTGAAGTTTTGATGCGCTTGAGGCAGCGCACTTCTACCTTCGTGCCTGTAGTGGTGGGAGGTTAAGGAGTTCCTCTAAGGCAGCAGAAGGGCAGGAGCGCATGGCACCTGTAATTCCGATGCAAGCTAGTCTTTGTATCCTTTGAAGTGCTTTCTGGGAAGAAATTTTGTTTACCTTTTCCACCACACTAAAGCTGAATAAGTAATGATTTGTATGACTATGGTTTGGTAGGTATAATCTATAAATTTTGGACATAGACCCCATTTCTTACCAAAGAGTTTAGAGCATGCCCATAATAAAGCATTTGCTTTATTTAGGGTGCGTTCTAGGTGAGCATTCCAAGTAAGCTTATGATCAAGTACGATACTGAGATATTAAACTTTGGGAATTGTATAGGGGCGTTGTTTAGTGATAAAGTTAGCAGGATGTGATTCCTTTTCTGGGTGAAGGGAACAATAGTTGTTTTTGAGGGGTTAACGGTTAGGCCTTTGCCTTGACACCAGTTCCACAGTTTTATAAAGGCAGTTTGCATAAGCCCAGAAATGGTGGCACCATGTTTGCTTCTTACAATAATTACTATGTCGTCAGCAAAGCCCTGTGTGCTAAGCCCAGAGCTATTGAGGTCGTCCATGACGATTGACCAGAGTGAGGGGACAGAACGACCCCTTGGGGACAACCTTCAACTGCTTTTGTAGAGATGGATGTCGGACCAAGTTGGCAGACATTGATCTGCTGCTCAACATTTATTGTATCCAGCTTATGGTTAGTTTGTCTATTTGATATTGGCGGCTCTTTTAATGGAGGAGTACGACGTATGGTTGAAGGCCGCAGCAATGTCTAGAAAGGAGCAGAGTGCAATTTCGTTGGAATCTAGCGAGCCTTCTATCTTCTTTACTAAATGATGTAGGGCTGTGATCTTAGATTTACCACTTTGATATGCGAATTAATTTCTTTTGACGGGATTTTCTATAAGAAAGGAATTGCATATACGATAGTCTACCATTAACTTTCAAGAAGAAAGAAGTTAGGCTAATTAGTGATGGATATCATTTCATTTTATGAAATTATTAAAGAAAAATATATTTTGAACAAACGCCCCCAGACAGTGGGCGTGGCCAAAAGCTTTGTATGGGTATGAAAACATTTTTGTTAAATATCTTGTTAAATATTTGTTTTCAGTTTCTATGAAAATTTTCGCGTGAAACAACCCCACAAAAAGTAGGCGTGGCAAACATTTATATATGACAGACTTATAAAGCAGGGCAGTGCCTATATATCTTGTGAAGGTTCTAACACTCTATCGCTCTAACTTTAAAATATGCAGTGGGCGGATTTAAAAACTTTTAACACTTTGCCATTTCGGGACCCTAGGGAGTATATGCTCTAAATTTCAGCTTCCTAGCATAAATTTAAAGGCCTCAAAAGTTGATACCGACGGACGGACGGACGGACATTGCTAAATAGCCTTAGGATTTGGTCCTGATAATAAAGAAATATACTTTAATGGGTCTACGACGAATATTAATGGGTGTTACAAGCTATGTGGCAAAATTAATATACCCTTAGGATAGGGTATAAAAATGAATCTTCAAAATCGTCTTCTGCGAAATAAAAATTCGGAACCTTCTTTCAAAATGATTAACAGAACGGTGATGTCAAAAATAAACTAATATTTTGCTACAAATGCTGGAAACTCTATTCAAGTTCAGAATAAATATCTCAAAAAATAAAACATAAGTAAAAAACATAAGGAAAGGCTACAGTCCGCTTGGGGCGAATAGTATTATACCCTATCCTTATCCCTATGTACCCCAAAAAAAAAAAAGCATTAGGAAGATGATGGATAGCATTTTATTTCATTCTATGAAATTTATAGAAAAAAAATTATTTTTTTCAAAAAACGCCCCCAAAAAGTGGGCGTGGCCAAAAACTTCATATGACAAATTAATAAAGGTGGGAAGTATCTACATATCTTGTGAAGGTTGTACAACTTTATCTCTCTAACTTAAGCCTTAAAACGGTTTTTTCTAAATTGTGGGCGTGGCAGTGGGCGTATTATGAAAATTTTAACACTTTACCATTTCGGAATCCTAGGGAGTATATGTTCTAAATTTCAGCTTCCTAGCATAATTTTAAAGGCCTCAAAAGTTGATACGGACGGACATTGCTAAATAGTCTTAGATTTTGGTCCTGATCATAAATATATATACTTTTAGGGGTCTGCGACGAACATTAAGGGGTGTTACAAACTATGTGTCAAAATTAATATACCCTTAGGATAGGGTATAACAAGGAAAGGCTTCAGTCCACTTGGGGCGAACAGTATGATACCCTATCCTTATCCCTATGTACTCCGAAGAAAAAAAGCTTTAGGAAGATGATGGATAGAATTTTATTTCATTATATGAAATTTATAGAAATAAAAAATATTTTTTGGAAAAAACGCCCCCAAAAAGTTATCGGGCCATGTTGAACGAATTTTTGTTCACAAAAATTGAAGAGGAGGATATTGGCAACATTTGGTTTCAACAGGACGGCGCTACGTGCCACACAGCCGAAGCTACACTCGATGTTTTGCGCCCTGTTTCAAAAAAAAAAAGTTATTTGGCGGACCCTGTATCATGGTAGATGAGATCGGTAACTTGAGTACATAACGTCTTCTGCTTTATCCTTTCACAGAGGTGCCAAAGTGTGGTTTTTCCAACAGCCTCTAATTGCTTTCAGTATGGTCCTAGATCGTAGTATATGACTAAATTCCGAGTATGCGTTACTAGGCTAGATGTTCCGATATCAAATCTTTTGATTTAAATAATTGTGATTTAAGTGCACCTCCATTGTAAACAGAAGAAATTAAATTTAAAAATTGTGAACAGAATTCAGAAGAATCCTGAGTTACGTCTGTAACATGATGACAGGAAACGTCAGGCCGGAAATCTTAGATTTTGTAAATTCTTTAAATAAGTACCGATAACATGATGTCGTTTCCTGTCCGACCGGATGAACAATAAATTATTATATTGAAAACAATTCATTCTCGACACTGCATAAACAAATTCAGCTTTCAATTGCCAATTAAATAATGTAAAAATTTAGTCTTGCCTCAACGCTCATAGACTTCTGCTGTTAATAAAAACTTGAATCGTGTTCTTAATTTCTTTCCTTTTCTTTACTTAAAATTATAAAACAAATCTCTGAAGCGAACAAGATATATAACTCGCGTGTCTTACAAATCCAAAATTCGTTTTATTACAAATAGGCTAATGCCCAAGCAGTTTTAATTTCAAGTATATTACCAGGATTGAAAGGAAAAATCCCAGCAGAAGCACCTTCTCTATCCATAATAGTTGGCGCTCGAGATTTCTCTGGTCTATAATAGAGGCCAAGAAGGCAAGTGTGTTGTTTATGCGCGAAATTTCGTATTTCATCTTCCACGATATTATGTATTTTTTTTTAATACCTGAACTTACATCTTCGAATTCCATTACCTTAGGAAAGCCTGTGGCATTTCTTTTCGAATTAATGTAATTCCAAAACGATTTTCTGTTGCGCTTTACCGACGACTCTACAAACAAGATATATTGCCTGTATAAAAACCGCTTTAAAAATTCATATTCTTTCCTGAATCTCAAAAAAAACTTCACGGTAAGAATAGTTTTATTTGATATAAGTTAAACTATATTATATTAAAATATCATAAAAACATAAGGAAAGGCTACAGTCCGCTTGGGGCGAACAGTACGATACCATATCCATATCCCTATATGCCCCAAAGAAAAAAGCATTAAGGTGATGGATATCATTTCATTCTATGAAATTTATGAAAAAAAAAATATTTTTTTTGGGCGTGGCCAGAAACTTTGTATGGGCGATATATTGGAAAAAATATTTTCTAAATATTTTGTTAAACATTTTTTTTCAGTTTCTATGAAAATTTTCGCTGAAAACAGCATTTTAGTGAAAAAAGCCCACAAAAAGTAGGCGTGGCAAAAAATCTTATATGACAGACTTATAAAGGAGGGCAGTGCCTACATATCTTGTAAAGGTTCCAATACACTATCTCTCTAACTTTAGTCTTAAAATGTTTTTTTTCTAAATTGTGGGCGTGGCAGTGGGTGGATTTAAAAACTTTTAACACTTTACCATTTCGAGACCCTAAGGAGTATATGCTCCAAATTTCAGCTTCCTAGCATAAATTTAAAGGCCTCAAAAGTTGATACGGACGGACGGACGGACGGACTAATGACACTGCTATGATGACATTGGTTTTATTTCTAGCTTTGAGTAGATTAATTTGTTTTGTACCATTAACCTGTAACTCCCTTATCATTTCGAGGGATATTTCTTCTTCTATGTTCCCTAGTAGTGACCTTGGTTGCCACATTGCAGGCAGCGGCTGATGTTTTGTAATCTCGCTAGATGTTAATAATTTCCCATTCGTTTGGATTGTGACGTTTAAGTGCTTGATGACGTATGTGTCTTTTAAGCTGAGGTCAATGTTCACGGAGTAGTTGAATTGGTTGAGTAATAATATGCCAGGAGAAATTTCTTCGACTGATGGGACGTGTTGATTGTTAATGATGACGCAGCTTGGGATTTCACTTCTTAGGAGGTTTGGGATGTACGTACTGTTACTTATATCTATAATATTATTATTATTACAAATAGAATGATCTTTAAAATTTTTACAATTTTGATTGATTCCACATATGCTATTTTTACATTTTAAAATTCGATCATAAGGGATTTTAATAATTTTTGTATCAATTCTAACAGCCTTAATTATTAACATTTGACATATTTCTAAACTGGTTGTTGGCAAACTTATTATGTAAACTATATTTTTACCATCGGAAGCGATTTTAATGTTGGTATATTCAAGTGCTTCGTCGATGTTAACAAAGGAATGTTTTCTGACTTAAGCATTTGTTCTGTAATGTTTATTTCAGTGTTTGACAAGATGAAGGAATTGATTATATTAGCTTTTGCCCAATGGATAGCATAGGCTATATTGATTACCTCTTCTTTGATCAACTCTAGTTCGTTCTTTATTTTAAATAATGCTTTATCCTTGTCTTTCTTTTCTTCGTTAATGATTCTTAGAATGTTATTTGTCATGTTAGTTATTTCATAAATCTTGTCTATTGTTACTCGGTTAATAATTGCTTGCCTATTGTTACTCTTGAGGACGTTATTCATTTTTTCTACCAATATTTCATGATCGTGGTGGTCTGGATTCCCAGCAATCCATTTCCACGCACTGCCGATGAAGTTCAATGATCTCTTGTCTCTCTTATTTACTTTGAGTCTTGATAGGTGGCTTTTGATTCCAAGGACCTCGTAGGATAGGAAGGGGTAAAGAGAGTGATTGGTATTCGGATTTGATTTCAATGTCTTTTCTATTGCGTTTATTAATTCTTCGTATGCCTCTATATCAATAATATGGATAATTTTGAAGTATCCATTTTGCAACTTCGCGGTTCCTGCGTCAATTTTGATCAATTGTGAGTTTGAATAGTCCAGGATTTGGGGTGTTTGCTGCGCACAAGGGCAACAGGAATCTATTGGATGGAGAATGTCAAGTTTTTATCAGACTTTTGTAAATGATTTTTCCGGTGTTGGTTATTATGGTGGAATTTCTATTTTACTTTACAATTTCCTTCTTGTATTTTGGAGAGAGCTTATTACCTATTCTTTTATTGATTTTAACGTAGATTATCTATCTATTATCTCCTACTGAATAATTGTTGTGTTATGGTAGTCAAGGTCGGTAGTTTGTTTGTCTTTTTTTGTTACTTTAACAATGTTTTTTTAATAATGCCCTGTCTTTCCTCTAGTAGTTTTTCGGGGTTATTTATCGCATTCCTTGCAAAAAATGCGTCTATGGGTTTTTTATTTATGGTGGAGTGGATGGATCTATTATATTCGAAAATGGCTTTGTCCAGTAGTTCTGAGAATGTGCTGTACGTCTGCTCAGACTTGAGACAGCGCATCAATTCAGATAGGGTTGAATGGAAACGTTCCACTTGTCCATTTACTGAACTACTATATGGGGGTGCTTTGAATATTTTTATTTTAAAGAAGTTTTCTAGCATTCTAGCATAGATAAAATAGAGCTTGAGCTTAGGGCTTTTTCGTTGTCTACTATAATGGATTCAGGAACTCCAAAGGATAACACGAGTTCTCTAAGGGGTTGTTTAATGTCTTCTGATTCTCTTGATTTGATAATTCTTGCCCAGGCGTATTTGGAGAATTTATCAATTGCTGTCAGAATAATTTTTTTATCAGAAAAATAATGATCCAAATGTAAGATTTGGCCAGGATATTGGGGAATTGGTGTTGGTCGTAAAATCGGCTTACTCGGGTGTCTATCATACTTATGTTCCTTGCAGGTTTTATCTGTAAATTTTCTTATCTTAGCTTGCGTCTGTGGGAAATACCATTTATGTAATAATTGAAATTTGTTTTCGCGGCTAATTCGATGCGCGCGGTTGTGTTCCTTTATGATTTCTAATTCCTGACTTTTCGTCTATTATGTCTGTGACCATGTTCCTAGCATATCGGACTCTGTATTGGCGAAAATGTGAAGGGAATATTTCCTGAATTTTTCATAGAAAGGACTCTTCTATTTTTATTCCTTTTATTACTGAGGGGTTGAAATGTCTTTTTAAAATGTTAATGAGTTTCCCCTGAGAGTATTCGGATTCAACTATGGTGTGGCGGTGGTATATAGGAAATATTATTTCGGATTGGTATGACGATATATCGCCAATACTAAGGAAAACTTGGTTTGTGAAGATGTTTATTGGTTCGTTTGATTTTTGAACCAAATCACGTTTGGAACTTTCGTTGCTGTGTTGGGTTAGTGTTAGGTGTTGAGATAACACAGCACCTAAAGCGTAGTCTGAGGCGTCTGTGGTGAGATGGAATTCTTTATTGATGTTTGGGTAGGTAAGAACTACGTCTTTGGATGTTAGTGAATTTCTTATTTTGTCGAACGCCTCTATAGCTTCGTTGTTTAAATGGACGAGTTGTTTTGCTGAAGCTTGTTTGGAAACTCGGCCGTCTTCCCCTCTTAAAAGGGCTGTTAGGGGTTTGGCGAGTTTGGCGTAATCTTTAATAAACATGCGGTAAAACCCCGCCAGACCTAAAAAGGATCGAAAATCTTTAAGTGTCTTTGGGTAAGGGAATTTGGTTATGGCCTCTACCTTGGTTGGGTTCGTTTATTAGGCACAACCCATACAGGTGCGTTGTATGGGGACCGAGAGGGCCTGATAATTCCATCACGGAGAAGTTGGTTTATCTGTTTTTCTACTTCACCTTTCAGACTCATTGGGTATGGGTATGATTTTGAAAAGACTGGTTCTTCATTTGTTGTCCTAATCCTACCTAATCTCACCTTGACTGTGGTGATAAACGTTAATTTCTCGTCAGGATCGAGAAAGAGGTTGGGAAAGTTTCCGGTTTATGTTCGTAGTTTATTTTTCTGATCTCCTGACATATGATCATTCCTGATGGTCACGTTGTTAACTGTATTAAAGAATTGCTGTTTAAGGTTGATTTTTTTCTGTTGATGAGCATGTAGCTTTCTTTTGTATGGATCATGGCTGACAACTCTTTGAGGCTGTCGTTGCCAAGTATGCCGTGAAAGGATTTAAGTGTGGGAAGTAAGAAGAATTTTATTTTCTTACCTTTTAGGCCAAAAAGATTAATAAAGTTATGATGTGTAACTTCAACGTTACCACCAATGGAGCTAGCTAAGAAATATTGGGAGTTCGGCAGAGGATTCTTTACAAGAGCGGGTTAAAGTGAGGAGTCATTTATTCTAAAAAATGGATGTCGGAAAAGTCGTGAGATTCTTGCTCATCAAACTGTTCATGTTCGTACTGTTGGCCAGGAGCACTAATGTTCATGTGAACAGTCTTCTTCACCGATTCTTTGATAATATTGATCTTCCGTGTCTTCTTGAGATGTTTCGATATGGAAGTTACGGTGTAATGACTTTACATCTGGTTTGTTAAATCGTCTAGTTTGGAAGCTTGGGTTTGGTTGCGGTTCCGTTTTCACTAACGGTCTTTGAATAAATTGTTTATTTACTTTAAAGCCCTGTGGTTGAGCTTGTGGGCACCTTCTTGTATTGTTTTGCTGTTGACTGAGTTGCTTGGTATATTGGGTATATTGTGGCTGTACTGGTTTTGGCGCATACCCAACATTCTGATTTGGGTTGACTTGGTTTATGGAATGAAGAAAATTGTTGTTGTGTTGGCTAGGAGGGAAAGATGTTGGATATAATGGATATGTTGGCCTTGGTGTACAGCTAGGACAATTCCTATTTAAGGGTTGAGGCTGTCTTTGTGGTGTAACGACAGGGTATAAAGGTTGAGGTTTCCCTGTTACTGATTGACTGTGAATGTGGTTGAATCTAAAATTTTGATTTTCAAGTTTCATACATAGGTTTAATGCATGGGGTAGGTCGGTAGGCTCTTTCATGCCAAGTAGTCTTGGTAAGTCGCCTCTAAGTCCTCTAATAAACGTTTTGGGGGCTTTTGACCGATATGTTTGCGTGAGTACTCCCTTCGCATCGGGGCTAATATCCATACAGGATACTATGTTAAGAATTTGGAAGAGGTGCGAGTATACCGACTGGTAATACTCGTGAATCGTTTAGCTCCCTTGGACCAAGGATGCCATTTGATACTCTAAAGTGTTAGTGTCTCGCTTGTCTGCGTAGTGCATGATCAAGCATTTTGAGATAGCGTTCCAATTGAGCGGCGTGCTATACGCCTCCAGGGCAATATCAGCATCGCCGACAATTTTATTTCTTATTACGCTCAAGATGGCATAATATTTTGGAGTGTCTCTTATCTCTTGGTAGAGTCCGAGCACCCTTTCAAGAAGCGAACTCGGCTGTTTCCCCAGAGAAGGTTTTCAGACTACTAACTATATCTGGGATTCTATCCATATTGGATAGTTCCCCTCTATGCTCCGGATCGATGGTTTGATCTTCATCTTGACCCCGTTCGAAGTTTGGGTTAGTAATATTTTGAATCAAAGCGCGACCTTCGATTTGTAAAACACTACTGACGATAGCTGATATTAGACTATGAAGTTCTGGGGTCGTTTAAATCTGTGTATGTGGCGCGTGTAGCTGAAAGGAGTTGTCCAGAGGGCGAGAGGGACCAGATGGTTCACTCTCTCCAGAAGTGGCATTGCCAGAATCGATTCCTGATCGTAACAAGGGCATTGCAAAGCTGTTATTAAGTATAAAATATTTTTTCTCGTAAATTTATTTCCTTTTAGTCTTAGCACACTATTACTTCAACACTAAAATCGATAAATTCACTTTCCTTAATTCTATGTTTATATTTTTTTTCCTTTAAATTGGATTGATTAAAATTTTGTTTCTTATTTTCATAGTTATAATTCTTAAACTTTTTGCTTTTGAATTTAATAAAATTTGTTTCTTGAACTTATTCTTAGTTTCTAATCTTACAAAAACGTTGCGGCGAACATCCCACGCCGGTAAAGTCGCCGGTTTAGTCTATCGACGTCCACTGATGTTTCCGCTTATGGCAGGACCCAGATCACAGTTGCACAATGTATTATATATAGTTAGTTATTTTATTGCGACGCGAATTGTGAGCTACTTTAGGTCGTTTTTATTCGCGTTTACTAGCACTGTGCTGGGCCCAACGTTGGGCGCCAGTTAAACTATTTTATATTAAAATATCATAAAAAAATATCTTCTTTTAGAGGTGAAGCCTCTTGCTTTATTGACTTCCAAATAACAAGTGAACTTAGAACTAGCATAACATTATAATGAAACTTATTCTATCGTGCGGGAGAACATGGGAGGGAATGTGGAATTGGATACCGTAGATGCTGACCAAGCGTCATGCAGCTGGAGTGTGTTGGCTGGTACTGTAGATGCTGACCAAGCGGCATGCAGCTGCAGTGTGTTGGCTGGTTCTATCTTGTTGTTTCTGGTTGCTGTGTCAGCAACATGAGCTGTAAGCTTGTTGGATATTTATGTCGTTAACTTATATAACGAGAATAAGCTTTCCTTTTTACGTTACGTAAATTAACTAATCTTTTATTCGACTAAGGAACTTTTGTTAAAACGCATTTTTGCATTTTATTGGAATCTGTAAGATCCGGCGCTTCACATATAGTAAAATGAAATTCAATATTAACAAAAGTCCATTTATCTATTTATAGAGTTCGGAAAGGGTTTACTTGAAATAAATCCAAAGAAAGAAGACCATCGACAACTATTTGTTCAACATGGTTGACGTTAAATGGTATTGAATTCTTATCACCATCCACATTCCTCCAATACACATTACCAATATTGTAGTGACCCAATACACAAGGTATTTGAGTGGTTGCAAGATTAGTAACGACTCCACTTATGTTTTGAATGTGTTTTTCATACACATTGGCAGCACTGTTTGGTGGAACGTAGGAGACAAAAATAAATAACTGATAACGCACATTATTAACAAACTCAATACACACACACATCTGTTCTACTTCAACCGACAATGTTCCAATGCCATGTCCCTACTATGAAAACTATGAAACTCCCCCACCTCGCTTTCTGTTTGTTCGGTAATGATTATTTCGGTAAATGACATATGTTCAATCGAGGATCTCCGTAGAAAAAAAGTGTGGGTGACACTGACATCGATCAGGGGGCGTAACAAAATTCTCTTTTGTTTTCTTTCTCATACCGTCCATATTTTGAGAATAAAGCGAATAATTTAAAGCGGAGGTGCATTGCTGTTGCAGCTGATCAGTGAACTGAACCCATTTCGTCTATCACACTTGGCGAGCGGCACATGCAGTCCTCTGATTCTACAAATACACCCCTGAGAAGGAGGGATTTGCCTTCTCAGATAAGCTATGGCATAGACTATGTGCAAGTCTTGATTCCTTTTAATCGTAGTAACGGGTGATCCAAGTAGAGATACTCTTTTCAATAGCCTTTTTTGACAGATCACGTGTGAGTCGTGTAATGCTGTCATGTTATTTTTGTTTAGTATTGTTTGGAATTTCATAATGGAAAGACTTACGCGTGAACAACGTTTACAAATTGTTCAACTTTATTTTGAAAATTCACGTTCTGTGAGGAATGTGTTTCGTGCACTTCGCTCAACTTATGGTCAACATAATCGGCCTACTGAGCGTACTATTCGCAACACCATCACCCATTTTGAGACCCAGCATTCATTATTGGATTATATTCGACCGAATAGACCACGTCCAGCACGCTGTAAAGAAAATATAGCGGCTGTTGCTGAGAGTGTACACGAAGACCGTAGAGAGTCGATTCGGCGCCGTTCGCAGCAACTCGGACTGACGTATGGAACGACTTGGCGCATTTTACGTCAAGATCTTAAATTGAAAGCGTACAAAATACAGCTTGTGCAACAACTGAAGCCGCTCGACCTTCCCAAGCGACATCGCTTCGCTCTATGGGCTCTTGAAAAGTTCCAAGAAGATCCGACGTTTTCGAGGCAAATTTTGTTTAGCTATAAGGCCCATTTCTGGCTCAATGGGTATGTAAACAAACAAAATTGCCGCATTTGGGACGAAGAGCAACCTGAAGATATTGAAGAATTGCCACTTCATCCAGAAAAAACAACGGTTTGGTGTGGTTTGTGGACCGGTGGAATCATCGGTCCATATTTCTTTAAAAATTATGCCGGTGCGAACGTAACCGTCAATGGCGACCGTTATCATGCCATGATAACCGACTATTTGATGCCTGAAATTGAAGGTCGTGATCTCGGCGACATTTGGTTTCAGCAAGACGGCGCCACTTCCTACACATCGCATCAATCAATGGACTTATTGAGAGAACATTTCGGTGAGCACATAATTTCACGTTTTGGGCCGGTCAATTGGCTACCAAGATCGTGTGATATCACACCGTTAGACTTTTTCCTGTGGGGATATGTAAAGTCAAAAGCTTATGCCGACAAACCCGCTTCGATTCAGGCCTTGGAGGAAAACATCACGCGTGTCATTCGCCAGTTACCAGTCGAAATGCTCGAACGAGTGATCGAAAATTGGACTCAACGGATGGACCGTCTGCGACGTAGCAACGGCCAACATTTGAAAGACATAATCTTCAAAAAATAAATGCCAAAGAATGTTCTTTCAAATGATAATAAACATTCTCCATTAAATTTGAATTTTCTGTGTTTTTTTCTTTAAAAAAGTAGGGAACCTCGAAATGGATCACCCTTAATAAATATCTACAGAAACACATACAGAAACATCTACACAGCACACAGACATATCCCGGTATATAATCATTTTTCCGGCACACAGCCACGACGCCTTTTCTGGTACGATGCTATTTTTCCCGCAGACAGACATTTATTTCCTGCACATGCCATTTTCACCAACACACAGCCGTATTCCGGTACACAAAAGTAATGAACACAACTAAACAAAACCAACAACATCAAGAGCTCGTGCTGGATTAGAATAATCAGCCCTCTGGGTTTCAAAAACTAGGGTAACAAAAAAAAAGCTCTAGTGGAAATGTTGGAGGATGGTAAAAGGCGATCAATTCACTAGCACTGCGCGATGCAATAGAAAGCATCAAAACGCTCTGTGAGCTCTCGGCGAACGGAATGCATGATAACAAGCCCAGGGCAGTTTTTAGAAAAGAAAAACCCCTCCCAAACATCCCCTTGGCTGCAGGTGAGTTCGGGCCCAAGCGAAGGCTTGAGTCTGTAGAGTCGCCGAGCTCGAAACTCCGACCGAAGTCGCCGCTCATAGCTGAAGCAAATAAGACATCACATGGGGAAATGGTTCCCAAAAGCAAAACAACGCCGAAAAGCGCAAGAAGGCCCATCAAAAAAGCCTTCCAAAGCGACAATAAATGAGCAGGCCACAAAGAGTCAAATAACCGCTAGAATGATAACCAAAGAACAAACTAAGGGCGACAGCAGTCCCTGGTTAAAGGTACCCAAAAAGAAGCCATCGCTGATACAGGCGGCGCTCTCCCGAATGCTGCCGAACAGCGGTGGACACGGATACGCCAGAAGGATCCTGCTGTCCAGAGTAGTAAGCTCGGTACTTTTATACGCGGCTCACGTATGAGCGGGGGTATCGGCGATAAATGGGTGTAAGACAGAGTTATCATCAGCTCACAGACTCTGTGCAATCAGAGTGATCAGCGCTTTCCGTACTATCTCCGATGATGCAGTCTGCGTTTAAGCTGAAATTATCCCCATAGACATCCTCGCGGATGAGATGAGGGCCACCCTTGAACGGCATCCAAAGTGCTGTGGCAATACAGGTGGGCACGCTCCACAAAAGGCAGGTGTACAAGCTCATTTCCATCATAGAAATATGGACAAAGAGACCATGGAGGAACTGTAACTACCGCATCACACAGTTCCTGTCTGGCGGCGGTTACCGGAAATACCTCCACAGGTTGGGAACAATAGTTCGCCCCAGAGTCCAGAATAACAAAAAGAGGACGCGGAATGAGGCGAACAGTATGATACCCTACCCATATCCCTATATGTCCCAGATAAAAAAGCGTTAAGAACATGATGAATAGCATATTAGTTCATTCTATGAAATTTATAAAAAAAATATTTTTGGAAAAAACGAGCCCAAAAGGTGGGCGTGGGTAAAAACTTTGTATATATTGAAAATATTGGCTACATTTCTTATACAATTTTTTCGTTGTCAATAAAAATGTTCGATGAAAAAAATATTTTGTTAAAAAACCTAAGAATTAGGCGTGACAAACAAATGTATATGGGAAACTTGTAAAGGAGTTAATTGTCTACATATTTTGTAAATGTTCTAAGCCTTTATGTCTTTAACTATGGATCTCATTTCTGGAAACCAGTAGGTAGCTTTAACATGTTCGATTATCCATTCTAACCTTCTTCGTGGTTATGATATTGTTTTATTGTTGGTCGTTTTGGTTCTTCTTTGGTCTTCCTTTAAAATTTCCGCAGTTCTCAGTTTTGTCTGCTGACCATCGCGGGTTGATCAATGCACTTCATTTTTCATCTAGTATACTGTCACGACTTTCCAATCGCTTCTCTTGTCTAAACTTTATGTCTATCAAGTCCTGCTTCTTGTATTTCATTAGCTAATTCTGTCGGGGTTCTGCTTACTGCATCTGCATGTTGCATTTGCCGTGTCAATCTATATGGGTCATTTTAAGATTACTGCAGTCGGTATCCGTTGTTTCTTTTTTTCTTAATTTTCACTTTCTTCATGTTCTAAATAAGTAATTGTGTTGGCAAAGAAGACTCACTTTTTTATATTCGAAGTTTATATGTGTATAAGAATATTTTTTGATAACATTTTTTTTATCAACCAAGCTTATAAGCCTCATAAAGACTGAAGAGGCATTCGTGAGACCAAACAGAACGCCGTTGAAATGATATTGTACCTGAGGAGTAAAAAACGCGTTAAAATGTTTGCAATCATTCGCGATAGAAATTGGATAATAGCTGCTCATTTCGTTTCCCTTACACATTCATTTCAATTGCTCCTCTATATTCAACAAAATCCTAATAATAATACGACATTTCTTTACCATAAAAATAACCAAACAATGTGTCAATATTATTTGTCCACTGATATCCACCTTCTCATAATTACGATCAATACCAGCAAATCGCAAAGACTAACGAACACCCTTTCTGAAAGTTTGGTACCAAATCTTCAGTTCATTCGGTATTTTATATGGTTAATACAAAAATTAGCTCATTTTAAAAATATATCTACAATAGACATGAAGATGAAACCTTTCCTTCCGAACCTTATCCTTTGGTTTTAATCAATCATCAAAATAAATATATGTTGTTCATTTGTGCAGGACAACTTTATAAAGCAAAAAAGAAATGTGCAAAAGATTTAACTTTCATAGCTCCGTAATACAACTACAACCGCATACAAGATTAACTCCCTTGCATATAGCATAGCCAGAATGCTTTTTCCGATAATGCAGATGTAATAAGTATTATCTTCAAATACCATTTTAAATGGAATCCTTTAACAAGCACTAGCAACCACTCAATACCTTGCTGTATGGAGGTACACTTGCGAAGCAGCAACAACACAAGAAAATCATCTATGGCACAAGACCTAATTTCCGAACTCATCGTCTTTATTCGCGCGAGTTACGGTAGCCACCTGCTGCATCTGCTGTCCTATGATTCTACAAATACACCCTTGAAAACGAGGGATTTGGTTCTAAGATAAGCTATGGCATAGACTGTGTGTATGTCTTTGTTGACATTATTGGTAGGATCTAAAATTCAACATTTCGAACGTTGAACATTTGGCCTGATATGACGCTTTATAGCTTTATTCTAACTTACTATGAACTATATTTTTACCATCCGGTATAATTTATATACCTTGTAAAGGTAGTTACACAAAAAAAAAGAATAATTGGAGATTTACGCATAATAAAAATTTCATAATGAATTCTCCTTATTTTTGTAGCGAGAACGCTAATCGCCGACAAAAAATGGAACATATTTTTACTAATTGACTCGTATTTAGAATGATAAAAAGTTATTCTCTCTAACTAACCCTTATTTGATCATTTGGCTTAATTTTTCTTTCGAAAATTGTATGTATATATATTTTTCTTGTGACATACTAATTTTCAATATCAATCTTTTATATATCTCCAACATATTACAAAATGTCGCACTTCTTTCTTCATTACTATTATTACGGTTGGAATACTGCATTTTCTATCAACTATTATATACTTCAATGTAGATGGTTCTATATTTTACGTGTAACTTCGATTTATGCCGCAACTATTATGATTCTGGATTAACTCATTCTCCAATCTAGATGGCACTGTAAATCAACACTGCGTATAATTAGAATCAGTTTTGAAACTAAGAAAAAAATGTAAATATTTTCCAGCAGTATTCCAGGCTTCATATTTGTTCGAAGGGATAACTTCAGACTGTCATGTTTTCTAAGGCAGTCCTAATTAGTTGTTTTTGCTAGTGAGTCTAGGTGGTTCTGCCCTTAAGCGTTAACCGTCGCTCGTAATTACCGGCGAATGGTGAGAAGAGATATCAAAACTATCCACTCATACTGGCTATGAAAAGAATTTGACAATATTAATGTTCATTTTTCATACCTTTTCGACATCTGGAGCGCCCTAATGTGTGTTTTAGGGCGAACAGTATGATACCCTATCCATATTCTATATGCCGAAAGAAAAAAGCATTAAGAAGATAAAAGATAGCATTTTATTTCATTCTCATTCATTCAAAAAGTGGTCGTGGCCAAAAACTTGGTATGGGCGATATGTTGGAAAAAATACTGGGTAAATATCTTGTTAAAAAATTGTTTTCGCTTTCTATGAAAATTTTCGAAGAAAACAGCCTTTTAGTGAAAAACGCCTGCAAAAAGTAGGCTTGGCAAAAAACTTTTTATGACAAACTTATAAAGGAGGGTAGTGCCTACATATCTTGTGAAGGTTGTAACACTCTATCTCTCTAACTATAGCTTTAAAACGATTTTTTCTAAATTGTGGGCATGTCAGTGGGCGTATTCTAATTTTTTTTAAAATTAACCATTTCGGAGCCCTAGAGTGTATGTGGGGACAAATTTCAGCTTCCTAACTTAATTTTAAAGGCCTAAAAATTGCATTGCTAAATAGTCCTAGGATTTGGTTCTGATCATAAATATATATACTTTTATGGGTCTACGACGAATATTAAGAGGTGTTACAAACTATGTGTCAAAATTAATATACCCTTAGGATGGGGTATAAAAAGTTCTGTCCAATTGAGTCAAATTTGCTTCTAAGATCATTTTTTCTAACGATCCAATGTTATATGTAATGCGTTTAATTTTTATACTTACCGTGCTTATTTTCATTTTATCATTTTATTCTACCCAGGGAGTGATCGGTGATGTCTTTTATAAAAATAGTGCTCTGACTACAACTCGGTGTGGCCTTTCCAACTTATTTTCATAAGTGTACCATTGGATTCTTTCTGAATTTAGTTGCTGTGAAACTGCGCGATAGCTGTCCGGATCGCTAATATTTTTGGATTTTCCAGATGTGAAAAAAATAAAATTTGGCTCTAAATAAAAAAAATGTTTCTTTGTTTTTAGAGATGTGACTTTAAATGTTGTAGGATATCATAGACTTTGATATAATCTGTTATTCCAACAACGGTTATTGGAGGCGTTAGGTTTGTCTTATTTTGAATTTTTTTCGATCACGGTTCTTTTCATTGGTACCCGTAAGTACCATTATAGAATTCATTTTTTTCTTAATTTCTGGTGAAGAACCGGCTATTCCTTTTTTGCTCGGTCTCTATTAGTGATTCAATCGCAAGCTCCTCCTCTACAGTGCAATAATCGCGGTTGACTGGGCGGTATGATCTCTCTTCTTTTTTTTTTAAGTTGGAACTCCCTAAGAGATTTGTTTTCTGTTTTAATTAGATCTAGCACTTTCTTTAATTCCTCCTAGAGCTGTTCTATTTTATTAAGCTTTGCGCGTAATTCAATTTCGTCCTGAAAGCTTTTAAGTTTCATTGAATCCCATGACAGCATTCGCTCTCGTTGGACTGATTTTTGGGTTTTCTTTCATTACAGATCTGTATGGTGGCGACCTGGAGACCTTTTTGCTTTTTCTAAACGAGTCAATAGATTGCAATCAATGGCTCTCCTCCGAATTTGTAGAGCCTGTCTCTGAAGATTGTGGGTTTTCCAATGGAAATGGACTGCCACCTGGTGTATTGTATCTATTTGTTTTGTTCATTGCTTTATTTGTATACGATTTACACTTGCTAGATGGAAAATGGAAATGACTACCTCGGGTATATTCTAACCCCTACCCGTAGGGGCAGATCCTAATCCATTCAATGTTATGTTCTCCTCAAATGTAAACTTTTTCTTTAATAATTACCCCCTCTCTTCATATAGATAATTCTCAATAAATATTGAATAATTTTTATTTATATTTCCAGGCAAATGAAATATTGATGTGTACAATTCTATTGTAAAGGAGAAAAATATAGAAAAATATTCAAAATAAAAGACATTATTAAAACAAATGTCATTGATTCTAAATTTAAAGAAAACGAGAAAAACGAAAGCTGTAAAAATGAAAATCATAGATCCGAGCTATTTAACGAATCTGAAAAAACTACATAAACCTTGTTTAGTGCGAAATCCTGTTTTATCTCTTCGATGCTTTGCATCCTATTTATTAACAGACAGAGTTATGGCTATCAAAGTGCAGTTTAAAGAAAAAAACCTGATCAATAAATGTGAATCTATTAAATACCCTCTTTTTAAGATATATATCAAACATATTCATCGATGTATAGATAAGTATTATATTATATTTTTATATGATATATTTTCGAAGTTGAAGTTTTCAACTCTCTGTTTTTTAAATTTAATTTATATAATGTTATTAAGAAAGCAAAGTAAACGATACATTGTCTTCAATTTAATGTTAATAACGTGTTCCTTAACTTGTTATATCCGCAGAAATATAATGTTCATAGTTACCCATTGCACACAAGTTACTAATCAAGCATTTGGATGTTTAATGCAAGTGTTACTAATTAGTGGATTTATTTACATAAGTTTGATAACAGAATTTATGATATTTTTAAAAAATAATTTTAAAGGAAATTATGAGTTCGATATCATAGTAAAAGTGTTTATACTTATGCGATCATTTCAAAATAAATGTTTCTCCAACACAGCACCTCAGCAATCGGAGAACATGGTATTAACAAAATTAAGCGTGTTTGAATATTGCACAGTGATTTTTTTTTGTGTTATAAATAAAATAAAAACTAAGAGTGCGCCATTTGCCACGAAAATCATGTGCTTGCGTGTTCTTGTTTTTTTACTTTCCATGTCATTTTTTTCACATGTTTCTTCTTCATCGTATCAATCAAATATTAAATATGGAGTTAACATGGTAAAAACAAAATACGGGCTACTACGAGGAATAGCAGTAAGATCGTCGCCTGCTGTTGAAGCATTTTTGGGAATACCGTACGCATCCCCACCAGTTGGAAGCTTAAGGTAATTATTATTTCCACATGTTTGATATATAAAATATATCAGAACGAAATATTAACCCTAGCTAAAAACAATATTAAAGTTAATTTTTGGCTTGGTTTAAAAGACATATACAATGTGGGTTTCATTGGAAGCAATATATTTTTACTCATTTAAGTTATAGTTTTTAATCAATAGTAGGTAAGATTTACGATTATTTTTATACGATCCTAGCGGTGCAGTTGACAGTTCAGATAAGAAAGTCGTAGATGATACACATTTTACGGTAGGAACATTCAAACAATCTTTTAGGTTCTAAAAACTGTTTTGGCAACAGCCTGACTTCAGCGCTACATACTTATATGACTTACTTATATGACTTTTTTTTTTTTTTTGCATTATATCAGTTACCTATGCATTAACAAATAGTATGTACATCGTAAATCGTGGGTGCAGTGGTCATACCATGAACGTTTTTACTTGCTGCCCCGACTCTTGCGAAAGTTGGATAAATATCCAAGAGTAAAAGTTGTCATGCAAATCTTCTAGGAAATAAATTGTCACTGAAGAGAGGCTTAGCTTTGGGTTCTGTTACGCCTAATATTTTAATTTTTTTGCATCGTAAATATTTAAATTATTGCTTTAATAATATTTAGCTACTAATACCAAAAATATTATATTTTATTAGAGATATAATAAATTTCAATGCAATTATATTAAAACTTAATACTGTCAGCCAGAACTAAATGACAATAGCAAACTTAGAATTCAGTTTATTTTATTTAATATGCTAAAGAGTCTACTCGTATAGGCTACCAACTACGGATTTCCTCCAGCCGGATGACTAGCGGCTCAAGCGCCCGTTGAAGCAGCTTGTTCGAGCAGAACAAGATCCTCCACTTCGTACCTCACTGGTTTACGATATCACATCGCTGTTTCTATTCCATTAACTACCTACCTTAATTTGAGCCAAAAATCGTTCTTTTCTAAGACGCATTTCTACAGGATCAGTGGTTTCTGCTTAACCAGTTCTAAAAGCCGCTTACTAAGCAAAATGTACATGTACACTCTAAGTACCTCAGATTTGCGTTCCGATGCGTGCACACTCATTTCTTTTAAATCGTGCAGTGTACTCACAATAAAAAAATATATAAGAAGAGCTACAAAACCAACAAAATCAGAGAGAACCCATTCCGGAAGAGCTCTATGGTGACTAGATCTCCGGCTAGAAAGCCGCCAACGCCCCAGAGGAGTTCTGATTGAAGACCGACGCCTCAAAGAAGTACGTGGATGGTGCTGGATCCAAATAACCAGTCACTGGTGTTTCAAAAACAAGGGCAACAAATAAAAGCCTTAGCGGAAATGTTGGAGGATGGTAATCAAGGCGATCAATTCACCAGCCAATGCGCGATGCAATAGAAAGCATCAGAACGCTTTATGAGCTCTCAACGAACGAAATGCATGATAACAAGCCCAAGGAAATTATCGGAAAAAACAAAGCCTCGCAAACTTCCCCATGGCTGAAGGTGTTGTCTTTAGCGACGCCGAACCATAGGCAGCGAAGGCATCACTTGGTAAATTGGTGCCCCAAAAACAAAACACGCCGGAAAGAGCAAGAAGGCCCATCCCAAGAAGCCCGCCAAACCGACAATAAATGAAAAGGCCACAAAGGGTCAAATAACCGCTAGGATGGTAAGCAAAGAAAAAGCTAAGGGTGACAGCGGCCCCTTGCGAAGTCAAGCAAGTCCACGCGGGAAAAAGCACGACCAGACGCAATCGGGGTGGCAAGCAAGGGCGAACTGTCTTACGCCGAAATTCTTCGCAGGGTCAAACGGGACCCTAAACTCAATTACCTGGGTGAACCGGTTACAAAGATTAGACGACAGCAGAAAGGAGACCTGTTGTCTCAGCTTCGGGAATCTAGTGGCAGAACTGAAGAATTCAGGAGTATAATTGTCGAAAATCTTGGCGCAGAGGCAGAGATCCGCACCTTAGTCCAGAGATCCTCAGTAGAAATCAAAGACCTCGATGAAGTTACCACCAGGAGAGACATAGGCGATGCATTCAAAGTGCAGTACAATGTGCTCAGCATTAGGAAGGGCTACGGTGGCACGCAGATCGCGACAGTATACCTACCGGCAGAGATGGCGAACAAGTTATTGGACTCCGGCAAAATCAAAATCGACTGGGTAAATTGACGTATTCGTGCTCGGAAAGCCCTCATTAAATGCTTCAGGTGTATGGAGTTTGGCCATATGGCGCGCCAATGTGAGAGCGAGCACGACCGATCCAAGCAACGCAGAAACTGTGAAGTAGAAGATCACATAGCAAAAGAATACAAAAAGGACGCATTATGCTTCTTGTGTAAGATGGTTACGCCAGAAAACGCTGGACACGTAGCTGGTAGCAGCAAGTGCCCGGTACTCAAGAAGGCACTAGCCAAATGAATATGATGAAGGTGGTCCAGAAAAATTTAAATCACTTTGCAGTCACGCAGGACTTTAATGCGCAAACAGTAAGGGAGAAAAGAATCGACGTAGCCCTAATAAGCGAACCGTATAAACACATAGGCTGAAACAGCTGGATAGATGACAACATAAAAAAGGCTGCGATATGGATCTGCGGGAACCATGCCCTGCAGTCAATCGGCCATCAGGGGGACCACTTCGTATCTGCTAGGATAAAAGGTATACATTTTAATAGTTGCAATGCGCCTCCCATTTTATCGCTGCCGGACTATATGAAGCTGTTAGACGAAATTGTAGCTGACAAGCAAACAAACGCGAGGGAAACACCCAGTTATTATTGCTGGGGATTTCAACGCTTGGGCTTGTGATTGGGGAGGTAGAACCACAAACGTAAGGGAAATAAGTCTGGCCAACGAAGGTGCAACCGATATGTTCCGGAAGGCAGGCTAAAAATCCTGCGAAAAACCAAATTGCAAGCAAGTGAAGAATATACGCATAGTGATCAACATTTTATTTAATGTCGGCAAGGAGAAACGCAGACTTTGCCCCACCCATACAGTACCAAAATGGAAGGACACGCTGCTAGACAAAGATATGTTCAAGAAAATGCTAAACACCAGCGCCACAACGAACAGCGGATCGGCTGAAGCCCTCTCTCAACAGCTTATCCAGATCATCACCGCAGCGTGCGACGCATCAATGCCCGGAAGGTCTGTCAGTAAAAGAGGCGATCCCTGCTACTGGTTGACCGACGAGATAAATCGGCTCAGAGCGAAGTACCTACAAACAAAACAAAGATCTCAGAGAGGAAGTCAAGATTTCCAAGTACGGCTAACCACTTTTAAATTGGCGAGATGGGAACTGGAAAGTTCCATTATAGAAAGTAAGTCAAAGAGTTTTAAACGGCTCTGCGACGAGGCTGACCTAGACCCTTGGAGCTTAGCGTATAGAGTGGTGATGAAACAGCTTAAAGGCAACAGTTCCCCACAACTAACTGTCCTGCAATTCTAAGGACTATAGTAGAGCACCTATTCCCGCAAAGACCAACTACTATGGTCACCATCACAAGGGAAACCATAAACAGTTGGAGATGGGGAACTAAAAGATACTGCGCTCAACGTAAAAAACTCATTCAACTCTGCGAGGTGGTCCTTTATTAGGAGATCCCTGCCCAGGATGGACACACCATACTATCTTCTGAGGATAGTCACAGACTACTTGAGTAACAGAAGATTAAGGTAACATACCGACGATGGTGCCAATCATTACAGTGTTTCCGTGGGAGACCCGCAAGGGTCGGTCCTTGGACCTATCCTATGGAACATTATGTACGACGGAGTTCTGCCTGAGGGAGTCAAGGTTATTGGCTTCGCTTTCGACATAAACAGTGGTGACAGTAGCCAAGCACATTCACGAGGTGGAGTCTGTCAGGGATGAGGGTAAGGATAAAGGAATGGCTGGAGTCTACGGGCCTAGGACTAGCTGCACACAAGACTGAAGCTGTCCTAGTAACCAGCCGCAAGGCGGTGGAATACGCCAACTTCCGCGTCGGAAACGAGACAATCGACTGCGCTTCAAATCCCACGTCGAGTATTCGAGCAAGAAAGTATCGCTGTTGCAGGCGGCGCCCTCCCGAATGCTACCGATCATCGGTGCATCCGGATACGCCAGAAGGATCCTGCTGTCCAGAGTGGTCAGCTCGGTACTTTTATACGCGGCTCCCATATAGGCGGGGGCAAAAATGACAAACTTTTTTTTTTTCGAGGGTAGTTGGAAACTCTTCCATAAGATACTATGAGGACCGACCGCACGTGCTCATAATAGTGTGAGATTCTTACTTACTAAAAACACCTCCCTTCAAATTACATTATACTACAACTAGGTTATTTCCTATCTAGTAGTTTAGATTTAATAATTAATATTCTCGTTATCGTTCTAAATATATATCGCTTCGTTATTCCGCGAAGGCGAGTCTGTTGCTTACGGGCAAATGACTTTATTTCATCTTCGACGGCTGCCACATCCAAATCTCTGTGGATAACACTACTTCTGATATACCACGGGGCATTTACAATGATTCTTAGTACTTTGCTTTGTAAAGTTTGTAAAATTTTGATGTTATTTGTTTGGGAAAGGCTAAGGCTTTAGCTTATGTTTTAATCCCGTATGCCATATTTTATCAAAAGCCTGTCTCGTAATTAAATCGTATTCAGGAGATTTATGTGGTTTCAATTTTTGTATGTCATTGCACAGTTCAGCCAGTGATAAACTTTTAATTTTAAAATTGTCAGTTATCCCCTCTAAGGCCATACCTTCGATTAGCCCTTGACCGCCAAAGGCCTTAAACGTTTCTTCTTAGTGATCGGCAAAAATGTCGGCTTTTTCTTTGTCTCGTTTCACCCATTCGCCATTATTTTTTCTGATAAGAGGTGCTTGCGATTTTGTCTTTTTGATGCTTTTTATAGCTTTCCACAATGAGTAGTTCGAACTCTTATCCGCGGTGAGACCTTCAAGGTATGAAGAAACTTCGCGATTTCTAAAGTCCTGAATCATTTTCGCTGCATAGATTATTTAATATCGCTGTATGCTGCGGAGCGCGAGATTGTTGCCTTTTTGTACGCGCTTTTCTTTTCTCCTTAACTAATTCGGTTATTTTCTGAGGACATTTTATTTCGCTTTCTGATTTTGTTATCAGTTTATAAGGAGTATTATACCGGGCTAAACTTTGTATGACTCCGATAAATTGATCGATTTCGAGTTCAAGTTCAGATGGCGTTTGAAGAGACACATTAAGATCGATTTTATTTTCGCAGACTTTTCTAAAGGAGTCCCACTTAGTTGATATGCTAGTAAGTCTGGGTGGGGCCTACTTTTTCAATAAGCAGCCGGTAATTGTCAGAATGATAGGCGCATGATCAGAAGACAGATCGAAACATTCTTCAATTTTAACAAATCCCGTTTAAAATGTAAAAATCTATAAGGTCTGGAGTTTTTGTGGTATCCGTAGGCCAATACGTCGGTTTGCTTAACGAGTAAAAGTCTACTCCAAATTGCATACCGGATTCATAGAGAATTTTTCCTTTTGGTGAAGAGTTAGCATCAGCTCACAGGCTCTGTGCAATCAGAGTCATCAGCAGCTTACGTACTATCTCCGATGATGCAGCCTGCGTTTTAGCTGGAAGAGGGAAGAGGGTGTATCCTAGACACCCTCGAACCGGCAAGAGGTAAAGAGGATTAAGGAAGAAGAAAGAGCAGCATCCACAATTCTGTAGCAATACAGGTAGGTGGACCCACAAGCTCATTCCCATCATAGAAACATGGATAAAGAGACCATGGGGAAACTGTAACTACCACATCACACAGTTCCTGTCTGGACCCGGCGGCTACCGGAAATACCTCCGTAAGTTTGGACCCCATAGTTCGCCCAAGTGGCCTGAATGTCAAAATGAGGAAGGGGACGCGCTGCCTGCAGTGTTCTACTGCCGACGCTTTACGGAAAAACGAGTAAATCTGCCAAGTCCAGAAAACCTCATAAGTCACACGACGCAGTCGGAGGACAAGTTTATATAGGTCTGTTCATTTATAGTACGCATGCAGAATACGCTGCGAAGAGCAGAAGCCCTTGGAAGAGCTCAAGAGGCGGCTTCGGAGAATAGAGCATAATTGCAAATAAGCCCCGCAAAGTAATACCTTACGGCAGTTCCGCGGGGAGAGTGGTTGAAGGACGTAGTGGTGTGGATTAGTACGTAGACGCACTCCTGGCATGTTGGTTGCACATCCATTGGCGCAACCAAGAAAAAAAAGGAGAGGCTGTCCGCTTACGGCGGTCCGCATTTTAATAAAAAAACGCCTACAAAAACTAGGAGTGTGAAAAAATGCTTAGCTAAAAAGTCTTAGATTTTGATGCTCATCATAAATATATATATTTTTGGGGGTCTACGACGAATATTAAGCGGTGTTACAAACTATGTGCCAAAATTAACATACCCTTAGGATAGGATTCTGTTGTTTCGAACTTTTACTACCGCCACATATATGTATGTACCCAAGTAGATGTTCAAATTTATTTTCAGTATTGTTAACCTCATTGATGTTTCTGCATTCCACTTTTTGGTTGTGGTGCACCTCCTCATCGGAATCAGCTAAAGATGTTCCCAGCGTTAGCACAGCTGCCTTCACCTTGCATTCGGATGCTCGGTAATCGCCGTGGCCTGTGGCAAGTACTGCCCTATTGTCCACTTTCGCTGCAATTATAGCATTAAGTATTGACAGGCTAAATTAACTTTACTTGTGTCAAACGCGGGTTGACATTTGACGATGACAGTGTAGATCGCGTTATCTCGTACTTCGTCATGCAAAACTTTAACTCGGCCACAGTATTCGCCCCACATAATAACATTTTATTGGTGTTAGAGTCCCGAATTCTATTCATTATGTAATCCAATAGATCAACTTCCTCTACTTCGGAGAGAAATGCTTGCATCGCAAATATGTATATACTGCCGAACGGATTCTTTGCGCCCCTTCCTTTGGCTTCCCAGTTAATTATGAATATGGGCACTAGTAATTTTTTACCAAACTCTCTCAGTAAAGCAGATTTCAATTCTGACCAATTCTTCACACAAGCTCATTCGTGGAGAAGTCGTTTTGCGTATATAAATCGCAATTGCAAGTCCCACTCCATGACCTCAGCATTCTCCTAGAATTGTTTTATCCAATTCTCTGTAGAGAAATTGTCGTCGCCGAAAAAGATATGCATGGATCCTTCTATGTCTTTAAAATTAAAAAACGTGGCTTCAGTTTTGGGAGACACATCGGCACATCCAAGATCAGCTAGTTGTTGTTTTAACTTCGCGATTTCTTGTTTTTTAAGCTGATTACGTAAACGTTCAGTTTCTTTGTCCAGAAGGTCATCGTTCGCATAGATATTTTCTTCAGATCCAGAGGAGGAAGATGTTTTACCATCTGCAGCAACCTCCGGCAAGAGCTCTGACGCCAGAAGCCTGGGTTCGTTTCCCAACCACGGCGGAAATTTAATTTGTGTTTTTTTCTGTGGAAAAATTTATAATACCAGAACAATTAAATTAAAAAGTGATAGTCCAAAAGTCCAGCATTGCTGGCAAAATATGTGCCGCCTATCTAAGGAAAAACATCAGAAGCAAAAACAGCAGCAGTAGAAGCAGCAACAACAACAATAACATCAGCAGCAGCAAAACCAAAAGCAGCAACAACAGCCGTGGCGACAGCAGTGCCTAAACGCAGCGTGACACCACGGGAAATAATAATAGTTTCGGCAGCAACAGGTGGGAGTGTTGCCAAAATAGTGCCAAGGGCTAAGCCAGCACCCAAATTAATAAAATCGGCAGCGCTTTCAATCGCACCGCCAATACCATCAGACAAAAAGAAGGATGCAGCAGTACTGAAGCTGGCTCTAGCGTCAACATCAGCAGCAATGATGTCAACTTCAGGGTCAGAAGAGGAGGTAATACCTGACAAAAAGAAGACGGGAGTTGAACCCGCAGCCGAACCTGCCTGCCAAGAGAGTTGCGATGGCGACAAGCGGGGAGGGTAAGGCGTGCCTGATCGCAGCATCGTTCGCTGAGGCTAACCTGAGCTCGTATGAGTCAGGCGGTTGCCAATACGTTGGCGAAGGCAACCCAATCAGGGAGCTGTCACAGGAGGGTGGCGGCGACCTCGAGGAAGAGGAAGCAGAAAAGGAGGCAGCTCTGAACAAGCTAATACAGAAGCTCCTCGTTAAAAGGGAAAAACTTCGCCAAGACAAACTGCCGTAAAAGGGGCTGCTCAAGCAACAGCACCAGCAACAACAACAACAACCAGAGGCAGCACAGAAAACAAGGAGGGAAAAAATCCCTCCTATAAATGTAAGTGATTTTGAAGTGTATGACTGCATAAAATTATGCAAAACAATAACCTTAAATTTTAGCATTGAGCGCCTTAGTGCGAATAAGTATATAATTATGTGCGAAACAATGGAGGAGTACCAAAAGGTACGCACCGTCTAGGAAAAAACCCAAGTGGAGTACTTTACGTACACACCAAGGGCCTCCGAATTGAAAACCGTCGTTCTAAAGGGAATTGCAAGAGCTCAAAAAGTTGGAAAGCGATGACCTCAAGTTCATGGGTGTCAAGCCGTTTCCGTCGTCTGTGGCAAGGGGTGGTAACCGAAAATTACCGTTTTTCTTCGTGCAGCTCACTCCCGAGAGCAGAATTGATAGTTTGAGGAAAATTTAATACCTCTACTACCATTCTGTTAAATGGGAAACATTAGAAAGATCTGACCGCATACTTCAATGTATGCGCTGTCAGAGGTTCGGGAACGCTGCGCTTGCAGTTCAGGTGCGTCAATTGCGATGAGGACCACAGACATGGAGGATGTCTTCTTAGTAAGGACAGAGTTGAGGACCGGAGCGTTCTTTCTTGTGTGCTCTGCGGGAACTCTGGGCATCCCGCCAATTTCAGGGGTTGTCCAAGGTTCCAGGAGCAGAAAAAGCGACTCCAGGTCCGCTAGCCGTTTTCTGAAGACGAGAAGCGTCAAAAGACTCGCTTGCTGGGCCGGGTATAGCCCAAATGACATTAAAACCACCGAGGGTTGCTTAAATGGCACCTGAGGTGGACTTGGACTTAAAAGCGATCCTTCTGTCTTTGCACGGAAAGATCGATAAGTTCCAAACACAGTTAAATGAACAAGCGGGTCGAATAGACGTTATATATTCGGAGCTGTTTGGTAGGTCTGGCGTGCGATAATTCCGATGGCTACGCTAGATGAGGAAATATTAAAGATCCTTGCGGTGAATGTCAATTCAATAGCCAGGGTCGAGAAAAGAATGTCACTGTCACTAAGCTAAATCAGAAGCACAAATTGGGATACAAAAACTACCATGGAGTAAGGAGAGACCGGCCCAACTCTGCATACGATTATGCGGGTGGGGTTTCATAGCAGTCAACTTGCTTTTAGAGTTGAGGTCATATGGTACGTGGCACTAATAAGGCCCATCATTGCTTATGGCTGTCCATTATGGTTCAATATAGCGCCGTCGTATATGGAAAGGATTCTAGTTTTCGAGAGACAATGTCTTAGTTCATGTCTCGGGTTGTTTCAAACACCTGAATCTGAGAATAAGTACCGATATACCAACCGACGCGTGCACACGCATTTTAAAATCGCTCCGCGGTCAGTTTGCACACTCAAAAAAAATAACAACAAACAAGTGTGCAGAAGCATAAAAACAAAAAAATTAAACGCTAATCGCGGGCGCTAAAGCAATTTATTGTACCGGCATAACACCTGCAGTGATTTGTTTTGGAAAGCTGACGTCAGGATCTACACGGTACGGCCTAGCTTAATATGCGTCGGAGTTGAGTTTTTTGTGTTTGTTTTTTTGTTATGCGTGGGAATTTTAGAGTGGACGTGAGTAACATTCGTGGGTTGAGATCCAATTTTTTTTTCATTGTACGCCCATGTGATTCACAATAAACCAGCTGATTTGGCACTAAGTGAAACACACGTCAGCATAGATTCTGGATATAGGTTTAGTCTGCCTGGATATAACTTGGTGCCATTATTCTTTTCCATCGCGGTATCGCCGTTTATATGAGTAGTGATGTAGCATATCAACTTCTACTTCAATATGGCCAATGCTCCAATCCGGAATTTAATTTTATTTGGCTAAAATTCCATATCCGTAGGCAATTAATTCACTACTGTTTTATTTACAGAAGCCCTAACCAAGACAGGCATTCAAATTATAATGAGTTTGATGCCCTGTCTGATTCAGCAGAATTTTAACCCATTATCCTCGTACTGAAATCGTCATTGCGGGCAATTTCAATATACACAATTCAAGTTGGCTTCGATATTCTGGACAGACAACACCCGAAGGAAGGTATGTCGAGATCTTTGCTGATGTTAATAATTTAACCAAGATTGTAAATGAGCCGACACGGATACCGGACTTTACCGGACAAAACGCCAACACTCTGGACTTGTTTCTTACCTCTCACCTTGATAAATACACTTTAAACGTATTATCGCCTCTAGGTTCGTCAGACCATTGTATCATATCGGCGAATTTCTCGTACTCCAGCCACACAGTTAAAGAACAAGCTCCTAAAAGAACCGTATAGCAATACGAGATAGCCAATTGGGAAGCTTGAAACGATTTCTTTAGGAGTTTTAACTGGTCGTTGTGCTTTCTCAATAACGACGTGGATGCCGCTGCCGATATGATTATAAATTTAATTCACCTGGGTATGAAATGCTTTATCCCTAACAGGAGAAAGCGTATCAGATCTAAGGAAAACGCGTAATGTAACTTGAGCTGTAACGAAGCTATCAGGGCTAAAGATGTAAGTTTTCGGTAATTTAAGCCCAACCCAACTGAGGAAAACCGAAAAAAGTTCAAACGAGCCAGAAATGACTGCAATGCCCACATTAATCGTGTCAAATTCTCCTACGACCAAAAGTTGAGGCAGAAAATACTACAAAGTCCCACCGGTAGTAAAAACTTTTGCGCGTTTGATAAGAATATTAAAAATTCGGCCATGTCATCTATCCCGACACTCATTTGCAATGACACCCCAGCTGTCAGCTCTTCGGATAAAGCCAATCTGCTCGCTGCTCAATTTGCAGCTAGCTCAACCCTGCCAGATTGTACTTTGTCTCCTCCTGTACTCGAGCGCGTAGAATCTTCTATGGGACCGATCCATTTTCGCACTCGTACAGTGGCAAGCGTTCTTCGAGATCTCAACATACATAAATCCGCAGGTCCAGATGGTATTTCCCCTATCGTTCTGAAGAGGTGTTCTTCCACGCTGGCAAAACCAATGCGTAAGCTTTTCTATCTGTCCTATTCTTCAGGGCTCTTTCCGAGAAGATAGAAAACATCATTTGTCCAGCCCGTTCCTAAAAACGGCGAATCTTCCTCTTTCTCCTCCTACTGACCAATTGCACTAACTTCCCTTCTTTCCAAGGTCATGGAAACGCTGATAAATCGTCAGCTTATGAAATATCTTGAATCCCGAAAACTTCTTAGTGACCGGCAGTACGGTTTTCGCAGCAACAGATCCACTGGTGATTTTATGACATATCTAACCGAAAAGTGGAACCAATCTATTCACCGTGGTGGTGAAAGTAAGGTCGTTGCGCTTGATATTTCAAAGGCATTTGACAGAGTTTGGCGTCAAGCTCACTTGTCGAAAATGCGTGCATTTGGGATCGATGTTACCCTTCTTCAATGGATAAGAAATTACCTTTCGGACCGTTCAATACAAGTTGTTTTGGACGGTTTTAAGTCTACTACTTACGAAATAAATGCTGGTGTTCCCCAGGGCTTCGTTTTGTCTCCGACTCTCTTTCTCATTTTTTTCACTGACCTCCTGTCTGTCACTTCTTATCCAATCCATTCGTTTGCTGATGACAGTACTCTCAGCTTTACATATTCGTTTCCTGGGCAAAGCCCCTCATCTTCGGACGTTGAACTGGAATGGCAACGTATGTTAAGCTCATTGAATTCCGATCTTGACAGCGTACTTAAATGGGGTAAAACCAACAGAGTCGAATTTAATGCTTCCAAAACGCAATGCTGTCTGCTGTCATTGAAGCAAACCCCTAATTCTCTGCCATTATCCATGAATAGCCTTTGCATCGCTGAAACCGAACGACTTTCCATTCTCGGTATGTTTGTTAATGACAACCTTCGTTGGAATGACCACATATTTGATGTCGCCAAGAACGCTGCGAAATGTCTAGGCTTCCTTAAGCGATGCAATAAATATTTCACCCCTTCTAATATGGCTAGAATCTACAAGGCATTTATTCGCCCAAAACTTGAGTACAACGCTCATATTTGGTCTGGTGCACCAATAAAATATTTGGAGCTACTTGACAGGATTCAAAAACGTGCGGTAAAACTTATTGGCGATCCAGACATCGCGAAATCACTTAACTCTCTTAAGGTGCGATCAGACGGTCATCCAAACTTGTCATCCGGATGACACCCGTCTGGAAAAATTAGTTTTCTGACGTCATGATGTCATCCGGATGACAAGTTTGGATGACCGTCTGATCGCACCTTTAGTCATCGTCGTAATGTCTCCTGCCTGTCATTGTTTTATCGGTATTTCTACCACAAGCGCTCAAATGATATAGCCTGTTGCATTCCACCCCTACAGCAATTCAACCGCAATACTCGCCATGCGAGGAATGCACATCAGTTTAGCCTTAAACCTGTTTTCGTTAATCCTGTTAATTTTAAATTCGATTTAATCATTTTTGTCTAGAGAGAATCTAAAAACTGAATCTAAAATTGAAAAAAAAAATTGCTCAGGAAATTCTTACAACGAAGTTCATTAACAATGCTCAAGGCCAACTACTTGTGGACGACGAATAAATTTTACACAGGTTGCGAGGGTATTGCGAGCAACTTTTAAACGAACAGTTTCCCCTGCTATATATTCCAGGAGACGCCCCCAAAAATAAAAAAGTAACCGACATAATTGTCGAAGAAGTTGGGAAAGTGGTCAAGAACTCCAAGAAGAGAAAAGCGGTTCGGCCGGATGAGATACCCAGTGAGTTCTGAAAAAAGGTGGGGGACATCGGACTCAGATGGCTATTGATTCTTATCTCCAAACTCATGAGAGGTGATCAAATACCCAATAAGTGGAGGGAAAGTTATCTTCTTCCTTTGCACAAAGGAAAGGGAGATACGCGAAACTATGATAATCACCGTTCAATCAAGTTGATGTCACACAAAATGAACATCGTTGAGCGGGTATTAGATGGTCGCCTAAAACAAATACTACGGCTGTCTGACGACCACTGCGGGTGTACAGAGTATCTGTACTGCCCATTCTCTGACCCAAGCCAACCTATTCCAGACACTAATTTGATTTCCCAAGTATGAAAAGTTCAAATATCTGGGATCAATGATCAACAGCGAAGCAACCGTTGATGACGACATCAATCATCGTGTAGGCGTAGGGTGGATGAAGTCGCAGGAAAACTCTGCTATCTTCTATGCTAAAAGGATGGCTCTACACCGCAGTTGTGCGTCCGGCGCTCACATACGGTTCACAATGCTGTACAGAAAGTATGAGGGCAAGTTGACAGCAGCTGAGATGAAGATGCTTCGAATTAGAAGTTGCAGAATCCGAGGAAGCCTTCACGTTAAAGAACCCATTTCCTAAATTGGAGCACGACCGACTCAGTTGGTATTGTCATGTTCAAAGGAGGGATCCTACGAACCCCGTTAAAAAGGCAATGGCAATCAACGTTCCCTTACAATCGCTTAAGATAGGCAGGCCTTAAAACTCCTGGATCACACAAATGCAAAAACACCAGCATTTGAATGGCCTCAATTATGAAGTGAATCAAAATAGGGATGCCTGCAGATATTTTTTGAGGTTAAGCCGGCGAACCCCACAGGCGGACCAGTAGGAATCCAGTGAAGTTGGAGGGGTATGATTCCTGTAATCCTGACCATAATCTCGTCGTTAAATGGAGAGAAGAAGAAGAAGTTTCATAGGAGAGAAGAAAAAGAAGAAGAAGAAGTTTCATAGGTTTGAAGTAAGCAAATTGTATCCAGAATATGAATTCACTATATCTCTAGACACTTCACTACGTCTGGTATCCTGTCAAAATCTGATATATTATTTACATATTCAATAGGAATTGCTTGTCCTTCACCGGCGAAATGATCCGCATTTGTATTTAGAACACTCCTAATCAGGTCGCGACCTTGAACTTGTAAAATATGATCTACGATCGTTACTATTTATCTATTTAATTTTGTCGTTGGTCTGTTCGGGACGAAATGGATTGAAAGAAGTTATTGTGGTTCGTATTCATTTCAGATAGTTTATCTCTAGCTACAGCTTGAATGGGGACGGTGTTATCTGAAAAATTTTGAGTTTCTAGTTCATTTGGAAATTATTGCTGGCGTCTGACCTTGTATTACGCATGTAAAAAATATTTTTTGTTACTATTTGTAGTTTAAATTAATTTCACTTAAGATTTTAGTTAGTTTCTTATATTCTATTATACATTTCACTTTATAAATTAAAAATGCTCAGTAGAATCCGTTTATTATGACTCCGCCTATATTGACCAATCGGTTATTATGACGTATTACACTACGAAGTTTGGTTTTCATATAAAATTCTTTATAAAAAAGTCGGATACAATGACTTCCCTTACAGTGCATGTCGCTTATTATGACCCATTTTTAATAAATTATGTCCGGTTATAATGACCGACATGATTCTTTACACGTTCGGTAATGTTCGTTGATTCCCGACGACGTTCGGCACGTGGCACGTGGCTCGTTTTTTTTTTGAATCTCAGTGAGTAATTGACGCTTGAAGGTCCCGCATTGTTGTTCGTTTTTCGGTTGTGACATTGTACGCCGTGAAGCATTTCCGATTGAGGAGATAGGTGTAATAGTATGCAGATTAGAAAATGGAGAATCAAACAAGAACCGCATTAAGCAATTGTTCAATTCAAATGTTTTTAAACCGAAGAGGCTTCGAAAATCGCGACAAGAAAATATTGATCAAGCATTAATTCAGTGGTTTAAAATCATGAGAAACAAAGGAATGTCAGCGGCCCTATGCTACAGGAAAAGAAAAATGTTTTTGCCGCGCATTTTGGTATTCTCCACTTCAATTGTGCAAGCTGGATCAGTCGTTTTAAAGTTCGACATAACATAGTGGCGGGAAAAATTGTCGTTGAATCTTCGTCTGGTGATCAAAATTCAACAACAAACTGGTAAACATCTGTGTGGCCGAATCTACGAAGACAATTTTCTGATAAAGAGATATTTAATGCGGATAAAACTGGACTGTTTTACAAATTAATGCCGGACAAAACCATAAAATTTAAAGGTGAGAATTGTAGTGAAGGCAAGTTATCGAAAGATAGAATAACTGTCATGGTGGCAGCTAATATGAGTGGCACAGAGAAAAAGAAGTTGCTTATTATGGGAAAGTCACAAAAACCAACGTGTTTTAGAAGTGTCAAATCATTACCTGTCGATTATGCTAACAATCGTAGAGCTTGGATGACGTCAAACCTTTTTGAAAAATGGCTTAGAGATTGGGATCGTGATTTGGTGAAGAAGAAGAAAACGATTTCATTGCTGGTTGATAATTGTCCAGCGCTTCCAAATGTTACTGATTTAAAGTCTATAACACTGCCTTCCTGCAGCCGAATACAACATCAGTACTACAGCCAATGGATCAAGGAATAATACGATCACTCAAAACGAATTTTAGAAAGAACCTTGTGCTCAAAATGATTAATTGTCTTGATGCTAATGTACACAACTCTTCTAAAAAAATAACGGTGCGAGATGCAATTATGATGGTTAATGATGCCTGGAATAAATTGTCACAAAGTACCATTCACAACTGTTTCAAACATGCAGGATTCATTGAAAGCCACGATCGTTTACCTATTCAAATATCAAAACATGAATTTGATGAAGAAGATGACGTGCCTTTATCTATGTGATCAAGAATCCTAAATTCAGATTCTTTAGTAGCACCGGAAATGTGGGAAGATTATGTTGACATCGATAGCGCTCTCCTCACATCCGAAGAACCCACCAATGAAAATATCGTACAGAACATTAATGCTAAGGAACAACTCGAAAGTGATGGGGAAAAGGAAGTCAAGGAAGAACCATTACCTACCGTAGAAGAGGCATTAAGAGCTGCAGAATTATTATCACGATTTGTTCATAGCAATATTGAAAATGATAATTTGACCAAAGCGATGTCTTCTATACACAATAGTATTAGAGACTGTTTTTACAATAAAATGCAAAAACAAAAGCAGACAAAAATTACAGATACTTACATAAAAAATTACTTATTGCGCGCAATTACGTGCAACTTTTAGTTTGATTTAATATGTATGTATATATACGTAGTAACTATGTTTTTCTATTAAAATACTTAAGTACATACATATTTATATAAACATTTTTTTTTTCACAAAACGCTTTGTATGACGTGTTTGTTAATTCCTTTTGATGTCATTATAAACGGATTCCATTGTACTTCACTTTTAAGATTTAAAAATTTTCTTCCTGATACTATTTCAAATTTTATGATTTCTAAAATTCTTTCAATGTTATTCTGATGAAACTCTTATATAACCAATATTTTAATTTCTATTCTTACAATAATTTTATTAGCCGCTTCATATGTCTGAAGATTCGGTTGCTGGTCAGCGGCTGGTACTGAAAACTGCTCATTGTTCTACCTCCTTTTCGTCTACAGGCGAGCTTTTGAATGCAACAGTTACTACGGAAAACGGCTCCGTAGTAACTGTTGCATTTCCCATTCACTTCTATTTATAATTGCAAAGTCTGAACTACGGTCTAGCGGGTAACGGAATTGATATGCACTTTCTATTGACTCTACACTGGGCCTTCGTACAGCACTTATTTATCGGATAGCCTTTATACAGCATTTGTTTTGGGGATAGCCTTTTTACTATTTCTTAGTAATCTTACCACAAGGGCCAGCTAAATTTCCTTTCGCGGAATACGTTAAAATGAAACAATTTTTTTCTTCACTTTCGGAGAAGCTTCTTTACTAAATCAAATGAACTTAAAAACTGAAACTAGCATTTCTTTTCAAATAACTTATTACCAAGATATAGAAATATAGGAATGGGAAACAAAATAAATGGGATAGGGTGTTTGCGCTTCAGCCAGACGTTGCGTTAGCAAGCTTATAAACGTAAATAATCTGGGTAGCATGAATCTGGAGCATGGCTAAAGGGCATGTGAATGGGTGATGGAAAATTGCTTAGAATTGTAAAATGGAAATATCGAGTGGTGTGTTAAGTTTTATCATTACACATTATCGCATCTGTGCATCTGTGCACATGACACACGACCCATAACACACGCAAACGCCTCTCTGCACTGCTGCAGCTACACCGACAGTTTTTCATTTTGTATCAACATTGTTTATATGGCCTATAACTCTTTGTAGAGTGGATAGACAGACACATATATGTGCATAATAAATATATACCTAAAATTATTAGAATTGGCCAACAGATAACTTTAACGCTTGGGAGAACACACAAACTCATTCGAGATTCGAGCCAAATGCACGCCTAAATTAGAAATGAAAAGAAATAATTCGCTCTTGCTTTTGTGTTACCCACGAAATAGTAATCAGATTTTGTATGTGCTCTTAGAAAATTACGAATAGATGTCGACAAAAAACTATAAAAAGTTAACATTACTGAGATCAATTTGAAAAGCTTGGTCAATTAACATATTAATAAAAAAAAAGTTTCGCAAAGATGTTTCCAATATTTTAATACCTTAATTGGTAAAAGAAACAGAAGGAAAGGCTACAGTCCGCATGGGGCGGACAGTATGATACCCTATCCATGTCCCTATATGCCGCTAAGAAAAACTCGTTAAGAATATGATGGATAGCATTTTATTCCATTCAATAAAATTTATGAATTTATAAAATTATTATGATACTTTTTGACAAACGCCCCCAAAAAGTGGGCTAAATATCTTGTTAAATATTTTTTTCGGTTTATATGAACATCTTCGAAGAAAGCAGCATTCTAGTAAAAAACGTCTAGAAAATGTAGGCGTCGTAAGAACTTTATTTGACAATGCCAATATATCAAGGTTGCAACACTTTACATCTCCAAATTTAGATTAAAAATGGTTTTTCCTCACTCTACCATTTCGGGTACCTAGACATGTTCCAAAATTCAACTTCCAAACTTTAATTGAAAGACCTAAAATTGGTGATGGATGGACGGAAAAGTCATTTCTAGATAGTCTTAGATTTTGAAGCTGATCATATACATATTTATATATGTACATACTTTTAGGGATCTACGGCGAATTATGAGGGGTGTTACAAACTGTGTGTCAAAGTTAATATACCCTTAGGATAGGGTACAAAAATGAAGATCGTGTAAAATATGGCAGCAATCTGGTGCTCCGCACGATAAAGCAATTTTAAATAATCTTTCCAGCAAACTTAAAAGAGATGCGCAATTATTTTTTTTTGTTGGAGGTTGCTACTATCCGATGGAACGTACGGACGCAACTACAGGTCGATTGTACTACCATTCAGACACCTTATATTAATGTACTTAGTTTGTCCGTCTTTCGAAGAAAGATGAGAAGGAGCTTCAGTGATGCAGAGCTTATATGTTCGGCACTCACCATAGGCCTGACAACTGCAGAGAAAGTTTTTTGTTGTGTCATCCTCCTCACCGCAAGCAGGACAGGTACTGCAAATGTCCGGGCGCAGTACTTTGGTCTGTCTACATCCACCGCAAAGAGGACTTTAATAAATAGCTAAATCTATACGTACTTCGAAAATTTAACGGTTTCAACTATTCGCTCTGGAAAGCTACGAAAGGCTTGAAAAAAACATAAGGAAAGGCTCCAGTCCGCTTTGAGCGGACAGTATGATACTTTATCCATATCCCGTAAAGAAAAAAGCGTTAAGAATATGATGGATAGCATTTTATACCATTTTATAAAATTTATGAAAAATCTTGCGTTTTTTTAAACGCCGCAAAAAGTGGGCGTGGCCAAAAACTTTGTATATGTGATATAGAAAAAAATATTGGCTAAATATTTTGCTAAACATTTTTTTTCGATCCTTATGAAAATTTTCGAGGAAAACAACAATTTAGTGAAAAACGCCCACAAAAAGTAGGCGTGGAAAAAAACTTTATATGACAAACTTATGAAGAAGGACAGTGCCTACATATCTGGTTAAGGTTGTAAGTTTTTACTTAGTGGGGGCGTGGCAGCGGGCGTAAAAAAAAATTCGTGCGCTCTACCTTTCCGGGAGAGAATACATAATCCAAATTTCAGCTTCCTAGCTTTAGTTTAAGAAAAAAAATATTAGGCGTAAACGGCCCATACTGGACTCAAAGCTTAGCGTCTCCAACCACTGTGTGTGCTAAGATATATTTTTTGACACGAATGGAAGGGACCTACAGTTTAATGCAGATTCCGAACGGCAATTAAAATTTGAGAAGCTTCTCATGACAGTTTTTACATTTGGATATTTGTCAAACGTTCGCAAGCGGGGGGCAGCGAATAAAAACTTTCAGGTGGTACATGTCGGGATTTGAACCACCGAAGGAGCTATCGGCAACACATGCATTTTGACAAAAAACTTGGCGTATTGTCCCCGACATGACGAAAATCACGCACGTTAATTTTACATACAGAATTGTAGCATTTATATCAGTAGAACTTTCATACGAAAATGAGGTTAAATACTTGGGAATGACACTAGACGCGAAATTAAACTGGAAGTGAAAATATAAATGTTAAGAAGAAAGGCGAGAAGCTCGTTGCCAGATATAATCAAATGCATTGGCTGATAGGAGAATTTTCACAACGTAAATGCGCCATGGTATATGTATAAGAAGCGCCGAAATTACTATACCATGGAAGATGAAATAAGAAATTTCGCGCGTAAACAATGCCCTCGCCTTTTTTGCCATTGCAATGACGCTATATTAAAAATTATATACCAGATAAATCTTGTGCGCCGACGTTTGAATTAGCACTATTAAATGTATGTTATTGTTGGTATATGCAGGTGCTTCTGCTAACATGTTCCCTATCGAACGTGATTAATTTTTTTAAAATAACTCTGCTTTGATAAGTATTTGCCTTATTGTAGTATCCATTTTTTTAAATTGAGGTATTTTAGTGAGCACATACGTGAGTGTCTGTTGCGTGAAAGTCTAGTCGGAAAAAGAATATTGTCCACTGTGCATTCGCTTAGGAGTTTTCCTGTTGCTTTGTAACCTTCAATTAAATTCAGCATGACCCTAAATGTATATAATAACATTTTTTCAGATTCATGCCGCCAATTACACCTTCATCTTGGAAAAATATTCGCAATGCTGACCGATTTTCGCCTGTGTGTCCTCAAATTGTTCCGATACCACCAAACGGACCGGAGGCTCTTCTTCAAGTTCCTAGAGCACGTTTAATGCAATTTCGTCGAATTGTGCCTCTTCTTAGCAATCAGTCAGAAGATTGCTTATACTTAAATATTTATGTGCCAAAACGACTTTCATCAGCAAACAATACTCAAGCTGCCCGTAAGTATAAGTATAAATGTATATTAACTAGACACCGTTATAACAGGGTATCAACATAAAAAACTGTCTAAGAGGTGTAATATGTTTCCCATCTGTTTATCTGCATAGGAGCATTACAGAATATTAGGGATTTAATATTCAATAATTGGGGAAATGATTTGTGGGCATATTCTTAGAAAACAATCGTTGTGCAATCTCCAATTTTTACCCCAGTTTAAAACTGTAGGGCTTCGTTTGTTTTATTTTACGATTCTAGTAGCAATATAAAAAAATGTTTTAATAAGTTTGCTCAGAGACAGAAAGCAAAACATGCGGAAAAAATTGCCTGTTCCTTCAAAAACTGAAAACCTGTTAATAGCATACATGCACATTAGAAAATAATTAATACATTACAAATAAGTACAGATTAATAAAATAAAAATTCAATAACATAGGGATTGACTTCGTTGCACTAACTATTTCGATTTGAAATAAAAAATTCCACGGGACATTTTCTTAAATAAGTAGGTAGATACTATTGGAGCAGATAGAGTTTACCATAAATTTTCAAACTTCCCGCCAACTTTAGACCAATCGCCATAATTTCTAAATCGTAAAATTGTTGTTTTAAATATAAAGCTTAAAAACCGTATATCTGAAAACCTATAAAATCAATGAAGAAACTAAAAGCTTTTTGACACTGGCTCATCCTTAGTGGAAACTTTGATTTTTATTGTTCGCTTTCGCTCGTTCGTTTCTTCATTTAAAATCGTTTTTATATTGCACAATCAACCGCGTAAGTAACTAAGTATCAATCAACCCGATTTAAACTACTACCAAACGAGAAAGCGATTCGAGGTTGATGATTAAAGACTTACTTTTGTCGTTCATTTTGGCGCCCAAGTATTCAGAATCCCGGTAAAATCCAAAAACGCGTAGTATATAAATATAAATTGTGTAGTTGTTCGCATAGCAAAAACCACAAAAAACTATATATACAATGCTTATAAAAGAACATTGTAAAAGAACGTTCACGATATCGGTTTCGGTTTGGTCTCGCGAGTGCAAAGTGCAGTGGAATCGGAGTTAAAGAGGATAAGGAAGACATAAACCAACACCAAGAAGCCAATATCCATCCAACCTAGACGCCATTGGTAGAGAAGTATAACATCGCAATCAAGGTATGAAAAAAATAAGACAATTTAATCGAACGTGCGCTAATAATTTCAGAAAGATTCAAGAAACAAAATCAAAGTTCCTGTAAAGTAAAATTTCTATCGAAAAAGACAAGCGCACATTCGACGGAATAATATTCGTAGATTATAGAAAATAATTAATACAATTTATCATCATATTACAGCAAAATTCCACCATACATAATTGATTTTATTTTTCTTCGCGCCATTGTAAATTATACTTGAATTGATCATCCATGCTAACACAAGCAAGTTAAAGTTAGAATCTACAAAAAGATATTATATTCCACAATTTTTCGGTACTTTCACTCTCCTAATTCTTTCACCGTCGCATTTGGAAGCTTTAAAGAAAAGGCTTGGCTCACAATCGATCTCGTTGTCGTTAAATCGTTCGCCAATATAAAAAAAACATCAAGAAGTTAAAAGCTTTTTTGCATATATAGATCTTAATTTCACGCACTTCTCCATCACCCAAGACCATTTGCGTCAACGCCGGACAGGCAGCTGCATTAATCGTATGTAAAAGAAAAGCCTTAGCCTAGCATCTAAGAGCGAAAACAGCTTCCATAACAAATTTCTTTCGAAATCAATTTTAATATTCCTCGAAAATAAATTCAAATTTTATTTAACAATATCTTCAATCTATTCACGATCCATCGATACAATTACTGTTCCTGCTTTCCTGATTCAACGGATTGGTAGCTATCGTTCGCCGTGGAAATTATTTCGTCATTGAGGATATTGTTGCCGATCATTGCCACCAATACAATAATCATCAAATAAGAGTTGCCGTTTAGCTATATCTCTGTGGGAAACGTAGAAATTACTAATTTTCTTTCATCACCGTCGCAGTAGGTGCATTTAAATTTTTTGTTGAGTTACATCATTTAAATTAAGTAAATATGCCGTATGAGGAGAACACAATCGAAGAGTAGTTACTCGATTACCTACTTACTAAGAGTAGGAAGTACTCTTTCACCGATCGAATTGGAATGCCGTTTGGGTATTGTGGAATCGTACTTCAAGCAACTACAAGCTTACCAAACTCAGATAGAGTGACTAGTACCATCCGAAAAATGTCGAGGAGATTTGGGAGACTTGTATATATCCACAAAAACAAAAATTCCTTCTCTTTTGGGGTCCAATACACGCCTTATTGTTGCTAAGTCAACATTTTCTCCCCACAGACGGGCAATCATTTAATGGTACAAAATATAAATATAAGAATTTTATCCACTCACTTACAACTTTGGTGGACAGTGACCCATCCTTAACAAAAATTTAAAAATTCAAGCATTTATTGACATGTTTCAGTGATAAGGCATTGGGAACAGTAAAAGCGTTCCATGTTACTGAGGATAACAATCCTAAAGCCATCGCATTACTCAAGGAAAGATACGACAATAATTGTTTAATCTTTTTACAGTACATTTCGGATTTTTTAGATTTACCGAAGGGTCAAAATTCTTCTATCAGTTCTTTGCGAAGCCTATTAGGCAATATTTCAAATCTCTACAATTCGCTTCATTCAAGAGGTTCATCTGATGATATACATATGTAACGCAAACATGTACATGTACGCAAACATGTACATCGCAATGTCCAAACTCGACTCCGAAACTTAGTCAAAATGGGATAAACATTTGGACTATACAACCCTATCTAAGTGGGATGAATGCGCCAACATACCCAGCAAATGATTTCGGTACCATAATGCGAGGGAAAGCAAAAATAAGTCGGTCAGAACCAGTTTATCGAGGATCAAACAAGCCACAGCAGAATTATCGTTCCCAAACATCATTAACTATGACTCAACGCTGATGAGTTTTTTGTCGTGATGGTAGCCGTTCCGTTCCAAGTTGTTCCAGATTCAATGCGCTTTCTGTCAAGGATAGGTTCGAAAACGCTAAGCAGTAAGGGCTTTTTCTAATTGTCGAGGAAAGGCCCACGGTGTAGCAAAATGTTCGTCGTCATATAGTTGTAAGAACTGCAGACAGCCTCATCATACCCTCTTACACCGGACACAACCCAGTAGGAGTAATGGAAGTAGCTAAGAAGCTTATATGTCACGCAGCACGGAGAGAAGGGAGGGACCATCAACATCAGCAGCAGTTCAGGCAGCAGTTAAAAAAACAAGGGTGCAAAATACCCAAATTATTCTAGCAACGGCGTTAATTCTTGTTCAGGATTCGGCAGGTAGCTTCCAAACTTGTAGGGTTTCTCTTGACTCAGGTAAACGTTATTAATGAAGGATTCGCAAACAGTCGTCGTCTAAAGAGGGGGAAAAAACGAGGAGACGTTGCTGGAATCGGGGTTAGTGAGACAAAAATGTACTTCCATATACAGACAACTATTCGCTCGAGCTACAACAATTTAGATGTCTTTTGAAATTTTATCCAGTGGTCGATTGATGGTTAGTCTTCCTTTTGAAAAGCATCCGAGCTGTTTAGGAGTATCATACGACTTAGTATTTCGAAGGGTCTTATCACTCGAATGTAGGCTTTCCAAAAACGAATTACTATGGTCCATGTTTTTAGAGTTTCGTAAAGAATTCGAATCGTTAGGTTACATGACTCTAGTCAAGGAACCTAACATCGACGAGCCACATTATTGCATGCCTCATCAATGCGTTAGAGCACATAGTATTCCAATATAATTACAAGTTGTGCTCGATGCATCCTGCCGTACATCTTCGCAAATTTTGCTTCATGGAATTCTAATGGTTGGTCCAACGATTCAGGACGATCTGTTTAATATCCTTGTTCGATTTCGCTTGCATAGGTATTCTATTACTACAGACATCGTAAAAATATATCGCCAATTCTGATCGTTGATTTCAATACGTTATGTGGAGGGAGAAAGAGAAAATGCTAGTGCAAACCTATCAGTTAAATACTGTAACGTACGGTACTTCTTCGGCACCGTATCTAGCCATTCGAAGTCTTGTTTACTTGAGTGAACAAAGTAGGAACAATATCCATTGGGTTTCCGTGTTATGAAAACGGATTTTTACGTGGATGACATGCTGACTGGAGATGACAATCTCAAAGTCCTATTGCAGATGCCCTCAATATGTTTGAAGTTCCACATATATTCAGGGCATCAGGGTTAGAACTTGCTAAATGGAATAGGAATTCTTCCAGGATCGTTCAGGCAAGAAGGAGATTAATCTCACAAGCACATAAGGAATCCCTTCGAACTCTGCTTCTGATGAGTTTATTTTTCTTATAAACCACATCCGATGTACACTAAGTATACAAAACGAACAATACTTTCTCTAGCTTCGTCGCTCTTTGACCCTATGAGACTAATGAGTCCGGTAATAATTCGGAAAAGATTATCTTTCAGCGGTTGTTGATTGACAAACTTGACTGGGATGCCTCAATCCCACAAAGTATTGACTCTGATTGGCGACAGTTCATGGGCTATTTGTATTCGCTGCAAAACCTGACTATCCAACTAAGCGGGTACGTGTGCTATTTATATCTGAGAGCTACAGATTCATCTGGTTCTGTCCAGACAAATCTAGATACCTCGTTTCGAACTCTGCGCTGCACATGTCTTATCCAAGCTCTGCAAAAAGATTCAAAATATCTTCGGACGCTCTCCGTCAAAAATCTTCTTTGGACGGATTCAGCAATCGTCTCTCCTTGAATTGCAACTCATTCGTCGAAACTCGGCACGTTTGTCAGAAATACAGAAGGAATCACGAGATTAAATCTTTGGACACGTTCCCACTCTTAAGAATCCAGCAGAGATTGTATCTAGAGCCTGTACAGTAGAGGAATACAGTAGAAGAATTTAAATGCTCCATATGGTTTAACGGACATCGATACATACGGCAACAGGAAGAAAATTGGCCGTCAATTGTTGAGCTGAGTCTTTCCCCAGAAGATCTTACGGTCGAGAAGCGAAAAACAGTTCTGATCTGCAGGACGACAGAAAACAAATTGGGTGAAAACAATTGGGAAATAGTGGAGCTGTGCAGTTCATATGTTATTCGATTTTGCAGTCGTTTGAGGAACAAATCAAGTATCAATAGTATGTTAACTCAATTGGATTCAGACAAAGCACTGTTACTTGTAGTTTCAGCGGTCGACTTCTGTGGTCCAATCAATGCTTACTTAAAGATTCGAGGGAAAGTACATTACAAATCATACGGTGGAGTGTCTGTTTCTGTTCAAAGGCGGTAACAGATCTGCCGCAGAAGCATTTATTCCAGCCCTAAAAAGGATGATAGGTCGGAGATGACTTCAGAGTGAAAATCATTGCGATAACACGACAAATTTTGCATTGGCCCATTCAAAACTTCTCGAATTGCGCAATAAGTTGATAAAGAAATCCGCACAGAAAAGCATGTTAAATTTTTGTCCTAATAGAAATAGAAATTTAAATGTTATACCCCCAGGGCACCTTAATTTGGAGGCATATGGGAGGCAGCCGTCAAGGTTGCTAAGGGCCACTTGTACCGCACTTTGGCCGGAGCCAAACTAACTTTCGAAGAGCTGTCGACAGCGCTACTCGAAATCGATGCCAATTACTCAGAAGACATCAGACCCTAAAGACTTCGAAGCACTTACACCAAGTCATCTTCTAATCGGTTCGTCCCTAGTGGTCATTCCCGAGTCAGCAACAGAGGTTCATGACATCAGCTACATACAGCGATGGCGAACGATAAATGAAAATCATTCACGACGGAAGGTAGAGTTTACCATACATTTTCAAACTTCTCGCCATCTTTAGACTAATCGCCATAATTTCTAAATCGTAAAATTTTTATTTTAAATATAAAGCTTAAATCCAGAATATCTGAAAACCTATAAAAACAATGAAGAAAATAAAAAGCTTTTTAACATTGGTTCAACCATCTTAGTGAAAACTTTGATTTGTATTCTTCGCTTTCGCTCGTTCATTTCTACATTTAAAATCATTTCTATATTGCACAATTTACCGTGTAAGTAACTAAGTATCAATCAACCCCAATCAACCACCAAACGAGAAAAAGATTCGAGGTTGACGATTAAAGTTTTATTTTGATACTTTATTCAAATATTAACTTAAATTCTTGAAGTCTGGATTTGTAGTGATGTTAAAAACAATGTTTTTTTGTGTTAATTGCTGCCGCACCTCTGCGAACGTCTGACAAACATCCAGGGGTAAGAATTGTCAGTTTTGTTTTTACGTTTAATAAGCTTCGAATTACAACATCGAATTTTCAATATACTAGTAATATGTAGCCTCGTCTTAAAAAAACATGGCAAATGCTCTATGGAATTTGAAAAATAAATAGCCTTCAAGAAAACCAACCACAAACAATGGTCCCATGCCGATCGGTTCAGTAGTTCTCACGTCTCATTATATACTTATATATTGATAAGTGAATTGAAAATTTTAATTTTAATCAAAATCTTAGTAGCAACGTCATCTTTCGAAAATTTCCGTAAAAGGCGAAAAAAAATGTTGTACAAGATATTTAGCCAAATTTTTTCCATGATATCGCCCATACAAAATTTGTTGGGCACGTCCACTTTTTGGGTGCGTTTTTTTTTTAAATTATATATTTTTTTTAAAAAAAATTATTGGAATGAAATAAAATGCTATCCATCATCTACTTAATGCTTTTTATTTAGGATCATACTGTTCGCCCCAAGCGGACTGTAGCCTTTCCTTATGTTTATACCCTATCCTAAGGGTATATTAATTTTGACACATAGTTTGTAACACCCCTTAATATTCGTCGTAGACCCATAAAAGTATATATATTTATGATCAGGACCAAATCCTAAGACTATCTAGCAATGTCCGTCCGTCCGTACGCAATTTTTAGGCCTTTAAAATTAAGCTAGGAAGCTGAAATTTGGACCACATATTCCCTAGGGCTCCGAAATGGTTAAGTGTAAAATTTTTTTGAATACGCCCACTGCCACGCCCACAATTTAGAAAAAACCGTTTTAAAGCTAAAGTTAGAGAGATAGAGTGTTACGACCCTCACAAGATATGTAGGCAATGCCCTCCTTTATAAGTTTGTCATATAAAGTTTTTTGCAACGCCTACTTTTTGTGGGCGTTTTTCACTAAAATGCTGTTTTCTTCGATAATTTTCATAGAAACCGAAAAAAAATGTTTAACAAGATATTTAGCCAATATTTTTTCCAATATATCGCCCATACAAAGTTTTTGGCCACGCCCACTTTTTGGGGGCGTTTTTTTCAAAAAATGTTTTTTTTTTTTCTAAATTTTATAGAATGAAATAAAATGCTATCCATCATCTTCTTAAGGTTTTTTTGGGGGCATATAGGGATAGGGATAGGGTATCATACTGTTCGCTCCAAGCGGACTGTAGCCTTTCCTTATGTTTATACCCTATCCTAAGGGTATATTAATTTTGACACATAGTTTGTAACACCCCTTAATATCCGTCGTAGACCCATAAAAGTATATATATTTATGATCAGGACCAAATCCTAAGACTATTTAGCAATGTCCGTCCGTCCGTCCGTCCGTCCGTCCGTCCGTCCGTCCGTCCGTCCGTCCGTCCGTACGCAATTTTTAGGCCTTTAAATTCAAGCTAGAAAGCTGAAATTTGGACCACATACTCCCTAGGGCTCCGAAATGGTTAAGTGTAAAATTTTTTGGAATACGCCCACTGCCACGCCTAGAATTTAGAAAAAACCGATTTAAAGCTACAGATGGACAGATAGAGGGTTATAACCTTCACAAGATATGTAGGCACTGCCCTCCTTTATAAGTTTGTCATATAAAGTTTTTTGCCACGCCTACTTTTTGTGGGCGTTTTCACTAAAATGCTGTTTTCTTCGATAATTTTCATAGAAACCGAAAAAAAGTGTTTAACAAGATATTTAGCCAATATTTTTTCCAATATATCGCCCATACAAAGTTTTTGGCAACGCCCACTTTTTGGGGGCGTTTTTTCAAAAAAAAATTTTTTTTTTTCTAAATTTTATAGAATGAAATAAAATGCAATCCATCATCTTCTAAGGTTTTTATGTGGGGCATATAGGGATAGGGATAGGGTACCATACTGTTCGCTCCAAGCGGACTGTAGCCTTTCCTTATGTTTTTTTCTTTGATTCGACGTGGCAGTGGGCGTATCAAAAAAATGTTTACATTTAACCATTTCGGAACCCTAGGGCATATGTTGTCCAAATTTCAGCTTACGTACGCACGGACATTGGTAAATAGTCTAAGGGTTTGGTCCTGATCGTAAATATATATACTTTTAGGGGTCTACAACGAATATTAAGGGGTTTTACAAACTATGTGTAATGTTCACAATATACCCTTAGGAAAGGATATAAAGACATAGGCAAAACATATAGAAAGGCTATTGGTAAATAGTCTAAGGTTTTAGTTCTGATCATAAATATATATACTTTTAGGGGTCTACAAGGAATATTAAGGGGTTTTACAAACTACGTGTAATGTTCACAATATACCCTTAAGAAAGGATATAAAGCAATAGGCAAAACATATAGAAAGGCTTCAGTCCGCTTGGGGCCAACGGTACTATATCCGTATCCCTCCAGATAAAAAAGACATAGAAAACACGTTGGATTTTTATTTTTTTTCCCCGAGGGTAGGTGAAAATCTTCCAAAGACACTATAAGGATAGCGAGCGCCTACTCATAGTAGTGTCAGATTTTTACTGACTAAAAACAAACACCACCCTTCTATAGATTGATAGATACTGCAACTAAAATATAACTTATCAAGCAATTTTTCTATCACGAAATATAAAAAAAAAATGTTGACATTTTACTTTCCACTGAAAGATCCAGCATGTTCCGCAATGAGGACGCCGTTAATCATTATCTTGCCAAGTCGGAAGGTTTCGTTCTTTGTAGTCGGCGCAATAAATTATTCTCATCCAAAATTTGTCGGACTGTACTGTTGATATGTCCGATTAGTCAGTTTCTATGCTTTCGCGCGAAACTTCAAGTTTCAGCTTCGATTGTAGAAATTCCAAGATTCCTGTGGATATCGTCGTTTCTAGGGATTACTGGGAATGTTTTCCGAGTAACCAGTGCATTTCTCTATATTTGATATCGAGTTCTTTACGTTTCATTTTCACGTGCGAATTCCATTTCAGCTTTACGTCCAGTGTCATTCCAAGGTTTGCAAAGGGTATTCGGGCCAAGTTTAGAAAAATTGGAAAGTCATTAGTTTTCTTATACGTGAAATTCACGTGAACAGATTTAGTTTCGTTGAGGGCAATCCGCCAGCCCCTTGTCCATTCATTTACTTTATTCAGTGCGGTTTGCAGTTTTGCAGTAGTTTCTTTGATCGTATTACCTACTGCAAGGATAGCGGTGTCGTCGGCAAACGTAGCGAGGGTAGTGTCATCTTCCCTTGGTATATCGCGAGTATATAACAGATAGAGAAGCGGCCCAAGGCGCTTCCTTGCGCTACGCCAGCCGACATTTCTTTAAGCTCCGAGTATTCGTTTCCATGCCTAACACGGGGGAGCCTATTCCCGAGATATGATTCTAAAATATCATATAGACTTACGGGGAGATCTTGTCGTAATTTAAATTTTAAGCCATCGTGCCATACCTTATCAAAGGCTTGTGAGACGTCAAGGAATACGCTTGAGCATATCTTTTTTTCTTCAAATGCTTTCTCGATTACGTCAGTAATTCTATGCACTTGGTCAATCGTCGAATGCTTGGTTCTGAACCCAAACTGGTGGCCAGGGATGAAATTATTATTTTATATAACCGGTTGTAGTCGCCTTAGTAATATCCTCTCGAAAACTTTAGATATGACTGGGAGAGGCGAAATTAGTCTATACGACTTTACTACATTTGGCGGTTTTCCTGGTTTTAAAACCATAATGACTTGCGCCATTTTCCATTGGCTCTGCAAGTGTTTTAATCTGAGCGCAGCATTTATAATATATAGAAGCTTAATTAATGCTTTTCTGGGTACAACTTTGAGAACTTCTCCGGTGATCAAATCATAACCAAAACTTTTCTTAGGTTTAAGAGATTCAATTTCACATTTTAGTTGCCTTAGTGTTGCATTTGTGAGTGTAAAGTCATCACATATTAATTCCGTCCCACTATTGGTACTGTCGTACGGTTTAAAGGTTTCTTCGAGACGGGTGGCGAAAACGTCCGCCTTTTCTTTGTCTTCCCTTGCCCATTCATTTTGACTTATTTTTATTGGCGGCGAGGGGATTTTGGGCCTTTTACAGCTTTCCAAAGTTAATAATTTGAATCTTTTTTAGCCGTTAAAATGTCAAGGTAAGAATCTATCGCACGATTTTTAAAATCCTAAATAGCTGTCGCAACAAATTGCACAAATAATTCAAATGTGCTTTATGTTGCGGAGCGCATGTTTTTTACGCGCCTTCCGTTTTTCATTAACCAATTCTGTTATTTCAGACGGATATCATAAACCGTATTTGGCCGGCGTTTTCCTTGAGTGAGTCGTATTATTCCAGGAGGCGAGCTGAACGACCTCAACGAAGCGATCAACTTCAACTTCAAGTTCATAAGGTGTCGTCAGTGGAACGCTCAATTCAACATTCTCTTCAGTTAATCTCGCTGGCTCTAGGTTATTGACTAGTTTTACACTCAATATTAAAATAACCGGTGAATGATCAGATGACAGATCAAAGCTCACTTCAACTTTAATGTGGCTGGTAGATATTCCTTTCACGACGGAAAAATCTGTCAGATCAGGTATTTTTGAAATATCAGTTGGCTAGTAAGTCGGTTTGCCCGTCGAGTGGAAATCACAACTGTACTCCATACCTGCCCCATAAAGCATTTACCTTTTTGCGACTCCACCTGTACTCCATACCTGCCCCATAAAGCATCTACCTTTTTGCGAGATGTATCTAGAACCCCAGAACGTGTGTTTCCCATTAAAATCGCCGCCAATAATGAAACTTGGTTTGAGCGATTTAAGCAAGTTAGTATAATCACTTTTTTCAAGCGCGGAGCGTGGTGGACAGTAGATAGATGAGATTCTACTCGAATCGTGCATACTTGCATAGTTTCAAGCTCTATCTTCAGGTCTTCGTATTGTTCAATGCAGTCTTTAATAAACAATGATGATCCACCTCTCGCGTTTCCCGATGGGTGACAAGCGTGGAAATCATTATAGAATTTTATTTTTAAAAGTGATCGCTCTTTTGCGTGGGTTTCAGAAATCAAGCAAATGTCAATATCTTTTTCGCGCATGAATACTTCCAATTCGTCAAGTTTTTGCAAAAGTCCGTTTGCATTCCAAGTACATATTCTTAACATTGGTTTTTCATTCATATTATTTTTGAAGTACGCATTTTCCTTGAATTATTTTCGAGCTTACCCAACAGATCGAGAATAATTTTATTTATTTTACTTTGTTCTTCAAGTTTCTCGAGAATAACTGAGAAAACTTGTGAAACAGAGTCTGGCGAAGTTTCAACGTTTTTTGGGTTCTTCGAATGCCGCATCCTGAGCGTAGGTCTGCACTCTGCCTGTCCGCAGGCTACTATTCGATGGCTTTTCTGATAGAGTTTCTTTTGATAGCAGAGGTCGAGGGATTTTCCGCTATCTCTCTTTCTTTGATATTTTTACATTCAGGAAAGTTGGATAACATTTTTTTTGGTTTGTATAATAAAATCATATAAACAGGTTTTTTTGACAAAAAAATACCCTCATGTATATATACTAGTATAGTGTTGCGTATTGTATTGTCTAAATATTTTTTTAAACTTTTTTTTAACGAAATTTTAAAAAAACCTTTTAAAAAAATGTTGCATTGAAAATTTGTGAAGGAGATCACCCAACTAATATTTTACCTTCTATAAGGTCCAATTTTTTAAATTTGATAAGCTATTGCTTCTATTGTATTGTCATAAAGCTTATTTCTAGATGTTTACTATTTTCCAAGATATACTTTTAGAAAAAGTTTCTTTAAAGCAGTTGGGAAACAATTTCATAAGCTGTACAGATGGGAGAGTTATTCTTATTTAACGAGGTGCCGATAACGGCTTTTGAAGTTAGTTGGTTGAGGTCTGAAATAGAATAGCTTCTTTAAAGCTCGCTATTCCAAGTCAATAACAAGATTTTCTATAAGGCTTCTCAATTTACAATCAATATAGTGGAGATTTGATCCAGGGATTAGATATCATATAAATATTTATTAACGGCAAAAAATACTAAGGAAGGGAAATAATTAATCATTATTATTTATTTAGGTATTTATTTCGTCAATCATGGATGGCTCTCATCGACTTAGATAAGCACAATAAATAATAAATATAAATATAAGACACCAAAAATATAATACAGTACTTCCGAATGTTTGTTATAATGTATGATTATAATATTTTGATAGCTCTAGTGGTAGAAATAATAATCAATACCTATATCTGCTTATATTCAATTTTAAGAGTTAAGTTTTTAAATTAGTAACCTACAAGCAGACCTACTTTTACACACAAGATGAAATTGTTGTCGCTATCAATGTCGTAACATCCTATATAACTACATACATTTACAATGTTTAAGATGATAAAATAGTATCAATTTATAATTTTTTAATCTTCACTATGTATTAATCAGTTTGATCCAGTGGATGCGTGTTGGGCTATTAGGCGAATGGTCTCGAGTTCGATTCCTGGACAAGGCTAGGAATTTTTTAATTTAATTATAATTTAAAATTTCCTCTTCAGAATTTCGTAACTTGACGCATTCAAATGATGGAAAATATTAATACCAACAATAATAATCAAAAAATAAATATAAGAAAAACATGTATTTTGCAACATATATGCGAACTTTCATAAATTTCGTTACTATTTCCGTAATAACTTCTATTGCTTTTATAGAGCCCGGAGCAACGGTCTTAAGGAAAGTAAATAACTCCGCTAAAGTGCGCCAAAGATCTCTTACAGTTGTTATGGAAATAAGAAAAACATTTTCCTTGACCCTTATGAAAACTAAATTGTTACTTGGAAGGTTATAAATATTTGGTGAAGGTCTTAATGCTTTATTCAACCAACTTAAGGCATTCATAAAATTTTTTCTTAATTGTGGGCGTGGCAGTGGTCGTATCAAATTTTACCCTCCATCTTTTGGGAACTCTAGGGAGTATATGTTCCCAATTTCAGCTTCCTAGCTTCAATTTAAAGGCCTAACAATTGGTGACGGGCGGACGGAAATTGGTAAATAGTCTTAAATTTTGATCCTGATCATAAATATGTATGATTGATGACATGGACAAAGACAACAATGTCAGTACACGTATGCTAAATGCTCTTAAGATAGTCCTGGATTGGTGTAAGAAAGAGAGTCCCTTTATCAATCACAATAAGGCTCTCATAGTTTCCTTCACAAAGAGAAGAAATTTAAATCTGAAAAAAATTTCCATAAATGATAATCTCATAGAGTATTCCGACGAGGTAAAATATCTGGAAGCGATATTGGATAGAAGACTGAATTGGAACTCACACCTAAATAACAAAACTAAAAAAAGCATTTCTGGTCCTGCCGCCACTTGTATGGAAAAACCAGGGGCATATCACCAAAGATCAGTCATTGGATCTATACAGCAATTATAAGGCCAATTATAACATATGCTTCTATGCGATAACCGATAACTGGTAGCCAAACTAAATAAGGTACAACGGCTCGCAAGCATTGGTATCTCCGCTGCCATGAGAACCTCTCCTATAGGACTAACACCTCCCCACATTTTCATAAAAAAGTGTCAATATGCAACACTGCAAGGTTGAAACAAACTTAAGAGTAACCCATTTGTAAACTCATCGAACTAATGCAACTGCTATCAGAAATCTCCGATCGAACAGAAAAAAAACTATGCTTTAATAAAGGTTTCACTACTGAAATCACAAACAGAGAAGCATGGGTTGGAATCAACCCACTAATTGCCCCAACGGCCTTATGTGGTATACGGATGGTTCAAAAATGGGCTCTGCGATGGGAGCTAGTATAAACGGACAAAACAAACATGTCACAGTACCCATGGGAAAAAGTCTCAGTATATTTCAGGCAGAGCTCCACGCCATAATAGAATGCGCAAGCCTAAATCACACCTCAGGTATTAAAGGCGCTGACATCCATATATTCACGGATAGTCAAGGAGATATTAAAGCCCTAAGCTCGCCAATGATTGACACCAAATCAGTACTACACTGCTTTCAAAGGTACTCAGCACCTGGAACAAAACCAAAATCTGGTGCGTTCATGGACACAAGGGAATTGAAGGAAATGAAAAAGCTGACCGAGCCCTTCTGTCAATAAAGAAATCAGGTATTAATTTGAAATTAATAAGCTGGAAACACGAATCGTCCACTTCGTACTGGGAATGCATCCCAGGTCTTAGACAGACCAAAAAGGTTATACAGCCCTTCAGTGACGATGCCAAAAGGATACTAAATCTTTCCATGCATGATATAAAAAATCTTATTGGATACCTAACAGGTCATCACAAAAGATATCACCTGAATAAACTAAAAATATTCGACTCACACATCATATGTGGGTTCCCGGCCCTATATTATATCTGTGCAAAATGTGAAACTCAGCTGTTTTATCGAAAAATTGAGTTCAGCGATAAGACTCACTTCTGGCTCAACGGATACGTAAATGATAAAACTGTCGCATCTATAGTGATGAACAGCCACATGCCATACAATAATTGTGTGGTTTATGGGCTGGTGGCATCATCGGTCCATTTTCTTCAAAGACGATCGTGGAAGAAACGTTACCGTCAACAGCGAACGATATCGATATACGCGATTTTTTTTTTGCCCCAGTGGGCTGAGTTGAACTTAGTTGGCAAGTGGTTTCATCAAGACGGTGCCACATGGCTTACAGCTCGTGAAACAATGGAAATTTTGAAGGATTATTATTGAATTTTTCTTGTGGGGTTATATAAAGTCGTAAGTCTATGTGGACAAGCCGAACACGATCGAAGCCTTACAGGATAACATAACACGCGTAAATCGTAAATTACAGGCCGAAATGCTCGAAAAAGTGACGCAAAATTGGACCATCCGAATTGACCATTTGAAACGGGGCCGCGGACAACATTTACATGAAGTTGGCCTTAAAACGTAAATGGTCTATTTATCGATTACAATAACAATTTTGAATATATGGTGCACATTTGAATGTTTTATTCGATTTTTAAAAAAACTACGCTTAAAAAATCACCCTTTATTACACCCATACAACTCCACTATTTGCTAAGCCATATGGATAATTATAATTCGGCCAACGTGAAACGGGCTAATGTAATACGGTCAAACCTGTAAGGCAAAAATATATGCGTGCAAACGAACCGAACCCAGAGCTGTGTTTATTTTGGATTCATGGGATGAGTAAGTTTAGAGTTGATGTGTGATACGAAGTAGACTAAAAAAGAGTGCCTTAACGGGATAAGGTCATTTCAATTAAATCTAGCCATTCGGCGAAATTCTTACGGTTTACTAATTTTGACACATACATAGCTGGAACACCCCTTAGTATTGGTCTTAGACTTATGATCAGTATCAATCAGTATTGGTCGTAGACTCATAAAAGTCTACCATTTCGAACCCCCTCTAACTACACTTACAACAAAGCTAGATACATAAAATTCGCAGGATTTATTGGGATGCAAAGTAGCATATATTTCAATTGTTTAACATGCGCTGTTCCTGGGTTACAATCCCGAAAATAAGCAAAAATAGTAACTTACTGACTCATTGGCTGACAGATAATCAAAACTGTTATGCCAAGCATAACAATGCAAATACTATATGCGAAATTTTCAATTACGACAATGCAAACTTGGCGTTCTATTTTATCTCACTACTTTTTAGACCAATAAGCGATCGCCTGGCTGTAATCCGTTGTTGGAAAGCACAGCCTCCACGATATGACAACAGGCAACGGCTTCGGACTAATCGACTTTGCGGTAGCTCATAATACGTAATACGTCAATAAGTAGCACTAGGTTTCCGCGACTAAGGATCCACACAGCAACCTGGCGCTTCCCACACGGTCGAACCGCCAACCAAATCGACCATGTGCTAATCGATGCGAGGTACGCATCCAACATCTTGAACGTGCACTCTTACCGAGGGGCAAACGTCGACTCTGACCATTTTCTTGTTGCAGCTAGATTCGGAGCTCGACTGTCCAACGAGAAGGAGCTGCGAACTGCCCAAAAGAATAAATTCGGCATTGGACGCCTTAGCACATCTGGAGTCGCCAGAGCCTACAAAGAGCGCCTGAGTGAGAAACTCCCCACCGTGCATTCACTTACCACAGACGCCAACAACCAGTGGTCTCAGTATTGCGACATCATCAAGCAGGTAGCCGAAACCACCCTAGGATACCAGCCACCTCAGAGAAGAAGCCCGTGGTATGATGATATATGCGTATACCGGAAAAGGTGTCAGAAGATACAGACATTAGAACGCTGCGGAGGAAAACAAGCGCAGCAAGGGATGAGTACCGAGCCAGGAGAAGGGAGCTTCTTCTCCTCCCTTCTCCTGGTTCGGAGAAGAAAGAAAAGAGAGTACGCGGTCTCCCAGCTCAAGGAGATCCTGCTACCGAAACAGCATCCGGAAGTTCTATAAGAAAGCCAAGCAACTGGCTGCTGGCTTTAAGACCGGAACGCAGGCTCTTCGGAACAGCGAAGGAAACTTAGTCACCGACGTGCAGGGAATATTAGATTTATTTTAGCAGCATTTCCAGAAGTTGTAAAAAGGACAAAATGTAAAGAAAGTGATGGGGCAAGAAGAGAACCCACGTCCAGTCAATGAAGAACCAGTCCCTCCGCCCAGTATAGAAGAGGTTGGCTTAGCTATAAAAAAGCTAAAGAACAACAAGGCCGCCGGCACTGTGCTTTCAAACACGGAGGTGATGTTATGGTAGGACGCATGCACCAAATCATCAACCAAGTTTGGGCGGAGGAAAGCATGCCCGATGACTGGACCATCAGCTTCATATGTCTCATCTACAAGAAAGGCGTACCGTGTGAACGTGTCAAACCTTTCTGCAATATACTTGTCGACACGTACCAGTATGGCTTCCGGCCCGGCAGATCAACTGTAGACCAAATCTTCACACTAAGGCAAATCCTGGAAAAGATCAACGAGTTTCAAGTCGAGACACACCATCTCTTCATCGACTTTAAAGCCGCATATGACAGCATTCATCGTCAGGAGCTTTTTGTGGCGATGGCCGAATTCAGGATCCCGTCAAAACTGATCCAGATGTGTCGCATGACACTAGATAACACGCGATGCAATGCAGTTTGCAAGTAGCTCATCTGAACTGTGTCAAACATGCACCGGATTTCAACAAGGAGATGCGCTGCCGTGTGATTTCTTCAATCTTGTTCTTGAGCAGATAGTGCGCAACGCAGGTGTTAACACGGAAGACACTATCTTCAACAGATCAGTCCAAATTCTGGAGTATGCGAACGATATAGATGTCATCGGTCGATCCGAACTTGCCGTGATAGAGGCTTTCGGAACGCTTATCCTGCCAGTTCTGCTATACGGCGCCGAGTGCTAGACGATAAGCAGGAAAGGAGAGTTAATACTGGGATCCTTTGAAAGAAAAATCCTTTGACGGATATTTGGTCCTGTGTGCGAGGAGCGCGAATGGAGGAGAAGATACAACCGCGAACTCTATGAGCTATACTAAGATGTGGATATAGTCCGAGAAGCTAAAACTCGTCGACTACATTGGCTCGGCCACATCGAGCGAATGGATGACAATGCTCCAACCAAAAGGATCTTCGAATCCCAGCTCCCCAGGTTCGAGACGACAAGGAAGACCGAACCTCCGTTTTAAAGACCAAGCCATCGCGGATGCCAGAGCGCTTGGTCTGGACAACTGGAAGCAGCGTGCTCGGGATCGCAGAGGGTGGAAGGCAGCCGTATCTCAGACAGGGACTCTTCACGTGTCGGGAGCCCGTTAAGTAAGTAAAGTAAGAACGCCTTGTAGATTCCAGGGAGATCAGAAGGGGTGAAATATTTCTTGCATCGCTTAAGATAACCTAGACATTTCGCAGCGTTCTTGGTGACATCGAATATGTGGTCATTCCAACGAAGTTTGTCGTTAACACACATACCGAGGATGGAAAGTCTTTCGGTTTCAGCGATGCAAGTGCCATCCATGGATAATGGCGGAGAATTAGGGGTTCGCTTCAATAACAGCAGACAGCATTGCGTTTTGGCAGCATTAAATTCCACTCTGTTAGTTTTACCCCATTTAAGTATGCTGTCAAGATCGGAATTCAATGAGCTTAACATACATTGCCGTTCCAGTTCAACGCCCGAAGATGAGGGGCGTTGCCCAGAAAACGAATATGTAAAGCTGAGGGTACTGTCATCAGCAAAGGAATGGATTGGATTAGAAGTGACAGACAGGAGGTCATTGATAAATATGAGAAAGAGAGTCGGAGAAAAAACGGAGCCCTGGGGAACACCAGCATTTATTTCGTAAGTAGCAGACTTAAAACCGTCCAAAACAACTTGTATTGAACGGTCCGAAAGGTAATTTCTTATCCATTGAAGAAGGGTAACATCGATTCCAAATGCACGCATTTTCGACAAGTGCGCTTGACGCCAAACTCTGTTAAATGCCTTTGAAATATCAAGCGCAACGACCTTACTTTCACCACCACGGTGAATAGATTGGTTCCTCTTTTCGGTTAGATATGTCATAAAATCACCAGTGGATCTGTTGCTGCGAAAACCGTACTGCCGGTCACTAAGAAGTTTTCGGGATTCAAGATATTTCATAAGCTGACGATTTATCAGCGTTTCCATGACCTTGGAAAGAAGGGAAGTTAGTGCAATTGGTCAGTAGGAGGAGAAAGAGAAAAATTCGCCGTTTTTTGGAACGGGCTGGACAAATGCTGTTTTCTATCTTCTTGGAAAGAGCCCTGAAGAATAGGACAGATAGAAAAGCTTACGCATTGGTTTTGCCAGCGTGGAAGAACACCTCTTCAGAACGATAGGGGAAATACCATCTGGACCTGCGGATTTATGTATGTTGAGATCTCGAAGAACTCTTGCCACTGTACGAGTGCGAAAATGGATCGGTCCCATAGAAGATTCTACGCGCTCGAGTACAGGGGGAGACAAAGTACAATCTGGCAGGGTTGAGCTAGCTGCAAATTGAGCAGCGAGCAGATTGGCTTTATCCGAAGAGCTGACCGCTGGGGTGTCATTGCAATTGAGTGTCGGGATAGATGACATGGCCGAATTTTTATTATTCTTATCAAACGCGCAAAAGTTTTTACTACCGGTGGGACTTTGTAGTATTTTCTGCCTCAACTTTTGGTCGTAGGAGAATTTGACACGATTAATATGGGCATTGCAGTCATTTCTGGCTCGTTTGAACTTTTTTCGGTTTTCCTCAGTTGGGTTGGGCTTAAATGACCGAAAACTTACCTCTTTAGCCCTGATAGCTTCGTTACAGCTCAAGTTACATTACGCGTTTTCCTTAGATCTGATATGCTTTCTCCTGTTAGGGATAAAGCATTTCATACCCAGGTGAATTAAATTTATAATCATATCGTCAGCGGCATCCACGCCGTTATAGAGAAAGCACAACGACCAGTTAAAACTCCTAAAGAAATCGTTTCAAGCTTCCCAATTGGCTATCTCGTATTGCTATACGGTTCTTTTAGGAGCTTGTTCTTTAACTGTGTGGCTGGAGTACGAGAAATTCGCCGATATGATACAATGGTCTGACGAACCTAGAGGCGATAATACGTTTAAAGTGTATTTATCAAGGTGAGAGGTAAGAAACAAGTCCAGAGTGTTGGCGTTTTGACCGGTAATGTCCGGTATCCGTATCGGCTCATTTACAATCTGTATTAAATTATTAACCTCAGCAAAGATCTCAACATACCTTCCTTCGGGTGTTGTCTGTCCAGAATGTCGAAGCCAACTTGAATTGTGGATTGTGTGATCAATGATCAACAGCGGAGCAACCGTTGATGACGACATTAATCATCGTGAGGCTAGGGCGTAGGGTAGTCTGCAGTGAAGTGGGAGGGTTATGATCCCTATAATCCTTTGGGGTAATGAAGACCCTAGTCTTTGCTAGTTTCTTTTCATCGGATTTTCATACATATCGCTTTGGACATATTCTTATTGGAAGAGAGAAAACAGAAAACTCAAGAACCATGATCGACTCTTTATATAAATATATGTCAAGCACTGACAATGTAAGTAAAATGGAACGCTCTCCTTAAAAATGAACGAAAACGTTTTTGGGGTTTGGTGAATTCAAAAAAAAAAATCTGATGGGTACCCAGTTAGTTTTTTTTAATAAGAATTGTACAACTTCTGATTCTGAAACTGTAAGTAATTTATTTGGAGACGATTTTAGTAAGTCATTTAACGACTCACCTCTTGATGAACATTATTTTAGTGTATTGCACAAATATCTTTTAGTAACTTTTCATTTGATTTGGGCACAATTTTAAGATTTGTCTCTAATACAGTTGTCAGGGTTCAAGTTAATAATATTCTTTATTTAACCCAATTTATATTATTAAAGCAAACAAAGTTAATTCATGAGAAATTAAATAGTGGTGATGGTGACAACTCTTGCAAACGCGATCAGGAACCAGACAAGAAGGCGTGGGGATGGTGACAGCCGGAAAAAGCTGGACGTCAAACATGGTGGACAAACGCACGCCATCTAGGTTTTCAACTGCTGAACACATGGGGGCGTCCACAAACTATTCGTGTCTAAACTACCGACTGGTAGACACAACAGTTTCCTCCGCAATTATTTGAAATTAAAGCTGACTTGCTTATTTCCCAAACGTTGAGACCGTCTGAGCGCGCATGAGGTAGGACTGGTAACTGTTGATCCTGTTCCGATGCCAGCTATTCTAATTCAAGGGTTTGTTTAGGCATTTAGCACGCTGATGCAGCAGGAGGTGTGAATCCGATCCCAGTGAGTGATGGCAGGTACCTCTCTATGATTGAATCGCCTTCCATATTTGGTGCGAATAAATATGTTTTTTCTGCTTGATGACTCTTTCTTGATGGATGTGGATCATCTGGATTCAAATGAAAAGTGGGGGTTAGTAAACTCGGAATTTGTACTTGCTGCGTCTTCAAAGCGGTCGTTCTTGTATCCGAAAAGGAAAATATGGGTCGAATTTGGTTCTGATGACGATGCCAAATAGTGTCGTATTCAGTTGCGACCTTATGCATCCGTTTTCCCAGCAATTCTCGAATTTGTAACGTAACAGCTGTACCCACCTTACAGAAATGTGCGATATTCTGCAGTCCCACCAATTTATACAAACACAGAAATCCGTGAAAGATCGGTGGGTTGTAAAGGAGGTTGTCCTGGCAACGTGCGTGCAGGCAGGCACGCTTGTATATGTGCGACACTAGCTCGTCGGAGGCGTGGGATATTGCACTTATTCCCGGACGGACGTAAACTATAACATGCCTTATTAAACTAAAAAAAAAATAGATGGGGCAACAAACCGCTCAAGAACACGAAAACGTATAAATTAGTTACCGCGATAATATTCAAAATAAAACCTAAAGATAACTTGGTGAAACCTTAGATGGTAATGGTTTCCTTGGCGTAACCCTCCCACATTATGCCAACCTTGAAGTGGCGGAGAACATCTATGGCTACCACATCGCCTTATCACTGTGTTAGCCCCTAAATAAAAAGGTTGAGCGGTCTTATGACATACCCACGTTGTTCAATATCATTGCGCTACCCTATGAGCACTATACATCTATTCATTCGTCATAAATTAAATAAAATGTTTTCATGTTCAAATGCGAAGTACATACCGTTTAATTTCATGTAATAAAATTTATCTATTTTTAAAAGGGAATCACATATCACAGAATAATACGCATTGACAACATATATGGGAACACACACATATATGTTGTCAATGCATATTAATCTTCAAATATTTATTATATCTTCACTCTGTTCGATTGTTATCAAACAAAATTAAATCTAAATTTCTCTTCTCTATTGTATAATTTATGTTTAATATGTATAGGTATTATAGCCAATAGGTTTTAGGATAGGTTAGCTTATTCATTTGTTTTATATATGTAGATTAAATTAATGATAAATAAGTTTTTTTGTTTAATCTCGAACTCTGCATTAATTAGGTAGCTAAAATTTGATTCTAAAAAGTGGGCGTAGCCAAAAACTTTGTATAGGCGATATATAGATATATTGAGAATATCGGCATAATATATTGTTAAACATTTTTTTTCGATTTCTATAAAAATTTTCGAAGAAAACAGCATTTTAGTGGAAAACGCCCACAAAAAGTAGGCGTGGCAAAAAACTTTATATCACAAATTAATAAAGGTGGGCAGTACCTATGTACAACTTTATCTCTCTAACTTAAGCCTTAAAACGGTTTTTTCTAAATTGTGGGCGTGGCAGTGGGCGTATTTCGAAAATTTTAACACTTTATCATTTCGGAACCCTACGGAGTATATGTTCCAAATTTCAGCTTACTAGCATAATTCTAAAGGCCTTAAAAGTTGATACGGACGGACGGACATTGCTAAATAGTCTTAGATTTTGGTCCTGATCATATATATATATATACTTTTATGGGTCTACGACGAATATTAAGGGGTGTTACAAACTTTGTGTCAAAATTAATATACCCTTAGGATAGGGTATAAAAAGAATACTAAGCTCTTTGAACAAATAATGCAAGCACTTGACTGAACTGTAATTTTTTTTATATATACATACAGTAAGTCAGGAATGAGTTTACACATCGAAAAAAACAATTTTTCAACTTATTTAGCAAAAACATGTTTTATTTCTTATGCGAATAATATTTTTTTTTTGTAGTTTAGTATTAGGCTAGAGTATTTGCAAAGAATAAACAAAAAGAAATAGCTAGTTCAGCGCAGGAATAGTGAAAAATAGAACAAAAAATTATTGCACTCAATTTTTTGAGTGTCAAAACTCTTTACACAGGGAATATACACTATCAGCCGTATTCATTAGATATTCGGAATTGACTTTTGATTCATGATTAACTAATTATTAATTAAAAAGTTGATCATTGTTTTATTCATAACACAATTTTAATCCTGTAATAACTGATTTTGATTTGATGAACGGTTTAGAAAACACTGATTGAAAATTATTCTAAAAAAATCTCAAACTGTGTATTTCGTATATGAAATTTCATTTCAAAACAAAAATATCAAATATCATAAAAAATTATCGAAATGGAATGACGATTTGTTTTTAGGTATTGTATTCAGACATGGTGAGGATTTAAATAAGAAAAATGGAATCAATCACACATTTCTTAATAGAAATATTCAATAACAACTGCTCTGGCGAATTAGATTTAAATTTTTTGTAAAAAAAGAAAAAAAAATTTACATTTTGCCGACGAAAAATATTTAATCACACTTTGATTATGCTTTGAATGCCGAAATCCACATTTAAGTTAATGAAGGGTTGATCAACGTTGATTAGTGAAAAAATCGAATGAATAAGAAATAAAGGATAATTAAAGACAAATCAGAGTTAATTCGTCGTTGATTATGTTTTATGAATAGAGCTGTATATGTGTATATCACTTTTATTTAAAATTTATGAACTTAAATTATTAAAAACTTAATCTTAAATGTATTGCAGCCTTTTTTTCATTGAATAAATCAACTTTTTCAGTTTTAAGTGCGGATCAATTTTTCGAACCGTTTCGTACGAAACAACAACACCACACTCTTCCTTGAGTTGCCCAGCAATTGTCCTGGTCGAAATTTGTGGGGTTACGTACAGTTTCCTCATTATTAAGCGCTTTGTTCTTCAATTGAGTTTAGGCTTAGGACCACCTCCATACATTGGTTCCAAACTGACTAGATTGACTAGATTTTCTTTCGTGATACGGAAAACATTTCTGCTAACTCCAGTACTCAACTGAGCGATGTCAAACGTTACCCTTTTGCTTGGCATTTTTAAATGACAGTATTTAGCTTTTTTTTATGTACACACAGCAAATATTTCTCACAATTTGACCACAAAATCAAAGAAAAAGATCAACACTAAGAAGCGATGCAAATTGATAACACGCGTTATCAGTGAGGTGATGCAAAAAGAAATATAAACAAACATTGTGTGAAAAGTTGTTTGACACTCAAAAAATGGAGTGCACTTATTTTTTGTTCTATTTTTCACTATTCACAAAAATTAATCGCATAAGAAATAAAACATGTTTTTTTTTCGATGTATAAACTCATTCTTGACTTCCTGTATGTATATTTCGGAAACGGGAACATACGCTGCAGATCTGAAGCTGGATCTGTAACTGGATGGTAAAGATAACGACTTTTCGGCTTTTAAAATTCTGTATGAGTGTTACAGGCACCTGATCTGTGGGTGTCTGAAGCGATGATTTGATGTGCGAAATCTAGTGAGGGAGGCTGCGATGGATGATGGTTACTTTTGCTGTTGGGAGAACGTTTTAATCCTCACGATTCGACACTGACTGGTGGTGTGTGCAGAAGAAACGATTGCATCTTTTTAGCTCTGATGATGATTTCAGGAATTCACCACATTACAACGGTATGGTGTGGGAGTTTATCTCTGCCGCGGTTAAGGTTGCGGAGAACGATCTTGTTGGTGGTGGATTTTTGATTGCTGCTCAGAAGTGACCGCATGGGTTGCTCAGCTCAAACTGATAAAATTTTCTCTTTTTCTGATGACTCAGGCAGGAGGATGATCTACATACTACGTCACTTATGATGCGAGTAAAGCGGAGTTCCCTCTACTGTCATCAGTAAGGCCGATGATGGCTTGTGCGGATTCGGTTCGGTTCGAGCAGCGGATTTTTTTTTCTGTTTCTCGTGCGCTCGTGTTTCCTTTACTTCCAACAGCAAATAAACGAAATTAGCTTTGAGCTATGTCAAACGGTTTAAAGCCGAACACTTCACTACTCTCAACGACCCAATTCAGAAAAGAAAACCAGCCATCTTTCGTACTCGCTCGGTAACCCATGTAAGCCAACAAAAACTACTTCCTAATTTTGACGGCAGTTGTGTTATTCTACGCGATTGTCGCATAGATTTCCATACAGGGGATTTTTGAAGAAGGTGCTCATTTTATATTCTTATTTAAAAATTTAAATTTTACTGACCGACATTTTTTTCATTCTCTTTTCCAAGAAGACCCCTACAAATTACCGCTCTGACCCATTTCACTTTGCGTAGATATTGTCGAACGAAAACAGCTTGACTTATGGCGAATTTGGATGACGAAACTTTTTCATATTTCCTTTTAAGATCGAGACATATGGCGGATAGAACGGTGCGATGGCAACGTCCATGAAGCTTCTCTGCCAGTGCCTTGTATTGACCGATATGTAGCCAAGAATATTTGCAAATCATCGTCGCTCCGCTTCATGTCGCAGAGTGTTTTCTTTAAGGCTGTCTTGTACGTCCGTACCATCCGTTCAGCAAGTCCATTGGACTTGGGGTTGAAAGTAGCGGCTGTTATATTTTGGATTGAAGGACAGTCACAAAACTCATGGAATTTAGACGTAAATGGGGGCCGTTGGCAGACACTATAGTTTTGGGGAAGCCTTCCAGAGCGAACGGTGAGCGCACCGCTCTTATGGTTGATTCTGATGTGGTAGAGGCCATCTTCACGACGAATGAGAACTTCGAGAAAGAGTCGACGATTAGAAGCCACATCTGGTTCTTGAAAGGGCCTGCGTTCCCGGGCTGCCTCGGCACATGGCCAACTAGATTTTAATAATACTGCCTCGGTGACTGACTTGCGTTGATCTGACAAGCGGAGCATCATCGCATATCTATACCGGGCCACCAGCAATGATGCCAAGATATCTGCTTCATCCTGGTTAGCCAGTCCCCTTTGTGCAGCAAGGCTCGTGACTTAAGATTAGTAGGCATTACGACTCTGGTATGATCGGACTGCAACAGAACAACATTAGAACACACATAAGTTAAATCTGCGTAGAAAATAGGGAATCAGACTGGCTTCGCTATCGGTAACTGACTCGGCCAACCATTTTGAATGTACCAAACTACACGGCTAAGAATTGGATCCTGTTTTGTCTTCTCGGCAAAAACCGTTGAACACTGAAAAAAGTACATAAATACAAAGAAAAAGTTCTTTGCGCCAAAGTAATTTTCATTAAAATTCAGCCAATGAATATGTTTTTTGAAACAAAGAATCATCGTTCATTAATTCAGCTTTTCGTGTTCAGCTTTTTAGCAATCTAATTATCTGTTATTTAAAATATTGAAACCAAAATATGCGATCACTTATGGTTGTTGTTTTTATTTAAACTTAAAGGGATATAATGTACATTGTGTGTACAACTTTTACTAGGTCTTATGCAGCAACTTGTGATCAACGCGAGAACAACGTTTACAAATTTTTCAACTTTATTATGAAAATTCACGTTCTGTGAGGAATGTGTTTCGTGCACTTTGCTCAACTTATGGTCAACATAATCGGCCTACTGAGCGTACTATTCGCAACACCATCACCCATTTTGAGACCCAGCATTCATTATTGGATAATATTCGACCGAATAGACCACGTCCAGCACGCTGTGAAGAAAATATAGCGGCCGTAGCTGAGAGTGTACACGAAGACCGTAGAGAGTCGATTCGGCGCCGTTCGCAGCAACTCGGACTGACGTATGGAACGACTTGGCGCATTTTACGTCAAGATCTTAAATTGAAAGCGTACAAAATACAGCTTGTGCAACAACTGAAGCCGCTCGACCTTCCCAAGCGACATCGCTTCGCTCTATGGGCTCTTGAAAAGTTCCAAGAAGATTCGACGTTTTCGAGGCAAATTTTGTTTAGCGATGAGGCCCATTTCTGGCTCAATGGGTATGTAAACAAACAAAATTGCCGCATTTGGGACGAAGAGCAACCTGAAGAGATTGAAGAACTGCCACTTCATCCAGAAAAAACAACAGTTTGGTGTGGTTTGTGAAATCATCGGTCCATATTTCTGTAAAAATTATGCCGGTGCGAACGTAACCGTCAATGGCGACCGTTATCGTGCCATGATAACCGACTATTTGATGCCTGAAATTGAAGCTCGTGATCTCGGCGACATTTGGTTTCAACAAGACGGCGCCCCTTCCCACACATCACATCAATCAATGGACTTATTGAGAGAACATTTCGGTGAGCACATAATTTCACGTTTTGGGCCGGTCGATTGGCCACCAAGATCGTGTGATATCACACCGTTAGACTTTTTCCTGTGGGGATATGTAAAGTCAAAAGCTTATGCCGACAAACCCGCTTCGATTTAGGCCTTGGAGGAAAACATCACGCGTGTCATTCGCCAGTTACCAGTCGAAATGCTCGAACGAGTGATCGAAAATTGGACTCAACGGATGGACCATCTGCGACGTAGCAACGGCCAACATTTGATAGACATAATCTTCAAAAAATAAATGCCAAAGAATGTTCTTTCAAATGATAATAAACATTCTCCATTAAATTTGAACTTTCTGTGTTTTTTTCTTTAAAAAAGTAGGGAACCTCGAAATGGATCACCCTTTACTTATTAAATTGAGCAATGGACTGTGAAGTAATATACATCCATAAAGTTGTTCATATCTTCTTTTTAAGAATTCCTGACGATTGCTGTATTTATGTTTCTTCGGAATCTAAATAAAATTATATCCATTTTATTATTTATTTAATATTTTTAAAGCGCCGAAATATAATTACAACATGATGAACTTACCTCTAAACTTTATCCGTTGCCTTTTTGTGTAGGGGTTACTTTTTATTTGTTTAACATTTTCAAATTAACTTTAAACTTCTAATTCCCTTCCATTATTTTCATTTGTTAAAATATACTTATAGAATGAGAACAATATTCAGTTCTGACTAGTATTCATTATTCAATGAAACCATTCTTTGTCTCAACGATATGTACATTAAATATGTTAATCAATCAAACTAGATTAATGTTAACAATTGATTAAAGTATGAACCCGTTCATTAAAATTAGGAAGTCGTTTTTGTGCACGTTTTTGTTACGTTTTAAAAATCGTAGATTTTTTGTAAATATTTTTATACCCTATCCTAAGGGTATATTAATTTTGACACATAGTTTGTAACACCCCTTAATATTCGCCGTAGACCCATAAAAGTATATATATTTATGATCAGGACCAAATCCTAAGACTATCTAGCAATGTCCGTCCGTCCGTCCGTCCGTCCGTACGCCTTTAAAATTAAGCTAGGAAGCTGAAATTTGGACCACATATTCCCTAGGGCTCCGAAATGGTTAAGTGTAAAATTTTTTTGAATACGCCCACTGCCACGCCCACAATTTAGAAAAAACCGTTTTATAGCTAAAGTTAGAGAGATAGAGTGTTACGACCCTCACAAGATATGTAGGCAATGCCCTCCTTTATAAGTTTGTCATATAAAGTTTTTTGCCACGCCTACTTTTTGTGGGCGTTTTTCACTAAAATGCTGTTTTCTTCGATAATTTTCATAGAAACCGAAAAAAAATGTTTAACAAGATATTTAGCCAATATTTTTTCCAATATATCGCCCATACAAAGTTTTTGGCCATGCCCACTTTTTGGGGGCGTTTTTTCAAAAAATGTTTTTTTTTTTTCTAAATTTTATAGAATGAAATAAAATGCTATCCATCATCTTCTTAAGGTTTTTTTTGGGGCATATAGGGATAGGGATAGGGTATCATACTGTTCGCTCTAAGCGGACTGTAGCCTTTCCTTATGTTTTTTCAGTGAATTGATCGGAAAATCGTCAACTACTGAGTTGTAAATCACTGTTATAGTATGACACGTTTCCGATTCATCGAAATCCTGATCTGGTCCGACTGGTAACCAGGAAAGGCAGTCAGCATTGCCATGCTGCTTTATTGGCCGATAGCGTTTCGAAAGTGTAATCCATAAGATTGATTGCCCAGGTCTGCAGGCGTTGGAAAGTCATTTGGGGCAATTTCTTGCTCGGGTTGAAAATCATCACAAGGGGCTGGGGGTCAGTAATAATTTCTCATTGAACTCATTGATGTGCCAATACAAAGGCCGAATCCCTAAATGCGTTTCATAATGCAATATTAATGTAGTGATGCAATATATAACGTTTCAAATCGCAGTGTAAATAAATATACTGCGCAAAAAAAGTAACTTTTGCATCACAAAGAGATCTGTTGCGATGACATTTGGGTTGTTTGAATTATTTATTATTTGTATTTAAAATTATTTAAATGATTATCTATTAATGTGTTTGAAAGTATTATTTGAGTCATTTTGACAATATATATTCCATTGAAAATGTAACAGCATAGCTGAGAAAAAAATGCCCAAATGTCGTTTCAAAATGTTAAAAATTTCAATGCATCACGTCTGCTTCGCAGTAAAAAAGCAGTGTTGCGAAGCATAAAAAAAACACCAGTTAACTATTTCGCTTCTTTGACATTGAGGAATTCAGCCGAATTTATGTGATAATAAAAATATTATCTTAAATTCAGTTTAAAACAGATTTAGTTAATTTGAAAATTTATTTAATGATGTAATTTTTAGATTCAATTTACATTATAGTTTTTTTTTTGTTCGCGTATATCTTCATTGTGAGAGTGCGTTACAAAATAAATGCAAACAGTTTTAAAATAAAAAATGGTATGTAATAGTAGGTATGTACGTGTATGTTCATTTAAATTAAAGCCAAACGGCGTGGCGTGACTCTTGAGCGAATCTTCCCAACACTTCTTTTAAAATAACCTGTAAATTGAAACATTCCGTCACCTATCTATCATTTCAAATTGTTTCAACCATTGTTGAAAGAAGCCAAGTTTTGTTGCTTATCCGATCCATCGGGACAGATGTGTAATAGATAGATAGATATAAACTCAGGAGAGCCTACAAGGGGCTCTGGCACTGCGCCTCCTTATAAAGCCTATTGTACCTTCCCTGGAGGGGTCCTAGAGGAAATGTTGGACTCCGGAGGAAGTCAGGAAGACAAGAATCATCTCTGAATGCAGGGTAGCAAGGTTTGTTGGTGAGATGATTTCCTTACCGAGGATGTCCTTCCTGAGACGAAGGTGAGCCGGGCACTCCATAAGTATGTGAAGAGAGGATTCGTCACTCTCGAAACAAAGTCTACATGTAGGGTCCGGTGAGAGGCCAATGCAGTGACTATTCCTGTCTAGGTTAATTAGGAATTTGGATATCCAGCTACATCACACAAATTATAGAGACTGGACAGAAAGCGGCACTGGATTTTGCATAAATTATTAGTGGACCAACTTGTTATCGTTAAGCCAGCTGATGATATGACACTTGTCATATTTACAACCAGAAAAATCAGCACGTGCATCGCTTCGGCTGATTTGGCAAATGGTGTGTATAAACTAAAAACCAGCAATTATGATTGCTTGCTAGCTTCACCAGTGGCTTTTGCCGAAGTTTGGCACAGAAGATTAGGTCACATAAATGCAGTTGATATGAACAAGATGAAGTGCGGGGCTGTTGATGGTATTTCATAATGCGAACATTGGAAAGATGACATGAGCAGTATGCTTTGAATGTTGACGTGGGACAGAAAATCAAATAAACACATACTTGTTGGCTATTCAGAGAACATTAAAGGATACAGAGTATATAATTCTCAAAACAATACAGTGACTTCAAACCGAGATGTTGTCATAATGGAAGACGCTAATGGAGAAACAACAAATGTAACCATTGACAAACAAATCACCAAAAGAAGTGAATTTGGATTCTGTTGGGGACTTAAAAGTTAAGAAATCTGATGTGAAACTCGAAGACGATTTCTCACTTCAACGAGAAGAGGCAAATGATCCAGAATACTTTAATACGGCGCCGCAAGACTCACCGAAGGATGCGAACGAGAAAGGAGATTCTTCGGAGTTCTCGACACCAGTGGTAAAGCGATCAACGAGACAAAGGCGTAAACCAGAATGTTTCGGTCATACCAATATGTGTGTTGCAAATGTTTCAGCCACAGGATGATGTATTACGTTAAGCGAAGCGATGAGTGGACCAGACAAAGAATATTGGTTGCAGGCGATGATAGAGGAGTTAATATCATTCGACGAAAACGATGACTGGGAACTGGTCGATGCACCTGATGATTCAACTACTGTGCGGTGTAAGTGGGTCTTTAAGAAAAAGGTCGACTGTCAGTACGAGATTCGCTATAGAGCACGATTGGTGGCAAAGGGATATATCTACCCAAAAACCAGGTATTAATTTTAATGAAACGTTTTCGCCATTAGTTCGACATTCAACATTAAGATTATTGTTTGCATTATCAACTAAATTAAATTTTAATATAACACATTTAGAGGTAAAAACTGCCTTCTTAAATGGCGTTCTTGAGGAAAATGTTTATATGTATATGCCTGAAGGTTATGAAGTTACGAGCAATTGTAAAAAGGTTTTAAAATTAAAATAGGCAATATATGGCCTTAAGCAATTCTCAAGAGCATGGTATAAAAAGGTAGATTAGAATCTTGAAATTGTGTCATTATATTAGACGATTTTTTCATTTTTTTCAAATAACGAAACTGAAACCAATAATTTAAAAAAGATTTTGAATTTAAAATTTAATCTAAAAGACTTAGGTCAATTAAAACAATGTCTCGGCATGAGACTTATCATTGATAAAAACAAGGGGTCATAACATTAGATCAAAAAAAATATGTCAATGAGTTGTTGTGTAAATTTAATATGTCTAATTCTAAGATGGCTTTAACTTCAAAGAAGGCAAACTTAAACATTACTAAGGGAGATATATGTGAGTTCCATTTTCCGTACCAACAACTCTTTGGCAGTCTGATGTATCTAGCTGTTTTGACTGGGCCCGATATTGCTTTTTCAGTAAGTTTTTTAAGCCAATTTAATAATTGTTATAAAGAGCAACATTGGAATTATGCTAACAATAAGAGAATTTTAAAATATTTACATAGAACAAAAAGTTTTGGATTGAAATATGTTAACGGAAATGCAGATTTAGAGGGATTTCTAGATGATGATTGTTTTAAACTGAATAATTCTGCAATTTCGTGGGAAATTAGAAAACAAAAAACCGTCGCCTTATCGAGCACTTAGGCTGAATATATGGCTTTATCTGAAGCTTATAAAGAAGCTATATATTTAAAAAAAATATTAAATGAAATAATACAGGAAATATGTGTTGTAAAATTGTATAACGACAATCAGAGCGCACAGAAGCTGTCGGCAAATCCTCTATTCCATAATAGAACTAAACATAGACATAATTTTGTAAGAGAAACAATACCAAACAAAATTGTTTTAATTAAGTATTTGGCCACAGCTTATATGCCCGCTAATTTATTGACAAAAAGCTAATGTACTCAAAAACATTATAATTTCGGTAAAGAGTTAGGTATTATTGAATTATAATATTTTGATATAGTGGGGGTGTTGAATTTATATCAAAACAACAACATAATACCCTAGAATAATGTAACGAAACATATACTTCGTCAAGTCGGAATTACCAACTTACCTACTTATATTAATGTCATTACCATAACTTTTTCTTTTTTATATGTAATAGAGAAGTCTGTGCAGAAAAATCAATGTGTTTTTTCATTACCTCTCTCTGGGCAAAATGACATTTCGCCAGGTTACTCTTAGTGCGTGTGCTTTAAAACACTCTAAAACTCTTTTCAGGTTTTGTAAGTCCTCAGCTGGGGTTTTGCCTGAAACAATGATGTCATCAATATATGCGCCGCAGCACGGTTAGTCCCATAGCAGCTGGTCTATGAATCTTTGGAAAATTCCGGTGGAGCTCGAGGTGCCGAAAGGTAGCCGTTGGAGCTCGAACAAACCGAATTCTGTTAAAATGACGGAAATTTTCTTCGACTCGTCATCTAATGGGATTTGTAAATAAGTTTCGGACATGTCGATTTTTGTAAAGTATTCTCCTCCTTGAATGCGATGAAAATGCTCTTCTTTCTTCGAGATCGAGTGGCGATCAATTTCAAGTTGCGGATTAATGGTAACTTTGTAGTCGCCACATATGCGAATTGAACCATTAGCTTTGTCTACCACCACTATTGGGGTTGCCCACTGGCTTGTCTCCACAGGGCGTAAGGCACAAATACGGGGTGAGAACTAGCTAAAGCTTCAAATGAGCCTCGTAGTGATTACTACGTCCTAAAACTGGACTGAAAAGCGATTTATAGGACTCGCAAAGTAGATTCGCCTGAGCAGCAAGCTCGTCTCTAGTTTTGTCGCGTATTTGGAGAACTAGCTCGTCTACTTAACTTCTGAGAGAGAACTTAAATGCCCCTAACCAATCTAAGCCATTGACCGGTACCTCAATATTTCCGTTAGCTCTTAACTTCTTATTGGTGTCCTCACAAATTGGTTGGCCTATATTTCGATACCCTTGCATACCTATTAATGAGCATGATGCACCGGTGTCTAATTGAAATTTTAACGGCCTACCATTGATCGAAAGCGAAACCATACATTTTTTGTTATCGACAGAATTATCGCTTTTCTCTTAATGCGAGCAAACCGCTGCATGCTGCAGCTGATTAATTCAATGAGCAGTTTTCTCATTGCTTCGGTGATGAAGGTTTGGCGGGAATGTGAACGTAAATAGGATTGGATTGAATTAGGACGAGAGTTCCTACGGTTTTAAGCAAATTCTCTTTCTCGACGTCGAGAGCGTGGACCCGACTGTAAGGTGTCGCACTTTTTCTGACCTGCCATACATACGCTTTGTATGTGTCCCCTCCATTGGCATTTAACGCAGGCTAAGTTTTGGTGTTTAAAATTACTTCGGTCGTGACTTAAGTGGCAAGATTTACGGTTTAAGACATTTGTATTTGGCTTACTCAAGCATTACAAACATGGTAGATAGACGTAATCTTCATTGCACGCCATCTAGGTATTCTACTGCTGAACACATGGGGCGCATCCACAAACTATTCCTGGCTAAACTACCGACTGGTAGACACAACAGTCTTCTCTTTACATAACGACTACTCGTCCGATCCCTATGCGATTGCACCGAATGTTCTTAAAAGGGCAAGTAGTCAAGCCCTTGGTCCTCATATAAAGGGCTTGTTCGAATTGTCCATAAGTACAGCCAAAGTCCCTAAGTTATGGAAAACTGTGTATATCACACTTGTATTTAAAAAGGGTGGAAGGGTTAATATAACGAATTATAGACGATTCATAAAGCCCTTTGAGCAAATTGTCTTTGAAAAAATAATATTTCTATGTCGCAATGCTATCTGTAATGAACAGCATGGGTTTGTACAAAACCTTTTCACCCTCACAAATCTGTTAGGTTTTCTCAGTAATAATGAATAATGAATTCGATTGCATATACACTGACTTCTCTAAGGCTTTTAACAAGTTATCCCATGAAAAAATCGAACTTAAGCTCAGTGCTTATGGTTTTCCACTGCTTTGTCAATTAGTTTAATTCATATCTTAAGAAAAGGGATTATTGAGTCCAATTCAGAGTCTCGTTATCAGAATCTGTCTCTGCTCAGTCGGGTGTTGCCCAAGGAAGAAATTGGGGACCCATATTGTTTATACTAGCTATTAATGATGTAAAATCATGTAGCTAGCCATGCTGGCCTTCATAAAGAGGTGGTCCAAGGAATTTGATGATTGCTGCGTTACTCAGGAATTATGCAGTTGCTTTGTCCATTCGCATATTGAGAATGCATCACAAGTTTTCACTCATTCACTCAAATCGAATTGAAGCCATTCAACGTAGCTTTATTCGATTTAACCTAAGAGGTTTTCCATATTAAGATAAGTACAAATTCCCCCCTACATTCAACATATTAAACTTCTGCAAATGATAACCCTTTCTGAAAGTAGAGGTCATTAATGATATTGTTTTCTGACATCAGCTTATACCTCGTCATATTGATGCATCTGATGTTCTGTTGACTTCGTTGATTTTGTGTCTGTTGTGTTTGTGTTGCAGTTTATATTTACTTATATGCCTGTTATACATATTTGTTTAATATCTGTATATATTAATACCTGCACTAAGTGATGAGCCTATGGTTGCCTTTTTTGTGCCTACAAACTTCTGCTCGTGAGAGCTGCTTGCATTAGGCACTCCAGGACACAGATCTGATAGTGAATTTTAGCGAAATACTATAGTCCTATCCTATGCATATCCATATATGCCGCTTAGAAAACAGCGTTAAGAACATTGGGCATTTTATTTCGATATATGATATATTTTAAAAAGTATATATTTTTATGAAAAACATGGATCTATACAGCAATGATCAATCCCATTAGGACATACGCTTCTATTATAAGGTGGAAAAAACACCCAAAAGTCCGCGATTAGCAAACTTAAAAGGGCTCGCATGCATTGGTATTTTCGGTACCTTGAAAACCTGTCCTGCGGCAGCCAAGGAAGATATATTTTCATAAAAAAAATCCCGGTCTATTTCAGGCAGAGCTCCATGCCATTAAGGAATGTGCAAACCTAATTTACACTTCAGGTATTAAAAGCGCCAACATCGACATATTCACGGACAGACAAGCAGCAATTAAAGCTCCCCAATTATTAATTCCGAATCAGTAATAAACTGCTTTCAAACCCTTCTGTCACTAAGCACAAGGTACAATACCATATGGTGGGTTCCTGGACACCAGGGGAATGTGAAAGCTGAAGAATTGGCTTGAAAGTGCTTAGAGACCCTCTTTATAGGACCTGAGCCTGTTTGTCCAATAAACAAATCATCTATAAATTTAAAATTAAAAAGCTGGGAACAAAACATGTACATCTCCTACTAGAAAAGCATCCCAGGTCTTAGACAGACCAAAAAGGTTATACAGCCCTTTGGAAACGATGCCAAGAAGATACTTAATCTAACTACCTAATCGGCCATCACAGATTAAGATATTACCTTCACAAGCTAAAATATTCGACTCACCGGAGTGCCGACTCTGTCTTGAAGAAGGCGAAACTGCACAACTATGTGTGTGCTTGGACCTGATAACACATTTTTATCAAATTACTATATGTACATATTTGCTATGTATTTAAAAACAATTAGGTAGATAATAAATTTTTTTTCTTACATTAATAATCAAAAAGAATTAACAATGTGGTTATACAGTGCAACCTTAATATAACGTACCTCAATATAACGACTTCCTCGATTTAACAAATTCTTCGTAATCCCCTTGAATTGTCCATAAGAGTCAATATAAAATATACCTTTACATTGCGAACATTCTTTGCGTACAACCTCTTTATAACGAATTTTCAACTATCAAGAAAAAGTATTCATACCTCTAATTAACGAATTTTGCCAACCCAAAACCTTTATATAAAGTTTCCACCAATAATATAACTCTTAATCTTATAATGTGATTCATGTCTCGACATGTTTTGACACGCTTTTGTTTGTAAAGTAATCATTGTTGTTTTGATGGAAAGTAATGTAAACACCTCTGCTCGTCACTATTGTTAAAGATTTAAGTTAAAATGGCTCAGAAACGTAAAAGGTGTTCCTTATCGGTCGCAGAAAAGCGAAACATCATTAATTATGTTGACCAAAATCCCATGACGAAAAAATTAGACATAGCTAATAAGTTCGGGATTCCCGCAAGTACATTGGCTACAATTTTAAAATTTAAAGATAAGTTTTCAGAAGAAAGTGGTTTGAATGTAAACAGTAAAAGATTAAAATCATGCGAGTTCAAAGACGTAGAGGAATGTGTGTTAAAGTGGTTAAAACAGTGCCGAGACAAAAATATCCCAATCGGAGGCCCTATTCTTCAGGAAAAGGCTCAGTGGTTTGCAGTAGAATTGGGACATGAAGGGTTCCGTGCTAGCAACGGGTGGCTTCAAAATTTCAAAAAACCAAACGAGGTTGTTTTTCGAAAAATATGCGGTGAAAGTGGTAGTGTTAATGAACAAGTATGTGATGATTGGAAAGACAAACTGGCAGAGCTGGTCACCGGATACGATCCCGAAGACATCTTTAACGCCGATGAAACTGGACTATTCTATAAATGTTTACCTGACAAAACCTTATCATTCAAAAGCGATAAATGTAATGGTGGGAAAAACAGTAAACTTCGCTTAACAGTACTGCTGGGAACAAATTGTACTGGGACTTACAAACTAAAGCCACTCATCATCGGAAAATATCAAAAACCGCGATGTTTTAAGAATGTCAATAATCTGCCAACAGATTACACGTCCAACCATAAGGCTTGGATGACCAGTGATGCTTTTTGCAATTGGCTTAAAAGTCTGGATAAAGAGATGAAGAAAAAAAACAAGAAAATTCTAATGTTCATCGATAATTGTACTGCACACGGAGAAATTCCTAACCTGAAAAATATAAAAATAAAGTACTTACCTCCAAATACAACTTCAAAACTACAACCACTGGATCAGGGCATCATCCAAAGCTTCAAAATGCATTATAGGAAGGAAGTTGTCAGACGATTTCTTGCTGATGTTGAACGTCAAACACCAACTACAATTGACGTTTTACAAGCCATGTGGATGATCGCCAAAGCTTGGAATTTAGTCACTGAAAAGACCATTGCAAACTGCTTCAAGAAAAGTGGGTTTAAAGTAACATGCGAAGATGAAGAGGACGATTTACCAGTCGCAGAACTTGCTAGGACCTGGCAAAGAGTTCAAGAAGAATTACACGTTCAAGAGACTGACTTCGAAGACTTCGTTACCTTTGATAATGATTTAGCCATCTGTGGAGAACTAACTGATGCTGATATCGTCACATCTGTGTTGCCAGTTACTAATGCAGAAGCTGATGAAGACGAGGAAGAAGAGGGTGAAATTGATGAGCATAACTTCACAATAAAAGATGCTTATAATGCTTTGAATACAATAAAATCTGTGTTTCTCAAAAAGGGAGGTTTGAGTGACGATGTAGTGAAATCCATCACGAAATTAGATTGCGCTTTGGATGTCATAACTCATACCGGTGGTAAACAGACAACTGTCAATGACTTTTTTTCTAATCAATGAACAAAATTGAGATTAAGCTACTATAACCACATTGTTAATTCTTTTTGATTATTAATGTAAGAAAAAAAATTTATTATCTACCTAATTGTTTTTAAATACATAGCAAATATGTACATATAGTAATTTGATAAAAATGTGTTATCATTTATTAGTAGAAGTTGTTCGCTATAACAAGATAAGTACGTAATATTGAGGTGAATAAAACTATTCTTTTACCTCTTTATAACGAACCTATCTAACCTCAACATAACAAACCTCAGTTCAACGAGTTACTTGATATTACGAATATTTTCTTGTTCCCCTCCGATTTGTTATATCGAGGTTGCACTGTAGTAGCTTAATCTCAATTTTGTTCATTGATTAGAAAAAAAGTCATTGACAGTTGTCTGTTTACCACCGGTATGAGTTATGACATCCAAAGCGCAATCTAATTTCGTGATGGATTTCACTACATCGTCACTCAAACCTCCCTTTTTGAGAAACACAGATTTTATTGTATTCAAAGCATTATAAGCATCTTTTATTGTGAAGTTATGCTCATCAATTTCACCCTCTTCTTCCTCGTCTTCATCCGCTTCTGCATTAGTAACTGGCAACACAGATGTGACGATATCAGCATCAGTTAGTTCTCCACAGATGGCTAAATCATTATCAAAGGTAACGAAGTCTTCGAAGTCAGTCTCTTGAACGTGTAATTCTTCTTGAACTCTTTGCCAGGTCCTAGCAAGTTCTGCGACTGGTAAATCGTCCTCTTCATCTTCGCATGTTACTTTAAACCCACTTTTCTTGAAGCAGTTTGCAATGGTCTTTTCAGTGACTAAATTCCAAGCTTTGGCGATCATCCACATGGCTTGTAAAACGTCAATTGTAGTTGGTGTTTGACGTTCAACATCAGCAAGAAATCGTCTGACAACTTCCTTCCTATAATGCATTTTGAAGCTTTGGATGATGCCCTGATCCAGTGGTTGTAGTTTTGAAGTTGTATTTGGAGGTAAGTACTTTATTTTTATATTTTTCAGGTTAGGAATTTCTCCGTGTGCAGTACAATTATCGATGAACATTAGAATTTTCTTGTTTTTTTTCTTCATCTCTTTATCCAGACTTTTAAGCCAATTGCAAAAAGCATCACTGGTCATCCAAGCCTTATGGTTGGACGTGTAATCTGTTGGCAGATTATTGACATTCTTAAAACATCGCGGTTTTTGATATTTTCCGATGATGAGTGGCTTTAGTTTGTAAGTCCCAGTACAATTTGTTCCCAGCAGTACTGTTAAGCGAAGTTTACTGTTTTTCCCACCATTACATTTATCGCTTTTGAATGATAAGGTTTTGTCAGGTAAACATTTATAGAATAGTCCAGTTTCATCGGCGTTAAAGATGTCTTCGGGATCGTATCCGGTGACCAGCTCTGCCAGTTTGTCTTTCCAATCATCACATACTTGTTCATTAACACTACCACTTTCACCGCATATTTTTCGAAAAACAACCTCGTTTGGTTTTTTGAAATTTTGAAGCCACCCGTTGCTAGCACGGAACCCTTCATGTCCCAATTCTACTGCAAACCGCTGAGCCTTGTCCTGAAGAATAGGGCCTCCGATTGGGATATTTTTGTCTCGGCACTGTTTTAACCACTTTAACACACATTCCTCTACGTCTTTGAACTCGCATGATTTTAATCTTTTACTGTTTACATTCAAACCACTTTCTTCTGAAAACTTATCTTTAAATTTTAAAATTGTAGCCAATGTACTTGCGGGAATCCCGAACTTATTAGCTATGTCTAATTTTTTCGTCATGGGATTTTGGTCAACATAATTAATGATGTTTCGCTTTTCTGCGACCGATAAGGAACACCTTTTACGTTTCTGAGCCATTTTAACTTAAATCTTTAACAATATTGACGAGCAGAGGTGTTTACATTACTTTCCATCAAAACAACAATGATTACTTTACAAACAAAAGCGTGTCGAAACATGTCGAGACATGAATCACATTATAAGATTAAGAGTTATATTATTGGTGGAAACTTTATATAAAGGTTTTGGGTTGGCAAAATTCGTTAATTAGAGGTATGAATACTTTTTCTTGATAGTTGAAAATTCGTTATAAAGAGGTTGTACGCAAAGAATGTTCGCAATGTAAAGGTATATTTTATATTGACTCTTATGGACAATTCAAGGGGATTACGAAGAATTTGTTAAATCGAGGAAGTCGTTATATTGAGGTACGTTATATTAAGGTTGCACTGTATATTTAATCTCAAAAGTGCAGCAGGAACGGTGCAGCATCAAGAAGACGTCGACAGGAACTTTGAAGTGAAAAAAAAGCAGCAGGCACTGGAACTTTTTCTTGTCAAAAAAAAATTTGTTTTAAAATTTAAAACTTCGCGGAGGAGATGGTCTTTACTCCACTGTCCAAAAACTCTTAGCATATCTTTTTTTTTTCCCCGAGGCCCAAGACCACAGATGGGGAATTACACAAATAGTCAACTTTGCATTCCCCAAAATCCTCTCTCAATTTTCCTATATGTGAATACATGTGAGCCAGGCACATGAAGTTAGATCTAATTTGCAAAATTACCCGCCGAAAATAAGTGTGGGGAGTTTTGCAAAATTCCCATATCACAACAAAAAACCAGCTGGTCACGGCAGATGTGTTGGGAAATATAAAGCGCTGCGAAGTGTTGAGTTTACGTAATTCAACAATAGTAATTAGCTATAAAACTATTTAAATGATGAAACAAAAAATTAGTTACCCAATAAATACGAAGTTGTTACAATTTGATTAGAATATTTTTTGCGGTTTTAAGAAATAGTTCCTTATTTTTTATCTGCCTTAAAATAAACATAATTGGGTTGTTATATTTATCAAACTTAATAAACGAGCTAGTTCCCCCATTATAGGGGACAACTCATTCTCCTCTACAAACAAAATTACATCGCTGCCAAATATGGCAACAAATATTAAGAACCCCCGGTCAAATTACTGGAGTCCCTGCAGTGTTTGCCTGACAGCGACAAGTGTGAAAATATGGACGAAATCATATCGCCTAGGAAATGCTCAAAAATATTGTTGTATATTCATAGTGAGTTGAAGTCCCTAAGTGTATCGGATTAATCGATAAAAAAACTATTGGCGTTAAAATTATGTGTGATACAATGGAGTCTTACAATTGTGTATTAAATAAATTAAAAGAAGACAGCTGTCAGTATTTCACAAACGACACTAGAATTGAAAAATGTTTTAAATCTGTTCTATGGCCTAGGTCAACTTGAGACAGACATACTGAAACGGGAGTTATTAAAATTTTAAGTATAAAGACATAAAAATAATTAGAAAAAAAATACGAACACTATACGGATACATTTCATATTGTATTTTTTGGGAGTGGAGTGGTAGTTAACCTAAATGAACTTAAAAAAAACATTTGCTCCATTTTACACACTCACCCATTCCACTACCCATCAAATCATATTGTGGTATATGCGCTAACGCTGGACCACACAAAACTGAGGCCTGTATTGATAATAATAACAAATGTATTGTCAAATGCGCAAACTGTATGGGAAACCACAAAAATCGACTGACAGCACATGCGCAAGTAGAAATTCAAATGCTTCGTTGTGATAGAAGCTATACCAGAGGTGGAGGAGTAGCGATTTAGGAGATCAATTCAGCTAATTCTTTTGAAAAAACACGATTTGAAGAAAATGTGGGTTTAGAAGTTAAACTACAAAATGGTAATCCTTGAACATAATATGTGTGTATTTCACTGGAGGAATCTCCAACACCATTAGTAGATCAGGTTTAAAGTCCAATTTAAGAAAAATGTTTAAGGAAAATGGAGAATATTTGATTCGGGGTGACCTCAATTGTAGACATCGTGACTGGAGTTGCTTTTTTTACCAGTACGTGTTCTATTCCCGTCCAGTCCTTCTTATATTCCATCTAGTTCTCGTGGACGTCCATCTTGTTAACCAACATCGGCATTTAATTCACGGCTCTACTGTAATGAGAGGTAAAATTCCAATCACTCATGTAGAGATCCGTTAGTTAGAGTAGGTTAATCCTGCACATGCAGCTCGACTGAGTAAAGTTGGTGGATTAAGTTTATATTGGCAATCCATATCAACGGTCATGGGCGCTCGGTCGAGTTCGCGAAGTGTTAAGATCGGTTTCATTTCAAAAGGTTAAAAATCTGAAATCGATCTTTTTGTTACTCTGGTCATATTTCTTTGCCAATATCCATTAACGCATTGGCTTCAGGTCATATCCCAGTAATCTGTCAGCTTCTATGATCTGGGGAAAAACAAGTGCAATACGTTCATAACTTAGAAAACACTTATTTTTCAGTTTGTCGTTCTGAAATAAAAAGAAAGCTCCGAAATGTACCTACAAGAAAAAACTTATTTTAAATTTTTTCGTTCCGAAATAAAAAGAAAGTTCCGAAATGTACCTACAAAATGTCACTTGTAAAGAAGATCTTGACAATATTGTCAATCAGTTTTCTGAAAATGTGTAAAGATCTGTTGATAGCAGTGTATCTAAAGTTGAAAAAAAAATATTTTTGTGTCCGACTTCCAGGTCATGTGTAGCATCTCATAAGATTTAGAAATATGCAAAGGCGTAACTGGCAAAGATACAGACAACCTATTTCTCAATGTCAAGTAAAACACCTAAAAAAAAGCTAATTCTATATCTTGAAGACAGTTATGACGTATATTACACTGACATTGAAAAATTTAACAAATTGATTGAATCACTGTTGCTCAAAATCTAGGAGATGCAAATACAGATTTACTTATATTTCACTCGGTTGAGACATTAATTTTCTCCGTAGTCGAAACACCAGTGAATGAATATGTGAGCGAAGCCGATATCAAAAATATAACAGACAATTTGATAATTAGAAAAAGTAATGGTCTGGACGATGCTAAAAATTATTATTATATAAAAAAAACTGTCTAAAATTGGAAATAAATGTTTAACCTTTATTATAAAGCGTGTTAAAAAATTCGCCATTTTTCATATGCCTGGAATGAAGCCAAAGAGGTTTGCTTAGCAGCTTAAGTAAAATATATGAAACAGTACTAAAGGGAAAATTTTTGAAAATTATTGATGACCGAAATATTTTTCCTACTGATCAGTTTGGTTTTAGACGAAATCATAGTACTGGTCATCAAATTATGAGAATTTGCAATTATATAAAGATAAATCGTGATGGAGAAAAGTTGACGGGATTGTAACTTCTCGATATTGAGAAGACTTTCGATATGGTTTGGCACAATGGTCTTCTATGAAAAATGCTTGAGTCTAACTTCCCTGTAATTCTTTGTGAAATTATCCAAAGTTTTCTGTCAGGTCGTTGTTTTGAGGTTTACGTCAACAATTGTCGATTCAATTTGTTTAATGTTACCGCTGGTGTTGCCCAGGGCGCAGTTCTTGGACCGATTTTGTACAACCTGTACACTTCAGATGTGAAATTGCGATATACATATGCTGATGACATTGCAATATACTCATCGCATGATTCGTCTCAAGAGACGAATCTACAAAATGCGGTAGAAATATTGAGAAGATATTACAGCAAATGGAACATTAAAGTAATTGCGGAATGCTGTCTTTTTAACAAAAAAGAAGAAGAAAAAGAATGTTTGGCTTCTTACCGCTTATCAATTAGTAATTAATGGCAATAACATAAACTGGGAGCCAATGGTCAAATATATAGGCGTTTATCCAGCCAATTAACTAACATTTAAAGAACAAACGGCCCAGTCGTTAAATTAAAGAATTGATATCGCAATTAAGATGCTTTATCCTTTTATTAATAGGAACTCTTTGCTATCAATTGGTAGTAAAATATTAATACACACATATTAATACACAAAAAAATCCTTCAGACAATCTTACGGCTTCAAATACAAATACAAATACAAAAAAAAAATATTAAAAATGTAATATGACTACAACCTTAAGACTAAATTTTTACTTTTTACTCTACATGCCTTTATAATCTTAAATTGTTTGGTCAGCATTGAATTCACCGGCAAGTGCTCCAATTGGAATTCTGGAATTCTTGATATGGCATTAATTTTCCTGGAAATCTGTCTGGGTCGATGTTGGGGTTGTCGGCCTCTTGTTGTTGACTCAGCTATTGCTATTAGTGGCTTTTCGATTTGTTTGGTGTTAACTCTTCCCCCTTTTAATGCGATGGTCCTCAATCGCTTAAAAGTAAGGAAGGCCATAGAACTTTGTTTGAGGAGTGATAAGATCATTTTGGTGTGTTTTTGATGTGCGGGGGATTTTCAATGTTCCTCATCACTGTTTGCTGAATAACTACCTTTGTGATTTTTGCTCTACTACCTCTACCTACTATAACTTTAAATTAACAGGATACTTATTCTAGGTTACTGGTCCTTATGCGGACGCTCTAAACTTAACTTTATCACTTAATACTATTACCTTTCCGCCTTAATTAATAATGCTTTTTATTTTTTCAATATATATTTTTTTTACAAGAACAATTTTTTTTTAAAAACTTGACATCTTTATTTATTTAATTTGTGATTAAAACAAAAAACTAAAAACTACTTAAGACTATACATTAAAAACTTAAAATCTAACTAATGTTACTTAAAATTACCAAACTAATAGTAAGTATAATCGGAGGTTATGTGCACTCGCCGCCTCATCTACAGAGGCAACGGTGCCCACCCCCCAACACCATTAGCAGCACCCAGCAGCCGCCAACCTAGTGCACATGCGCCACCGAGAGTCTACTGACACCGAAATGTGTCAGTCGACTCTCAGAAACACCACACCTTGCCGCCGACATGCAGAGCACAGCCAACCAACTTAAACCACCTACTACTACTTAAAATTAAGAGGAGTTACCTAAAGCAACGCACCCACCTGGAAAGGCATTCCTACCCCTTCCAATATTTTCTCCGCAAGCCACCAATACTCGGTGAATTCCGTGTCCGTATCAATATGATCCAATATGATATGGAGCTCGGGAGCATTAGAGACGTCCCCGTCGTAAGTGAGCCGCTTATCAGTCGCTCTGCGGTAGCGGCGGTACAATACCGGGATACCATCCCTCGTCTGTACCAGCCCTTTTTTATCAATATGGAGAAAAGGCTCTGGCGGAACAAAGCCAGATTGGAGCGTTCTCTCCATGTGAGCCCCATCATATAATACCGTGTTGGGACAATATTTTATGTACTCAGATTCAGGTGTTCGAAACAACCCGAGACATGTCCTAAGACATTGTCTCTCGAAAACCCGAATCCTTTCCATATACGATGGCGCTATATTGAACCACAATGGACAGCCATAAGCGATTATGACCCTTATTACGACCACGTAGCATATGACATTAACCCTAGAAGCAAGTTGACTGCTATGAAACAGTCTTCTTGTCAGAGAAAAGTCCTTCTTAGCTCCAGCAAGACAAGCATCTATATGTTTACAGATACTGGTCGAGCCAGATTCCAAGATACCTGACTACGTTTTTCACCGCCAATGCCTGCCCATTCTGTCCAATAATGGCCAATTTTTTCCAATTTTTTCTGGTATCCCACTAGCAAATGGCACTAGCCAATGGGGTTCTAAATAGGATTGTTTCCGTCTTCTGGAAATTGATTTTCAACTTCCAGTCGTCGTAATATCCCTTAATTTGCTCGAAGTCACGCTGCAGAAGGATGTTGATGACCTCGATCTTAGGACCTGATCTGTATGCGACCAAATCGTCGGCATACGCTATAGCATGACTGAGTGAACGTACCAGATCACTCGTGTAAATATTAAACAGGATCGGAGAATTCACCGCTCCCTGTTGCAAACCGTTTTTGATATTGTAGGCTCTGCTCGAAGTTACGATGCCACATTTGACCACGAACTTCTTTTCCATAAGCATGTTATAAATTATATATAGCAAGGGTTTGTGCTTGTCTGATCAACTTGTAGAAAAGCCCCTCTAACCATACGGTGCCGAAGGTTTTTTCAAAGTCAACCAGACAAGCACCCATGCATTGGTTCTTGCATTTATTCTATTGAATGTCGGAAACCAGTTTTGACGCGGCATGAATAGTGTCATGTATCGCCCTGAAACCGAATTGGTTGTCCGGGATTATTTTGTTGTCCTCGACCCATTTCAGCAGAGCTCTATTAACAACCTTCTCAAACACCTTGCCAATATTCGGAAGCAAACTAATTGACCGAAGATTAGCAGGGTTAGTATTATCCTTTCCCTTTATCGGGGATCTTTGACCACAAAAAAACCATCGGCCGAAGCCACATTTTCCAGACTTATGCCTGCAGTCAGTAGTTTTCAGTTGTCTGGGAGATTCGGACAGTTGAAACATCATTGTGATCTTTCTTCCTGAACAGTCTATTTATCTGTGGGAACATATTCGGACTCCTGGTTTTTATAGCCCGAATTCGATTGCCCCAATACAGACTTACAGAATTTCTGTAGTTTTGTTTAATCAACTATTTCACGTTTCGGATCTCTGAGTTCAGTGACCTTACCTCCGGTTCGTTGCGGTCTGCAAACTGTCTATGAAAGCTGTTTAAGCCTAGAGAGCAGTCTGCATTTTTGTCTGTAAAGTGCGTTAATTGTAGCGTTCCTTGACTTTTCTGTCTGGTCGTCGTCGGACCGCACTATCTGAGGGATAGTGCGCTCCATTGTTCGTTTAATGATATCGTTCATCTGCATTAGATGACGATCGATGTCAATGTTCGTCATGGTTACGTTAGTTGGTGGATCAATACCACTCAAACGAAGTTCACGTCTTAACAACCCGGAGAAGTGCGGCCAGCGTGCCCTTCCATAATCGAAAAAACACATCGATTCGCACTCCTCCAGTATCGTTTGCTCGTTTGGGATCTGAAATGCGGCGGCGAATCCATGGTGGTCACTATGGTACCCGACCGCACGCAAACAGTTCCGCGTGAGTCGATCCGCGTTTGTCAGTTCAAGTCTTGCGTCCGTTTGTACTCAATCGTATTGAGGCGTCACCTGTCATAAAAATGGTTGCCCATAGTGTTGGGAGTCACATTTCCCCATGCCGCATGTTTTGCGTTTAAATCTCCAGCCAAGAAGAAATAATTCTCCTCCGAATGAAGCTGAAGGCTTCGAAAAAGTGTCTTGAGCTCTGCTAAAAATAGATTTGATGGAGGTGCTTCGGGCGCGTAAAGCGACACCACATACAATCTCCTCCGGCTATGGAGAGGAATGCATATGATGCATGCTTCCAGCAACTGGAACCTACGCACGTCCCCGCTATATATAACCCTATGGCGCATGCCTTTTCGAATTAAGATTCCGACCCCTCACGCATAATCATATGCAGAGTTGGGCCGGTCTCTCCTATGGGCAGATTCTGTATCCCAATTTGTGCCTCTGATTTAGCTTAATTTCGCTAACCAAAAGCACATCTGGGTTTTCGGTTTGCAACAGGTTGGACAACGACATTCTTTTCTCGATCCTGACTAGTGAATTAACATTCAGCGCAAGGATCTTTAATATTCCCTCGTCTAGCGTAGCCATTGGAATTATCGCACGCCAGACCTGCCAAACAGTTTCGAATAGATAACGTCTATTCGACCCGCTTGTTCGTTAAGTTGTGTTTGGAACTTATCGATCTTTCCGTGCAAAGACAGAAGGATCGCTTTTAAGTCCAAGTTCACTTCAGGCGCCTTTGAGCAACCCTCGGTGGATTTATTGACATTTGGGCTGTACCCAGTCCAGCTGCCATTTGGGCAAAGGACACGTTGGGTGCCACAAAATTAGTGAACAAGTGAGTCTTTTGACGCATCTCTTCTTTAGAAAACTGCTTCCGGGCCTGGACTTGCTTTTTCTGCTCCTGGTACCGTGGGCAACCCCTGAAATTGGCGGGATGACCAGAGCTTCCGCAGAGCACACACGAAAGAACACTCCGGTTCTCAACTCTGTCCTTACCAAGAGGACATTCTCCATGTCTGTGGTCCTTATCGCACTTGACGCACCTGAACTGCATGTTGCAGTTAGGCGCGGCGTGCCCGAACCTCTGACAGCGCATACATTGAAGTATGCGGTCAGATCTTTTTAATCTTTCCCGTTTGACAGAGTGGTAGTAGAGGTATTTAATCTTCCTCAAACTATCAATTCTGCTCTCGGGAGTGAGCTTCACCAAGAAGAATGGTAATTTTCGGTTACCACCCCTTGCCACAGACGACAAAAACGGCTTGACACCCACGAACGTGAGGTCATCGCTTTCCAACTTTTTGAGCTCTTTTTCGAGCTCCTCCGTCTCTATTGAGGGATTAATTCCCTTCAGAACGACGGTTTTCAATTTGGAGGCCCTTGGTGTGTACGTAAAGTACTCCACTTGGGTTTTCTCCAGGACGGTGCGTACCTTTTGATACTCCTCCATTGTTTCGCACATAATTATGTGCTTATTCACACTCAGGCGCTTAATACTAAAATTAAGAGTTATTTTTTTGCAAAATTTTATGCAGTCATTCACCTCAAAATCACTTACATTTATTGGTTGTTGCTGTTGTTGCCCTTTCGGTGGTTGTTGTCTCTGCTGTTGCTGTTGTATCTGCAATTGTGGTTGTCTCTGCTGCTGTTGTCCTTGCTTCTGTAGCACTTTCTGTGGTTGTTGTCTCTGCTGATGTAGTTGCTGTCGCTGTTCTTGCAGCTCCTCGTATGCTTGGAGCTGCTGTTGCTTGAGCAGCTCCTTTTGCGCCAGTTTGTTTTGGCGAATCTTCTCCCTTTTCAAGAGGAGCTCTTCAATTAGCTTGTTCAGAGCTACCTCTTCATCGACCTCCTCCTCTTCCGCAACAAGGACGTCGTCTTGGAACAACTCCCTAAATGGGTTGCCTTCTCCAGACACCACCCCCCCTAAACAGTAGCGAGTCTCTTGGCTGACAGATTCGGCTGTGGGTGCAGCTTTCGTCGCCTCTTCTCCATTTTTTGACGGTGGTCCTCTGCCGACTCATCAGGAGTTGTCATTGCTTTTGGTGCGCCTATAGCTGACGCTGCTGCTATATCTTTTAATGCCAGCATCGCGGTTGACGACGATGCTGTTATTTTAGATGTGGACACAGCCCTTTCCACTACCTTGGCAACACCACTTGTTCCACAGGTAATTGGTATTTCTCGTGACGACACACCGCGCTTGGGCACTGCTGTTGTTGTTGTTGTTGTTGTTGTTGTTGTTGTTGTTGTTGTTGTTGTTGTTGTTGTTGTTGTTGTTGTTGTTGTTGTTGTTGTTGTTGTTGTTGTTGTTGTTGTTGTTGTTGTTGTTGTTGTTGTTGTTGTTGTTGTTGTTGTTGTTGTTGTTGTTGTTGTTGTTGTTGTTGTTGTTGTTGTTGTTGTTGTTGTTGTTGTTGTTGTTGTTGTTGTTGTTGTTGTTGTTGTTGTTGTTGTTGTTGTTGTTGTTGTTGTTGTTGTTGTTGTTGTTGTTGTTGTTGTTGTTGTTGTTGTTGTTGTTGTTGTTGTTGTTGTTGTTGTTGTTGTTGTTGTTGTTGTTGTTGTTGTTGTTGTTGTTGTTGTTGTTGTTGTTGTTGTTGTTGTTGTTGTTGTTGTTGTTGTTGTTGTTGTTGTTGTTGTTGTTGTTGTTGTTGTTGTTGTTGTTGTTGTTGTTGTTGTTGTTGTTGTTGTTGTTGTTGTTGTTGTTGTTGTTGTTGTTGTTGTTGTTGTTGTTGTTGTTGTTGTTGTTGTTGTTGTTGTTGTTGTTGTTGTTGTTGTTGTTGTTGTTGTTGTTGTTGTTGTTGTTGTTGTTGTTGTTGTTGTTGTTGTTGTTGTTGTTGTTGTTGTTGTTGTTGTTGTTGTTGTTGTTGTTGTTGTTGTTGTTGTTGTTGTTGTTGTTGTTGTCGCCAGGCTTTTGGAGTGTCTTTTTCACTTTGTATCACTGTATTTAATTGTTTTCTATTTTTTCCACTTGCAAAAAAAAACACAAATTCACGCCGCCGCTGGGAATCGAACCAAGAATTCTGGCGTCAGAGCTCTAGCGCTCTGAACTTTAAAACTTTAAATTTCATTTTTATTAATCTTTTCAATAAAACTTACATACTAGACAAAAATTATTAAATCTAAATTAAAATTATTGGGTTTTTTTACAACTAGCTTACTGGTCTTCAGGCGGACGCTCTAAATTGAAACATATTTTTAAAATTAATTGCCTTTCGGCCTAGTAATATAAATATTTTTAATTAAATAATCATTTTTTATTTTATTGTTAAGAAAAATATTTAAAAAACTTAACTATATTATTTATTATTTTATATAAAACTAAAACTAGACTTACATCTATGAAAAAGAAAAAGAATAAATATTTATAGGAGAAACTTAAGACTATTAAGACCTATTCTACTTAACTAATAATATTTACAGGTATAATAAATATAAATATAATCAGGATGGTGAGCACTCGTTGCGTATTCACCGAGTGGTTACCATCCCAATTGCGTTCTGGGAGCCTAATTGTCGCCAATACAGAAACATGTGGGACCTTAAGTTGACCGATGCCGTTAAGCAGAAACATCATACCAAGTTGATGAATCGGTTTCTCACAGAAACCCCCTAGCTTAGGGTTTGTGCATTCCCAGTCTACGGTGTCGAAGGCCTTTTCAAAGCCAACCAGACAAGCACCCGTGCATTGGTTCTGGCATTTATTCCATTGTATGTCGGAAACCAATTTTGACGCGGCATGCATAGTTTCATGCCTCGCCCTAAAACCAAACTGGTTGTCCGGGATTATTTTATTGTCCTCAACCCACTTCAACAGATCTCTATTGACAACTTTTTCAAATACCTTGCTAATATTCGGAAGTAAACTAATTGACCGAAGATTAGCAGGGTTAGTATTACCCTTTCCCTTTTTCGGGATTGGATGTACTACCGCCATTTTCCAATGCGCTGGATAATATGCATTATTCAACGCATTGTTAAACAGTGTGGTGAATATATCCACAGTCTCTAGGGGCAGGTGTTTCAATACTACTTTTGGGATACCATCAACTCCCGCCGATTTTTTGTTCTTTAGAGAATCAAAGATCTCCAAGAGATTATCTGTCGACACGAACAAATGAGATGTTTTTCGCCTATTGGCGACAACAGCATTCGCATGGTTTTCATCACCGAAAGCAGTAAAACTGTTATTCTCAGATCGCCAATTCTCGAGTTCAGTGCGCAAATAAAAGTGACTCACTAGGGCCCTATTTTCAATGTCGTGATTACTGCGAACAGGATTGTTCACCGTATACACAGCCTCGAAACAAGTTCCCAGTAAGTCAACTTTTTCTTGGGGATCTTCGACCACGAAAAAACCATCGGTCGAAGCAACACTTTCTGGATTTATGCCAGCAGTCATTAATGTCTGTCGATTTTCTGTTGTCTGGGAGATTCGAACAGTTGAAATATCATTATGATCTTTCTTCCTGAATAGTCTATTTATCTGTGGGAACATATTCAGACTACTGGTTTTTATAGCCCGAATTTTATTGCATCAAAACAGACTTACAGAATATCTGTAATTTTGTTTTATCAACTGTTTCAGGATTCGGATCTCCGAATTCAGTGTCCTTATCTCCGGTTCGTTGCGGTCAGTAAACTGTCTATGAAGTTGTTTAAGCCTAGAGAGCAATTGTGGCGTTCCTGTACTTTTCTGTTTGGTCGTCATTGGAACGGTCTATCCCAGGGATAGTTCGCTCCATTGTTTGTTTAATGACATCATTCATCTGTATTAGATGACGATCAATGTCAACGTTAGTCATGTTTACGTTAGTTGGTGGATCGATCCCACTCAAACGTATCTCATGTTTTAACAGTCTTGAGAAGTGCGGCCAACGTGCTCTTCCATAATTGAAATAAGACACCGGTTCGTACTCCTCAAGCATAGTTTGTTCGTTCGGGATCCGAAATGCGGCAGCGAGTCCGTAGTGGTCACTATCGTACTCAAATGCACGCAAACAGTTCCGCGTGGGTCGATCCGTGTTTGCCATTTCCAGTCTTGCGTCGATTAAGGCCAAATCCAGGAAAGCACCGCTTCACGGGAAAGAAGGGATATCTGTTGCGTAGAAATCAAGTTTGTACTCGATCATATTGAGGCGCCACTATTCATAAAAATCGTTGCCCCTAGTGTTGCGGGTTACATTTCCCCACGCCTCATGTTTGGTGTTTAAATCCCCAGCCAAGAAGAAATAATTCTCCTCCGAATGAAGCTGAAGGCTTCGAAAAAGTGTCTCGAGCTCTGTTAAAAATAAGTTTGATGGAGGTGCTTCAGGCGCGTAAAGCGACACTACATACAATCTCCTACTACTATGGAGAGGAATACATATAATGGATGCTTCCAGTAATTGGAACCTACGCATGTCCCCGCTATATATAACCTTATGGCGCAGGCCTTTTCTAATTAAGATTCCGACCACACCCGCATAATCATATGCAGAGTTGGGCCGGTCTCTTCTAACTACATGGTAGTTTTTGTATCCCAATTTGTGCTCTGATTTAGCTTAGTTTCGCTAACCAAAAGCACATGTGGATTTTCAGTTTGCAACAGGTTGGACAATGATATTCTTTTCTCCATCCTGACTAGTGATTTAACATTCACCGCAAGGATCTTTATTATTCCCTCACCCAGCGTAGTCATTAGAATTATCGCACGCCAGACATACCAAACAGTTCCGAATAAATAACGTCTATTCGACCCGCTTGTTCATTAAGTCTTGTTGGAACTTGTCAATCTTTCCGTGCAAAGACAGAAGGATCGCTTTCAAGTCCAAGTCCACCTCAGGTGCCTTTTGAGCAACCTTTGGTGGATTTAATGTCATTGTGGCTCTACCCGGTCCAGCTGCCATTTGGGCAAAGGACACGTTGGGCGCCACAAAATTAGAGAACGCACGAGTCTTTCGACGATTCTCTTCTTCAGAAGACTGTTTGCGATACTGGACTCGCTTTTTCTGCTCCTGGTACCGTGGGCAACCCCTGAAATTGGCCGGATGCCCAGAGATCCCGCAGAGCACACAAGAAAGAACGCTCCGGTCCTCAACGCTGTCCTTACGAAAAGGAAATTCTCCATTATTGTGGTCCTTGTCGCACTTGACGCACCTAAACTGCATGTGGCAGTTAGCCGCGGCTTGCCCAACCTCTGACAACGCATACATTGAAGTACGCTTTCTGATCTTTTTAATTTTTCCCATTTTACAGAATGATAATAGAGGTATTTAATTTTCCTCAAATCATCAATTCTGCTTTCGGGAGTGAGCTGTACCAAGAAGAATGGTTAATTACGGTCACCACCCCTTGCCGCAGCCGACGAAAACGGCTTGACCCCCACGAACTTGAGGTTGTCACTTTCCAACTTTTTCAGCTCCTCTTCAAGCTCCTCCGTTCCTATTGAGGGATCAATCCCCTTCAAGACAACTGCCTTGAGCTTGGGACCTTTAGGTGTGTACGTGAAGTACTCTACTTTCGTTTTTTCCAGGACAGCGCGTACCTTTTGGTAGTCCTCATTAGTATCCACAATATGATGTGCTTATTGGCACTCAGCCTCTTAATGATAAAGTTCTTAGTTATATGCCTACATAGCTTAATACTGTCCTTAATTTCTAAATCACTTACATTAATAGGTGGGATTTGTTCCTTTCTACTTCGCTTTTGACGCTGATGTTGTTGTTGCTGTTTAGTTTGTTGTTGTTGTCTCTGCTGCTGTTTCTTTGATTCCTGCTGCTTCTATTGTTTTTGTTGGTGCTGCTGCTTTTCATATTCCTGCAGCTGTTGCTGTTTCAGCAACTCGTGTTTTGCCATTTTGGCCTTTCTTAAATTTTCCCTCTTTTGTTGAAGCTCTTGAATTAGTTTGGTTAGAAGTGCTTCCTCATCCACTTCATTTTTTTTTCCCTTCAGGTGCTGCGTCAACAGTCGCGAGGTCCATGAATGAATTTCCTGCGCCAATATACTGGTCACCAGACTCAATTGAGGTCTCAGATGACAATTCCTCACTGGGACGCATGATTTCGCCATGTTCAATGACCCTTCTTTTGCTTGAGAGATTGAGTGGGTTCAATTTCCGTCGTCTATTTTCGCCACTTGCTTCGCAAGTTATTTCTGGGTCAGTTGCTGGTTTCATTGATGGCGGAGTAGCCGTATTTTTTTGTGTGGCAACAATTGCTACAGCTTTTTCTGCAGCTGCTTTAGGCAGTATTGCTGACTTCATTGTCGGTAACGCAGTTCGAGCGGTCACTGATTTCATTTTCGGCTGTGCCGTTGGTATAGATTTTGCACCCACTGTTGCTAATTTTACATTTGGTAATATTAAAAGTTTTTCTTTCATTTCCGCTTTTGTCAGCGGAGCTCCTTTCGGAACCGCCACGTGGCCAGGGTCCATCTCTCGAGACTCTGGATGGCCAAAAACACTTCACTATAGTTTTGGAATTTATATACACCTAAGAGTTAGGGACTCCGGATGGGACTCGAACCCACGTGTCTAGCGTCTGAGCACAAGCGGTGCTCCACTACACCACAATCCTCCCAAAATTCCTATAGCTCACTTTACTATATGTACTCTATATCGATTATTTTATATTTATTTATTTATTTCTCCGCTACAATAGTCGTCCTTGCTCAACGAGAGTTGGGAACACAGATGAGGAATTAACCAGATAGTCAACTCTGCAATCCCCTATCACTTTCAACCCGCATAAAATATTTAATGACAGCCGCAAAATCCTCTCTTAATTTTCCCATCTGTGAATACGTGTGAGCCAGACACATGAAGTTAGATCTAATTTACTAGTTTACCCGCCAAAAATAGTTGTGGGGAGTTTTGTAATATATCCAAATCGCAACAACAAAACAGCTGGTCACGGCGGATGTGTTGGGAAATAGGAAATTCTGCGAAGTGTTGAGTTTATGTGATTCAACATTTTATTTTATTTTAATATAAATGTTTATAAAGAAACAAAAAATTAGTTACCCAATAAAGTTGTTACAATTTAGTGGGAATATTTTTTGCGGTTATAAGAAATAGTTCTCTATTTTTTATCTGCCTAAAAATAAACTTTCTTGGGTTCTTGTACTTTTCCATTTTGGTTAATAAAATGAGATAAAATGCATATTTTATTGTATTATTGCATAAATATTACTAAATTAGTAATGTTTGGGTGTAAAATAATTGTAGTAAATAGTTTGCAATGGTTTTTGATATATATATTAAATTATTTGATTGTTTTTATTCAACAATGAAAGTTTAATGAATATATGTACATATTCGGGTTCCGTGCATGGATAAAGTGAAAAGGAAGTATTTTTAATCCTCTTTAAATTATGTTGTGTTACAAGATTTGTACGTTTAGTCAATCAATTTTCTTAGCTGTTTCTTTTCTAAGGCGGTTTTGAAATTTTTTATATAAGTTAATATGCTTTATTTTAAAATTTAAAGTAAGCGATAGACGGAAGAAGGAGAAAAAAAGGTAGCTGGAATGCACTGCATAAATATATTGGGGGTTCATTTTTTTATCGAAAATGCTTGGTAGTTAAGTACATATCATAAATAAGCATGCACATTATGTCACATTTTAACAGCCGACTTTATTTGTCAAGTTATAATGTTTTGTAATTTTATTTTATATGAAAATAAACAAAACAATTTACTACTACTACTACTACTAGGAAGTAATTGCAAATTTTGTTAAAAAAGTGTTTTGATGTACCAAAAATAATATTTGTAAGAATTTGGATTACGTTTTATTAAAAAGCGTTTTACACCAGTGATCAATTGTGTAGAGTTACTTAACTGCTTCAATATAACCATCCATAATCTACGAAATCCTTGCTAGTATAGTTATACTTAAATTTATTGTCAACCGAAAATGTGTGACCAACTTACTTATTATATATTAGTCACGTTAATCAATATTACTTTGATTATTTTTCATTAAAAATTAGAATAAATTGGTTAAAACATACCCTTATTATCAATATTATAATATTTTATTATGTTATTAGTTGTGTGGTAAGTATGTTTTTATAAATCCATATTCATCGCATATTGTCCATGTTTATTTTACACACCCAAATTGTGAGTTGTAATCTGCTGAAATGCATCAACTGTTCCCAACTTCTTGCTATAAAAAATGACATTTCATGAGCGCGCCCATTAGCCCCATATAATTCGATTTATGTGTGCGTGATTCCCATTTGATTTGCACGTAAAAGTCCATATAAGTGCAAATTATGTGGGGCTTATCAGTTCGACTTAGCTTGTAGGCAACGTGAGAGATTCGCTCTCGAGTTGACTATCTGGTTAATTCCTCATCTGTGGTTGGGAATCGACTGATGCTCTAGCGCTCTGCCTCTACACCACTTACACTTTATATTTTTTTCACTTTAATAACTATTCACTTTCTAAATGGAAATGAATTCCGCCGTTAATTAGCCGTCCTTTCTCTTCGAGAGTTGGGAATCGACTGTGTTTTTTATGAGTGTTGGCTACAGTATGGCTGCGAGAACAGTGTGCGTGGATGCCTTGTATTAGAGTTTAACAAAAAATCACTACCTGTGAGTGAAAAGTCACAGACGCTACCTGTTACACCCTTTCAAATAAATTGTGAGTGGCTAAAGCGTTATTGATATTTTTCCCACTCAACACACAATATGAGTGGTAGTGCACATAGAGTATACACACATGCTAGTTAATTTAGTATGTTATGACATTGGAGTTAATTGTAGTTGTTTGTTTGATTTGGGTATTCCTATTTTTATGTAAAATGTGCATGCTTCGGTACAGATGGGGAAGGAAATTATATTTTTTTTAAATACACATATTTTAAAGTACGATTGTTGTAGGGTAACAAATATTTTTAAAACTGATGAAAAAATAGAATAATTTATTAATTATGTAGGTACTTAAAGTGGTTTTTTAATTTTGGAAATCACGATAACTTATATACAAGTCAAATTCATTTTTAATTTTGAACATAAAAGAAAATGAAATAGAAATTTTGAGAATATTTTTCTTCAAGGACTAGCATTATCTTTTAAGAGCGGTTTTATAAAGTCATCTATTGGACTGATTGACGATGAATTGAATATTTGACCATTGTTTGAAAGTAAGTTTTAAAAATTCTTTTACATAGTAAAAGGATTTAAAACACTTGCATATTTTCGGTTGCATTGATTTTTACCGTAAGGTCCTAGAAACGTTTTAAAAGGTCTGGTGAGAATGAGCACTTCAGCTTACACTTGATTGAATTTCGGACATATATTGCAACACCACTACGGAATTTCCTAGCAGAAAGATAGACCCATAAAGCAGCAGGTTGTATTATTCAAATCACTTGCTAACCATATTTCAGAGAAGCAGACAACTCGACACTCACACCCTCAAATAAATCACGAAACTCGTCGATTTTTGTCAAGAAACTTTGAAGGCCATTTCAGTGGCTATTTAAAACTGGAATCATAGAATGCAATGTTCGATCGGAATTTTGCTGATTATCAACCATCAAGAAAGAAAACAACAAATTAATTGGTACACAACAAGATTTAGAGGGATTACAGTTAAGATTATTAAGACAAAAAAGTAAACAAAAAAAGATAAAGAAATTTACAAAAGAAATATGTGTATTACAATTTATTCCCAAAAAATCAAATTTAATTAAATTTTTCTGAATTCAAATAGTAAACCATAAGGAAAAAAAATTAATGTAATTCGTACGCGATACAGTTTTTGAAAAGTTTTAAAAGCGCTGGTATATTAATTATGTTTCATATGTATTCTGGCAACTTCTTCTAAGCTTGCGATGCAGACAACTATACTCTGTTTAACAAAAATATATTTATGTTATGTTTATGAAAAGTTTTTACCCGCCAGTAAATTTCCAATTGCATCTGACGTAGTTCCAACACGTTTTATTCTTTCATGTTTCTGCTGATTTGAAATCCTTAGAGCGGAGCTTTTGTAAGAATATCACCTTACGGAAAATAAAAGAGTGCGAATGAGAGGCAAACATCCCTGCCAATTTATGTTGGACAGAGTATAATATAGGTGATTGATTTGAGTGACGTTTTATAAATAAAGCTCCTCGTGTAGTAAACACAGACGAAAGTTGTTTAATTTTTTTTAAGTGCAATGCATGTTGGAACAGCCCGCTTACCCTATCCATATCCCTATATGACCCCCAAGGAAAAAAGCATTAAGAAGATGATACCCTATCCATATCCCTATATGCCCAAAGAAAGAAAGCATTAAGAAGATGATGGATAGCATGTTATTTCATTTTAAGAAATCTATAAAAAAAGGGGGCGCGGTCAAACATTTCGTATGGCCAAAATGTTTGCCTAAATATCTTGTTCAACATTTTTTGTCGGTTTCTATGAAAATTTTCAAAGAAAACAGCATTTAATTAAAAACGCCCAAAAAAAGTAGGAGTGGCAAAAAACTTTATATGACAAACTTATAAAGGATTTTAAAGGCTTAAGAATTGCGACCGGACGGACGGATATTGCTAAATAGTCTTAGGGTTTTGTCCTGATCATAAATATATATACTTTTATGGGTCTACGACGAATACTAAGGAGTCTTACAAACTACATATGTGTCAAATTTAATATATATTTTGAATTGAAAACGCAACGAATGCAAAATTATTTGTAGTTTCAAATGCTACTACATTCAACAGACGTTGCGAAAACTTAACGTAGTGCTTTCCTCTCATTGTAGGCAGGTAAATCATCAATTTTTTTGTTGCAATATAATTTACACATTTGTCTTACCTGCGTTAATGTTATAATGAAAAATTATAACTTTTAAGAAGCTTTTCTATATGACAAAAATATATCATCAAAAGACATGAAAATAAAATTTCAGAAAAAAATCCAAAACAGCTCAATTAGATGTATTAACCTTCTAAGCCACTATTTAGTTCATTTAAATTTATTATCGGTAAAGTTGCAGACGCCTACACTAAAAACGTTGCGGAAATAGGTTAATGAGAAGATCTTTAACGGAGGAGATGTATTGATATTGGTAATAGCTCCTTTTCCCTGAAGGCAACCATAGTGTACTCTTTATTATGCAGGGAGTATTTGATTGAGAGTACTAGCGTAGGCAAAGCCATTTCCACCGATATCCCCTAGCAGTATGCATACTGCGCTGTAGACAAAAGTCTTATATCGATGCTTGTTTGTAAATGGAAATCAATCAATCATTCTAGGGTTAAAAAAAGGGATGAAAATAGGCATGAGATCTTCCGGACTCGCATGGGATCATTTACCAGCTGTGGGTGTTAAAACCACCTTAACTTCTCTCCAGAGCAGAGGAATGTGGACTAGATCTGTACAAGTCTGTAGGATGATCTCCAGTACTGACAGGATGATATCCGAGGTCTTTTGGAGCTTTGCTGGTATAATGCCATCAGGTCCCTCTTATTTGTAAGGTTTAAAGCTATGTAGCGCCCCAAACAATTGGGCCTTCGATATCATATATTGAGAGTTAATGAGAGCATTTGACAGATTAAATCTCATGTTGCTACTAATTGTTATGCTACCTGCAAAATGTTCATATGGGAGCAAATGAAAGAATTCAAGGCAATCAGGCAGCGTGGTATTATGCTATATGCTGCATTCTTAGCCTTGAAGCTCAGAGACCTCCTCTATTTTACCATAGAAGTATCTCCAAGATAAACGCTTCGCTTTCCTCAATTCTACTTTATATATTTTGAAAGATTTTTTATGTTTATTATTTTATATATATATGGATTAAAAAGTTTTCTGCAGGTGACACGGAGAAGATCTATATCTCTGGTCTACCAACGCGGCTTCTTTTTCCCCTAGTTCTTATTAAAAAGCAGAAATATGCCGACATTACCGCGATCCAGGAGATACGATAAATAGGATCAGGAACTGCGAAAAGACAAATTTGCGACATTTATTACAGTTGTAAGAAAAGATTGCACGTGTTAGAATGCGGATTCGTCGTGGGAAATCGGCTTGGATTCAAAGTAATGGGCTTTAAGCCGATGTGATCTGCATCAGAGCTACATTCCAAAACATTAGCCTAATATGTGCACACGCCCCTACCGACGAGGCTGAGGACCCTATCAAGGGAGAATTTTATGACCTCTTTGACGGAGCCTACGGAGCCTGTCCGGAGTTCAATGTCAAAATTGTAATCGGGCAATTGTCATACGGCAACCTGGCGCTCTCAAGACGGTCGAACCGCCAACCAAATCGACCATATGCCAATCGATGCGAGGCACGCATCCAACATCTTAAAAGTGCACACTTACCGAGAGGCAAACGTCGACTCTGACCATTTTCTTGTTGCAGCCAGATTCAGAGCTCGACTGTCCAACGAGAAGAAGCTGCGAACTGCCCAAAAGAAGAAATTCGACGTCGGACGCCTTAGCACATCTGGAGTCGCCAGAGCCTACAAAGAGCGCCTGAGTGAAAACTCCCCAGCGTGCATTCACCTACGATAGACGCCAACAACTAGTAGTCTCAGTATTGCGACATCATCAAGGAGGTAGCGAAAACCACCCTAGGATACCAACCACCCCAGAGAAAAAGCCCGTGGTATGATGATATATGTGTATACCGGAAAAAGGTGACAGAAGAGGCACACATTAAAATGCCCAGAGGAGAACAAAGTCAGCAAGGGATGAGTACCGAGCCAGGAGAAGGGAAGAGAAGAATATTCTGCGTAGAAAGAAAAGAGAGCACGCAGTCTCCCAGCTCAAGGAGATCAAAGAGTCCAGCAACCGAAACAACATCCGGAAGTTCTATAAGAAAGCCAACAAGCTGGCTTTAAGACCGGAACGCAGGCTCTTCGTAACAGTGATGGGAACCTAGTCACCGACGCGCAGGGAATAGTAGATGTATTTAAGCAGCATTTCCAGCAGCTGCTAACCGGACAAAATGTAGAGAAAGTGATGGGGCAAGAAGAGAACCCACGTCCAGTCAATAAAGAACCAGTCCCTCCGCCCAGTATAGAAGAGGTTGACTTAGCTATAAAAAAAGTTAAAGAACAACAAGGCCACCGGCTCTGATGGTCTACCTGCAGAGCTTTTCAAACAGGGAGGTGATGTTATGGTAGGTCGTATGCACCAAATCATCAACCAAGTTTGACTGGAGGATCATCAGCTCCATATGTCCCATCTACAAGAAAGGCGGTCCTATGTCTTGCAAGAACTATCTTGGCATATCCCTGCTTAATGTCGCATATAAGATCCTATCCAACGTACTGTGTAAAAGTCTCAAACCTTTCTGCAACACACTAATCGGCACGTACCAGTGTAGCTTCCGGCCCGGCAGATTAACTGTAGACAAAATCTTCACACTAAGCAAATCCTGGAAAAGTCCAACGTGTTTCAAGTCGAGACGCACCATTCTACATCGACTTTAAAGCCGCATATGAGAGCATTCATCGTCAGGAGCTTTTTGTGGCGATGGCCGAATTCGGGATCTCGTCAAAACTGTTCCAGATGTGTCGCATGACACTAAATAACACTCGATGAAGTGTGCAGTTTGGCTGCAGCTCATCTGAACTCTTTCAAACATGCATTGTCGTGTGATTTCTTTAATCTTGTTCATCTACCTCGTGGTAAATATCAACTCCACAAATGACATCTTAGTGGAGATCCGTCGAAGCATTATCCTAGGAAATCGCTGCTACTTCGGTTTGGCGAATCAAATGGGTTCAAAACTTCTAACTAGAAGGACAAAGTGGACAAGGAGAGTTAATACATTGAAAGAAAAATCCTTCAACGGATATTTGGTCTGTTTGCGAGGAGGGCGAATGGAGGAGAAGATACAACCGCGAACTCTATGAGCTGTACCAAGATGTGGATGTAGTTCGTTAAGCCAAAACTCGTCGACTACATTGGCTCGGCCACATCGAGCGAATGGACAACAACGCTCTAGCCAAGAGGATCTTCGAATCCCAGCCCCCAGGTTCGAGACGACAAGGAAGACCGAATCTCCGTTTAAAAGACCTGGCCATTGCCAATGTCAGAGCGCTTGGTCTGGACAACTGGAAGCAGCGTGCTCGGGATAGCAGATGGAAGGCTGCCATATCTCAGTTAGGGACTCTTCACGGCTCGGGAGCCCGTTAAGTAAGTATGTAAAGTAATTGAGGTTAATGAGAAGGGTTAACATCAATGTCGAACTGTATGTAACTTTGGTCGGAGAAAGAGTGCTCAGACGATACTATCCAGTTGCGGATCACGTGGTTGATACTATTGGAGACTAGAGTAATATTTAGTACTTCTTGTCGATTTCTGGTAATAAAAGTAGGATCATCACCTACATGCATATATTGTACCCAAAAGTGTGCACTTAAGATATAATCAAAAAGTTAATCAATAGGGAGAGGTCCTACGTTATCGTGGGCAAGGTAATATAATAGTAAAATTACATTAAGACAGCGTTTCACTTACCTATGTGAGATACATACAGCGTACAGTACTCATGAGTCTTTCTACCTCGAACCTGATTTTCTGCTAAATATGTTTCTCGGATATAGATGATAACTTCCCTATCCTTGAAGAGACGGAGAAGAGGCGCGGCCGAATTAGACCATATGATCTGTTCTTTGCAGGACTCACCACGTTCTGGTGTTTTTTTTTATAATGTACGCGCACTAAAGGGATTTTGGATACTATTATAATGAAGTAACATAGTGAGGGCATTAGGGAAGTGAAGAATTAGAAAAAAGGAGATACCGATGCACGCTGGTTTTAAATGTCTGTAAACTATAATGCGTAGGAAAAACAGAGCGGGGTAGAGCATTCCACATTCTAAGAGAGTCAAGTGATTTCGTGATGTCTCGATCGCCAATAAATTTTTGAATCCTGTCAAGTAGCTCCAAATATGTCATTCGTGCACCAGACCAGATATGAGCGTTGTACTCAAGTTTTGGGCGAATGAACGCCTTGTAGATTCTAGCCAGATCAGAAGGGGTGAAATATTTCTTGCATCGCTTAAGAAAGCCTAGACATTTCGCAGCGTTCTTGGTGACATCGAATATGTGGTCATTCCAACGAAGTTTGTCGTTAACGCACATACCGAGGATGGAAAGCCTTTCGGTTTCGGCGATGCAAGTGCCATCTATGGATAATGGCAGAGAATTAGGGGTTCGCTTCAATGACAGCAGACAGCATTGCGTTTTGGAAGCATTAAATCCCACTCTGTTCGTTTTAGCCCATTTAAGTATGCTGTCAAGATCGGAATTCAATGAGCTTAACATGCGTTGCCGTTCCAGTTCAACGCCCGAAGATGAGGGGCGTTGCCCAGTAAATGAATATGTAAAGCTGAGGGTACTGTCATCAGCAAAGGAATGGATTGGATTAGAAGTGACAGACAGGAGGTCAGTGAAAAAAATGAGAAAGAGAGTCGGAGACAAAACGGAGCCTTGGGGAACACCAGCAATTATTTGGTAAGTTGCAGACTTGAAACCGTCCAAAACAACTAGTATTGAACGGTCCGAAAGGTAATTTCAAATCCATTGAAGAAGGGTATCATCGATCCCAAATGCACGCATTTTCGACAAGAGAGCTTGATGCCAAAATCTGTCAAATGCCTTTGAAATATCAAGCGCAACGACCTTACTTTCACCACCACGGTGAATAGATTAGTTCCACTTTTCGGTTAGATATGTCATCAAATCACCAGTGGATCTGTTGCTGCGAAAACGTACTACCGGTCATTAAGAAGTTTTCGGGATGCAAGATATTTCATAAGCTGACGATTTATCAGCGTTTTCATGACCTTGGAATGAAAGGACGTTAGTGCAATTGGTCGGCATGAGGAGACAAAGGAAGATTTGCCTTTTTTTGGGATGGGCTGGACAAATGCTGTTTTCCATCTTCTCGGAAAGAGCCCTAAAGAATAGGACAGATAGAAAAGCTTACGCATTGGTTTTGCCAGCGTGGAAGAACACCTCTTCAGAACAATAGGGGAAATACCATCTGGACCAGCGGATTTAAGTATGTTGAGATCTCGAAGAACTCTTGCCACTGTACGAGTGCGAAAATGGATCGGTCCCATAGAAGATTCTACGCAAAATGAGCAGCGAGCAGATTGGCTTTATCCGAAGAGCTGACAGCTGGGGTGTCATTGCAAATGAGTGTCGGGATAGATGAAGAATTTTTAATATTCTTAACAAACGACCAAAAGTTTTTACTACCGGGGGGACTTTGTAGTATTTTCTGCCTCAACTTTTGGTCGTAGAATTAGACACGATTAATGTGGGAATTGCAGTCATTTCTGGTTCGTTGAACTTTTTCCTCAGTTGGGTTGGCCTTAAATGACCGAAAACTTACCTCTTTAGCCCTGATAGCTTCTTAACAGCTCAAGTCACACCACGCGTTTTCCTTAGGTCTGATAGGGATAAAGCGTTTCATACCCAGGTGAATTAAATTTGTAATCATATCGGCAGCGGTATCCACGTCGTTGTTGAGGAAGCACAACGACCAGTTAAAACTCCTATAGAAACCGTTTAAAGCTTCCCAATTGGCTTTCTCGTATTGCCATATGATTCTTTTAGGAGCTTGTTCTTTAACTGTGTGGCTGGAGTACGAGAAATTCACCGATATGATACAATGGTCTGACGAACCTAGAGGCTATAATACATTTAAAATGTATTTATCAAGGTGAGAGGTAAGAAACAAGTCCAGAGTGTTGGCTTTTGGACCGCTTATGTCCGGTATCCGTGTCGGCTCATTTACAATCTTGGTTAAATTATTAACATCAGCAAAGATCTCGACATACCTTCCTTCGGGTGTTGTCTGTCCAGAATATCGAAGCCAACTTGAATTGTGTATATTGAAATTGCCCGCAATGACGATTTCAGTACGAGGATAATGGGTTACAATTCTGGTGATTGAATCAGACAGTGCATCAAACTCATTATAAGTTGAATGCCTGTCCTGGTTAGGGCTTCTGTAAATAAAACAGTAGTGAATTAATTACCTACGGACATGGAATTTTAGCCAAATAAAATAAAATTCCGGATTGGAACATTGACCATATTGAGGTAGAAGTTGGTAGGCTACATCACTGCGTATATAAACGGCGATACCACGATGGGAAAAGAATAATGGCAACAAGATATATCCAGGCAGACTAAACTCCGTTAGATCGGAATCAATGCTGACCTGTGTTTCACTTAGTGCCAAAACAGCTGGTTTTTTGTGAATCGCATGGGCCTACAATGAAAAAAAATTGGATCTCAACCCACGAATTTTACTTACGTCCACTTTAAAATTCCCACGCATAACAAAAAACAAACACAAAAAAAATCAACTCCGTCGCTGACTAAGCTAGGCCGATTCTGACGTCAGCTTTCCAAAAGGTGCTATTCTAATAAAAGCTCTTACAAGGTTTTCGTACTAATGATTTGAAATCAACAAAAACCTTAAAAAATATTATATATGGTTACCATGCCTTTAATTGAAATTTTCAATTAAATTGTAAAAAAATAAAACAAATTTATCTATTTCCACACCACTAAGAGGTAAGATCAAAGCCGTGCTTTAACGGGTATCCCCAGTAGGCCTGATCCCTTTTAGGGATGATTAAATAAGCTTTAAATTAGATAAACAAGTATAACAAAAGTAAATATAAATTCGTGTCTTAACTATAATATTAACAAAATATTTTTTCAACAATTTCTATTTTTTTGTCGGCACTTAAGTCTTTGGATGATTTTGAAACCATTTCTAACTACTATCTAAGCACGTAGATAAATAATATTTTACCTAACCTTAAAAAGAAACTGCTTACAACTTCGTAACTCCATTTTAAGGGATTTTCCACAGATTAAAAGAAATGCAAAATATCAAAATAAGATCCCCACGATTACACTAACCATTAAGAACTTTTTTAAATCTCTTACACCAAAAGTAACTCAGCAGGAACTCCCAAGGAAAAAAGCTGAACGAGTAACCAAACGGACGTTGGTAGCTCTGAAGGCGTATAATTAAATTGGCGTTGAATATCAGTAGCCGCAGGCCATAGCCAATCAGATGTGCGCTGAACAAAAGTTGTTGGATCTACGTCAGACGCAATTTGACTTGCACTGGCGGGTAAACAGTTTTTATGTGGATTTTTTTTTAATTTGCTATGGTGCAAAAATATGCACGCTACTAATTTAAAAAAACTTTCCCATAAGACATGTACTGCCGTGTCGTGTCGACATCGTCCGCAAACTAATTGCCGGAATCCGGTAAATGTTTGAAACAGTTCGCATAGGCTACTTCTAAACTGCACGTTGCGCCGCATGTTCTCTAGCGTTACGTTGAGATCCCAAATTCACTTAGACCAGCGATCTTGTCAAGCAAGTGCACACACTATGCACAATGCCATCGAAGCCACAAGTTTAGGTCGGTCTGAGTAGGATTTTGTTGTTCATCGATTTCAATGGACGGACCAGCATTTTTCTAAGCGCCGACAAGTGTATTGCAAAAATCGCACTAAAAAAGTTTTCTAAATTAAATTGCGTAAAATACTTTGTTTATACTGAAAATAATCTTTTCATATATCCTTTCCATATATTAGAAAAACCCGTTTTAAAGCTAAAGTTACGTAACTAGAGTGTTACAATCTTTTCAAGACGTGTAAAGTCCTCCTTTATAAGTTTGTCATATAAAGTTTTTTATCACGCCTACTTGTAGTAGTCTCCTCGAAAGTTTTTTTTTAAAAAATATTTTGTTTTATATAAATTTCATAGAATTAAATAAAATGCTATCCATAATGTTTTTAACACATTTTTCCTTGGGGCATATAGCAATATGGATAGGGTACCATACCGAAGCTGACTGTAGCCTTTTCTTCTGCTTTTTTTGCCTTGATGTGAAGGCTTCCTCCTATTTTTGAACTTCTTTATCGATCAAGCTTTTTGCATATAAATCGACGATATGGTATTCTATTAGACCAGCTCTAATAGGAACAATGTATTGTGTATTTCCTACTTTAGGAGTAAACTGATTTGCAACCCTGACACGGCGGTTATTGCGGTTGATATGTTCTAAGAAGTCTGCACCTAGCTATTTCTTTTGAACAAAAAGAGTCAAAGGGGATTATTTTTTGTTTTGCTTTTTCTCCGTTTTATAGCGGTATCTATCGTAGTTTTTTTTTTAAATGGCGGATTACTCAAAAATGTTTCCAAGGATTTTGGTCTCTCTTCGTACTTGGATACTAAGGGTTGTGCCAAGAATAATGCATACACAGTATATCTTTTTAGATAAGACTGAATACTATTGTGCGGATAAAAGAGATTGAACGTGTTCAGTTGTTTTGAAGCAATTAAAATCCTTGTGGTGTTCTTATTAATACCTTATGTGCCGTCATAAGCAATACACAAATTTGTTTTGTAATATACTTTGATCGACTTCTTAATTAATAATCCGCGTAACATTTTGTCAACAAGAAAAAGTGGGAAGTGACTCTAGATGGAACATTACTAATGCCAATATATAAAAGAAGTGGAAGATCTCATGTTTGAAAACCTTGAATATAAAATTTTGGTTGTTTTCATTACATATGCCGCGTTCCCTTACAAACGCCCTATTTTACATATAACTTGCAGGTTTTTTAATAAATATGATTTCTTTTTCTCAGTTATATTCTAATAATTTTTTAAAGTATATTTGTTTCTAAAAAATATAATTTTTCTGTTTTCTTGTTTACATACATTTTCATTATTTGGTGTCTTTTCTTATTTGACCAATGTGCCTTTTAAAAATCTTGCAATATTAATTTTCAAAGCTACTAAAACTTTATTAATAACGGCTCTTGACGTCTAAGGAATGTTGGTATATAAACTGAAATTACGAACTATCACTTTATCTTATGTTTAATATCTCTGTATATAAATATATAACCTAAGTGATTAGCCTGTAGGTGCACAAATTTCTATGTCCGAAGTAAATAGACTACCGTTGTCAATTTGTTCACTGATGCCAAAACGAAAACAAACATAGCGCAAACACCGTATGGTAGGTGTTTTGTTTTAAATACTTCGATCTCTTTCGAATACGCTAGTGTTGTGCTAGGGTGAGTACGATAACCTTGGCGCCAAAAATTGAAAACTGTTTTTGGTAGAGTGGTTAAATACAAGCATTTTTTTTGTTCGCAAGGTGGGGTCTATCTTGTAAAAAATGTAAAATGCAATGTAAAAAAAATTACTTAAAATGGAAAACAGTGTATAGAAACACAATGACAACACTCACAAAAAAAGTGGAATAGCAGTTCTGAAAGCCAGGAATTCGTTCTTTCATATTTATTTTTAAATTCAGATATTTTTATGAATAGTTTTTGAAAAAATGACCATCAAACTCAAAATTTCAAAAAAAAAAAAATAGAAATTAATATTTAAGGCTGGTTTTTCCAGAATTGGAAAACCAAGCACTAAGCTGTTTGTCTGGCCCTATTTATTCCTAATCGAACACAGAAATCCATATTGTCCTATGTCTTCTAGTTGTTGAGAAATTTTAAATTTACGAAACTACCTTTTTATTTAATAATTCTTTAGATAGCATTTAAAGTCAAACAAATTACTTAAGATTACACATTAGTTTGCGGGCTTCCATACACAGAATTCAGTTTTTGTTATTACTAATACAAAATTGTATTTCGTTTGCGTTTAAATATTTCTCTTATAGATTGTATTAAAAGAAAAATATCTAATACATACATTTAAGAAATAGAAGAAGACAAACATTAAATTTTTACTTTGAGCCTCAGACAGTGGAGAACAACGAATTATGAATGAATATAAATAAAAATAAAACGTTGAAATAAATTAATACAAAAAGAAAGCAAAATACATTTAAATCTTAAATAGAACTTTTACCATATTTCCAATTATTCGAAGAACCAAATTTGCAAATTTAAAAAAAACTTATCTAAAATAATACCTGGCGCTATTTAGTCTTTATGTGCAGTACTTTTGAAAGGCGATCAAAATAATCTTCGTTTAATTATCGGGATTATAGTAATCACAACACTCTCACTCATAGTGCTGGTCCGGATATAGTCCCCAGTGTTTCATTTTATTAACATATATTTTGAGTTTTTGCCAATTCAAATCTTCGACTATTAACGAATGGCTTCAATTCCGTAGTGCATTGCAGTGTGTGAATAGTAAGCTGCAAGCATTCCGGGAGTGAAGCCTTATCGTTGAAATTTCAACGGATATACTGTAAATAACATAACATTTTACCATTCTATTCACATTATTTATTTAATAACCAAAATTCTTAAATTATTTTATAGAATATAAAGCGGACTACAATACAACTAGTAAAAATAATGAAACACCCGAAACTGGGAAAAAACTATCAACTATACTTTTAATACATGGGGAGTCATACGAATGGAACTCAGGAAACCTATATGATGGATCTAAGCTAGCTGCTTATGGAAATGTTATTGTTGCAACAATCAATTTCCGCCTAGGCATTTTGGGCTTTTTAAAAACCGGTGGTAAAGAAAGTGCACAGGGGAATTTCGGATTAATGGACTTGGTGGCGGGGCTTCATTGGCTAAGAGAGAATTTGCCTGCATTTGGAGGAGATTCAAATACAATAACAGTAATGGGACATGGGACTGGAGCAGCTTTAGCAAATATTTTAATGGTGTCTCCAGTATCAAGCGGTAGGATAAAAGAATTTTAGTTAATTATATTAAAAATAACATAATTGGTTTTAGATCTTATTCAGAGGGCGGTATTAATAAGCGGATCGGCACTTTCCCCATGGGCAATACAAAAATCGCCTTTGTTTGTGAAAAGACGCGTTGCAGAACAAACTGGATGCCATGGAGATCTTTTATATGACGATCTCGCCCCCTGTTTGCGTACTAAGAAATTGTCAGAATTACTTGCAGTTAAAATTAATCAACCAAGGTGACTTCATATTTAGCTTTATTCAAATCATATAACGCATACAATTATGCAAATATAATCAACAAATAGGGGTTACTTTACACAATATGTATACATATCCTTAGACCAATCTTAAAATATAATCTCTGGCCACATATTATGTATATCGTACCATCGCGAGAATCGGTTCCCGATTGTAAATATGTACCTGTGCAGTGAACCAACTATCTCCATGTGGATATGATGAAATCGACTGGGGGAGCCTTGGTTGGGTCGATGGGGCATTTTGTTTGTTTATTCACTTTTCATTTCTGGCAGGCCAAAGAGCTTCGTGAACATTTTGTCCATATTCATGCTAGGCCAAAAGTATATTTTGGTGATCTTTTTGCGTGTGGCACGAATTCCTGGGTGAGAAAGTGAGCGAATGGCCTGGAAAATTGATCGTTGTTTGTATATATGTACGTTCGGCCTGTTTTGGTTGGTGGATGTTTCGCACCACAAGGGTAAATCATCGGTTCTAATTTGATTTTGGAAGAGTCATGTTTGTTTTTACGTTTGTTTGCGATGTAGATCCTCGTCTTCAGCTTGTGCTTTGGCGAGTTCTTCGATTGCGGGTTGATTAAATTCCAGCGCGTCAGCGTTGGGGCGTGAAAGCGTGTCGGCTGTTATATTTACCGAGCCCTTAATGAATTTAATATAACTAGTGAATTAAGAAATTAAATCGAGTTGGCGCTCGAGGACTTCGTTTAGCATTTGTTGTAAGGGCGTAACTGAGTTTGAGTTGGGGTCTGTGTAGACACAGCAATGATGCTTTTTATGGGCAGTTGAGGAGAGTAGCTAAAGTCAATTCCTGATTAGCATTTATATTGGGCCCTACTAATAATCACATTTATACAAAAAGAAGCAAAGCCAAGCTTTAGTTTACTCTATCATGTATAGATAACGATTCCGTTTTCCTGCTGCTTAGCTGGTTGTGCAGATGCTGCTACTACGCTGGAGCTGTTGCTTTAATAATGGTGCTGTAAGTATGCTGACACTGTTTGCTATATTGTTGCTATGCTGGAGCTTTTCAATAATGGTATAATCTGTTGCCATGCCGGCCAAATTGCTTATTGCTTTTGTTTATCTTTTGCGAAGCAGATATAACTTGTTTTTGTAGTGGCTATTTTGAAAGTGCAGCCCTTCGCTTTCGCATTTCGCCATTACAACTATTCCTCTCGTCCTTTAAATGTTACAACCAATTACAAATAAATATATCATTTCATTTTACAGCAAGAAAATTCTAATACACATAGTAATCTTTTTGGAGTTTCAATGTTGATTATTTAAACAATACACAAATTTCGGGCCTTACGACAACTTATAATTTTAATCCAAACCAAATGCTTCATAATATTGATATTTCCTTAAGTAATGTTTTTAAAGTACATACCATATTAATTAAAGATGAATTAAGTAGGTATGTGGTGTGTGTTCATTCATTTGTAGAAGCTTGTTGTTGCTTGTTTACCGTCGTTTTCATCAAACATTATAATTTTTATTTGACAAGAAACAACAAATAAATGTTCTTTTTTACAGAGTAAATCAATATTATCATATTTAAAGAATTTTAAGCAATTAAAATAACGACGAGTCCATTGAACCTTAATAATATTTAGATTTATATAGAATACCTTTATACGTCGCATAGTCGGATACTTTAATATACTTCGAAGTTGTGATTTCAGTAGAAGATAATTCAGGAAAATATGACTTGCTTGATAAATCCTCGATTCTGAAAAAGCTTTTATCGATGAAAAGTCTAATTCCAATTTTAAGCGTAGTTAAAAAATAAGAAAATTGTAGTGAAACTTTTATAGAAAGTGAAAAAAAATGTACTGGGAAACAACACTTTTTCAAGTACATTTACTGGGGACTGCAATATTCCTCAGTACATACTTAAGTACTTTTCTACTCATCAAACTGTTTCATTTGATCCCCATATCATGAAGGCCGTGTATCAAGGACTATATTATGTATGTATGTATTATTTATAAAGGGACTAAGTGTAAAATGGCTTTTATTTGAAAATACTTGAAAAGTACTTAAATATGTACTGAGTAATATTGCAGTCCCCAGTAAATGTACTTGAAAGAGGTATTTGAAAAAGTGTTTGTACTTGGTGGTTTTTAAGTACCCAGTACATTTCACTTCAATTTTTTAAGTATAGGTACTGGGTACTGAACTTATACTGGTACTCTAAAGTTTACAGCTCTTTATTGAGGTTAGCTTTATACTCCTTGTGTTCAGCTTCAAAACGCTTTACCCACAATTACTTTGAAGTCCCACAGTGTTTTATTGCACATATAAAGTGTGATGAACAAAAATTAACTATCTCAATCGCACTAGTTCTTCTTCGGAATAGCTAGTCTTAAAAAGTAAATAAAGAATGCGATTTTTTTTTACAAATGTCGTTGTGAATGTTAATATCGTAGTGCTTCTTCACGTAAACCTAAAACTTTTCCAATTTGCTTAAAATAAGATGTAACATTAGTTCAAAGTCTACTATATTTATCAAAAGAGACAGAACGTTAGAACAAAAATGTTAAAGAATATGCTATAGAAATTCTTATCAGTCCTGATGCTCTTGCATTGGTAAATTTTGCCCAGGATTTTATAAATTCTAAATTGTATATTTGTCGCAAATCAAATTTAATTTCAGAGCCAAAGCTACAGAATCATCAACTTCTGCTATCTGCTGTTCAGTTATCACTTCCGGTGCAATTTTTTCCGGTTCATACTTCGGACCTTGAGTTTCCTTATCTGGAGTTGCTAAGATCTGGAACCTCTTTTGAAACCAGATTTATTTAAATGCTTCTTATCATTGGTGGGGGTAGCAATTTAAATATATCGACTTGAACGTTAAAGCAGAACTGATTTATTTCATTATTCTTATTTACATTTATACTCTAATTTACAAACTAAAATGATCAGTCAGCTACTTATTCTATGGGAATCATTTTGTAATCTGAGAGGAACGCACCTGTATATGTGCATGGATGGGAAAGGGGAATGATATCTGAAAGTGCTGACAATGTTTTAAAATTTGTTGGGAATGGGGTGGTCGATGTTAGGAGTACGGTGGTCATAAAAATTTATAATTTTATTTAATTCTAAACATTCTCCCCGACATTAAGATCTTTGAGCTCAAATCCTATGTCGTTTGGAGATTGGGCAGGCTTCGTATTCCACCGTTTGAGTAGAGCAATGATGATCAGGAACAAGACAATGAATAGTGATAAATATCCGACAAAGTATTGATCAACATCATGGTGAGATAGGTAGTTCAGCAATGTTTGCTGAGTTTTATGGTACGATAACGACTTCACCTAATGAGAGTCGTTAGTAGCGCTCAGTCATCGCCTCCCTTAAAGATGATATCTTTGTTTTCCGAAATCGCTTCTTGGAGCGGTACCAGATGGGATTCGTTCAAAAGTTGGCTTAAGTTAAGTGCTGGCAAAAAAGAAACCGCTGACTTTGACGTTTAAAAATTGTGGGAATTTATAGTCATGGTTGATTGCTTTATGACACAGTTCGGAGCTAATTTCAATAGTCCTACTCCGTTTAATTTGCTATTTAAAAGAGTAGTTCCACATAGAATAGTCAGTACTTCTTCGTCTTGAATGGCGAATATCCAATGATTGGGATTGTGGAGTTGGATCCATATCTTTCCCGGATTAATGGATTTTAGTACACAGTGTGATGATAACTGCCTTTTATGGTTAAGCATATAAATTTCGCATTGGTTTTCGACGGAACGCGTATTAAAATTGGATGTCGCTGCTTGCAGAGATATTAACTGTCATCGATGTTTATGCAGTTCTAGAATTCCATTGGTTATAATGCAAAATGTTGATCTCTATATGGAGTTATAGCCAGAAACGACGTTGATGGTTAAAGAAAGAAGAAGGAGTTATTTTGCTGAACCGGCAAAGGTAAAATGTTGAATTGTTGAAACATCTGAGTATTTAATAAAGGCAATTTGACGTGGAACAAAATTAAAATTTACTTTGGTGAAAGAAGTACGTGATTTATTCTTCCTTGATGTGTGTCGGATATTACTTCGAGAACTGCTAGTTGAGTTCGTCTGCCTTTTGTACTGTTTGGTTAATTTTAACCATGGAATCATGAAATTGTTCATGTATAGAAGATAACGATTTATTTAGAATATTGGTTGTTGATTCAATAATTGTGGTTTGGTTTTTGCTTAAGTCCAGAAGGTGGTTTTCATTATTGTAGGCCATCTGAATATAAGCTTCTATGTATTGGGCATACTCTTGATCAAGAACTCCGAATAATTTGTTCGCAACTGTGCCAATAACATCAAATGGAGATCTTTTCTTTCGCATCGGTGTACAATGTCTATGATTTAGGATCTCATTCAGGTTTTCCGACTCTGCAAGGCGCAGTTCATGGAGATTGATGACTGGCTGGCAGAAGTTATTTGGATTATGAGGCTACAGCTCCAAAAAATTCTCTTTTAATTGGGCAACACTTCTTTTAAGCCCTTGAAACTCATGCCAATAACCGGACAAGTTGAAGTATATAAACAGATTCCGTTCGTCAATCCTGGGTTATCCTCAAAGTGTTGAATTTCTAATGTACTTGGCTTTGTGGTTTGTCCCAGGGCAGTGCCTAGAAGCACTAAACCCATTAGCAGCGTGGTGATTGGATTTACTTTGACCTTTCTGTTGGTCACAGGAGGTGGTTCCGGATTCCTTCGATTGCGAATAGCCCTTTTACTGGAATTCTGTTGCCTTTGTATTGGCAAAAGACGGCCCTTAAGTGAGTGTGTGACCCTTCTTCCTTTTTGTAAGCCATGAGGTTGGCTAGAAGCTATAGCCGTTGTGTTCGGTGGAACTTCAGTCGGAAGAGTTTTGCTAGATGCTTCAGTTGGTTTGTTTGGTTGAACTTCGGAAGGAAGTGGGCACACTTTAGCGATAGATCGCCTTATTTCCCCTGTAGCAGTTTTAATATCAACTACTCGAGAAAATCTAACTTTTCCAGGAATAGTTCTCAAAACTCGTCCCATCATCCATTTGAGCGAAGGTAGATTGTCTTCCTTAATGAGGACTAGTGTTCCGGGTTGGACATCTTCTTGAGGATGTTTCCACATATGCCTTCGTTGAATTTCTGGCTAGTATTCATTAGCTGAGATGTTCTAAATTCTAAATTTTGGATCAACCATTGCAGTTAGTGGAGCTCCAATCAAAAAATAATCTGGGGTGATGTCTTCAAGATCATTTGGATCAGATGAAATAGGTGTTAACGCTCGGGAGTTAAGAACCGATTCTATTTGAGCAAGAGCTTTTGTTAATTCTTCTTAGGTTAAGGATGCACTCGCAGATATCCGCTTCATATGATGTTTAGCGGACTTTACAGCTGCTTCCCACAGACCTCCAAAGTGAGGCGATCGAGGAGGTATTGGTTTCCAATCAATGTTTCTTTCTGTACAATAGCTTTGACAGATGTCCGTCCTTCTTCCGTCAGAATCTTTGAGTAGAGCTCATTGAGTTCGTTTCGAGCACCCATAAAGTTTGTTGCATTGTCTGAAAAGATTTTTGCTGTACAGCCTCGTCTTGCAACAAATCGTATTAATGCTCCCAGAAATGTTGAGTTGTTAGATCTGTGACTAGTTCTAAATGTACAGCCTTGGTGGAGAAGCATATAAAAACTGAACATATGCGTTAGTAGATTGCTTACATCGGATTCGGTAGTGGATTTGTACCGGTCCGAAGAAGTCAACGCCAACATTTATAAATGGTCTTGGACACGTTCTCGTGGTAAATTTCCCATTAATTGTTCAATACTTCTTGGTTTAGCCTTAAAGCATCTCATACAGCTAACGTTTGAGCTAACCGTTTTTAACGCAGAATCCAATAATTTTGCCTTGAAATTGCAAGTAAGGCCTAGGGTCCAGCATGCTTATGTTCAATGTGTAGTTCTGTTATCAGCAATCTCGAAAAAGTATGTTTCGCATGGCAGATCCGAGGCTTCCAATCGTCCGCCTACTCTTAACACATTTCTATCGTCAAGAAATGGTGTGAGTGAATTTAAATGACTGCTCTTTAGCACACAACCAGATTTAGTTAGTGATGCTAAGTCGTCCGGGAAAGCCGTTTCTTCAACGTGTTTGATTATAGTTGTTTTTCAGCTTTAAGTTCCTGTATAGGTAGCACATTTTCAAGAATTCGTTAATTTTTTGCCCTTTTGAGGTTACTGATAAAACGTATAACATATGCTGCCACCTTTTTTAGAACTTTAAAAGAGTTTCTATGGTAAATTCGTTGAAGGAAGTGATTCTGTGAGACTGCTAGTAGTATGGTCATAATATTTCTTGTTTCAGGAATCTCTTCTTCTGCCTCTCTTAATGGTTTTTTGGGCCATTCTGATTGTGGTTTCTTTAGAAATGCTGAATCTTGGAACCAATTTTGAAACTTTGAGCACAAGAAAACTGGATGTTTTTGTTGGTCACAAATCAAGCATCTGCTGGTTTCCTTGGTGGACGTAAGAGCTACCTTTGCCCTTTTGTTTGAGTCTTCTGTTCTGACTGCTTCGGTTCCCAGTGCTTCTAATGACTGGAATCGGACCTCTAGGAATGATAGAAAGTCCGTTAAAGATTGAAGGCCCTTTGGTTGTTTAAGCGACTGCTCCCAATGTGTCAGCGTACTTCTATCTAATTGTTTAAGTAGAATGCTCAGTAGAAGTGGATCCCAATTGCTGGTGTCATGGTAGTGGTTCCAGAAATTTAGATGTCATTCATTTCTCATTAATGCTCAAGTGACTGCAGTTGCTGTCTAGAGCCAAGTAGCTGCTAACCTTTTCAAAAAATCCTGTACAATAAGAACTCACTTGTTTTTTTCATCATATAAAAAGTTTTTCCCAAAATTCTGCGCGCAAACCAATATCCTCTATAGCATCCCGAATATCGTCTTTCATTAAGTACTTAAGATAACGGAATGTTATGCGTTTGTCTATGGGTGTTTTAAAAACAAAATACGATATTGATGTTCAGCAAAAACAAAAAGCATTACAACAACTTGTGATTGCCACCACGAACAATGAATACGCTGGAATTACAGCTGTTTCACGGCTTGCCACGGCCGATCATCAGATTCCTTTATGCGGTGCTGATCCATATGTCGGGCATTTAATTCGAAAAATACTTTCCCCCATCAGGAATCACGTAGACTAGCGATCTCGTCATTTTTTTTTATTTTAAAATTCATTTTTATTGTTTACAAACAGATCTTACATACTAGACAAAAATGATTAAATCTAACTTAAAATTAACAGGATACTTAAACTAAATTAATGGTCCTCATGCGGATGCTCTAAGCTTAACTATATCATTTGTTACTATTACCTTTCGGGCTTAATTATTAATACTTTTTTATTGTGTAAATATGGTTTTTGCAAGAACATTTTTAAAAACTTGCAATCTTTTTAATTTTTTTTTTCAAGTACTTAAAAACTACTAGTTAAAATTATACATATATACAAAAAAACAAACAACTTAAAACCTTTAACAAACGATACTTAAAATTACAAAAAAAAGCTATTACTATTTGTAATCGGGGTTGATGTGCACTTGCCGCCTCTTCTATAGAGGCACCGATTGCCCACCCCTCAACATCGTTAGCAGCACCCAGCAGTCGCCAATACAGCGCACATGCGTCACTGAGGGCCGACTGACACCGAAATGCGTCGGTCGACTCTCAGGAACACCACACCCTGCAGCCGACATGCGGTAGCGGTGGTATAGTACCGGGATACAATCCATTGTCGGCAGCACCCCTTTTTTATCAATATCGAAAAAAGCCTCTGGCGGAACAAAGCCAGATCGGAGCGTTCTCTCCATGTGTGCTTCATTGGGGAAGTATGACCCGAAGATCAGGCTATTATCATTGGTCATCGCCCTTGCAACGTGCCTTCGAGTCAACTTAATGAGGAAATTGTCAATCCTATTCAAGTGAACCCGATCATATAATGCCGTGTTGGGATAATATTTTTTGTATTCAGATTGCAGTGTTCGAAACAACCCGAGACATGTCCTTAGACATTGTCTCTCGCAAACCCAAATCCTTTCCATATACGACGGCGCTATATTGAACCACAATGGACAGCCATAAGCGATTATGGGCCTTATGACGACCACGTAGCATATGACATTAACCCTAGAAGCAAGTTGACTGCTATGAGTCAGTCTTCTTGTCAGAGCAAAAGCCGTCTTAGCTCCAGCAAGACAAGCATCTATATGTGTATTAAAATATAGATACTGGTCGAGCCAGATTGAAAGATACCTGACGACGTTTTTCACCGCTAATGCCTGCCCATTCGGTCCAATAATGTCCAGTTTTTTCTGGCATCCCTAGTGGCATTATCCAATGAAGTCCTGAGCAGGATCGATCATTGAATGTCGGAAACCAGTTTTGACGCGGCATGAATAGTGTCATGCCTCGTCCTGAAACCGAATTGGTTGTCCGGGATTATTTTATTGTCCTCAACCTATTTCAGCAGAGCTCTATTAAAAAAAGCGCATATATTATGCACAACGCCATCGAAGGATTTTGTTGTTTAACCGATTTTAATGGACAGACGCGCATTTTTCTAAGCGCCGACAAGCACATTGCATTTCATTCGGGTTATTTCTCTTTACCCATTAGACTCATTAGCCAACAATTCGTTGTTCTGATTTGAGAAGGCGGAGTGTGTGAAAGAGTTGACACAGGTCAAGTATTCTATATTAAATTTCTCCGTTTCCATTTCGTGTATAAACATGCGGCTATTATTATTGGATAAACTTTCCGTCAATTACATATTGAATGGTTGAATGAAAAAACAACAACTTGTGATAGCCACATAGGAATCTGATGATCGGCCGTGGCAAGCCGTGAAACAGCTATAATTCCAGGCTATTCATTGTTCGTGATTACAATCACAAGTTGTTGTTGTTTCATTCAGCCATTCCAATGACGCTGTATTAAGGACCACAAAGGATAAAACTGACAAAAACTCCAGATAAAGTTCTTAGACAAATCGTTAATGGTTCGTGGTATATCAGGAAAGCTGATATTCACAGAGATCTAAGTTGTACTACCATGGACGACGAAATACGAAATTTCGCGCGTAAATAACATGGTCGCGCTATTGGCCATTGCAATGATGCTGTAATACAAATTTTAAATCAGAGAAATCTTGTGCGGCTACTACAAAGGATAAAACCTTTTGAATTAGCACAATAAGAAGTAACCGCAAGTTATTGTCTGTATAAGCATATTCTTCCGCTGGGATGTTTCCTGCCAAACTTTATTAAAATATTTAAATTAAAACTGGTTGATATTCATTAGCGTAGTTGTAGTATGATTATTAATAAACCAAGTAATGTAATGATAAACTGGCTAGAGTTGAATCTTTTAAATACGGGTGTAGTGCCAAAGCTGCAAAAGAACTTGGCTGGACACTACCGTGCCCCCTAAATAATTGACTTTTCAAATATGTAGTAAATAATTGCTTCACAACATAAGGGTCGTTAAACTGCTTGGATTTCCTTTTAATCGAACTGAGTATGGAATTGGGTGTTGTACAATGGGGTAGCCACTAATCGGTATTATCTTGGCTATACCCAGTGATGTAACTATTTCCCACACATTTATTGTGCTTATTTTACTTTCCCGCGGTAACCAACGGATACTGGTCTCGTTGAACCGAAATTGACTTGCTAAACTTATAAGGGCGTGTCTTGATGAGAAAGAAAATTCTATGTCTATGATGACTGACTGCATTAGCCTTAAAGGCTGGCTATATTGCCACATCAGAGAGAGAGAGAGAGACGTACGGCCGGCGGATGAATTTACTGGATTGGATCAGTGGTGAAGTCAACGGTCATTATGGAATATACCTTATATGAGCTTCTTCGATATATTTGGAGCTAAGGTCATTGAGGATTTTCAGCACTAGTCAAGGTGGTGGAAAAGAGATGGTGGCGGATTAGCTCTTAGTGGAGTACTGCCAACAATCCAAAGTTTATTTTTGGATTTGGCCCTCCAGGTCGGGGGTTGTGCCGTCGGGGTAACTTCCCTACCACGTAAGAAAAACATGCTATAAGAGAGACACCAGCCTCGGATACTGACCTCCTCCTTCAAGATCATGACCCTAAACGACAAAGGCTTATGATTTAATAGTATACACCTGGAACGTACACCCCGGGTGCTGCTCAGAAACTGGAATCTGTCCTCGAGCGGTATAAGACAGATACTACAGCGGTCCAAGAGATACGTTGAAGGTTCAGGTATGCAGAAAAGAAAAACATGCTACATTTATTACAGTTGCCACAAAGGTGCACGTATTAGGATGCAGATTCGTCGTGGAAAATCGGCTTAAATCAAAGGTCATTGATTTTAGACCAATAAGCGATCGCCTGACTATAATCCGTATCCAAGGCACAATTACATCAGCCTCATATGTGCCCACGCCCCTACCGATGAAGCTGAAGACCCAATCAGGGAGGAGTTTTATAACCTCTTGGATGGTGCCTACGGAGCCTGTCCGGAGTACGACGTCAAAATCGTACTCGGGGCCTTTAACGCTTAAATCGGCAAGGAAAACAACTATGGCGGATTAGTTGGAAAGGACAGCCTCCACGACACGACACCAGACAAAGACTTTGCGGCAGCTCGTAACTGCAATAAGTAGCACTACGTTTCCAAGGCCAAGGATCCACAAAGCAACCTGACGCTCTCCAGATGGCATGGCACGCATCTAACATTCTCAACGTGCACAAATACCGAGGGGCAAACGTCTACCACTTTCTCGTATTGGCTAGATTTAGTGCTCGGCCGTTCAAAGAAATGAAGTTGCGAATCACCAAGAAAAATAAATTTCACGTTGGCCGCCTCAGCACGGTTGGAGTAGCCAGAGTCTACAAAGAGTGCCTGAACGAGAAACTCTCCGCTGTGCACTCAACATCCACAAATAAAAACACCACGTGGAACCAGTTGCGCAACATCATCAAGGAGGTAGCCGAAACCACTCTAGGATACCAGCCACCTCAGAGAAAAAGCCCGTGGTATGATGATATATGCGTATACCGGAAAAGGTGACAGAAGATGCACACATTAGAACGCTGCGGAGGAAAACAAGCGCAACAAGGGATGAGTACCGAGCCAGGAGAAGGGAGGAGAAGAAGATCCTGCGTAGAAAGAAAAGAGAGTACGCGGTCTCCCAGCTCAAGGAGATCGAAGAGTCCCGCGACCGAAACAACATCCGGAAGTTCTATAAGAAAGCCAAGCAACTGGCTGCTGGCTTTAAGACCGGAACGCAGGCTCTTCGGAACAGCGATAGAAACTTAGTCACCGACGCGCAGGGAATATTAGATTTATTTAAGCAGCATTTCTAGCAGCTGTTAAACGAACAAAATGTAAAGAAAGTGATGGGGCAAGAAGAGAACCCACGTCCAGTCAATGAAGAACCAGTCCCTCCGCCCAGTATAGAAGAGGTTGGCTTAGCTATAAAAAAGCTAAAGAACAACAAGGCCGCCGGCTCTGTGCTTTTTAAACACGAAGGTGATGTTATGGTAGGACGCATGCACCAAATCATCAACCAAGTTTGGGTGGGTTCGTTTTCAGCATGTGTTTTCCAAGTCCAACAAAACACCAAGGTCACCAGTTGCGCAAGAGGAATTCAACTGCTGCTCGTGTCAAGATCCCGACTCTGCTGGAGACATGGTCCAATGCGTGAATAGTTTTATTCAAAATGAGGAAAAGAACTGTAACACATGTACGACAGGTAAGAATGTTGCTTTACTCAGTTCTAAAGTAGTTTTGCGTCTGCTGAAAAGAATACAGCCAAACTTGAATCGAAAATAAAGCCCCAAATAATGTCGTCCATACTATCGAAAATGCTGTCCTAAATTATTCGTTTTTGTCTACACGTCAGTCAGCGATTAGAGATCTAGGATTGACGACATGTACTACACATACGGAGAAGCATATGACCTCACCTTCTGCGCATCAAGCTACTACCACTGCGGCCGAATTTGCTGCGGCAAACAGTACACCGTATGCTATAGGCACAGTCACAGGTAACTCGAGGAATGTCACCGGAACCGCTGTAACCGATCTGAGTGTAAACCCACCTTCTGCAACCCGTAGCTTCGAAATGGTTACCATTTCAAACCCTCATAAGGAAACCTTTAGGTACACAAATGCGTCATCAACTCACCTGTCTTCTAAACCTCCTTTCGGCACCTCAACCGTCGATGCCGCTGCCAGGAACCGTATTCCAGCGACTTAAACGAGGCTTGGCCCTACCAAGGCCCCAACTAAGAAGCCAGGTAATCAATATAGCGGATCGAAATCATCCACTAGCTCGAAAGGGTCAAGGGTATCAACGGGGAAACTATTTTAGTTAGAGTTGCAGATGTTAGAAGAAGAGAGGCTTTTAGAAACTAAGCGAGCCCAAGAGGAACGGGAACTTAACGCAAAAAGAGATAATGAATATTTGAAAACAAAATATCGAATGTTTAGTCAGATAGAGGAAAACTCGTCGGGAACGGGTGAGGATGATGCATCTATTTCAAACATCAGGGTGAACGACTGGCTTGGCGACCAAGCCGCTAGCGCATGCCAACGATCGGCGCTCAAAGAAGTACTACCGTCATTGGAACAGGTGAGTGGGATAGATGAGAGGACTTAGACTGGCTCGAACTCGAGTTTGCATCAGCAGCAGAAGCAGAAAATACATATTAAGGAGTGTGGACCCAACTTATCGAATGCTTTGCCACAGCCACATCAGTTCATTGCTTTTCCACAACAAGCGACCTGGAAAGTTCCGTACCATCAACCGAATCTGCCCGTAACGCAGCTTGGATCGGTTTATGTGAATGCTAAACCTCAGAAACCGTATAATTCGCTTCGAACACAATTACAGCCAGGGCGAACATTTACACATTGTGAACCACCGAAGGAGGTTACCATCAAACCATACCAGACATTTTTCCTTTAACGCGCCGCTGCAGGATCGCGAGATCTACAATGTTTCGGAGGGAGTCCTGACGAATGGCCGTTGTTTATATCGAACTTTTACAGGAGCACCGAGATCTGTGCTTTCACGGATGAAGAAAAAATGGGCAGGTTGCAGAGAGCTTTAAATTTGAAGGCTTTGGAGGCAGTCAGGAGTTTGTTAGTACAGCCCAACTGTGTGCATCGAGTTATTGCGAAGCTGAAGATGCTATACGGAGATCCAGAGCTTATCATTCACACGCTCTCTCAGAAGATTCAGTAAACACCAGCACCGAAAGCCGAAAAACTGGAGTCTTGAGTGAATTTTGCTCTTATTGTTCAAAACCTCTGCGCAACCATAGAAGCTTCTGGATTAGTATCCCACTTAAATAATGCGACAATCTTAAATCAACTTGTAAATAAGCTGGCTCCTGCAATCCGCCTAGATTGGGCCAGATACAAACGGACGCATCTGATAATAGTCATCATACATTCCATATCTGTGGGTGTAACTACGCAGAGCTGCAACTTCTTGTTAAGGATTTCATTAGCATTAGATTTCTCTTCTGCCGACATAATATAAACGTGCTTTGGAACAGTAAAACATCAGCACGATCCGGAAGAATGGGCGCTTTGAGACTTCACTGTTCTGGAAGGTAGACAAGATCGAGTTCCCGGATAGCTTACACATGCCTAAAAGAAGATTAGCATTTCTCCATAAGTGACTAAAGAGAGAACCACTGCTAGCTGAGGGACTGACCACGAATATAGATGAATACGTCTCTAAAGGCTACGCTACTAAACTCTAGCCAAGGAGAAAGCTGAAGGAAACCACAACTCTTGGTATTTACCGATATTCCCGGTTCAAAGCCCAAACAAGCCGGGAAAGGTTAGGATCGTGTGGGATGCGGCAGCTACCGTTCAAGGTGTATCATTAAATTCAATGGTCCAGATCAGGTACCCTCGTTACTTTTAGTGATTTTTAAGGCCATAGAGAACTTAATCGCTAAATGTGGAGACATTAGGGAAATGTTCCATCAAGTTCGAATACGTAAAGCAGATCGCAATTTTCAAAGATTCCTGTGAAGTAGAAATAATGACCACGAAACCGATACATATGTGATGAATGAGATGAAATTTGAAGCCGCCTGTTTCCCTTGCAGCGCCCAATTTGTGAAAAATAAAACTGCGGATGAATTCGCGCAAAAATTCCCGCGGGCCGTTCACTCCATCAAAGAAAACCATTATGTCGATGATCTAATGGATAGCGTAGCGACTAAGGATAAAGCGATTCATCTAGCCAGGGGCATTCGACATGTGCACCTGCAGGGAGGTTTCCTCATCAGGAATTTTGTTTTTTTGTTTTATAATGTACGCGCACTAAAGGGACTTTGGATACCCTTATAATGAAGTGACACAGTGCGGGCATTAGGGAAATGAAGGATTAGAGAAAGGGGAAAACCGATGCACGTTGGTTTTAAATATTTGTAAATTATAATGCAAAGGAAAAACAGAGCGTGGTAGAGCATTCCACATTCGTATTGTACGGTTGAGAAAGGAATCTTTATATTTCACAGAACGTCCGAAAACAGGCTTAAGGGTAAACTGTTGTGCATATACTCGCATGGCGAGTATTGCGGTTGAATTGCTGTAGGGGTGGAATGCAACTGGCTATTTTATTTGATAAATATAGCCAGTTTCCGATAAAACAATGACAGGCAGGAGACATTACGACGATAACTAAGAGAGTCAAGTGCTTTCGCGATGTCTCGATCGGAAATAAGTTTTACCGCAGGTTTTTGGTTCCTGTCAAGTAGCTCCAAATATGTTATTGGTGCACCTGACCAGATATGAGTGTTATACTCAAGTTTTGGGCGAATAAACGTCTTGTAGATTCTAGCCAGATCAGAAGGGGTGAAATATTTCTTGCATCGCTTTAGGAAGCCCAGGTTGCCTACGTTGCCCAGGAAACAAATATGTAAAGCTGAGTGTACTGTCATCAGCAAAGGAATGGATTGGATTAGAAGTGACAGACAGGAGGTCATTGATAAAAATGAGAAAGAGAGTCGGAGACAAAACAGAGCCTTGAGGGACACCAGCATTTATTTGGTGAGTTGCAGACTTGAAACCATCCAAAACAACTTGTATTGAACGGTCCGAAAGGTAGTTCCTAATCCATTGAATAAAGGTAAGATCGATCCCAAATACACGCATTTTCGACAAGTGAGCTTGATGCCAAACTCTGTCAAATGCCTTTGAAATATCAAGCGCAACGACCTTGCTTTCACCACCATGGTGAATAGATTGGTTCCACTTTTCGGTTAGATATGTCATCAAATCACCAGTGGATCTGTTGCTGCGAAAACCGTACTGCCGGTCATTAAGAAGTTTTCGGGATTCGAGATATTTCATAAGCTGACGGTTTATCAGCATTTCCGTGACCTTGGAAAGAAGGGACGTAAGTGCAATTGGTCGGTAGGAGGAGGGAGAGGAAGATTCGCCTTTTTTGGGGACGGGCTGGACAAATGCTGTTTTCCATCTTCTCGGAAAGAGCCCTGAAGAATAGGACAGATAGAAAAGGTTACGCAGTGGTTTTGCCAGCGTGGAAGAACACCTTCTTCAGAACGATAGGGGAAATACCATCTGGGTCAGCGGATTTGTGATTGTTGAGATCTTGAAGTACTCTTGCCACAGTACGGGTGCGGAAGTGGATTTGTCCCAGGAGTGTTCTATGCGCTCGAGTACTAGGGGAGATAAAGCACAATCTGGGAGCGTTGAGCTAGCTGCAAAATGAGCAGCAAGCAGATTGGCTTTATCCAAAGAGCTGACAGCTGGAGTGCCATGGTAAATGAGTGTCGGGATAGATGACGAGGCCGAATTTTTAATATTCATAACAAACGACCAAAAGTTTTTACTACCGGAGGGACTTTGTAGTATTTTTTGCCTTAACTCTTGGTCGTAGGAGAATTTGACATGATTTCTGGCTCGTTTGAACTTTTTTCGGTTTTCCTCAGTTGGGTTGGCCTTAAATGACCGAAAACTTACCTCGTTAGCCCCGATAGCTTCTTTACAGCTCAAGTCACACCACGCGTTTTCCTTAGGTCTGATACACTTTATCCTGTTAGGGATAAAGCGTTTCGTACCATTTGTAATCATATCGGCAGCGGCATCCAAGTCGCTGTTAAAGAAGCACAACGACCAGTTAAAACTCCTAAGGAAACCGTTTAAAGCTTCCCAATTGGCTTTCTCGTATTGCCATAAGGTTCTTTTAGGAGCTTGTTCTTTAAGTGTGTGGCTGGAGTCCGAGAAATTTGCCGATATGATGCAATGGTCTGACGAACCTAGAAGCGATAATACATTTAAAGTGTATTTATCAGGGTGAGTGGTAAGCAACAAGTCCAGAGTGTTGGCGTTTTGACCGCTAATGTCCGGTATCCGTGTCGGCTCATTTACAATCTGGGTTAAATTATTAACCTCAGCAAAGATCTCAACATACCTTCCTTCGGGTGTTGTCTGTCCAGAATGTCGAACCTAACTTGAATTGTGTACATTAAAATAGCCCGCAATGACGATTTCAGTACGAGGATAATGGGTTACAATTCTGGTGATGGAATCAGACAGTGCATGAAACTCATTATAAGTTGAATGCCTGTCTTGGTTAGGGCTTCTGTAAATAAAATAGTAGTGGATTAATTGCCTACGGACGTTGGGTCTCGAATTCATCGTCTATCATCAAGGCCTTAAAGTGTGACCCTACACAATGTGGGAGTTAACGACAAAATGTTTTGCTTGTTGGTACCAGCTCGTACCAACACGTTGCTACTTCGGTTTGGCAAAACAAAACTCTTAACTCGACGGACGAAGCGTAAGCTATTACTAACACTTTTGAGAGAAAAATTCTTCTAAGAATTTATGGCCCTGTATGCGAGGAGGACGAATCGAGGAGAAGATACAACCGCGTACAGCTCATAGAGGCTGTACCAAGACGCGGATGTAGTCGAAAAAGCTCCAGCCAAGAGGATCTTCGAATCCCAGCGCCCAGATTCGAGACGACAAGAAAGACCGAATCTCCGTTTCAAAGACCAAGCCATCGCGGATGCCAGAGCGCTTGGTTTGGATAACGAGAAGCAGCGTGCTCGGGACCGTAGAGGATGGAAGGCTGCTCTGTCGCAGGTAGAGACTCTTCACGCTTCGGGGGCCCATTAAGTAAGTAAGTAGAGTATATAATTAGATATATTACAAACTGAGTTTCTTAAATTCGAGATTATGACCTTATAAAACACCAATAATAGGCACATTGTCAACGTAAGAGAGCAACTCCCCATTTAAGTTGTAACCAGAGGCAACTATTGAACTATTTCGAGTAAAATTTATATTTTTACACTTCCTTATATTTAAGTACAAATAATTATTGACACAAACTATAACAATCATCATAGTTAGCAACAATTCAACATAGTAACGCCGTCAGCGTAGATTAAAGAACTGAAATGCTTTAATGTTGACAACTGAATAAAGTCGGATTCTAATGAGTTCCTTGTCGAACTCCGGAATTGACTGTGAAATGATTCGGTGAAAAGCTATTAAAAACGATTTCATAAGATCTGTTTAATAAATACGACTCAAGCCAAAGTAAGAAACTTACACATTTTTTTTCAACTTTAAAAGTAAAACGCGATGGAAAAGTTTATCAAACGCTTTACTGAAGTCTATTAGAATACAACCTGTTTATCTTTACCTTGAATGAGCCAACACATATGTAAGTTCAGGCAATAGGGTGGTTGTAGAACGACCCTTGCAAAGTTCGTGTTGATTTGATGTAAAAATGTAATGACTGACATAAGATAGCCTCAAATAATTTTAAAGTTTTCAAAAGGCTTGCGATTGGACGAACATTTGCAATATCATCTTTTTTACTTTTCTGTCTAAGTAGAATAATAAAAGACATCTTCTAAGCCTCAGGAAATTTACATGTAGACAGAAAATGGCTAAACAAAATAGAAATCGGAAATGACAAATTATCAACACGTTTTGTTAACAAAATTGGCCGTCTGGCCTTTATACTTGATTGTCATCAAGGTTAGATATAAACCTTGATATAGTTACAATGCTTACATTTAAATGTATACCAGTAAAATAATTGTTATAGCGCAGTGGATTAGCTGAAAAGAAAAATAAACCTGCCACTCCCTCCAATTTCCCAGTGATCGTTTGACAGCTTTGTTTTTTTTTTGTTTTTACACTTTATCAATTTCTCCCATCCTTCTTCTCTCTATTTCCTACCAAAATTTGCCTAAACCAACTGAACTCCAACAAAGACTCGAACCACTTTTTTAAAAGGTGATCGTTAACGTATTTATTAGTTATGTGTTGTATAGGTTTATGTATTATAATAATTATTATTGTGTTTAGTTATTTAATAATGTTATTTATTTATCATGGATAAGTATTCCTATATTTTGACGACTGGAAGAAGGAATCTTTTCCTCCTTACAGTATCGGTATTCGCGGAATGTAGAGGGAAATTAGGATGAGAGGGAGAGTATTAGAATTAGGAATAGGTGAAAATGAGAAAAAAAAGAAAGGGTAATTGCAACTAATTCGATTGTGTGGTCAATGCCCAAATTGGTTTTTGTGCCTTCGACAACGGACGCATATTAAAACAGTGGTGCATATTTTTTTTGCAAAAACATTTTTTTTGTCTCTTTGGGTAAAGTTATTATAAAGGAGATCCTAAGTGAGTTAGGAATTATGGGGATGTTAAACAAAATATTAAGACTCTTAATTAATAGGTAGATACATATGCCTATATATATATAGATATATATATATATATACTGGTCAGAGGAAAATCGAATAGGCAGTCGCAGCAGAGCAGAGGTATGTATGGTTTTTTTTTATTGCAGGCAGATTTTAAATTTGAAGTTTCTTATTTCTTATTAAGGTTATTAAGGGGCACACGAACCTCTGCCACCTTTTGGTGCCCTGCCGGGGAAGGTTCTTGTGTGGTGTCTAACCGTATTAACGTACAGGTAGAGGTTGTACGGCCAAGAGCCGCGACCAACCTTAATACAAGCACAAACAACAACAAGGTATTAAAATATATAACGTGCAACAAAAAGAAAGACACGCAAAAACAACAACAACAGTGAACGTTCTGACAGTGGTGCGCGAGTGCTTTGGCCTCAAATAAATTTTGCTGTGGCAACAGTTTCTCCTCTGGCCCTAAAAAACAGTGGCCTTTAAAAAATAAATAGACGTATAAAAACCGTGAGTAGTTTTAGTTTTTTTTGGTATTTTTATTTTTGAATTTTAGTTTTTTTCATTAGTTAAGTGCAGAATTTTATTTTTTTTTGATTTCCTTTTTGTACATTTTTTTGAATTCCTGAAACAGTTTTTAAGTTTTTTTAATAAATTTTGGTATGCCCTTTCGGCAATCTAATTTTTTGGTTTTGTTTTGTGCATATGAATATGCGCAGCTAATTTCATTCCTTTTCGCGTACGGTGTGTGGACGGCTGTGAAGGCCGCCTTTCTGTAGATGGACGTGACGTAACAGGACTTAACTGACTATGACGACAGAACGTGACGACCAACTCTTAGAGGCAGAATTTTAGATGATTGTGACTGGGGGGTCGTCAAGGGGCTATCACTCATAACATCGGCCAGAGTGATAGCTATGGTTGTGTCGAAAGACATAAGGGTGGGCTGGCTAACCCTTGCCAATAACATCTGGTATATCTAAGGTTCATAACGAACCGGTATCTAAGATTGATATATGGAAGGAGCATTTCGTATAGGGTAAGACAGATTTAGGATAGAATTAAGTTAGAGTAGGTGTAGCTAGGGGCTAGCTCTACCATTTAGTTTAGTTTAGAGTAAGCTTAGGTTAGTTAGGTTAGTTTCGCGATGTCTTTCCCTTCTCTTTCTTGTGTAATGGCCTAAGTCCGTGGACATTTTCATTTTCAATGCTTCTACTTCCTCTTCTCTTTTTTTACTTTCGAATGAAACATTCGTTCAAACATACTTTAAAATTGACATATCTTATTGCTAACATTTACAAATCAGATTCGCGGGTATCTGCCACCGAAAATTTGTCATGTGAATTAAATGTCAGAATTTATGGATATTTCCTTGTTCGCAATTCGCTCTCATGTGAATGATCCTTTAGACCTCACAAGTGGTTCCATTTAATGAATTAAATCTGATTGGTCGAAGGAAGTCCAGTCATGGATTTCAAGATTGAGGACCTAGTGTATCCTTCATACGAATGGAAGGACAGGTCTTCATGACAAAAGTCCAGTCAGAGCCTAAAGCTGTCAATAATAATATTTGTGTGTATGTGTTTGCGTCGTAATGTGTGTGATGTACCCCAGTGGATGAACTAGGTTGCAGATTTTAAGGATGAAATTCTTGTGCATTACGGTTAACTGGTTGTGATTGTGTAATGTAGTGTGATGTTGTCGGGGAAAAGTAATTTTTCGTTTTTATAATTTGCACGTGCTAAAGGGATTGTTAGCACCCTTATAATGTTAGTAACACAGCACGGGCATTAAGGAAATAGGGAATTAGATGAAAGGTTGAGAAACCGATGTACATTGATTTTTAATGTTTGTAAATTGTAATGGTTAGGAAAAACAGAATGTGGTCATTCCAACGAAGGTTGTCATTAACACACATACCGAGAATGCGAAGTCTTTCGGATTCAGCAATGCAAGTGCCATTCATCGATAATGGCAGAGTATTGAGGTTTCGCTGTAACGATAGAAGACACCATTGTGTTTTGAAAGCATTAAATTCTACACTGTTAGTTGTACCACATTCAAGAATGCTGTCAAGATCGGAATTTAATGAGTTTAACATACCTTTCCACTTCTACGCCCGAAGATGAGCGGCGTTGCCAAGGAAACGAATATGTAAAGCTTAGGGTGCTGTCATCGGCGAAGGAATGAATAGGAACGATGAGAGCACAGAAGTAACAGACAGTAGACCATTTATAAAAATGAGAAAGAGAGTCAGAGACAAAACGGAGCCTTGGGGAACACCAGCATTTATTCGGTAAGTGCCAGACTTGAAACTGTTCAAAACAACTTGAACTGAACGCTCCGAATGGAAATTTCTAATCCATTGAAGAAGGATATCATCGATCCCCAATGCACGGATTTTCGACAATAGAGCTTGATGCCAAACTCTGTGAAATGCCTTTGAAATATCAAGCGCAACGACCTTGCTTTCACCACCGTGGTGAATAGATTGGTTCCACTTTTCGGATAGATATTTCATCAAATCACCAGTGGACCTGTTGCTGCGAAAATCGTACCGCCGGTCATTAAGAAGTTTGTGGGATTCAAGATATTTCATAAGCTGACGATTTATCACCTTTTCGATGACCTCGGAAAGAAGGGACTAAGTGCAATTGGTCGGTAGGATGAGGGGGAGGAAGGATTGATTTTTTTGGGATTGGCTGGACAAATGCTGTTTTTCGTCTTCTCGGAAAGAGCCCTGAAGAATAGGACAAATTGAAGAGCTAATGCAGTGGTCTTGCCCGCGTGGAAAGCTCTTCAGAAAGACAGGGGGAATACCACCTGGACCAGCGGATTTGTGTATATTGACATCTTGAAGTACTCTTGCTACTGTACGAGTGCGAAAATTGATTGGTCCCATAGATAATTCTACGCGCTCGAGTACAGTGAGAGATAAGGCACAATCTAAAAGTGTTGAGCTAGCAGCAAAGTGAGCAGCAAGCAGATTGGCTTTATCAAAAGAGCTGATAGCTGGGACGCCGTTGTAAATGAGTGTCGGCACAGATGATGAGGCCGAATTTTTAATGTTTTTAATAAACGACCAAAAGTTGAGGCAGAAAATACTACAAAGCCCCACCGGTATTAAAAACTTTTGGTCGTTTATTAAAAACATTAAAAATTCGGCCTCATCATCTGTGCCGACACTCATTTACAATGGCGTCCCAGCTGTCAGCTCTTTTGATAAATCCAATCTGCTTGCTGCTCACTTTGCTGCTAGCTCAACACTTTTGAGTATTTTGACACGATTAATATGGGCATTGCAGTTATTTCTGGCTCGTTTGAATTTTCTTCGGTTTTCCTCAGTGGGATTGGCCTTGTAAGACCGAAAGCTTACCTCTTTTACACTGAAAGCCTTTTTACAGCTCAAGTCATACCACGCGTTAACTTTGGGTTTGATACTCTTAATCCTGTTAGGGATAAAGCATTTCATACCCATGTGAATTATATTTGTTATCATATCGGCGGCAGCATCCACATATCCATCGAGGTAGCATAGCGACCAGTTAAAACTCTTAAGAAAACCGTTTAAGTTTTTCCATTTGGCTTTTTCGTATTGCAATACGGTTCTTTTTGAAGTTTGTTCTTTAACATACATTTATGTTGTACTTATCTGGGTGAGAGGTGAATAACATGTCCAGTGTGTTAGCGGTTTGACAACTAATATCAGGAATTCGTGTCGGAACATTTACAATCTGAGTCAGGTTGTTTTTCTCTGCAAAGATCTCAGCATACCTGCCTCCGGATTGGAACATTGGCCGTATTGTGGTTGAAGTTGGTAGGCTACATCACAACGTATATAAACGGGGAGACCACTATGGGGAAAGAATAATAGCACTAAGTTGTAACCAGGCAGTTTAAATTCCGATGGATCGGAATTAACACAACCTGTGTTTCACTCAGTGCCAAAACAGCTGGTTTATTTTGGAAAACATGGGCGTAGAGCGTAAAGAGATTAGTCCTTAAGCACCGAATGTTGCTCATATCCACTCTAAATTTCCGAAACATCACAGAACACAAACAGAAAAAATTCAACTCAGACGCTACCTAGGCTGAGCCGAGGAATGCGAATCTGCGCTATTCACCCGATGCTGCGCTTAACCAAATAGCAAGCACAAATTAATTAAACTAATATTAATTTATTTAAAAAAATATTTATTTTATTTGAGGAGAAGCCTCTTACTTTATTATCCACATTTTAACTGAAGACTTAAAAGCTAACATTGAAACTTATCACCTATGTTCTACTTTGACTACGTGCTGGATTGTCATTGGGAAGGTGTCACATTCGTTTCAGGTGCAGACGTCCAGTCTGCATACCACGACTCTGTGGTATGAGCGGATGAAGGTGTCGTGTGTAATTGTTGTCGTGGGAAAATGATTGTTGTGGGAAGTATTGTGTTCGTTAACTCCTTCATGTTAAGATCGAACGCCCTCGTTCGATGATCTTGGTTTTACGAGATGAGGAATATCTTCTATTCCTATAATTATGGGCGCTGTATTTCTGTTTGTTGATATCGTTTCTTCATTGATGTTATCGGCCCTTTGAACTTGTTTTTTTCCCGTAAATCTGCAGGAAAGGTAAATTACCATTACAATGGCAATTAGATAGATAGATAGTTGATTTTATTCATTTCATACTTAAACTAGTGACAATATTTATGAAAGAATGAAATAGAATAATAGTAATCATTCTTTAACTAAAAGGTTAGTGCTGAATGAAACATCAATGAATTAAAAATGCAAATGATAACTGATGTGGGGTGACAATCAGTGCATTGGTTAAATATAAATAATTATGTAAAACTCAAAGGCAAGAAATCTTTGCACATTTATAGAATAAAGCAAAAATATATAAAAACGTAACAATTCAGAGATAAGATACACTTAAGAATTTACAAAATTTATAATTTATGTGCTGATGAGGTAAAAAAAACAAAAAAATAAATAATGATAATCTAAAAAAGTGTTTCAATGCAATCATAGTTTAAAGTGAACAACCAGTCCTTTACTTTTCTGATATAAGCGGAAAAACAAGGTATTTCTCTAATATAAAGGGGTAATTTATTAAAAAAACTTTGCAGCTGTATACGTATAAAATCGAGAAAAAGGTGTTCTGTGTGCAAATGGTGCAATGACTAAGCCCAAATTATGTATACGTAGGTTATACATTTGGGAATTTCTGCTCGGTGTATTACCACTTTGTTTAAAGAACTCTCTTAAGACTTTAAAAACATATAAATGTCTGATTGGTAGAATTTGCAACGTTTTAAATAAAGGCCAACTCTCAGCAAATCGATTTTTGTTAAGTATAATTCTAACTATATGTTTCTGGGCTATTAATAAAGGCTTAAATGTATTAGCATACGAACCACCCCAGATAGTGATGCCGTATTGTAACTTTGAGTGCGCAAGACCATAGTAAATAGTGGTTAATACTTTCTTGGAGCAAAACGGCTTTAATAGAAACATTTTACGTGTGACCAAAATCATATACGATTTAATCGATTTGATATGAGCTTTCCAATTTAGATTCATATCAATTGTAACGCCTAAGTACTTAAAATGTTGTACTGACTCAATCTTGAAACAATTTTTGAAGCATTGCATATTAGTTGAAAAGTTACTTCTGCCACACTTATGAACAGGTAAAGAAAACAGTTTACAGTCACATGCGTGAAACCAGAGGTTATAATCATATAGATTATTACCAGTTGTCATGAAAGACATCAACTTTGTTTTCTCACTGATGATCAATTTGTGTGCAGTAAACCACAACCTTAATATTTCGAGATCTTCCTCGATCTTTGTGACACATTCAAATTTAGTATTGAACTCATAGGTAAAGGCTATATCATCCGCAAATGCAGCTGAGATACCATTTAATTTGACAATGACATATTAAATGCAATATGCAATATGCAATGCTCCAAAAGTTTGAAAAGGGAGTTTATGTGTATTAGGAAAAACAAAGGCCCAAGTACAGAACCCTGAGGAACACCATTTTTCAAAAATCGAGACTCACTCAAGACGCCATTTACATTAACTCTCTGTTTTCTATACTTTAAAAACGATTGCAGCCATTTAAAAAAGTTTCCTCGAAAACCAGCATTATAAAATTTATTTAGTAACAAATCATGGTCGACCATATCAAATGCTTTTGTCATGTCTATAAATAGACACATGGTAGATTTATTGCAGTTAAGACCACCATACAGTTGACTACAAACTCTCAATATAGCATCTCTGTTGACATTTCTGCTCTAAACCCGAACTGGTTGCTACAAAAGAAATTAGACTTGTCGAGGAACGACAAAATACGAACTTTAAGCAGTTTTTCAAATATCTTAGAAAAGGTGGAAAGAAGTGAAATAGGCCTATAATCCGAAACATTTTTTCTGTTACCCTTTTTAAAAAGAGGTACAACTTCAGCACATTTCAAATGTTCTGGAAAACAACCTCTTTCAACACTACGATTAAATAAGACACTCAGTACATCAACAACATACAAGGCAATATGTTTCAGAAGCACACTTGAAACACCATCACTTGTGCAAGAGTTTTTATTTTTAAAGTTAGGATAACACTGTACATTTCTCTCGAAGTTATCGGCTCAAAACCGAAACTGTTAGGTAGTATATCTTCGACCGGTAAACTTGAAGAAATGGAGCAATCACATTTTACATATGTTTCAACAACTGGTTTTAATTTTTCAGAAACTTCAGTGAAATAGTCGTTAAATTTATTGCAGATGCTGTTTAAGTCAGAATCAATAATTCCATCAACTTCAATACTATCAATTACGACACGATTCCTATTCTTTCCCAAAATATTATCAACCAGTCTCCATTCTTCGCGAATATTACCGTCGGCTCTTGCAAATAGATCAGTGTAGTAGTTGTTACGAGTGTCTTCTATATTTGTATGAATTTTTTTGCACATAGTGTCATACTGTTTTTTTAGTTTTAATTTATTGGGATGTTTTTTACATTTTAAACTTATCTTTCTTTTCGTTCTAATCTGATTTAGAAGATTATTACTCATCCAAGGCTTTAAACGGTTTTTGTTATTAGATTTTAGTTTTGACAAACAAGTACAAGACTATGGCTTTGTAAAATGTTAATAAATATATCGAAAGCAACAGAAGGATTACTTTCGGAATATGCCGACTCCCAGAATTCATATGTTAAGCATTCTTTCAATCGTTTGAAATCCACGCACTTTTTTATTGTTGTGGATACGGGAGTGAGGCGTTCAGTACGGTTGTAATGTAATCATACTATGATCTGTAACCTTCATATCATAAACTTTACCAATAAACATTTTTTTGTTATTTTTATGAGGTCTAAAAAAAATGTGATCAATGCAACTCTTGGTGGAATCGGTCACATGGGTTGGTTCGTTAATAAGACTCTCAAGACCATTAGAAGCCATAGTAAGTAAGTAATTCTCTGTGTCCTTATCCAATTCATTAAGTATGTCTATATTAATGTCACCAAGAATAATTAAATTCTTTGCCTTAACTGTGCTTAAAACGTTGCTAAATTCATCAATGAAAATACTTTTACTAAACTCGTGTAGTCTATATATACACAGAATAGTGTAGTTGTCATTCTCATATTCAAACGATAATTTTAATAAATCGGCACTTTTCAATTTCAAACTAAGGCAATTTAAATCTAACACACAACCATTTCTAATAAAGACAGCTACACTACCAGCAGAATATAAATTATTACAATTGCCAAAAGGAGTATAACCCGGTAAATTATAGAGACTAAGTTCATTTTCGTATATCCATATCTCACTTAAAACTATAACGACAGGTAGATTAGGCATCGAATCAATATGAGCTGCAAAAACAGAAAATTTTTTTGTCATGCTACGTATGTTTTGATGTAAACAAAAACAATATTCTACTAGACAAGTTGGATCGACTGGGTATTCACATATATTTGTAACTAAGAATGGGATAGAACTAACAGAATTCATATTTTAGCTAAATCAGCAACAGAATTTATTTTTACACAATTGTCACCCTCTTTCTTCCGCAAGTAAACAGTCACATTTCTCGTCCATACGTATTTATACCCCTTCGTGGCCTTCATTGACGTTGCAGTTTTCAATAATTGTCTTGTTTGATGAGTTAAGCATTCGTTGATAAACATTTTCTCCGATCTTGCTTGTGTGTTGATTAAGTTGGTGGTCAGCTGCTCTCTTTTTTCTCGCTTAGCTTTCATGATTTCCTCCTTACATAGATGAGAAACAAATTTTACATGGAGAATATTTGTTGTGCTCGCTGAGTTGCTGTTGGAAGGTGGCTTAGCCAACTTAATTTTTTCAAGTAGCACTTGTCGATGTCCCTTTCATTAATATTCACGTTCAAACCATCGCGAAACACTTTGAGAGCGACATCAGTGTTTGATAACGCTGTGCTGTTGTTGGGAACTGATATTACCACCATGATGTTGACTGCTAGATTGATTTTATTCCTTGTTCTTAGCAGCTTGATTTGTTCGGTACTATTTACGTGTAGTTCTTTTATCATCTCGAGCGACAGTTCTTCTTCCATATTTTCTACCGCTGATCTTGGCTGTAGTATTGCGGGTAATAATTGGTATTTGGTGATCTCGATTACTTTGAATAGCTTGCCGTCCGCTTGGATTGTGGAGTTATGGTGTTTGATAACATATGTACCATTTAGGCTCAAAGTATCGTTGTTGATCCTCACGGAACCATTAAATTGGTTTAAAAATAATATACAATGTGAAACTTCTTCGACTGTTAGGATATGTTGGTTGTTGATAATGACACAGGTGGGGACTTTGCTATTTAGGAGATTTGGGATGCACGTAGTGTTACTAATGTCTAAAATATTATTTTTATTACAAGTACAATGTTCGTTAAGATATTTACAGTGTTCTTTTATTCCGTATATATTATTTTTACTTATCAAAATATTATCAAAAGGAATTTTATTAATTTTTCTATTGAATTTTACAGCTTTTATTATTAACCTAGTACACATATCAGAATTAGTTGTTGGTAAACTTACTATATAAACTGTATTTCTATTGTCTGAAACAATTTTGACATTAGCAAATTCAAGAGCTTCATCTATGTTTACAAAGGGTATATTTTCTGCATTTGGCAGTTTTTCTGTTGTTGCGTGATAAAGGAATTTATTATATTTGCTTTCGCCCAGTGAATAGCATAGGCGATATTAACTATTTCTTCTTTGACTAACTCTAGTTCGTATTTTATTTTTAATATTAACTTATCTTTGTCTTTCTTTTCTTCGTTAATTATTCTTAAAATTGAATTTGTCATATTTGTAATTTCGTAAATTTTTTCTATTGTCATTCTATTATCAATAGCTAGCTTATTATTACTTTCGAGTACATTATTCATTTTTTCTACTAAGATTTCGTGGTCATGGTGGTCTGGACTTCCAGCTATCCTTTTCCACGCACTCCCGATGAAGTCTAATGACCTTTTATTTTTTGTGTTTTTTTAACTTAAAGTCTTGACAATTGGCTTTTGATTCTAAGGATCTCATAGGATAGGAAAGGGTAAAAGGAATGGCTATGGTTAGTTTTAGATTTTAGAGTGTGTTCTATTGTGTTCACCAAGTCATCGTAGGCTTCTATATCAATTACATGGATTAGTTTAAAAAATCCATTCTGTAACCTTGCTGTTCATGCGTCTATCTTAATTAGTTACGAGTTTGAATAGTCCAGTATCTGGGTGTGTGCTGCGCACAAAGGCAACAGTAACCAATTGGAAAAGGATCAATTTTTTATCAGACTCTTGTGGACAGTTTTTCCTGATTTAGTTATAACGGTAGAATTCTCATTTAAACCTATGATATCTTTTCTGTACCTTGGAGATAGCTTATTTCCTATTCTCTTATTGATTTTAACTAAAATAACGTCTCCTACTGAAAAGTTCTTGCAAGGGTCTTTTTTCTTATTATGGTGTTCCAGGTCTGCAGTTTGTTTATCTGTAATTTTTTTAATGGTGTCTCCTCTTGCTTTTTGGAGTTCTTCGGGGTTATTAATCTTGTTTTTTTCAAAGAAGGAGTCTATGGGTTTCTTATTCGTAGTGGAATGGATGGATCTGTTCTACTCAAAAATAGCTGTATCTAAAAGTTCGGAAAATGTGTTATATGGCTGCTCAGATTTGAGACAGCGCATTAATTCGGATAAAGTTGAGTGGAGTCGCTCCACTTGTCCATTTACTAAACTATCGTATGGGGGTGCTTTCAATATTTTTATATTGAAGAAATTTTGTAGCATGAATAAAATAGAGGTTGAACTAAGAGATTTTGCGTTGTCGACTACGACGAATTCGGGAACGCCAAAAGATAGCATTAGTTCCCTAAAAGGTTGTTTGGGATGTGATGATAATCTTTTTATCGGTAAAATAGAGATTTAAATGTAGAATTTGACCAGGGTACTGAGGAATTGGGGTTGGTTGTAGGTTAGGTTTACTTGGATGCCAATCGTATTAATGTTCTTTGCAAATTCGGCACATATCCGTGATTTTTCTGTTCTTTGCCTGCATATGTGGGAAATACCATTTTTGAAATAGTTGGATTTTATTTTCGCGACTGTTTCTATGAGCGCGATTGTGTTCTTTTAAGATTTCAGCTTCTTGACGGTTTTCATCTGTAAGGTCTGTGACCATGTTCCTAGTATATCGTACTCTGTATTGGCGAAATATGAGTGGCATATTTCTTGAATTCTTCCTAGGATAGATTCTTCTGTTTTTATTCCATTTATAACTGATGGATTGAGATATTTTTTTTAGATATTTACTAGTTTTTCTTGATAGTATTCGGGTTCGACTATACTGTGGCGGTGATATGTGGGAAATATTATTTCAAACTGATATGCTGGCTAAGAACCCAGGCTAAGAAAAATTTGTTTTTTGAACACGTTTATTGGTTCATTTGCTTTTTGAATTCAATTTTGAATAGAACTATTATTACTTTTTTGGGTTGTTGTTACAGAGTTGAGTTGGTCATTTATCGGAGGTCTTGACAAGGCGTCTGCAACTACGTTAGCTTTTCCGGTATTATATCTCAATTCGTAGTTATACTCCTCGAGTATAGCCTTCCAACGTTTCATTTTGTTATTTGTGTTTTTGTTGCTCAACGCATATGTTAATGGTTGATGATCAGTGAATATTTTTAGAATTGTAGGACCGTAAGTAATTTCTAAGCGTGCTTAGAGCCCATACCAGCATTTTCGTTTGAGGCATAGTGCTCTTTGCTTTTTTTGAGTGTACGTGAAATGAATGTTATAGGCTTGTCATCCTGGGCAAGCACGGCGCCTAAAGCGAAGTCTAACGCGTCTGTAGTGAGATGGAATTCCTTATTGACGTTGGGATAAGTAAGAACTACGTCTTCGCATATGAGTGAACTTTTGATTTTGTTAAATGCTTCTACGGCCTCGTCGTTTTTTGGTTAAAGCTTTTTTAGAAACTCGGCCGTCCTCCCCTCTTAAAAGGGCTGTCAGGGGTTTGGACAGTTTGGCGTAGTCTCTAATAAATCTGCGGTAAAAACATGACAGACCTAAAAAATATCGTAAATCTTTGAGATTGTTTGGGTAGGAGAATTTGGCTATATCGGGTTTGTTTTTATCCCCTCATCGGAGACGATGAACCCATGAAACTATAGGCTATTTTTTAAAAAATTCCCACTTGTCCATTCGTACTTTTAAATTAGCGCTTTGAAGAGTTTCGAAAATCTTATCTGAGTTCTGGAAATGGGAGTCTACATCTTGACTAAAGACGACTATGTCGTCTATGTAGACAAAGCAAAGCAAAGACAAAATCTATATGCTCGCGCAAAATGTCGTCCAACGCTCGTTGAAATATGGGCGGCGTATTTTTAAGTCCGAATGGGAGCCGAACGAATTCGTACTTCCGTCTACAGAGAAGGCCGTCTTCTCTATATCGTCTTCATGTAGTGGGATCTGGTGGAATCCACTTTTTAGGTCTAAAACCGAGAAATATTTGTTTTGTCCAAGTTGGGACAGTACTCCATTTATTTCCGGGATCGGGTAGCGATCTGGAATGGTTTCAGCGTTTAGCTTTCTGTAATCGATGACCAATCGATATTTCTTTTCGTTGGATGCGTCAGCCTTTTCTGGCACAACCAATACGGGTGCGTTGTATGGGGAACGAGAGGGTTTAATGATTCCATCATTAAGTAGTTGGTCAACTTGTTTTTCTACCACCTCTTTGAGGCTCATAGGATATGGGTAACAATTGGTGTATATTGGTTCCTCGTTCTTTGTTCTTATTCTACCTTTGACTGTAGTACTGAATGTAAGTTTCTCGTCGGGCTCGAGGAACAGGTTAGGGAAACTTCTCTTTAAGGCTTGTAACTTATTTTGTTGGTCTTGTGACATATGGTTATTTCTGATGGTCACGCTGTTGATCGCATCAGAAATTGGTTGTTTAAGTTTAATTCTTTTATTGTTAATAAGCATATAGCTTTTCTTAGTGTAGATTACGGCTCACAGTTGATTAAGACTATCATTAGCGAGTTTCCCATGGAAAGATCTAAGTGTAGGGAGTAAGAAAAACTTAATTTTCTTGTCTTTGATACCGAAAAGATTAGTGAAAGTGTGGTGTGTAATTTTGATATTACCACCGATAGAACGGGCGAAAAAACTTTGTCAATTTGGTAGTGGGTTTGCGACCAGGGCAGGTTGGATGTAGCTCCTATTTGACCCTGTGTCTATTAGTATTCTAAAAATTTGTCCACTCTCTGCTTTACATTCTATGTAAGGTAGCGAAGAGTCGCTTATCCTAAAAAATGTATATGGGTGAAATCAGCAGCTTGTTCGTATTCGTTGGATTATTCATGTTCATGAGTTTGGTCAGGCGTATTCATATACTCGTGCAGATTTTGTTCGTGTAAAGCATCTGCTTGATAATATTGGTCCGTATCTTCCTGAGCTGACTCTATATGGAAGGTTCGTTGGAAAGTTTTCATATCTTGATAATTGGTTTGCTTAGTGTGATAACTAGGATGCGGTTCTGTTTTTACTTGTGGTTTCATGTTGAATTGCTTATTTACTTGGTAATTCTGTTGTTATGGCTGTGAAGATCTTATTGGGTAGTTGTAATTCTGCTGTTGGTTGGCTAAATTAGAATATTGGGGATATTGTGGCTGTGTTGGCTTGGTGGATAACCAAAATTCTGATTTTGGTTACCTGAATAAGTGAAATGTCGGGGTTGTGTTTGTCCGGGTGAGAAATTAGAATATTGGTTTTGGGGATATTTATTACCCCAAGGCTGAGGTTGGAATGATTGCCTATTGGATACGACTTGGTTTTGGAAACTATACCCTGAGGTAGCGACGGTAATAGATTGGGTGGCTTCCTCATTTGATTACCCTGAATTTGGTTAGTTCTAAAGTTTAAACATAAGTTTAAAGCGTGAGGTAGGTCAGCTGGTTCTTTAATGCCTCTAAAGCGATGTTTCTTATTACACTTAAGATAGCATAATACTTAGGTGAGCCTTTTATTTGCTTGTAAATTGCGAGTACTCTTTCGACGCCTTTTCTCCATAAACCAAACTCAGCTGGTTCGCCAGAGAATGTTCCCTGAATTGTGGATCAATGGTCTGATCTGTTTGCTGGATCAAACCATAATTCTGGTCGATTACACTCTGGATCATATCGCGACCCTATGTTTCTAATACGCGACTGACAATCAACGCAATTAATCTATCTAATTCAGGAGTTGCTTGAACCATTAGAACATTCGCTTGGGAAGTAGACGATCGAAACGATTGATCGCCGGATTCTCCGCCTTCGACTTGAGCCACATTTAGAATCGGGTTAGTCGGATCTACGTTAACAGGAGCGGGGCTAGTGTCACTAGTGAACGGGTTATAGGAGTCATTACTATATATTTAGTTACTTTTTAGACTTTAAAAAGACTTATTTCCGAATAAATTCATTCTTTTCTACATTATTTCGTTATTTCTTCTCTTTTCACTTTACTTAATTATAAACATTTAATGTATCCTTCTGATTACTTGTAGTTGTTCCAACTTTTATATTTATTCACTTATTAATTTTCTATTTAATTTTACTATGTAATTTCTTTTAAATTTCTTCACTTGTTAATTTTCTATGATACTTTCACTTAAGCGTTTCTACTTAACTTAATTCTAATATTTGTTTTTAATTGTTATCTTTGATTTCTTAATTTAACTTAAAATCTAGCTTACATTAACAACATTCCAACGCTGTTGAAGGGACTCAATCCTGTTTATTTCCTACTGAAGTGCCTTTCTCCAAACTCCCTCGCTGTTGCTTTTGTCTTTGGACGTCCGCTGAATGTTGAGTGAACCCAGATCACAGTAACACGATTTAACGTAGAGCTACTTGAGGTCTTTTTCGTTATCGCGGCGCGAATTGTGAACTACTTGAAGTCGATACTTTCGCGGTTAATGCACTGTGCTGGGCGCCAATTAATTAAACTAATATTAATTTATTTAAAAAAATATTTACTTTATTTGAGGAGAAGCCTCTTACTTTATTAATATCCACATTTTAACTGAAGACTTAAAAACTAACATTGAAACTTATCACATATGTTCTTTGACTACGTGCTGGAATGCGGGAATATTTGGATGGGATTGGGTGGGTATCACATTCATTTCAGGTGCATACGTCCATTTAGCACCACGACTCTGTGGTATGAGCGGATGAAGGTGTCGGGTGTAATTGTTGTCGTGGGAAGATGATTGTTGTGGGAAACATTGTGTTCATTAACTCACACAAGTGATAAATGAAATCACAATGTACTTCTTATGATCAAACAGGTGCATAAGCAAATGAGGATAGGAGGTAGAGGGAACACCACGCGCTGTGTACTTTATTGTTTTTGTTTGCACTTTGTAAAGTGCTTACTTTCTGAAAAGTAATTTTTGAACCTTTTAGGTTTTGGGGGTAATGATCGAGCTTACGAGAGTTCGCTATTGTGTTTGTGATATATATTGCCTTATATGACTTTGATTGAAAGTGTTGGGTTGCTCTGAGGTGCTGGTATAGGGGTCATAATTTGTATTTGTGCTATTGCTTGGGGCGGAATTGAGATTTGCTAATAAACTAAGAATCGTGATAGTAATTGTGGTATATTTGCAAAAGCTGTTGGTGCTTTTGCTTTTAAAAATAACAGCAAAAATTCTTTAAAATCCGCATTGAATCACTTAGTAGAAGTGTATAGTAACCGTTTCAAACTGTTTGACCCTTCAACGCTAACAGATGGTTGACCAAAGAATAATTTTAATCAGAAGTTTACTAAAACTCTTTTACGATCATGCCGATTATAAAAATTGTCCAAGCTTCCTCATAGATTCTCACATCGATTAACAAATGTTGAAGAAGGCGATCAGTTCTACTTGCGATACTCGATTTCAAAAAGTTAAATTTCTGTATTTCAGACAATGACGTGCTGTTGTGGTTCAATAACTTTGACCTATACGAAACGTAGGATTCCCTTATAAAGGGTGATTTTTTAAGAGGTTTAGAACTTTTTTTAAAAAAAAAACACAAAAAATTCGAAAAAATGAATGAAATATTTATTTGAATCGATAGTTTGAACCTTGCAATTTAATGTTTAAAGATAATTTCATGCAAATGTTGACCGCGGCTGCGTCTCAGGTAGCCCATCCGCTGAGTCCAATTTTGGCATACTCTTTCACACATATCGGCCGGTATCTCACGAATGAATGCATGGATGTTGGCTTCCAGTGCGTCAATCGAAGCGGGCTTGTCCCTATACACATTAGCCTTGGCATACCCCCACAAAAAATAATATAATGGTGTCAAATCGCACGATCTAGGCGGCCAATTGACCGGCCCGAAACGTGAAATTAACTGTTCACCAAACTCGCCTCGCAATTGCGCCATTGTTTCGCGTGCTGTGTGGCATGTGGCACCGTCTTGTTAAAACCACATATCATGCAAGTCAAGAACTTCCATTTCGGGCAAAAAAAAGTTTGTTATCATCGCTCGGTAGCGTTCACCATTGACAGTAACGCTGCGATTCGCATCATCTTTGAAGAAATATGGCCCAATAATGCCGCCGGCCCATAAAGCGCACCAAACAGTGGCTTTTTCGGGATGCATTGGTAGCTGTTGCAATGCTTCTGGCTGATCTTCACTCCAAATGCGGCAATTTTGCTTATTTACGTACCCATTCAACCAAAAATGAGCCCATCGCTGAACACAATTTTTCGATAAAACAGCAAATTTTCACATTTTTCACATTTTTCCCAGAGCACGAATTTTGATAACAAATTTCAATAATTTGCAATCGTTGTTCATTTGTAAGACGATCCATGGTTAAATTGCAAACCAAACTGAAGCTGTTTGACAGTGACACAAGGTACTAAACACACGTCAGCTGTCAAAACCAGTGTTGCCAAAACCAAACCAGCTAAAAAATCACCCTTTATAATCGTTTGTCACGGGTATCCTCGTCATCCTGTAGTGCTTCAATGGCCTCCCAATTTGCTACTATACTGCATTGAAAAATATCTTCTAACATAGAAAGCCACATTTTTTCTCCTTTTTGGTATCAACATAATTTGATTCGTTGGTGTCAATTTGTCCAAGAATTTTTTTTTAAATGTTTCTTATGTTTTTTTTAATTATAATAAATTAAATGCTACAAAAAAACAGCCAACTACTACTGACTTACGTCCATTTTTTGAGGTTTCTGCTCATGACTAATATTTTAGCTACGCGGAAATCCGATAAGCACAAAACACACAATTTAATGTTCTTATTACATTTTATGTTTAATTACTTAATACGTTTTCTTCTCGTAGGACCAATGAGTTGAATGAGTTGAATTTCGTAATAGTTTATAATCAATATTTCAATAATAAATCTTTAAAGGAATATAACTTCAATTCTTTTAATAAGGCCTAAAAATTGCATACAGCGTATAAAAAGCTGACTTAAACATAGGGTAAGGCTACAGTTCGCTTGGGACGAACAGTATGATACCCTATTCATATCCCTATATGATGGATAGCATTTGTTTTCATTCTGTTAAATTAAAAAAAAAAGTTTTTTTGAGAAAATGCCCCCAAAAAGCGGGCGTGGCCAAAAACTTTGAATCGGCGATATATTGGAAACAATGTTGGCTAAATATCTTGTTAAACATTTTTTTTCGGTTTCTATAAAGTTTTTCGAAGAAAACAGAATTTTTGGGAAAAAAGCCCACAAAGGGTAGGCTTGACAAAAAACTTTATATAACAAACTTATAAAGGAGGGCAGTGGCTACATATCTTATGAAGGTTGTTGCACTCTATCTCTCTAACTGTAGCTTTAAAAGTGTTTTTTCTAAATTGTGGGCGCGGCAGTGGGCGTATTCAAAAAATGTTTACACTTAACCACTTACGGGGGCCAAATTCAGCTTCCCAGCTTAAATTTAAAGGCCTAAAAATAGCTACAGAAATAGCTAAATGGTCTTAGGATTTGGTCCTGATCATAAATATATATACTTTTATGGTTCTATGACAAATATTAAGGGGTGTTACAAACTATGTGTCAAAATTAATATACCCTAACGATAGGGTATACAAATTAGTCTTGAAGTGGCATTATGTTTCATGTTTTCGGAAGGTTCAGCTAAAGCTTGAATAATAGCTACCGTTACAGCCGATTGCTATGTTGTTTCTGGAGGAACTAGCGATATTTTGATGTTGATTTCAATGTTAAAGATGATGTGTATGATGAAGAAAAGGTAAACATATTGACTTAGATTGCGAAAAGGTAGGTACTACAGAAGTTGTTACAGGAAGTAACGGTGACAAAGATGTGGACTTTGATGTAGCCGGTATTGATGACAAATATGGAGTAGGTGCAGCGGAAGTCTTTGGCTATCTTGAGCTGGTAGCCGTTCAAGCGTCTAGAACGGGAGTTCGGTAGGGAACGCTTTGTAAGGATGTGGTGCACGGCTTTCCGTTTGACAGTGAATGTTGAAATTTAGAGGTGTCATGACTGAAGGGAAGTCTTTTAAGATAACATTGTACCGGTCTTCAACTGCGAAAAAGCGGGGCTTGCTAATTTTTGGTGGCAAGGATTATCAACGACTCTTGAGTTAGTGAGCCCAACAAGTCCGCACCTATTAGGGGCTTAGATCTCTGCTACCAAGAATCGAAGATTCTTTGGAAACCTAGGCTTGCTCGCTGGAACTTGGTATCGCAAACATTGATTACTAAACCATTGGCTGCACAAGTAATCTGGTCAGGTTTGTCATATGATTTAATTTGGGATATGGCTGAAACGTCTAAGCTGGATCCTTATTGCCAAACGTTATTTGCGAAAGTTGGTGTTTAATAAAAAGGCGGATTAGGGAATTTTGCGATGTACTGACATTGGCCGCTTCAATGACCGTGGGATCTAGTTTGGGTCTTGGCTTTTGAAGCTGCGTGGCTTTTTATGCCCTATCCTCAGGGAATAATATTCTGACACATAGTTTCTAACACCCCCTAATACTCATCTTAGACCCCTAAAAGTATATATATTTATGATCGGGAACAAAACTTAAGACTATTTAGCAATGTCCGTCCGCCAATTAGTACGCAATTTTTAGGCCTTACAAATTAAGATAGGAAGCTGAATTTTGAACCACATATTATTTAGGGCTGCAAAATGTTTAATAGTAAAAAAATTGAATACGCCCACTGCCACGCCCCCAATTTAGAAAATATATTCTAAAGCTAAAGTTAGAAAGATAGAGTGTTACAGCCTTCACAAGATATGTAGCCACACCTACTTTTTGTAGGTTTTTAATAAAATGCTGTTTTCTTCAAAAATTTTCATAGAGACCGAAAAAAAATTGTAACAAGTTATTTAGCCAATATTTTTTCCAATATATCGCCCATAAAAAGTTTTTCGCCTCAGGGCACCAAAATTCAAAGCCGCGGGTGAGGACACTGTCCAGATCCTGGGCAGACCTCTCCACTCACTGTCGTGATCTAAGTTTGTATAGAAGCAGCTACCAAATCTTGGCTACAAAAGCTTTTGATCCTAGCAGCTGTGAAGGATTTCGGTAAAATAAGAAAAGGCCTATGGCTTTCGGATTGATCATTATAAACAACTTACTTGGTATAAATTACTCACACAGCCAAGACCACAGATGTGATTTTCTACACCCATGGTTCCTGGATGGATATTATTTGTGACACTGTTGTAGGTTGATTTGAGTAAATAAGATGGATGAACACTCTGCTTGCGTTCAACGCGCGGCCTTTTAGACGCACACCTACCCTCAGTGCAGTTCGGGTCGATAAAGTTATGTCCACTAGTACTGCACACATATTGGTCACAGCACAATCATCATCCATTGCCCAATAATAGGTGCACTTCCTCAACCCATACTCGAGGGGGGGTCCACCGCCACCAGTTATCGTCCATCAATGCTAGTACCATTTCTGGTAAAAGCACCGACTTTATTTGGAGACAGGGCGTGGGCAGGTACACAGAAGCTTGAGAAGGGTTATATCTCCTAATTACCTTGGGTCGCTTCTTCTTGTTTTTCAGTTCAGCAGAATATCAGGCATTGCCAGATGAAAGGATCAGGTCTGCTGCAGTTTGTGAGACTTCCGACGACCTATCCCGTTTTAAAGACGCAACCGAAGAAAATAACGTATGAATTTGGCAATTCCCAGGACCACCTCGAGTATTAATATCCCTTAGGTTGCTCATTCATTTGATTTTTTTTAGTTTAAGCTACTGCTCTAGTAGGTTAGGATGCACTAACGGTTATTTTACATAGGATAGGTTAGAAACCCTTGCTTCAAATACCTTCTCTAGTGTAACAAGGTAGAGCATTTCTCAGCTTTTTCGCAATAATTCGCGTGGATTCGCAAAATATTTTATTGCTTTTTTGAGTTGGATTTGTTGCGGTCTGGTAGGTTTTTTTTCGTTGCACCAATGTATGTGGCAAACTTCTAAAGATGCGGTAGCCCGGGCTGATTAGCAATTTATGCTATGATTCTTGTATATGCTTCTCTCAACATACCCCTGCCCCTTGAAACCGCAAAAAAGAGAGTTTTGCAACATTTTCAAATTCAAGTGGGCGTGGCCAAAAACTTTGTATGGGCGATAGCTATATTGGAAAAAATATTGGATAAATATGTTGTTAAACATTTTTTGTTGGATAGGGTGTAAAATCAGCTGGTTATGTGTTTGAAAGTGCTCCGAAGTATTGAGTTAACGTAATTCAACTTTAATAAATATTTTAACTTAAAAGTTTATGAAAAAAAAAAATTGTTTTAAATTGTGGTCTAGTGTAACAAGGTAGAGCATTTCTCAGCTTTTTCGCAATAATTCGCGTGGATTCGCAAAATATTTTATTGCTTTTTTGAGTTGGATTTGATGCGGTCTGGTAGATTTTTTTTAGTTGCACCAATGTATGTGGCAAACTTCTAAAGATGCGGTAGCCCGCGGGCTGATTAGCAATTTATGCTATGATTCTTGTATATGCTTCTTAACACCGCGTTCGCTGTAATGTCGATCGGAATCATTCCTGCTATCACGAAGGCTGCTTCGTCCGAAATTTGTGCGAAATCAGCAGATCGCTCTTAATGCACTGATTCTGTATGCTTACGAAAGTATTTTCTTTGTTTCTTTTGTGGCGAGTGCCCCAGCCCAAACAAGGACTGAGCTGACCACTCTAGATAGGAAAATCCTCCTAGCATATCTAGGTCCACCAATGTTTGGTAGTATTCGAGAAAGTGCTGTTTGCAACAGTAATGCTTTGATACTGGAGTACCCTACATACGGTTTGAACTGTAATCTATTATCAAGTATTTCTTCCAGGTGTTTGAGCGCTTCTTTCGTTCGGATTATTTGATGTCCGAAAAGTATATTGGCGTATCCCACTATTTTTCTAATGGTAATTAAGACGCCATTTTGTGGCCCACTAATTCTAGATCACAAATGAGTAATTATACAAATAGTCAACTCAACATACCCCTGCCTCTTGAAACCACAAAAAAAAAAGTTTTGCAACATTTTCAAATTCAAGTGGGCGTGGCCAAAAACTTTGTATGGGCGATAGCTATATTGAAAAAAATTGGATAAATATATTGTTAAACATTTTTTGTTGGATAGGGTGTAAAATCAGCTGGTTATGTGTTTGAAAGTGCTCCGAAGTATTGAGTTAACGTAATTCAACTTTAATAAATATTTTAACTTAAAAGTTTATGAAAAAAAAATTGTTTTATAATAAATATGAAGTTGTTGCAAGAACCAGGGTTCTTGTACAAGGGCAACGTCAATGTTCCAGGTTTCCATTAGGAAAGCCAGGTTGGCACTAGCCGCCTTAATGTGATGACGATTTATTTGTTCGGACGCTTCGAATTTTCTGCCTTTTTTATTAGGCGCCACGAGCCTGAGATTGCAACGCGTTATGCCTACCTGGACCTTAAAGTCATGTTTGCGGAGCAGTGCCAGCGATTTGTTACATCCCTGCCATCCTCATGGAAGCCTTCATGATGGCTTTATTTACGCCATCCAGGATCGTCTGTTAATTCCCATTGGTTAGCGGTGATCCCCGGCAATCTTTCTAAAATGGGATTTTAAACTTTTAACTCCAGCTTCCCAGCGGCCTCCCATATGTAAGACTTTAAAATTTTTCACAATGATTTTTTTGGCTCTCACAAAGTTTGCAACATTATCGGAATAAATGCACTTTGGCAATCCTCGTCTTGAAACAAATCTGTTCAAAGCCATTATAAAGGAATCTGTAGTTAGATATCTTGCACCTTCTAAATCGTCTAGTCGCTTTTCTTGCAAAGCACACAAAAACGCAAAGGTATCCTTTGAATAATCTACAGCTCCGTCCAGAAAAGTTCTTGGTGGTAAAAGGACCAGCAAAATCAACCCCTGTGTGGATAAATGGTAGGGATATTATAGTTTTCTCAAGTGGGAGCGCAGCCATTATTTGAGATTGAGTTTGTTTCTTGTAAATACAGCATGTCTTACACAATCGAATGAATTTTTTATTGTTATGATTGGCTTCAAACATTGACAGCCGATGAAGAAAGTTAACGAGAAGCGTATAGATATGGGCTTGATATTGCAGTAAAATTGGAAACTTTTCGCTATACGATAGCGTTGAACATGCCAATTTTCCATCAGCTCTGACGATTTTGTCAGCATAGAGCTTCCGATTCAGATTACACCCCCAATTTTGCGAGTCATTTAAATGACGCTGTGACATAAAAATCACGTCATGAATCATGCAGGTTGAGTCATTTAAATGTCGCTCGTGTGATTGCCATTTTAGGGATGAAATTTTCGGCATCATTTAAATGACTAGGAAAATGACGGACCAAATGTTATGAATTTTGTGCCATTTAAATTACGGAAACAAATGGCCGTGTGATCGCTTTTTGATGACGCGTAGGATAAATGACCAAAATTTTTGGCTGTAGCGTCATTTTAATGGCAGCCTCTAAAAATGACAAGGCACGAAATTCCAACCATGCCATTTTTCAACCCAATGAGAAATGACGCAGCATTTTATTAACCATACCTGTGGTTTCATTTGGATTTTTGTCGCGTTGCGAAGGGACATAATAATTAATAAACTCTTTTCTTATTGTTGTGGTTGTGTTGTTATGTAACGTTATCACCAATTGCACATGGTGGAATGCTTTTTTCCCCACACACATAATATGGGCCTTAAATGAAAGGTTTTGAAGAGTAGAACAAGCAAATATTCTCATTTTTGAGAAATGTCCTTTTTCCATGTTCCAAGGACCTCCGAGTGAAAAATAGCAACAGCTATTTGATACGTGATTTTATAGACATTTACAAAAAATTTCCTCTTATAAGGATTCAAAGACCTTTTCGATGTTCCAAGGACCTCTTAGTGAAAATTCATAGCAACAGCAATTTGTAACGTGATTTTAGCCATATATAAAAAAGGTCCAAATGTCAAACCATTTCATATAAGGCAAATATCATGCAGGTTGTGAAGGAAATATTAATTATTTCTTAATGGTTAATTTTTTTACGCCGCAATTGAGGCAGGCTGATAATCTTATATAAACATACATATGTATATGAATGCCTATTCGTACCACTTTCGTACCGGTACGACTATCAGTTTAGTTTCGGATCAGATCTCTGGCTCGTAATCAAGATCGTCTTCACTGCTTTCCAGCACACATGCTGATAAACACGCCGTCTCCGCAGTTTCCACCATCATCGCAAAAGTTCTTTTGGACATTTTTTATATAATATTTATTTTTTTCATTTATTTAAAAAAGTCGTACTAAATGACAATTGCTAGATTTTCGTCATTGGTCATTAAAAGCGAGTTGCGTTTGTCGCATAAGGAACATTTTCGTGCGTAATATCTCCACGTGGGAGACGACGGTATAATAAAATTGTCCTTTATGCCGTGAATGGGTTATATGAAAGAAGTGAAGAACATGTGACATAACATAAAGGCATCGAGACCAAGAGGAAAAACGTTGAATAATACTTTTAAAAGCTATTAGAACTTAAGGTAAGGTTAGCCTTAACAGATTTTCGTTCCAATTCGAATTCTCCGGGAGTCCGACAAAGTCAATGAGGTCAAGAAAATTGGGGCTATCGGAGCCAATTAGGACCAATCCACCATAAATCATTCATTTTAAGATCCACCGGTGATTAGTCTTTAGTAGCGAGATCAGCAGGTTTATCTGATGAACGAACGTGAAACCAATTGGAGCCGGCCAAACAGGTTTAAATTCTGGAGACTCGATTAGCGATAATGGTTTTTCAACTACATGGAGGTTTATTTATCCAGGCTATGACAATGCCAGGCAGACAACACGTTTGTGGACCAATGATCGGAGCTCTGTTGGATATGCAAAAAGACCATATGCCTTTTCAGAAGCATCGCAGAAACCATGTATTGGGATTGAACAGTTCGGTGTGAATTGAACCCATCTTGGAATCCGAATCTCCTTAATAACGGGCAATGTAGCGAGAACGCTGTACAGCGCTGACACGCTAATGGCATGAGAGGCATGTCCCAAGATGATCATCGTTCCATTTTTGCTACAAAAGTATTTTTGCAGTGAAACAAGGAGGATAGACGCGTCACCACCGACAAGACAGCTCGTTTTGTAAATTTGCTATCTCTCGTTTCGATTTTTAAAAACAAATTAAATATAAATACATCTTTTGTTTTCGAATTGTGGGAATTCATTAATATAAAGAAAGGTCAAAGGAAGTTCTCTAAGAAATTGAATGTTGTTTAAAGTCCACTTTCTCAAAGGAAATCCTGCCGAACCAAGGGCTAATAAAAGCGCGCCAGTACTGAACCAAGAGCAGAATGTCCTCAACATAAAAGCTGTTCCTTAAAATCGAAGATGCGATCGGATAAATTTTTCTCACATCATGTGCCATAGTACGTATCGCAAGATAGGGAGCACAATTAACGCCGAACATTACTGTTTTAAGTTCATATTAGAGGCAGATAGTAAGAACCAGATGAAATCATTTTTGTACTGCACGCAGCTTCGGGTGATTGATATAGATGACAGTAAATATATTTTGAAATGACGGCCAGGATAAGTAATTTCCCTGAAATGTTTCAATGTCACAATGGAGCGCCTTAATACATAGCTCAGACATGCACAGAAATTTCGTTTACACCACTCGGAACATTTGTGGAATCACAATCACCGATAAAGATTGGTATTTGCATTTAAGAGTTTCTAGGCCATTCGCCAAAGGCTTTTTAGGCAAAAGGTGTACGCTTTTTTATTTCTGACCGCAGTTCTTTTAATTCTGACTTTGCCTCATTCAATGAATTCGTGGTTTGATAAACCAAAGGAATTTCTTGAATCTTTTCGCGAAACACTGTCAACTGATCTGTCGCAATCACGAAATCTTCAATCCCGAGCATTTTGCACACTAATAGATATATCAAAATAATCACTTGGAACGATGGCAAAACTCACCCAAGTAATAATGCAAAGCAAGGAAAATCTGTCGCATTGCAACGTGCCAATCACAAGCAGATAAATATCTACATATACAAGCACGCTTTTAATTATTGTTGTACGGTTTAATAATATTAATAATGTGAGCTAAATAATAATAAATTATTAGAAATTTCTGCGCTTATACACTTTATATATTTGATAGCAAAAACTAACTAACGCACTGATTTAAAATAGAAGTTCACGTACCTGTTTGACATTTATGCATAACTGATAAGCGATTATGACGTTGTTGACTTCATTTGGGATCTCTTTGTTTTTCTCAGCTTGGCACTGTTAACAATGATTATGATGATTTTTGACAGGGAGGTGTGTCCTGCATAAAATGTTTAGGTGATTGATGATTGAATTAATTTCTCTCTTCGATGAGTTAACCTTGTCGATATGTAATGTGATAATCGAGGAAAGTGAGTGAGACGATGTTAATCATAAGAGATTATTAAATTCTCCGCTGATCTCAATTTTAATATATGAATGTCTCGGCTATAGATGATTATGTGATGGTATTGATGAATAGATGGTGAGAATTTTCCTTGACGCTTTCAACGATGAATTTTTTCGGTACGGATGATTGTATTTTTAAAAGACTGTTTGAATCCAAAGACTGTTTGACGGATCTTGAGAAACTGTAGATAATTCGTGAAATAATCGTAAATATTCGGCTCGGTTGGACAAAATGCTCCTCTGCGTTTGAGCACATCCTTTTCGCTGATTAAAATACTCGTTGTAGTATTGTCGATGGGAAGAAAGAAAAAAGTTAGAGTTCGGGTTTCTGTACTTTGTTTGTTCTAAACTTTATAGCAATGTATGTCTTACTTCGTTAAGGGTTGACATAAGAAGAAGGCAGCAAGTTAGAAGGAAAGCAGGAGGTTAACAAATATCGTACGGAAGAGAGCCGTGAAGCGACTTCACATGAAATTGTGGATACAACGTTCGAATATGTATATTCTATTACAATATGTTTACTAGAGATGGTTTTTCTCATGAACATGTAGACATACCTACTTGGATGGATGAAAACCTTTAATGAAATTATGGGAATTATTATATTCTATTGTACTATTGCGTAGGTTAGGTAAGATTAGATTAAAAGAGGTGTATGATGTAAAAACCATCACATAATAATAGGCACCGAAGTGGGCCCATCGCATTCCCTGGGGAACCGGCTAGTTTTTTTGTTATCGAAACGGTAGACAAACAACCTAACCACTTTCCCTTTGAAGCCACCAATTACCCTACGAAAGCCAAAAAGGCCTTTGAAGTGTGTACCGTCTATTTCCTCCAAAGCTCCGAAGAAGTATCTCCATAAAAATTTCCTACGACTACTTGAGATTGCCTCGCATTCACATAATATGTGTGGTATATACTCAACAGCATGCCGATCGCCACAGAATCTGCAGATTTCTGTATCTGACAGTCCAAGTCTCTTTGCATGTTTTCGCAAGAAAGCTAAGCTTTATAAACTTCATGCAACTCTTACAGTCGAGAGGTGGCCATAGAGCTTTTGACACCGTGTGTTCCCCAAGACTTGGCCACCTTAGGTTGTTAGTCCTTAGGGTTATTTCCTCAATCGAACCCTTTATTATAGAGAGGGGAAGTTTTATGGCATCAACCTCACCACTTTTGAGTAGCCGTTATATTCATGCAAGCTCATCCGCCTGCTCATTTCCTTCAATACCACAGTGCCCTGGCACCCAGCACAGTCTAACTCGGTTCTGATTGCATAATGCCTTGCTCATCTCTCTCATCTCTGTGGATTGTCGTGGGGTGCGCATATGATTAAAACAACAACTATAGCAACTGTTCAACAAAAATTAATTGCAGTGATTGTAAACACTTATTTCACTATTTATGTGAAAATATCACTGAACAAAACATGGAATATATGAGATCCAGTGGTAATCCATTTCGTTGTGGTCAATGTGGAGTTCTAAGAAGTCACTCATTTAATTTGCCTATCTCAACCGTACAGAAGCAAAACAACAACAATGCTCAGGTTTGCACCAAAAACAACAAAAATCTACCGGGTTGAGGGTGTGTGCTTCATCAGCAGCAGAGCCTAAGCAAAACAACAACAAAGCTCACGCTACTAGTCTTTTCAAAATGAATTCAAGAACTGAGTGCACAAAATCACCAAATCAGTGTTCTAAGCTAACCGTGGACAGTGAGGGCGAATGTACACTTCAAATGGTCTACGCAAAGCTGTCCAGTCTGGAATAAAAATGCATCGCTTTCTTCAACAGCTGAATGAGTTATAAACTGTAAAGCCAAGCTAATTTTCAGCAAAGCTCTTTCCATCGATGTTTCCGACTGTGAAATAGAGAAATGTTACGCTGAGAAAATAACAACAAAAACTTTGAAATCAATGTCGATCATCTGGGTAAAATTCTCTGATCTAACTGCGAAGCAACGAATTATGACCGCAAAGAGGATTAATAAAAAAAATCTTAACACACAAGTAACTGATATTGATGAGAGCTCAAAAAAAAAAAAGAAGTGGCGATAGCAAAAACAGCACCGATATCAGCAGCATGTACACCGGCGCGGATACTGGGATATACCGGGATACTCCCTCAAGAAGTTCACACTGGCTCTATTCATGAAAGTGAAAGGAGCAGTTAAAAGTAAATGCGTAAAATGTGTATGGTACAAAGATAATCAAATTCTTGTTAAAAAGGTTGAGGGTGGAAAAGTAATTTCAATCAAATCATTTAATGATCTTGCACTTATTTAGTGCTTTTCAATACTTTGCATTCAAATATTCATATGCATACAGAATTCGTGGTGTTGTTGGTTTTTTAGACTGCATTTGTTTAATGTTGTGTTGTTCTTACGTAAATTTTCTGATCTTTTGTATAAGGAAAAGTCCAATAATTTATTTATTTTAGGAGACTTCAATCTTAATATTTTGGAAAATACTGAGACAGTTTCCAGTTATTTGGCATTACTGCCTTCACATTGTCTAGCTTGTTTCATAAATGATCCTACCAGGCTGTATCAGGTAAATGTTTAGACCACATCTACGGACATTCTTTTAATGTGTCTCTAACGAATTGTAAAAAATGTGTACTAGATTTGATGATAACTGATCATTCTATGACAGGACTTTTAATTGATGTTTTAAAAAGCAGGCATAGTAATAATTCAAAATATTCCAGGAAGTTAATGAAAATTAACTTTAATATGGTCAAAAATAATTTACTATACGAGTTTTCGGAAGATGTTTATGTATGTAGTGATGCTTCAACATACTTTGCAATTTTTATGGAATCCCTTAGGAATCACATAATGAGTTGTTCCTCTTATTTTCCCTCAAAAAAAGTGGGTTAACGACTTAAACCGTGGATCTATATGTCTTTATTAAATAAAGTTAAAGCGAAAAACGAACTAAGACTAAAATGTAATAACTACCTCAGAAGTTTGAGCTTAAGAAGAAAATAAAAGATATTGTGCGTTGAACTTAGAGAGGAGATTTCAATTTATCGTGATAACTATTACCGTTCACAGTTTAACTTTGCGAATGAAAATTTAAAATATAAATGGAGGATTGATTAATAAGGATTAATAAGTCATCTTCCTCTAAGAAATCTACTGTTATTCGTGTCATTGATTGCGATGTATCTGATAAACTCCTTATTGCTAATAAATTTAGCATCTATTTTACTAATATAGCCAAAAGCCTACAACCATCTCCACTGAAAACAATATGTTATCTTTGTTCCTCCAATCTTAGAATTGCTAAACGGTTTCAAGAAAACAGCTTTGTCAACCATCCTATAACATCTCTTGAAGTTTTAACAGTAATTGGTACCTTAAATAAATCGAGCTCGTGTTGTTCGGATGGTATTTAAAATTTTATTGTTAAAAAAATTGCGTATTCTATTCTTAATTGATAGTTAGTTTTAGTTGATATTTTTAACCGTTGTAATTTTTGTGGTTTCTTTCCTGAAGTACTCAAATGAGCAGATGTTGTACCTTTGTTTAAAAAGGGTTCCGCTGCTGATATCTCTAATTATCGTCCCATTCACTTCTTCCTGTCTTCAGTAAAATGTATGAAAGACTTGTAAAAAGTAGGATAGTGGGTTTTCTAAATGCGAATGCGTTTTTTAGCTCACTTCAATTTGATTTTCAGAAAGGGAAATCAAGTGAAAATGGTCTTTTACAGTTTTGCTCTCAAATAATGTCTTATCTCGATGATAAAAATCGTACAGCTGGGTTGTTTATTGACATTACCAAGGCCTTCGATATGGTTGATCATAAATTCCTGTTGAAGAAATTGGAAAATGCTGGATTTCGTGGTTTCATTCTGGACTGGTTTAGATCTTACCTTGGTAACAGGTCGCAAAGAGTGAAGTTGGATGATATTAGGAGCGAAATTAGGCTTTTTAACTTGGGTGTACCCCAAGGCTCAGTCTTAGGACCTATTTTGTTCATAATTTACATTAACTCACTATTTTCACTTAATTTTAAAGGTACGCTTACTGCTTTTGCGGATGATGTTGGATTTTCATATTGTTGTGATTGTCCTTTGGATCTTATATCAGACATTAACTGGGATCTTAACCTGCTGAAAAATTGGTTCGCTGAACATAATTTGGAAATAAGTCCCTAAACTAAAATTATGTTTTTTTAGTTTGTCATCGACACCCATTATGGAATCCAATGTTTATTTTCATGCACCTGAATGCCAAAGATATAAATTGTGTAATTGTAATTGTGGGTTTAGTTGTCATTCTCCGTCCTTTTGTAACATCATAATTTGTAGTAATAAGTGTTTTTTAATAGAAAAAAAAGATAAGTTTAAGTATCTGGGGATTACCATTGATCCTCGGATGACTTGAAACTAGAAACTCTGCTAAGTTGTTATCTGTACCCATTTTTCGTACCACTGCCTATCGTAAGTTTTATTCTGTTTCATCGTATCGCTTGTTTAACAAAATCCTGCATTCAATAAGGACAATCACAACATCTGGACTATTTATTAAAAAAATAAAATGCTGGCTCTTTAACTTTAGTTATGCTGATTTAGAATCAGTTATTGTCGATTTCTTGATCTAATTACTGATATTTCATCAAATTTGTGTTCATTGTTTCTAAATGTCTTTATAATACATTAATTCATGTTTTAATTTCCATGCACAAATATAAATGTAACTTAAGTAAATTTGAAATGAATTGTCTTTGTACCACTGGTATCTCAATTTGTATAAATTTATAATAGATTTTTAAGAAATACAATTAATTATCTATATCTATCTAAAACATAAGGAAAGGCTACAGTCCGCTTGGGGCGAACAGTATGATACCCTATCCTTATCCCTATGTACCCCAAAGAAAAAAAGCATTAGGAAGATGATGGATAGCATCGATGAAATTTTTAGAAAAAAAAATTATTTAAAAAAAAAAAACGCCCCCAAAAAGTGGGCGTGGCCAAAAACTATTGTATCAACTTTTGAGGCCTTTAAAGTTATGCTAGGAAGCTGAAATTTGGAACATATATTCCCTAGGGCTCCGAAATGGTAAAGTGTTAAAATTTTCAAAATCCGCCCACTGCCACGCTCACAATTTAGAAAAAACCGTTTTAAAGCTTAAGTTAGAGAGATAAAGTTGTACAACCTTCACAAGATATGTAGATACTGCCCACCTTTATTAATTTGTCATATAAAGTTTTTTTGCCACGCCTACTTTTTGTGGGCGTTTTTCAGAAAACTGCTGTTTTCTTCGAAAATTTTCATAGAAATCGAAAAAAAATGTTTAACAATTTATTAAGCCAATATTTTTCTCAATATATAGCCCATACAAAGTTTTTGGCCACGCCCACTTTTTGGGGGCGTTTTTTGAAAAAAATAATTTTTTTTCTATAAATTCCATAGAATGAAATAAAATGCTATCCATCATCTTCCTAATGCTTTTTTTCTTTGGGGTATATAGGGATAAGGATAGGGTATCATACTGTTCGCCCCAAGCGGACTGTAGCCCTTCCTTATGTTTTTTTTTAATTATACTTTTAATATAACTTTTTATTGGGCTTTTCGAAAGATAAAAAAAAGGTTTCTTTCAGTTCATGCTACTGCCAGAGGACTCTGTAAGCTTCCAGTCTTCTCGAGCATTCTCTTTTTCCATGAGAAGGAAACAGTTGTACAGTACATACCGAAACACTACAAATTAGTTACATTACTATGCATCATACTGAGAAAGTATTGGGGGCACATCCGAAAAAGATTTCAGAAATAATTGAAAATTACGACAAAATTATGACAAGATGGATCAAATGGATTTTTCAAATTTCCGTACCAAATGCCTTTTTGTTGTGTATCGAAATACATCCAAGTTGGAATAACAATAAACCCATAAAAGTCGTTTATTCTTGCAAGAGAGCCGAAGCTTCTGCTGCATCATCGTCAGCACCACCGCCTGTTTGAAAACTCCAGGCAAGCATTCGCAAACACTGCTAGTTTTTTCCTCCACACAAGGAAAACAAAACATTTACTACATGCTATGCCTCCAGTAAGGTAGTATGTTCAACACATCGTCATAACAAAGTTATTACCACTACGTATTGTGAAAAGCATATCCCATACATTTTTAATTTGCATGCATTTATTTATGCAATAGATTTGATGAAAAAACGAAAAAAATTAAATGGAATGAATTATTGTGTTTCAAAATAAAAATAAACCCGGATCATATTGTGACCTGAAACAAACCACGTGCTCTTTTTCCTAACAGAACAGAAGGTGTGAAAATCCATTTTATTACTTTATATGTATTCAATATTTTATATTGCCGCCTTCAGCATAGCTTCGTGTAGTCTGCGTTTCCTCTAAATTGATTTAATTGATTTCGGGTCTTAGGATTTAACATGTGCTCTCACATTCTCTAAAGGAGATCGGAACTCTGGGCAGGTGTATTGATTCCTTTGGTACAATTGTAAAGCAGCCACATCTTAACTGTATGCTCCTAATGTATTGGATCATTTTCTCGATAAAATTTGAACTTCGGTGTTTGGTGCAATCACCACAGTCAAATCCCAATTTACGAAGAATAATTGTTTATTTGCGGCTGACATTTTCTCCTCTATTTCTTTTGCCACCGTAACGACGGCGACGTCGTCCGCAAATCCTACTACATGAACTTTCTTCGGCAGCATAACCCTTAGCACTCCGTCATACATAATCGTCCTTAGGAGTGGACCGAGTACTAATCTTTGTGTATCCCCAGCTAAAAGGCTGTAGCATTTGAACCCTTTATCAGTTTTATACCTCAGTCTTTTGCTGGTGAAGTAGTTATTTTTACTGTCTTAAGACAGTAGTATGTACAGTGGGAAGCAAAACTGTACGGATGTTTTGCATTTCTCTTGTTATGTTAACAAAATTAGTAATGTAATAGAAATATAACATATATTTGTCATTTTTTTATTTAATTAAACGTTTTTCTTAAAATTAAATAACAATAAGTAATAAAATAAAGTAATATTCAGAACAAAAATAAACAAAAATAACAGAATTCTTTATTTGGACGCTTTTGCACATTAGTGATTTCTTAGTATTGCTCTCTAATCGCCATCAGTTTAATAATTTGTCCAAAGCCCTTTGTTCTTTAACACACTTTCTTTTAGGCATACTCTCCACCAATTTTTGGATGATTTTGTGGTCAATATTCTGCCGTTCCCTTTCTATTCTTTCCCAAAGTTCATCCATGGTTTTTGGTGGATTTTCATATGCACCCAGCGTCCTTTTAACAATAGCGCATACATTTTCTATTGGATTTAGATCCGGGCTTCTGATGAATGCCCATGTATTTATCATTTCTTCGCGTGCAGGTCGAAGTATATGTCCTTCAATTTTGGGCCTGTTTCTTTAATGCGTTCCATGGTACTCTTCCTCCTCTTCTCCAAAATTATTGCTTAGTGGTGACTGTGCGAATATTACTCACTGACCCGCCATTTTATATTTCGCAAGAGGAAGTTTCATACGGGCGTGATGTCAATAATCGAGCCCGTTCCTGCCTTATGATATGAAAATATTTGCACGACCTTGGTTTGTAATGCCTATGTTAAAAGTTGCAAAACTTAATAGTAAACTACGTCCTCTAGCGTTTGTGAGTCTGCTACCCCACTCCGTTGCCCATGCATTATAGCCGCCGTCGATAATCGAAGGGGCTCTACCACAAACATCGACTTATAGGTACTCGTTCATGGCAAAGCTTGGACGTGCGTAGCAGCTCTAAAAATATATGCCTTTTATTTTAGCCCGTAAAGTCCATTATTTTCTTGAAAGGCATGGCTTCCAAATACCAATATAGCAGCTTGTTTTGTTTATCGCAGATCCATATATTGCTGTCAAGAGTTTTATACGGTTCACTTATCAAGTTAATGTCCTCTTTTTCTTCTCTAGCCGTTTGTGTCAGAATATCCTGCGCAATTCTTCAGTGATTTAAGTTAATCTGTATTATCTTAATGTTTTTTTTTCTGGTAATGGCCTTTCTAAAAACCAGACATTTGCTGCTTCCGGCTAAATTCTTATAATCTTTTAGGTGTTCTTTTCTACAGAACGGCTCCTTATCGCAGTTCTTTGCAATGAGGCCTTCTGTTCCACACCTTCTACATAGCTCACTACTTTCACAATGCCTGGCTATATGCCCAAATTCAAGACATTTAAACTATTTTTGAAGAACGGTTCGCTCCTGAATGCGACGAATATCCCAGCCAATTTGTACCTTTTCTCCATTTAACAGTTTTTTTGCAAATCCGACCTAAATACTAATCGTTGCACTGTATGTTTTTCGCTAATGTAATAAAATCTGTTTTGTGGATTCGTAGTTGGGGGTTGGTTGGTGTAAAGATTTGATACCAGGGATTTAATGTATGTTATGATTCAGACGGGTGAACTCATGAATTTATTTTCTGACTGAGGAGAAATAGAAAAAATAGAGTTGTGCTGCTGGTAGTGCTTTATAAACGTCGGCTGCCGATTCAAGAAGTTCTCCCATTTTGGACTTAGAGCTCGCCATGATGAATACCTGGACTTACGTGGCAAGCCTTTTCCTACACATAAATAAAAAGCGACTTTCGCTTACGATCACTGATTGTCCGGCGGGGGTTTGACGTCTGAGCTTCAATTCTTTTGCTTTTGCTCATAGATTCTTGTTCTATGAGTTCCTTTCTTATGTAAGAGTACGGGGTGTTGAATTCTTGCATGAAGATATCATGAACACACTTGTTTGCACCAGGTAGTGGAGTTTCGTGGCAATAGTTCGGACTTAACACTGTGATTCCACCTAAATGAACCAAATGGCAGGCATTTTCATCAAAAATTCAGGAGGTTTTATAGGGATCGCGTGAACTAAACTTCCCGAATTGGGGTTGTGGTCGGATGATGATACTGGCCTGGTAAGGGATCTTGAGGGCTTGTCGGTTGACATGTTAAAGAACGGAACATATGCGACTGATACCGCATCGAAAAAAAATAAATTAAAATATAAGAAAAGGCTACAGTCCGCTTGGGGCTAACAGTATGATACCCTATCCATGTCCCTATATGCCCCAAAGAAAAAAGCATTAAGAGGATGATAGATAGCATTTTACTTCATTCTATGAAATTGCTAAACAAATTTTCCAGGAAAACAGAATTTTAGTAAAACAACGCCCAAAAAATATGGGCACGACAAAAAACTTTATATGGCAAACTTACGAAGAAGTTCACTGTGTACTTATTTTGTTCAGGTTCTATCCCCTTATCTCTTCAACTACAGCTGTAAAATGGTTTTTCCTAAATTGTGGGCGTATTTAAAAATTGTTAACAATTTATCGTATCGGGACCCTAGGGCCTACATGTTCTAAATTTCAGCTTCCTATCACAAATCTAAAGGCCTCAAAAGTTGAAACGAACGGACGGACGGAAATTGTGAAATAGTCTTAGGTTTTGGTCCTGATCGTAAATATTTATACTTTTAGGGGTCGACGAATATTAAGGGGTGTTCTAAATGTCACTTAATTTGCATGTAACCTATGATAAATTTTTTGACATGAATAAATGTCAGTTCAATGCCGATTCCGAACGGCAATCTTGGTTGTTTGTGGGTCGTTTTCAAAAGGCGGGGCAGCGAATAAAACAAAAAAAACTGATCAACAACGCCTTTAAAGTTTTTCATAGTTATAGACTTCGTAACTGAACCAAAATACATAAACCCAAGTCGTGCAAAATCTTCTAAACCAATAATATATAGTAAATACACTAAAATTTGTTATTATAAAAATTACAAATTTCCTTTTAGCGAATTCAAAGATGAGGAACCAGATAGTAAACTACCCTAGAACCCACAAAAAGCTTTTGAAAATTGCGGCTTATGATGAAACAAAAAATTAGTTAGGTACACAATAAATAAGAAGTTGTTACAAATTATTTCGAATATATTTTGCGGTTATAACAAATAGTTCTCTACTAATATTATCTGCCGTAAAATAAACATAATTGGGTTGTTTTATTTTTTTCCATTTTGGTTTGATTTTTCAGCAGATTAACAAAATGATATAAAATGTATATATTATTGTATTATTGCAAACATATTACTAGACAGTAATGTGTGGGTGTAAAATATTAATAGTAAGTACTTTTGAAATAGTTTTTCATACATGTATATTTACATATATTAAATTCTTTGATATTTGAAAGCTTAATGGATAGACAAATTCTGGTCCTGTGCATCGATAGAAAAAAGTGGGAAACAAATAGTTTTAATCGTTGTTCAAGTATTTTATGTTACAAAATTTGCACATTTAGCCATTGAATATTCTTAGCGGTATGTTTTCTTAGGCGGAATTTGGAATGTTTTCATCTAAGCTAAAAAGCTTTATCTTCCAATTTATAGTAAGCTATTGACAGAAGAAAGCAAACAGAAGTTAGCTGGAAAGCAATGCATATTGTGGTGCATTGTTCTATTTAAAATATTTTGCATGTTTATTTTACACACCCAAATTGTGAGGTGTAATCTGCCAAATTCATCAATTGTTCTCAGATTCTTGCTTTTGACATGCACGTAAAGCCCATATAAGTGCAAATTATGTTGGTTAAAACTGCTGGGCTTACGCTTGGTGGGAACTGAAAGATTCTCTCTCGGAAGTTAACTGCCTGGTTAATTCCTCAACTGCGAACGAAATGTTTTCGACAGTGAAAGATCTTAATTTTACCTAACAATTATTTAGTAAAACATTAGCTGTCTTTATTCTTTTCGTCATATTCAAAGATATAAGATTTACTTGCGCGCCTGTGTCTAACAACTATCCAAGTTGTATACTTGAGTAAATAAAATTACAAACCCATTTTAAAACATAAGGAAAGGCTACAGTCCGCTTGGGGCGAACAGTATGATGCCCTATCCTTATCCCTATGTACCCCAAAGAAAATAAGCATTAGGAAGATGATGGATAGCATTTTATTTCATTCTATGAAATTTATAGAAAAAAAATAATTTTTTTCAAAAAACGCCCCCAAAAAGTGGGCGTAGCCAAAAACTTTGTATAAGCGATATATTGAGAAAAATATTGGCATAATATATTGTTAAACATTTTTTTTCGATTTCTATGAAAATTTTCGAAGAAAACAGCATTTTAGTGAAAAACGCCCACAAAAAGTAGGCGTGGCAAAAAACTTTATATGACAAATTAATAAAGGCGGACAGTATCTACATATCTTGTGAAGGTTGTACAACTTTATCTCTCTAACTTAAGTCTTAAAACGGTTTTTTCTAAATTGTGGGCGTATTTTGAAAATTTTAACACTTTGTCATTTCGGAACCCTAGGGAGTATATGTTCCAAATTTCAGCTTCCTAGCATAATATTAAAGGCCTCAAAAGTTGATACGGACGGACATTCCTAAATAGTCTTAGATTTTGGTCCTGATCATAAATATATATACTTTTAGGGGTCTGCGACGAATATTAAGGGGTGTTACAAACTATTTGTCAAAATTAATATACCCTTAGGATAGGGTATAGTTAGAAAAGTTGGAGAAATTTTATGGCAGTCTACTTTAATTTTTCAAACTTGGTTGTGTGATGGTGTTTGGGGCTGGAATCGTCTTCTCCTGGTCGATGGAGTGAATCCTAAACTAGGATGGAGTACAAACCCAACTTATTGAAATCACGTTCCGAAGACGAAAACATAAGGAAAGGCTACAGTCCGCTTGGGGCGAACAGTATGATACCCTATCCTTATCCCTATGTACCCCAAAGAAAAAAAGCATTAGGAAGATGATGGATAGCATTTTATTTCATTCTATGAAATTTATAGAAAAAAAATTTTTTTTTCAAAAAACGCCCCCAAAAAGTGGGCGTGGCCAAAAACTTTGTATGGGCGATATATTGAGAAAAATATTGGCATAATATATTGTTAAACATTTTTTTTCGATTTCTATGAAAATTTTCGAAGAAAACAGCATTTTAGTGAAAAACGCCCACAAAAAGTAGGCGTGGCAAAAAACTTTATATGACAGACTTATAAAGGGGGGCAGAGCCTACATATCTTGTGAATGTTCTAACACTCTATCTCTCTAACTTTAGCCCTAAAACGGTTTTTTCTAAATTGTGGGCGTGGCAGTGGGCGGATTCAAGAACTTTTAACACTTTACCATTTCGGAACCCTAGGGAGTATATGTTCCAAATTTCAGCTTCCTAGCATAATTTTAAAGGCCTCAAAAGTTGATACGGACGGACGGACGGACGGACGGACATTGCTAAATAGTCTTAGATTTTGGTCCTGATCATAAATATATATACTTTTAGGGGTCTGCGACGAATATTAAGGGGTGTTACAAACTATGTGTCAAAATTAATATACCCTTAGGATAGGGTATAAAAAAACTCAAGTGGTCGCCACAACGTTTAATGAAACCATAGGAAGTGCTTTATTAGACTTGAAGTTGTGTGGGGTTTGCCAACTATGACCGAGGAAGAAAAATGTAATAGATGTACTAGAAGAGTACGGCTTTCTTCATTGCTCATAGATGGCATTAACAAATGGTATTCACAATTCTGGGCTTTTCTTCGCATCTTACAATGTTTTCCGATGGGACATACATACTGATCTCAGCAAAACCACGGCGGAAGGCGGCATTTTATTCGCAGTCAAATATCATCTACTCACGGTGCCGGTGCATACCGCTATTGCTCAGTATAAAGAGTTCACATGCATCAAATTATATTTTCCAAAGAAAAATTTTTACATAGTGACCACGTATATTGTACTTGACCGTCATATTGACGTTTATTTTGATGCCTATAAGTTTATCAATTATATTAACGGGTTGTTAGAATATACCGACGATGTTCTGGGACTACGTGACCTAAACCGACCTAAAATTAATTGGACGAGAAGTTTGAATACACACACAATGGTGCCTACCGAAAAAATGTTATATGTATAAGTGATAGGAGAGGTGGCTAAACTGTAATTTTAATGAGGATGTTAATCCAACATGCAGTTTTTTAAAAATGTGGGTATAGAACGTCAGCTAAGAAATGGTAATTTTGCGTGTATTTTCCTGCGGAATTTGCAACAGCGATAGAAGATCGGCTTATATTAAATAGTTTACAAGCAACCTTACTATTAAAAAAACCGGTGGGCTGGATGGTATTAAAAATATTGACTTAAAATAATTACCTAGAATTGGACATAAATTTGTATCCTTTGTAATAAATGCGTGCCTAAAAACCCAGTATTTTCCATATGCCTGGAAAGAAAGTTCATTTAAAGTCATTGTTCCTGATAACTTGTTCAATGATATGGTTTCACTGAGTTTCTGGCCAAAACATACCGTTGGTCATGAGTGTAGATGGGAACGTAAGTTACCTATTACTGCCGGTCTTCAAGATGATAATGCTGTTCAAATTTCAAAATAACTAAGAAGCAGTAACACGTTTCCGCGAAGCCTGTTCCACCAAACAACGGATGTGTATGAGAGTAGCGGTCTAATCATGGCCGTATAGATCCAAAGGTCCCGTTTCGGAGACAGGCCCTATGTCTTACCAAAAGCGCCTTTATACTGCCAGAAAGTCGACAGCGCTTTATCGGTTTTCGATTCGACATGTTTGGACCATAGAAGTTTTTTATCGAGGATTACACTCACAATCAGATATTTAACTTCATCGGATATAGGGATGGTGACACCTTTAAGAACGAGATGGGACAGACCAGTGACGATTCTCCTTCTCGTAAAGACAACAAACATGGTTTGAAGTGGATTCACTGAAAACCCATTACTAGTGCACCAGACATCGATCAAATCCAGGGATCTCTGCGCTAAAGAGTAGACAGCCGACAGAAAGAACGGCGACATCATCCGCATAAGCTTGAGTGTAGCTTCCAGGAAAATTTAGAGCCGTAAGCAGAGAGTCTACCACCATACACCATAGGAGGGGAGACAGAACACCACCTTGAGGGCAGCCCCTATTTACCCCTGTTATGACGCACTTGCCACAATCTGCATCCGCTACCAACGTCCTGTACATTAGCATTGCTTTAATCCACAATACCAAAGTTTCATCTACACCATGCTGTCTGGCAGAGTTACACATACTGTTAAAGGTCGCATTATCAAAAGCACCCACAATATCGACGAAAATGCCCAACGCGTACTCCTTCCGGTCAAGAGCACTATCAATCCTACCAACAAGGTCTTGAAGCGCAGTCTCGCAGAGATTTCCGCGCTGATAGGCATGTTGCATCTCAGAGAGAGGATGTGATCGAAGAGCAACTTTGCGCACATGCAGCTCAACCAGTCTTTCCAAACTTTTCAGTAAGGAGGAAGACAGACTTATTGGTCTAAAGCTTTTGGCTAGAGTATAGTCAGACTTACCAATTTTTGGTATGAAAACCACTTTAACCATTCGCCATGGGAAGGTACATATATAGGCTAAGGCCAAGCTCGCGGTGAAAATTCTTTTTAACATTGGCAAATTTGACATATTCGATAGCATCATTAGTCACAACTCCCGATGCAAAATACCAGCTGTGCCGCGTGGTATTAGTCGGATCAAATGTAGCCACCGTTTGGCTGAAGAACACGTAGTAACCTGATTTCCATTAAAGTGAGTCTCAAGTAGAAGACTGAAAGTCTCCGCCTTTGTCTCAGTGTACGTGCCATCACGTTCGACCTCTTCACAAAACTTTTTATATGAGTCATTTTCCGAGTAAGCGAATAAGTCTCTAAAAAACTTTTTGTTTCGATCGATAAAGATTCCAGTCTTCCACTAAGTTGGTTTTTAAATACCGATTTAGTAGCTTCCTAGTTTCTTTACGAAGACACTGCAGTTCGGAGTTCCAACAGGGTACCGATTTTCTGCGGGGGGTTAGAAACAGGGCACGAAAGTTCAAAGCAGCAGGTGAGGACGTTGTTCAGATCATGAGCAGACCTCTCCACTCCCTGTGTTGATCTAAGTTTGAGTGAAACTTTGACAGAGTTGGCAAGCTCCTTTCTAAACCTGGACGGTTCGTTTTTCTCGGATTTCTCCTCTCTTGCGAAGGTGAAAGTTCGCAGTAGATTTGAAATTCGATGTATCTGCGATCATCGAAAAGCATTCGCTTTCCCAATGCGAATTGCTAAAGAGGAGACAGCAGCATCCTTGTTGGAATGCTTCTTAACTCGCACTCTAGCTCTTTTGCGATTAACATATGATTTTTTAGACGTACACCTACCATCAGAGCCATCCGCGTCCACAAAGTTCTGTCCACTAGTGCTGCACCCAGTATTGGTCACAATACCAGCATCATCCATTACCAGTGCACGGGCAGCACCAGCAATAGGTGCACTTCCTTAACTCATACTCAAGGGTGAGTCCACTACAACCAATTTCCGTCCATCAATGCTACTACCTTTGCTGGTAGAAGCACCGACTTCATTTGGAGACAGGACGTGGGCAGACACTGGAGCTTGAGGAGGGTTGTATCCCTTTACGAGCTTGGGTCGCTTCTTCTTGTTTATCGGTTCTGATGAAAGGGTCAGCTCAATTTCCATTGGTGAGACTTCCACCGACCTATCCCGTTTCATAGACGCAACCGAAGAGCCGACTGGAGTGCTTGCGCCTTCAGCCTGTGGAGCTTCCTTGCGCCGATGATCGCTCAGCTGCTTCCTTTTCCTCTTTCGCTGACCCTTAGTGAGGTGCACCTCAAAGCCAGCCACTTCAGGAGCCCATTCAACCGCAGAGTTATCACGGGTCAAGCTGTCAGCGGCGGTGCAGTGGGTAGCAACCTTACTCATGCTCAGTTTGCCCAAAGAGTCGGACATAGAGCCCCAAGAGTCGCTTATGGGTTCAATGAATGTTGGGGCTTCCAGAATCCGAGCCCCAGCCGCAGTCGAAAAGACCGAGGATGGATTTTGGCTGTTGCCAGTACCACCTGGAGTATTAACATCCTTAAGGTTGTTCATTCATCAATATTTTGAGTTTTAACTACTACTCCTGTAGGTTAGAGTACACTAACAGATTATTTTGCAGTGGATAGGTTAAAAACCGTTGCCTCCAACACATCCACCTTTATCCGGGCTTGGGACCGGCATGCTACTGGCGTAACAAGGCGGACAAGGTGTTACGGAGTTAAAGGCAGCCCACTTTAATTCCGTAAACATTAAAATGCAATGGTTGCAGCCAAGCTCAAGATAGCGGGCCTCTCTATTATATCAAACGGAAGTTCTTCTGTTTTTTTTTCATCCTCTCCGTGAGTTCACTTTTCTCCTGGTGACAGAAAAGCACGGTGAACAAGTTACACTACAACATTTGGTGGCAGCGGTGGGATACCCAAAAGAGGACCCAACTACCAATCAAAACAAGACTAAAAGATTTTGACGCGTGCTACACCAGTAAAACACGTAAAAAAAATTAAAAATTGTTAAGTGAACCAAAAAGTGATAGAGTCTCTGGGACTGACACCAGAAACAGTGTGTAGTGTCATGATCATACAACAGTGAGCCTGAGGCCCGAGAGCAGCAATTCAACGCAACACGACAAAAGCAGCAGCAGCGACAAATTACTCAAGTTAAGGTATTAAAAAAAAGGATACATTTTATACATATAAATTGTTTACAACCATATACAATTGCAAAAGTCCACACCCACACACATCCTTACCCTTCTAATAATTCACGTAACAATAATTACGGCAATAATCAAAGGCGGCAGGTGAATTATCACCACGTTCCGCGTGCAAGTAATCAGCACGTAACGGGAAACGATCACAGTCAGGGGGAAGACAACGGCTTTTCCTCCCGACAGATGATCCAAGCCGAAGTTCATCAGGATATGAAACAAAATTAGTTGCATCCATTTCAATTGAACTCTTACCCAACAAAAACCTAAGTAATAGTACTAGCAACATGATTATCTCTACTATGAACGGAGGCAAAATCGGATCGGGAAATGATATAATAGCAATTGAGCATCCATTCCATATCCTCAACGGAAATACAAACTTTAATGTTTATGGAATCATTGATAACGATTTCCCTAGAAAATATTCATGTGTAGTCAACTATCACCAGAATGCACTCAAAATATACCCCTTCCTCCGAAATCATTCGACTGTCCAAATACGTAGCCTAGGAACAATACTTAATACTATTCCTAACCTAGAGCACACACAAACAACGAGAGACTTAGTAGTAAATAGCACTATACAATGTTACAATTCAATAGGCGAAAAAGTGCTGATGAAAAATCACACAAAACAAAACAATTTCTCCACTCTATGGAACGGACCTTACGAGGTAGTTGACTTCATTTCAGATGAGAATACACTCATCAAAATTAAAAATGTGATAACCCACGTGGATCTCGACGATCAAAAAGTGCATATAGTAGACCACCATAATACCCGTGGAACCTATATTAATAGAGAAAAACTTCCACCTTGTACCATAAGGGAGCTCCATTTCGGAGACATAATAAGTTTTGGGATAGTCGAAGAAGATTTCGAATTAAACTTCTGTCCCACATACGTATTAAAAGGCCCACTCCCACAACTCTATAACCCCATCACACACTCCACCACACCGAATCGAGTACGAAGTCAGCGACGACGACACATCATGCTACGAATCCTAGCAATTAGTTTATATAAAAAAAGAGAGAATAAATGTACCTATACCTACTTAATTCAAGAAAACTTTTTTTGGTTCGCTTTACAAACCTACGACACACACTTAACCACATCGAATCGAATACTGTAAATATAAACTGTAAACATATAACCCTTTACAGATGACACCAATTTTTCTCTTTTCACTGATTGGGCTATCGCTCACCTGCGGAAAAATTCAAGTCACTCACATCAATAACAAAGCGGGAGTATACTCCCGCCGAACTATACTTCAGTGAATGGAAACTAATCGTCTACTATGAACTAGCGCAACTCACGAAAGCTCTTAATCATGCTACTAATTACGTGGTGGAAATCAACGAGGTGTGCCACCTATTACAAGGAAACATTAACTTCGGCATAATTTGTGATGGTGCAATAAGCGAAATTAACCACTTATTAATGAACCTCCAAAGCAAATCTATTCTCCTAGGCACACAAAAGCGATAATCATTATAGTCGGTACATTAACCAGATCCTTGTTTGGTACCTTGAACGAAGACGATGCAAAACACTACGACAAACAAATAGAGAAAATCAAGAAAAACGAAAACCATTTACTTGATCTTATGATAAACCAAACATTTATAATGGAAACTACGAAAAATATTTATAAAAAATATATATTTTATAAAAAAACGTAGAAGACAATAAATGCAAAAATAGCAAACATAAAAGGAGTGATAACTAATCTAATGAAACTGACTCAAGATCAAAATACATTTACTGAAATAGAATATTTAACGTCACTAATAACCTTAATCATAATCAGATACCAGAACACAATCGACGATATTCTCGACTTAGCTACAGACGTCAAACATGAGAAACCCCACCCAGCCATAGTAACGGGTCAACTGAAATATGCACTAAGGACTATCAGACAACAAATTCCAAACGGTCTAAGACTACACATCCACTCTTTGACACCGACACAACATGCGTGATAAAACGGGCAAACTTAACAACCATATAGATACAATCACACCACACCACATAAATGGCTATTTTCATCCATGGAAACATGCATTGCTAACGAAATCTGTCTTCAGGGATCAGCAATAATAGAATTATCCGGTAATTGCTACCTCAAATCAAAAGATTTTACTTTATACGCGACAATGAATATGAATGAACTTTTTTATTCCTCCCTTAAATATTTCAAAATTCCTAACTAACTCCTCCATCAATTTCCTAAATTCACCGAAAAAACAACAATTGTAAGATTTTCAAGCCAAAATGAGCTAGAACTTGTTTCCCAAAAAATAAACGAGCTAAAGAATGAAGAATCAAGACCACTTACTTCTTTGGGAAAAACCTTGTTCACCACTATATTTTAATTTACGGAATAATAGTAACAATATTGATCCTTGTATTCTTTAGAAAATACAAGTCTTGCAAACTAAGACATAGGTCAAAAGAAAACAATAAAAATAGGTCCAGCAATAAAACAACTAGGGACACCCCTACTTTCATTTTAGCCTAAAAAAGAGAGATAAATCCATTAATAAATTTATATTATATCGTAGTACCACAAAAAGGAAAGCCAAAATTGTATAATTGTTAGAAAATAAGAATCAAACTAAAACTGTAAAAAACAAAAAAAAAACCTTGCATAATTAATGAAAAAAAATGTTTATCAATAATAAATATTTTATATATGCAATATCTAATAATGTAAAATTACTTTTTAAAAACTGTATTAATTGTTAATTTTGGAAAAGGAAAATGTATTTTACTTAAGTAATCATTTGAAAAGAAAAAATATATGTAAACAAAAAAGTAATTGTTGAGTAATAACTTTAAAATAATATACATGAAACCCATTCTATAAAGTTTTGTTATACCAAATAGAAAATAAGTAAACTGACCTGTACCTTTACACCCACTACGACTTCTCTTCCAGATAATAATTTTCTTTTTTAGGGTGATGGGATGTAGTATCTACGCTACATACCCCACAGTATTCCATTAGATCTCTGTTTTCCCACACAACTCCTTTTATAGCAACACCTATTATGCTATCTTTACCATAAACTCTATCTTCAGTAATCCAATATGTCATGCGTCTACATAAAAAACCAAAAAAATGTGTCGGCACTGGTTCACTATCACAGCAACATACATACAATACCTATCAGATACACTCATATGAAATAATACGAGTATCATTGTATCATGTGTCGGAACTGGTTCACTATCACACGCAACATACATACAATACCTATCAGATACACTCATATGAAATAATACGAGTATCATTGTATCATTGAAGGTAACATATGGCAACTGCCGGTAACGCAAAATGGGTTATGCCGTAATGCTGATAACGCATTTGACTCACTTTGGGTGCCAATGACACATTGATGGTAGTGCATATTCTTTGGATATTGTTGCGACACTATGATTACGAAAATAGGATCAATCACTGATCCTAAGTGATTGGAGGGGAATCAAACTAAACAAAAATCGGTATAAAAAGAAGTGGTTGAAAAGGTCAGGCAGAGAGTTGTTAAACGAATTCAAGACAGCGGGCCTTTCTATTATATCAAACGGAAGTTCTTAAGTTAAGTCTGGTTCCTTACTCCCTGAAGAACTTAAGACTTTAGAGCTTACTGCTGTTAAATAAACTTTAAGTAATTGTTCCTGCGTTTGTGTTATTGGTATTGACATCCTCTCTGGGTCATCTGCATCCGTTTATGAAAAATACTCTTGTGCTCTAGTTCAGATTGCTGATTTGATCGGTTGTCACATATTGTTTATATTTGGTAAATATAATTTAACCAACACATACTGGTTTATGGATCCGGAATATCCCTCACGTTATAATCCAACACAACTTGGAGCCTTACATGGAAAGTTATTTATAGAAAAGGTATTAAGTGCAGAGCTTTATCAAATTAACGGAATTTGTAATGAAAACCAGCGCTTTCTTGAGCTCATATATAGTGACTGTCCTGATATATGTAGTGTTTACAAGAGTTCCTCACCATAGTGCAATATATTGTGCAATAATTATTGACCTTAAAAAGACTGAAACTAAATCTAAATTGACAACTGAATACATGCTTGATTTTAAAAAAATTTACCATAAATGACTTGAACATTTTTTTCCATCTTATACTTGGACAAACACTTTAAACTAAAATGATCTTAATAAAAGTGTACATAATTTTAATAACTATTTGTACAAATGTATTAGTTACTGCGTGTCGTTAATAACGAAATGTTATTTTCCTAAATCAAATATTTAGATTAAATATTTATTATAAACTGACCGCAGACATAATTTAAAAATTCATTTAAAACATTCTTATGAGGTACATTGTAGACGACTACCGCAATGGCCTGGATACAAACTTTCCTATGTTCTTCACGTTATTGGACTTCTCGAAAGCATTCGACATGGTGGATCACTCTGTCATCTGTATGAAGTTGCAGTACAAGTTTGGATTTTGACTCTGGCAGTTAAACTCTTGCAGTCATACTTCACAAACTATAAGCTGTAATCTTACCATGGAACTATTCTTTATAATAATAATACTAATAAGATGAAATATATAATATATTTGGTGACTTCTTCCAATCAACATACTCCAGCCCTGAATTATTGACACCTAATAATATTTCCTCCAAAATAAAACAAAACTGTGATATTTCGACACTTATGCTACATTTCTAACAAAAGATAAACCGAGATTAACGGCAAAAGATTAACAATAAATCTCTACACGTTTTCACCAATGAAAACGGAGATTAAAATAGCGTTTTCTCTCAATCCGTACTCTGGCTCTCAAATTTGGGCACAAAATGTCCAATATCTGGTTGTCAAATTTTTTTCTCGCTCTCAGCAACCAACTTTACTTTTGATATGTCCAGGTACGGTAAATTTGTATTGAGTGTGTTCACAAGCCGATTCTTACATGCAAACACAGTTTCTTTCAATATTATATTGTATACCCTATCCTAAGGGTATTTGACACATAGTTTGTAACACCTCCTAATATTCGTCGTAGACCCATTAAAGCATATATATTTATGATCGGCACCAAATCCGAAGACTATTTAGCAATGTCCGTCCGTCCGTCCGTACGCAATTTTTAGGCCTTTAAAATTAAGCTAGGAAATGGTTAAGTGTAAACAATTTTTTAATAAGCCCACTGCCACGCCCACAATTTAGAAAAAACAGTTTTCAAGCTAAAGTCAGAGAGATAGAGTGTTACAACCTTCACAAGATATGTAGGCACTGCCCCCTTTATAAGTTTTTCATATAAAGTTTTTTGTCAAGCCTACTTTGTGTGGGCGTTTTTCACTTAAATGCTGTATTCTTCGAAAATTAACAAGATATTTAGCCAATATTTTTTCCAACATATCGCCCATACAAAGTTTTTAGCCACGCAAACTTTTTTGAGGCGTTTTTTCAAAAAATCATTTTATTCTTAATGCTTCTTTCTTTGGGCATATAGGGATATGGATAGTGATACCTGTTCGCGCCAAGTTCTCTTATTTTAATTTATTTATTTCTTAAATTATTTATTTGTTAATATATCCATTTGTTAATTTATACTTTTTTTTAATTTATTTATCCCTTAATTTATTTCTTAATTATTAATTTAGTCATAAAAATATTAACGTTTATTTTTTCAATTTACTTATTTAAAATTTCTAAATAATTTTATTGCTATACATTTTCTTGTATTATATTATTATATTTATTTTTATAATACATCACAAGCAAAACACTACATTCTTGAAGTGTAGTGTAAAGTGAAGTGTAAGCGATACTGAGATCACTTTATTGTTTGTTGCGCGACTAAGCTTCATCTACCGATCTTCATCTTACAGACTACTTCAAATAAACACAAATTTAATTAATTTAAAGTTAATGAATAGATGGAGTTTTCAAAGTATGTATAATTAAAGGAAAGATCAATGCTGGTGTATTAAGATGATAATTAAGAATATCGCGAATAAACATGACGGAAGTTGCATGCGTTATGTTTCAGGGTTTGCAGGCGAACTAAATTGCACCTTCTGCCATAATGCTTGTCAAACATATTTAATATACGAACCTCGTATATTAAATATGTTTGAACTTTTTCGAATCTAAGTTCGGCGAATCCCAAATTACAGAACAATATTCTAAATTATTTCTGACTTATGAGCAATATATAATTCTGAGGCTATTTATGTTTAGAAAGTCTTTACTACTACGTTTAAGGAAACTTAACAGTGAATTAGACTTGGCAATGCCATAATCATTATACAAAAAGAAGCTTAACATATTGTCAAATATGACACCAAGATCTTTCTTTATTTATGCTGAAAAAACCTAACATTTAGAATTACATTCTATTAATATCTGGTTGAAAACGAATGCAATCAGTTACATTTTATATCCGAGAAAATAATTTCAAATTATCCGCGAAAGCAAAACCTTACAAAATTTAAATATTTCATGAACATCATTTACAAATAATAACCCGATAACCCGAGAAATCAAACCATCGACCATTTGCCTTCTAAGCGGTGATTTTTTAAGCGTATTTTTTTTAAAATCGAATAAAACACGCAAATTTGCATCAAATATAACGGGTGATCCAAGTAGAGATACTTTTTTCAATAGCCTTTTTTAACAGATCACGTGTGAGTCGTGTCATGCTGTCATGTTATTTTTGTTTAGTATTGTTTGGCATTTCATAATGGAAAGACTTACGCGTCGACAACGTTTACAAATTGTTCAACTTTATTATGAAAATTCACGTTCTGTGAGGAATGTGTTTCGTGCACTTAGCTCAACTTATGGTCAACATAATCGGCCTACTGAGCGTACTATTCGCAACACCATCACCCTTGAGACCCAGCATTCATTATTGGATAATATTCGACCGAATAGACCACGTCCAGCACGCTGTGAAGAAAATATAGCGGCCGTAGCTGAGAGTGTACACGAAAACCGTAGAGTCGATTCGGCGCCGTTCGCAGCAACTCGGACTGACGTATGGAACGACTTGGCGCATTTTACGTCAAGATCTTAAATTGAAAGCGTACAAAATACAGCTTGTGCAATAACTGAAGCCGCTCGACCTTCCCAAGCGACAACGCTTCGCTCCATTGGCTCTTGAAAAGTTCCAAGAAGATCCGACGTTTTCGAGGTTTGGTGTGGTTTGTCGGCCGGTGGAATCATCGGTCCATATTTCTTTAAAAATTATGCTGGTGCGAACGTAACCGTCAATGGCGACCGTTATCGTGCCATGATAACCGACTATTTGTGCCTGAAATTGAAGCTCGTGATCTCGGCGACATTTGGTTTCAGCAAGACGGCGCCACTTCCCGGACTTATGAGAGAACATTTCGGTGAGCACATAATTTCACGTTTTGGGCCGGTCGATTGGCCACCAAGATCGTGTGATATCACACCGTTAAACTTTTTTCATGTGGGGATATGTAAAGTCAAAAGCTTATGCCGACAAACCCGCTTCGATTCAGGCCTTGGAGGAGAACATCGCGCGTGTCATTCGCCAGTTACCAGTCGAAATGCTCGAACGAGTGATCGAAAATTGGACTCAACGGATGGACCATCTGCGACGTAGCAACGGCCAACATTTGATAGACATAATCTTCAAAAAATAAATGCCAAAGAATGTTTTTTCAAATGATAATAAACATTCTCCATTAAATTTGAATTTTCTGTGGTTTTTTCTTTAAAAAAGTAGGGAACCTCGAAATGGGTCACCCTTTACAACTCACAGAGCCATTTGGAGAGATATGCTGTTCACCAAATTCATCCTTCAACATTACCATTGTTTTACCAGCTGTGTGGCATGCGGCACCATCTTGATGAAACCACATGTCAACTAAGTTCAACTGAGACAACTATCGTAACGTTTTCCACGGTCGTCTTTGAAGAAAATTGGACCGATGATGACACCAGCCCATAAACCACACCAAACTGTAGTTTTTTCGGGATGTTGTCGATAATTCTTGTATGGCATGTGGCTGTTCACTGGACACTGGGGACTAGACATGAGAAACTACACCGAGGAAGATACGCGCTAGGAGCTAAAGACTCTAAACGACAAGCGACAACAAAATCCGATGAGAGGAACGAACGAGTGGTACGAGAGCCGATGAGCGATAACGAAGAAGGCAGGACAAATAAGAGAAACACGAGTACAGCGGCAGAAGGAGTGGATAGCCTGCAGACACTAATAAGAGAGCTGAGATTGCTGAAAATCCAACTAAGTAATACCTTAGCGATGCGTGATGAACGACCTTCTAGAAGGCATTCGATGATTAAGATAGGGGGACATGGAAACAGAGGGAACCAAGCCGGGGTACAACTATTCCTTCGCCAAGGAGTCCTTGGAGGAGTTTACCGGGGGCAAGTCTGAGGAACCTCCGCAGATGGTGACAAACAGATTGAGGGGAAAGGCCCTCCGCTGGTACCACACCGAGACGGACAGTATCGGCGGACGACATGCTACGACCCCTAAAGTCCCTCTTCAGGAAGACAATGAGAAATCTGAAGCTCCGTCGGCAATTCGAGGCAAGAAAGTGGGCACCGGTAGAGAAATTCAGGAACTACTTCCACGAGAAAGTTATTTTGGCCAACGAAGTAAACTTGGCCCAGGAGGAAATAATTGAGTGTATCTTCAAGGGAATCTTAAACGCACACACTTGCTGGAAGCGTTTTCCTGCATCGAACTGCACAAAAACGTAAGACAGAGGCAGTAAGATACAATAATGTGAGGATGAGGGAAGAGAAATTTAGATGAGGACGAGCGCAAATCAGAAACAGATAAGATGCTACAATTGCAACGGCAGACGACATCATGCTAACGAGTGTAGGAAGCCGGAGAGAGCCTTCCATGTCTGCGCGGAAATTGCGCGCGGAAAAAAAACAAAGAATATAAAGATAACAATAAAATATTTGTTGGTATCAATAAATGTCGATTAAAAACAAAGAGAAAGGCTACAGTCCACTTTGGGCGAACAGTGTGATACCCTATCCTAACATGCCCCAAAGGAAAAAGCATTAAGAAGATGACGGATAATATTTTATTTCATTCTATTAAATTTTAAAAAATATATATATTTATTTGAAAAAACGCCCCCAAAAATAATTTTAAGCACAACAAGATAGGTACCGGGTTTCCCCAAGCCAGCGGGCAGGTGGAACGCATAAACTGAAGCCTGGGCCCTATGACCACGAAGATGGCAAGCCTCTAGAAGTTTAGAGGATATATTGCTGGACGTTGAATACGTGATAAATAATACTGGTTTTTGAAGCCTGGGAGTAGCTCCCTCTGAGTAATCAGACAGAGGGCTATTATGATCGACACTTTAAAAGAGAGTCTGGAGGAAATAATCAGGTTGAGGGTAAATTCGGATTTGAGTGTTAAAAGGTCAGAAGCAGCGAAAAAACAAAGATAATGCAAGAGTACAATGCACGGAGATACGATGAGAGACGAAAAGCCATGGTTAAGAATTTCGTGAGCATACCGGGCGCTTCGAAGAAATTGGTGCTAAAGTTTACGGGGCCATACAGAGTAAAATGTGTTATAGGAAACGCCAGGTAATAGCTTACTGACATAGAACATTTTCAGATAAGCCAGATACCGTACAAAGGGACATGGGAAGCCACGAATATGAGACCATACGTTAAAGGGCGTCCGACGAGGGTACAGTCAGAAGAGAGTCATCGTGGGGGAAATTGACGAGTCAAAACATTGACGCGAATATGAGAGAATACCAGACGAGAGCTAAAACGAAGATAAGTAATGCGAGTGCGAGAGAATATCAAACCAGAGGCTTATACGAAAAGGAGTGCAAACCCTACGCGGGAACAAACCATGTATTATTAATCATGTGGTATATACCAACCGATGGACCCATAGTCTAAGTATACATTAAGTAAACTCATACTACTAACATACCATAAGCATGCATGTACTAATAATCGTTTTAATAGTCGTGGAAATAAAGATGCAGTTGTTGTTCAGACTTAAAACGAAGCGGTTTAATAAAATGTATATCTGATTTAAATCATAATGTGGTATATGGGCCAGATGGTGTTCCTTCTATTGTGCTTAAAAAGTGCGTCAATCTTCTGTCGCATCCACTGTTTTTAATCGTTGAGTGTTCCCGTACTAATTTCCTGTTGTTTGGGAAATATCATTATAATACCTCTCCATAAGAAGGGTAGAAAAAGTGACATAGAAAACTATAGTCATTGAAGTGTCCTGACAGATTTTAGCAAAGCCTTTGATAAGTTGTCGCACGATATTCTTTTTTCAAAAATGTCAAGAATGGGTTTCGCCCATAAATTTTTGCTGTAGCTTGAGTCAATAGATGTTACTCTGTTTGGGATAGTGGTCATTCTTCCAGTTATTTTAGTTATTTTACTGTTAATTCAGGGGAAAATCAAGGAAGTCATTAAGCCCCTATCCTAAGGGTATATTAATTTTGACACATAGTTTTTAGCACCCCTAAATATTGGTTGTAGACCCATATAAGTACATACATTTATGATCAGGACCAAAACCTAAGACTATTTAGCAATGTAGCTGAGGTCTTACTGGTCCCAAAGCCGGGAAAATCCCCATATGACAAGAAATCGTATAGACCAATACCTCTCTTACCAATTACGTCAAAAATATTTGAAAAATTTCTACTACAACGGTTACATCCGATTATTGAGGAGCGCCGATTAATTCCTGATCACCAACAGGCTTGCGGTGCAAAATCTGATTTTGCCATACTGAATATTATTCCCGATATTTTGCGATATTTAATAAAGAAAAAACATATTACAAAATTATATAAAATGTCGAATCCCTGAATATTTTCCTCAAAAATGTATTGAACCTATTTATTTTCTTGTTTATTCTTGGCACATTCCAAAGAGATAGCCAGCATTAAAATCAACATATATAGGGTCCGCCATCTAACGTTTTTTTTCAGCTACTGCTTATTTCGCGAATGGTAACACTTAGCTCATGTCTGATTTGACAGATAATTAGTTTTATTCTTCAGCTGAACGAATATGGTTGTATATACGCTTGAACAACGAACAACAACAAGGAGTGGCCGTTAGAGTCAATGGCGATCGTTATCGGGCCATGTTGAACGAATTTTTGTTCACAAAAATTGAAGAGGAGGAAATTGACAACATTTGGTTTCAACAGGACGGCGCTATGTGCCACACAGCCGAAGCTACACAAGAAAAAAAAACAAGTTAAAGAAAAGTCGTATATATGGTCCGCCAAATAACCTTTTTTTTTAAATGCTATAAAAAAAAACTACCGAATACTTTCTCAAATTTCTTTTTTTATTTGAAAGTACAATCCTTCCGGTTAATAATGGAAAATAATTTCATTCAAATGGCTGCCTCGGCTGGCCATTCCAGTATGCCTACACTATCGGTCCAATTTTTAAGCACATTATCGATTGTGTGCAGCTGTATTTCACCAATGGCTTCACGAATATTGTCCCTTAAAGCGTCAATTGTCTCTGGGATATCGGCGTAACACTTGTCTTTTACGGCACTCTACAAAATAGTCCAACGGTGTCAAATCGCAGCTCCGCGGTGGCCAAACGACATCAGCTCTGCGGCTGATAAAGCTGTCTTTAAAAACAGGGCGCAAAACATCGAGTGTAGCTTCGGCTGTGTGGAACGTAGCACCGTCCTGTTGAAACCAAATGTTGCCAATATCCTCCTCTAAAATTTTTGTGAACAAAAATTCGTTCAACATGGCCCGGTAACGATCGCCATTGACTGTAACGGCCACTCCTTGCTCATTTTCCAAGAAAAATGGCCCAATTATGCCTCTGGACTAAAATCCGCACCAAACAGTGACTCGTTTTGGCTATATTGGCTTTGCAATCTATGCGTGCGGGTTTTTTTACATACCCGCCAAGATCAAAATGAGCTTCATCTGAAAAGATGATTTTTTTAGCAAAATCGACATCTTCTCTATGTCGGAATATTTTTCAGCGTTGTTAAAGCATATACACAACTATATTCGTTAAGCGGAAGGATGAAACTAATTATCTGTCAAATCAGACATGAGGTAAGTGTTACCATTTGCGAAATAAGCACTAGTTTAAAAAAAAACGTTAAATGGCGGACTCTATATATGAACATAATAAATATTGTGTTAAAGGCTTAACTACGTTCGGCAGCGTATGCACTCCCCCTCGTGTTTCGAAACTGACTTAAGAACCTATTTTGACTTTCAAAAGTTCTAAGAAAGCATAAACATAAACAACAAGCCCATGAATGAAAGAAGCATTTGGATCAGAGTCAATTAAGGGTAAGGTAATTAGGTCAAGGTTTTTGTGTAAATGCATTAGTTTTTTTTCCGACTTATAATTTTTAATTGAATTTTTTAATTTATAAATACATTTAAAAAAAATTGTTTTTTTGTATCCTTTATATTTTGAATAATATACCTATGTATATTGTTTTGTTTTTTATTTTTGTGTGAATTTGAAATCAATTTTATCAGAAACAATAAACCTTCAAAAATCTAAGCATATTAATTTTACTTACAGATATGTAACTACGCTACCCATTTTCATAGACTTAGGCCCCAGTTATAGCTTTCATTGAAACGCATCATTGAAAATTTTGTTTTCCGATTTTAAGACGACTAAGCAAACAATATTAAGTGGTATCAAAATAAAGCTAATCACTAGAATTTTTCTACAAACAAAATTACTTTATTCTGATGTAACTTTTCTTTAAATCTGTTTTTATTATTTCACTGACAGAAATCGATTTCAATGAATAGCTGATATTCGTTTCTAAAATTTGGAACCCAATAGTTTCACTGATGTGTTCGATTCTCTTTCTTTTCTCAGCTGTCAATTTTGCTTTCAATGATCAACTCTAACCTTAAAATCTATGCAGTGGCCTTCCACTGACAGAAATTTTCCAATTATTGCTATAACCGACTTGTCAAAAATATGAAACAACTATTCCACTGATTTGTTCCAATGAGTGGAATTCCCTTAAGCAACAGACTGGCCTTCGCGGTCATTGTAATTCATATTCATATTTATATGCGATGAAGTGAGCCCCTAAGTATATGGTCACGCTCGTCAAACTTTTCAAATATGCGTTTATTAATATCCCTTTGTTCTTCCAGTCTAGCAAGAATTGCAGAAAAGACTTGTTCGACTTTGTCAGCCGCTGTATCGATTTGCTTATTAGCTTGGAACGCCGCTTCAGCGTATTTCTGTCTTTCTTCCTCTTTTGGGGTTGTCATTCTTTTTAATTCCAACGGGTAACATTTTTGTCTTTACTATATCGCGCCTGCTTTGAAGCTCTTTTGCTACTTCGCAACCGCGATAGTTTGCCGGATGACTTCCCTTACAGTTTATGCAGGCTGGTAAATGATGTCTTTTAAGACAGTAATCTATAGACAAATGTTTCCAGGCGCATTTATCGCAACGCGGTTATTTTTGACAATATGCGTTTGTGTGGGTATACTCTTGACAACGCTTGCATTGAGGGATGAGTCTAGTCGTCTTACGCATCGGTTCTATTTTAACTACGATGTTAAAGATACTTTTTATATTGTTAATTTGTTTAATGTCTTCTGACTTTTCGAAGCTTAGCTTGCCGTTGTCCGTTATTCAATAACGGAATGATATATATTTGAAAGATACAGATTTAGTACACCGGCTTCAACGGATAAAACCATCGCAATAAAATTTAACCGCGTGTTTTTGGATAGATAGGAAATAACATAGTTGTAGTATAAATTAATTTGACCGGAGGTGTTTTTAGTGAGTACAAATCTCACACTATTATAAGCACGTGCGGTCTGTCCTCATAGTGTCTTATAGAAGATTTCTCACCTACCCTTGGAAAAACAAAAAAAAAATATGGAAAGGCTTGAAGCGAGCATACCCGATGCGATGGGGTGATAATACCCTATCCATATCCCTATATGCCCCAAAGTAAAAAGCGTTAAGAAGATGATGGATTGTATTTTATTTCATTGTATTAAATTTAGAAAGAAAGAAAATAGTTTTAAAAAAAAACCCACTCAAAACGTGGGCGTGGCCAAATACTTTGCATCGGAGATATATTGGAAAAAATATTGGCTAAATATAACTGCAGCTTTATAACTGTTTTTTCTTTGTGGGCGTGGCAGTGGGCGTATTCAAGGGTTATTTGACCATGGCTATACCTTGGGGAAGAGTATCGTTCTTACGTGTTCCGTTCGGGCGCGCATCCCCGCAAATAATTTCTCAAAAACTTATGACTGATTTATTAGGGAGCTGTAAAAATACAGAGGTCTCGATAGGTGGCATATTAAATCAATGGCAGTGGAGTGCAAAACAAGAAGAATCCTTTGATGAACTTACGCCGAGTCTATCAAAAACACCTTTATTAAAATACTATGATCCAAATAGTCCAGAGAAGCTTCAAGTAGATGCCAGTCAATCTAGTGCAGGTGCCGTATTCGAAAAAAAAGACAGCAATTAGCTCAACAGATCGAAAGAGAAGCGCTTGCTATAAAATTTGCATGTGAAAAGTTTCCATCTGGAAACGATTTTTAAGACGCCTATACATAGCGCTCCTACACGGCTACAGAGAATCATGGTCCAAGTTCTTCAGTGTCAACCAAAGGCAGATGATATGAAGAAGAAGATGATGCAAAACGTCCACCAAGGTAATTTTGGCATTGAACGGACACTCAACAATGCACGAGAACAACTTTTTCGGATCATGATGACGTGACATGACCGATATCACGAAATTCGTTGAATCGTGCAGTATTTGTCAAAGCCAACAACTTTCTTAACCGAAACAGCCAATTATTATGGAAAGATTGCTGAGCTGCCCTGGGAGATAATTGCAGTAAATATATTTTATTTTAAATCGTAGGATTATCTTGTCTATCGGCGCATAGCTTTTCCGGTTACTTTGAATTTGTTCAGTTAAAGCAGTTGTCCAATGCAGAAGTCAAACTTCAACATAAACAGATTTTTGCAGTCCATGGTATACCGTTTATTTTGGAATCGGGCAATGGTTCTCAATTTGCCTCCAAAGAGTTTAAAGCATTTTACAAAAAAGGGGACATTACTCTTGCGGAGAAATTCGTCCAGGCAGCAATGTCTTAACTAGAGATGTGTCACAACGATCAATCCGTCTTTTATCTTGCACTAATCAACTACCGCAACATACCTCGAAGCAAGGAGTTGTTATCACCCAATCAAAGTATGATGAGCAGTAAAACTAGAACAACAATTCCATCCACCAAACAATTTGTTAAACTTAACGTTGTAAAAAACGAACCACAAGATTCTTATGCTGACAGAAGAAGTCACCAAAAACAACCATTTCAAATTGGTCAAAAAATTCGTATTCAGCAACCTAGTCAAAACTGGGTATCTGGAACGCTTTTAAGCCCAGCTAATGCACAACGATCATATATGTTACAAACCGACGATGGAACGACCTATCATAGTCATTTGCATAAGACGAGAGCCACCATTGTTCCAGAAATAGATGTCCTAGTCGATCCAACAGCTGATAAGACAACAACCATGAGCCCTGCAAGTCATGTTCAAGAGACTCCAACGAACATCTTAAAGTCTAATCCTTATATCACCAAGTTTGAAAGAAGTCCAGATATCGACATTGAAAAGGCTTTCAATACGCTTTAACATTATGGAGTTCTATTCAAGGGCATACGACTACACTTTCCTAATTGGCTCATTAAATTAATCTGTAGTCTCTAACGTTTCTGGTTTGTTGGAGTAGGCGAGCGACTTCACATATCCCCAAAGAAAATAATCCAATGGTGTCAAATCACACAAATGTGTGGCATGTAGCGCCGTCCTGTTGGAGCCACATCCCAACCACATTCATGCCATCCATTTCGGGAACAATATAGTCGGTTATCATGGCTCTATACCGGTCTCCATTAACGGTAACTGACTCTCCAGCATCATTTCGGAAGAAGTATGTAGTATATTCAACCCAAAATGAACCTCATCACCGAACAACATTTTGCGGTAAACTTCGCGAACTGAACCATTATTTTCGAAAAAAATTTGCACGATTTGCAAGGGTTGTTCATCTGTCAACCTGTTCATGATGAAATGGCAAACCAAACTGAACATAAGTGACATTAGAGTTGCCAGATTTGACCACAAAATATAAGTTTCATCTCTATTCGAAAAACCAACCTCTAAAACAACACTCTTTATATACCATTAATTGTACAGGGTAACACTTAGTTTATGTACTACGTTATAAGAATAAACTCAGTTGATAATCATCCGACGTAGACTTCTCATTTCACTTGGTATCACACCCAGAAATTTGAGATATGTCCCTAATTCAAGTTTTATTGCTATGGCTTATTATTAGTTCTAACCCATCGTTGTTTACTGTTTATTAATACGGGGGTAACGGTTTAGGGGCAAGATGACCAATTTTCGAGTGAAGATTTTTCCCTAAATCTTAAGCCATATTTTTTTAAAATAAACAAACCTTATCTGTTTCTTTTATTTGCCTAATTTCAGTAAACTTAAATACTGTGTATATAGTTTATGTAACATATTTTTATGTAATACAAAAATTGTTTTTACTTTAAAGGTTTCTCACTGGATTCGCCCCATTTGTTGATGGAACAGTCATTGCTCCTAATACGCAGACGATTGACGCTTTAAAGCTACCTCTGGGGTCATCTATAGTAAGGTAAATAATAAACTTAGCTATTTTATAACATTATTTTAGTTTTGATGAGTAAGAACTATAATTACATAATCTTTTTGTGTTTGTAATATCTGTGTAAATTGAGATGCTTAAAATTTGATGCAGTATCACTGCTTACTTTCGTTGCGGATGCAATGCATAATTGAAGCATCAACAACCATAAAACTATGCGTTTATTTCACAAAAACGTTAAAACTACTTATATTATATTAATTTTCATATTTTATTCTTTACTTCTTGTTTTATTCATTTTATAATGCATCAAGAGGCTTATAATATCAGTAATATGTTACTGAAGACATTTAATTTATATTTTATAATTATCTCGCCTCGTACCACCTTATATTTCGGTGCAGGGAAATAAATCCACGGGAATTTACTCCACACACTTTATGTGGACTTATATTACGCGTTAAGCCAAGTTACTCCAACTATTGTATATGCTCAAATCTATTTTTGAAGTGAATGGAGGGACCTTCAGTATAATGCCGATTCCAAACGATTTTTTTTTGTGAGAAGCTTCTTATGACGGTTCTTATTCTTGGATGTTTGTCCGAAAGCTTTAAGGTGGTACAGGCCGGGATTTGAACCAGCGACCTCTCGCTTAGTGATCCAACGCGCTTAACAACTCAGCCACTGCACCCACTAAAAGTGAAATTGAAATAAACACGAGATTTGGTGGAGCTGTTTCCCGCAATAGATTTGGAAAAATACCCGTCAACAAAGCATAAGCACAGAAATATATGTTAATGCGGAAACTTTATATAATATACTATGGCTGTCCCCTCTAGCCTTCCCGCTTGGTTTCTTTGTTAGATTTGGAATTTGCGTGAGGTTTGGGGAATGTTAATTTGTTTATATAACCAAACCAAGCAGGGGATTTCAGGGGTAGCATACTTCATTCTCTATGTATTGTGGTCTAATTTATATAAAACGAACTACAAAATCAAACACTTTTTGGTTACTTAACTGCCTTCAACCATGCTTTGAATGGTCTATGTCTACTGGGCATCATTTCACTTAGCAGAATCGGAGTCAATTCCCACAAAGAAGTGGAACTGATTCTCATTTATAGTGGTAAATAAGTTCTCGTGCAAAAAGTGTACCTGCACCTAAAGTTCTCATTCCCTGCACCTTCTCTTGTGAGTGTTGTAGTCTGACAAACCGCCAAGGTAAAGAAATGTCGTGTTTCTTAAAAACGTCGTTCGGAATCGGCATTAAATTGTTGGTCCCTCCATTCGTATCAAAAATATATCTAGTGCGCCTTATTCAAAGTACGGGACTTACCACTAAAGTGTCATATTCAAAGTACGGGACTTACCACTAAAGTGTCACCTTAGGCTACATGAAATATGGCCCGCGAAAAATGGCCCCAATTAACAAAATGGAAATTGGCCCAAAAAATTCGATATGTTTTTTAAAATGAAAAACGGCACCAATTTTAAATGAAAAATAGCGCGAGAAAATTAAAAATGACGTGAGCGGGACCCGCCGCCTGCTGAAAGAAAGTTGTAAACCCTTAATCTCGCGTAGCCACCCAGGTATGTTGCCATAGGCGCCTGCCTGCGAAAAGCACATACCCGAAACCAAAAATTAAAAATGGCCCCCATTGGCAGAAATATTTTTGTTTTTTTGTCTCATACAAATTTGTGGGGCTATCTTTCATTTTTCGTTTGGGGCCATTTTCTATTTTAAATTGGGTACATTTCTCATTTTTAAAAATAAATCTAATTTTTGAGGCCATTTTTAATATTTGGTTTGGGACCATATTTCATGTAGCTATTTTCCATTTATTTTCTAAAAGTTTGGGGTCATTTTTCATAATGAAATTTAACCCTAAACTAAAAATTACATACTACCCGAAACAAAATGAAATATACCCCCAAAAGTATGACAAATGGTTCCAATTCACAGAATCATTGTTTCATATATAAACTGTTAGAGCTATTTTTAATTTTTGGTTTGGGGCAATATTTTATTTAGAGTTTTTGGAGGTGTAAGTTACGTTAGTATACTTAATAAGAGTCTCAGATTCTGTAAGTCCTAAGATAATTTTGGACGGACATTACCACCATCGGCGAGTTCAAAACTTTGAAATAATTGTTGTAAGTGGATGTAAGTAAACCGACAGGCACTGGTTTTAGTTTGTGAAGTTTAAAGTAGCTTACATAGCGATATATAACTTCTGAGGAATTCTGTTGTGGTTTTTTACCATACAGGTATGTTTGACATACTTCAACACAAAACATTTTTTTTATATTACGCAAATGCGAAAAGTAATTGGTTGCCGGCGGTCCCTATAAATCATTTTAATTGCGCGATTGAAAAAGAACAGGAATTGAATGAGAGAAGGACTGGTAAGGTGATATTAAGCTAATAATAGATTCCGATGGATTACCTTTCATATAGTTCATATAGTTCATAGAGGTTATTTGCAGGCACGTTTATTATTTTGGCTTGTATGAACTTAAATAGAACAGAGTTTGGAATTGCATTTCTTAAGAGCATCGCTTAGTACAAAATTTTACTTCTAAACTAATTGACCTGTCTGCTATTTAACGGTATTACTTCGGGTGTTTTAGGTGCGTTTATAAGAAGGTCGACATATAGAACTTCTAAAGGTTTAACATTACATGCCGTGTCGGAAAGGAGCTTAACAACGGCTTGCACTCTTGACATCCGGAACTACATACTGCGATCCCTTTCAGTAATCTATATTGAAGTTCTAGATTCCACCGAGACAAACGCGCATTAAAGTCTTTCTGATTCATGACCCACTTTAACCCTAACACGTTCTTTATTAACCGGTGTTAATATGAGCATTTCTATTTTATAATATCTTGGACACTTTTTACCCAAATGTCTTTTTACTGGGAGCCAGTGGCTAAGTATTTGATACACTTTGAAAAATTAAAAAAAAAAAACAAACATTAAAGTTAAATTTTCAGCATTCGGCCAAGGTGCGTTAGTGTTGATGATGAAACAGTTCAACCATTCCAGGGTGTCCTTATTATCGCATTCGATTATCTTGATCAGCTATCAACTATCCTAATAATGAAAACTTGCCATCTGCCTTCAGGATGGCATCATTAACACTATCTAGGATTCCTAATTCAAGTAGTTGACATTGGTCGTCGGCATGTCTCCGATTTGGATTACCGTAGTCGACAACAGCGAAAGGGAGACTTTCCTTTACCCGATCAATGAATTTTCGCTTTTTTGCTTACCTACCTACAACCGGAAGATTGTGTCGTCGTACCCGCCTTTTTTTGGCTTTATACAGACTTCCTTCAGGTTTGCACGCATCCTTACCTGGAGCAACTGTCGGGCGCTTTGTACCAGACTCATTCGAGATTGCAGCACCTCCAGAGACCTGCACTCTAGTTGCACTAAGCCCTACCTTATCAGTTCGTAGAACAGTTTTGGAGCAGCAGGGTGTCTGCTCAGCTGAGGACGTATCCATGGCTGGGGCGGCACTTGGCATTTTCGGATTTCGACTTGTTCAAGGCGGAAGGCAATCGGCATTCCTCCCCTGCACGAGTCGAACTCTTTTTTCCTTAGCGGTCCTGTTTTCTATCTTTCTGGCTGCTGCGGCATGCAAGTCTCTGATGACCAACCGACCCCTGTTCAGCTGGGCCCCTTCCTCTCCCGGTAAGATACTAGGTTCGCGGTCTTTCAACCTGCCGAGCAGTCGGCGCCTCTTCCAGCGCAGTTTTAGGGGTCTTCTGGGCCTGACCTCTCAGTGTTTTCCACCTGGTTTGCATGAGACACATCTACCGCTTCGGTCACTTCCGAACATGTGCTGTCCTTCAACTCACAAGGCTTCGCAACAACCGTACAGAAACTGTCCATGGCAAGTTCGCTTCACACGGTGATGTGTAAGTGTCCTTGCTATCGACTTCTTTTTGGGTTTAGGTGCAACAGACCCGTGCCCCGATAGGCTGCGGAATATGACAGGCATTGGTCGTTGCATCATTACACCCTCACTTTAGACTTCAGGAGGGACCGCCTCCAGTAGTGGGCGCCTTCACAGGGCTCATCTCTATCTAAAGACTGACTTTCCAAGAAGTCAAGAGCGTTTTGAAGTCGTCGTTTATCATTGTTCGTTAACGTTGGTCTCTTCGTCAACTTCCTAATCGCAGTGGACGAGATTGAGAATTTGGATGAGCTGGCAACGGATCGATTCTTATCATCCTCCAGAAAAAACTTCCCGAGATTGATGTCAATCGTTCCTTCACTTTACTTTACTTTTACCTGCTCAGTTCGAGACAAGATACGTCTGGGGTGGTATCGGATTTTTCGTGTTGTGACCTACCCAATACGAAAGGCAGCGGTATCTCACGCTTGGTCCAGTCAGCTACCCTTTCCTTCTTTCTTCGCCACCTGCGAAATTCTAACTTTAAATTGAAATAAAATGCAATTTGAATAATACAATTGGACGGTTGGATTTCAAAGACATTTTGTTTTAAGTGAGTAACATCAATTTACTGGAAGTAAATGAGGTGTTATAAAGATAAAAATCAAAAGATGTTTATTGAGAAGATTCATTAACAAAGAAAAAAGCATTAAGAAGGTGATGGATATCATTTTCTTTCATTCTATGCAATTTATAAAAAAATTTTTTTTTAAAAAACGCCTCCAAAAAGTGGGCATGGCCAAAATCTTTGTATGGGCAATATATTGGAAAAAACATTTGCTAAATATCTTTTTAAACAAACTTTTTTCGGTTTCTATGAAAATTTTCACAAAAACCAGCATTTTAGTCACAGACTCCCACAAAAAGTAGGCGTGGCAAAAATTCTTATATGATCGACTTATAAAGAAGGGGGGTGCCTACATACATATCTTGTGAAGGTCTTGACTTTAGTCTTAAAACGGTTTTTTGTAAATTGTGCGCGCTGCAGTGTGCGGATTTAAAATTTTTTAACACTTACTATTTGGGAACCCTAGGGAGTATATGCTTTAAATTTCAGCTTCCTAGCATAAATCAAAAGGTCTCAAAAGTTGATACGTACGGACGGACGAACGGACATTGCTATATACTCTTGAGTTTTGGTCCTGATCATAAATATATATACTTTTAGGGATCTACGATAAATATTAAGGGGTGTTACAAACTATGTGAAAAATTTATATACTTTTAGGATAGGATATTTAATCATAATGCAACATAACATTTTGATTAATGTCGGCCACTGTATATTCCATATTTTTTGAATTGAAGTATCCTCTATTATATTTACGTGTAAGTCGCATTAGAATATTATAGAAATATAATGAAATTAATGAAAATCCGACGAAAGTTTATACCTCGAAATCGGACTTTTCCTTTTTAGCTGGATATAACTTGCGTTGGGGTGATAGTAGACCCCACTTTTATTCTCGTTGGATTTTCTTTCACCATACAATTTTTTTTTAATATTGTTGTATTTGGATGTGACTTAATATACGTAAATAAGAGGTAGGATACTTCAATTTAAAGTGAGTGTAACATAGATTAATATCGGCCAGAGTAAGCTCAAATAAATGTGATCAGTTCATTGTTCTGCGTTTTCAACTGTACATTTCGGACTTTAATTATTTTGGTCATTTTTTGGCTAAAGTTGGTAATTTTTATTTTAAACTTTGGACATACATACATACATTTTTTTAAATGGCAACCATGGTCGTAAGTGATGATGCCTCATACTTAGTTTGAGTTCGATATTTCCGCACGATCGCAATAACTTTTTTTTAGTATTCTAATGTATACGAGACATTTAAAATGTCAAAATAAAATAAAGTTATTGCATGCCATTAGGCACTGCATTCATTTTTCTTATAATGTACGCGCACTAAAGGAATTTTGGATTCCCTTATAATGAAGCATCATAGTGCGGGCTTAAGGGAAGTGAAGGATTAGGAAAAAGCAGATGTCGATGCCCGTTGGCTTAAAATATCTGTAAACTATAATGTGCTGGAAAAACAGAGAGTGGTAGAGCATTCCACATTCGTAATTTACGGTTAAGATATGAATCCTTCCGAATATAGGCTTAAGGGTGAACTGATGTGCATTCCTAGCATTGGAAAGTATTGCGGTTGAGTTGTTGTAGAGGTGGAATGCAACCGGCTATTTCGTTTGAGCACCTATGGTGGGTGCAGTGGCTTAGTGGTTAAGTGAATTGGACCACTAAGCGAGAGGTCGCTGAGTCGAATGCCGACCTGATTTTATTTGCTGCTCCACCTCTTGCGAACGTCTGACAAACATCCAAGCGTAAGAAATGTCATGAAAAACTTCTCAAAAATAAATTGCCGTTCGAAATCGGCATTAAACTGTAGGTCCCCTTCATTCGTGTCGTAAATGTAACTTCGCATACACAATGGTCCTGTCCTGGAAGTAGCAATAAAACAACGACAGGCAGGAGACATTGCGACGATGACTAAGAGAGTCAAGTATGTTAAATTGCACGTTGTTAAATCATGGCTAGTAGCACCAAATATGTAATTAGTGTACCAGACCAGATATGAGCATTATACTGAAGTTTGGGGCGTCTCGTAAATTATAACCAAATCGGAAGATATAAAAAAAATGTCTTGTATTGCTTGAGGAAGCTTAGGCATTTCGCAGCGTTCTTGGCGACGTCGAATATATATCGCGCATACCGAGAATGGAAAGGTTTCAGCAATGCAAGTGCCATCCATTGATAATGGCAGAGAATGGGGTTTCGCTTAAGTGACAGTAGACAGAATTGTGTCAGAAATTATTGAGCTTACCATATATTGCCGTTCCAGTTCGACGTCCGAAGTTAAGGGACGAGAATCCCAGAACGAATATGCGAAGCTAAGGGTACTGTCATCGGCGAAGGAATGGATTGTATTAGAAGTGACAGACAGAAGATCTGTAAGATTTAAGAAAATGAGAAAGAGAGTAGGAGACAAAGCGAAGCCTTGGGGGACACCAGCATTTATATGGTGAGTTGCAGACTTAAAACCGTTCAAAACAACTCCGCATCGATCCCAAATGCACGCATTATCGACAAAAGAGCCTGATGCCAAACTCAGTCAAATGCCTTTGAAATATCAAGCGCAATGACCTAACTTTCACCACCACGGTGAATAGATTGGTTCCACTTCCAGTGAATCTGTTGTTGCGAAAACCGTACTGCCGGTCATTAAGAAGTTTACGGGATTAAATATATCTCAAAAGCTGACGATTAATCAGCGTTTCCGTTTCCGGACGTTAGTGCAGTTGGTCGGTAGGAGGAGACAGAGGAGAATTTGCCTTTTTTTGGGACTGGCTGGACAAATGCTGTTTTCCATCTTCTCGGAAAAAGCTATAAAGAATAGGACAGAAAGAAATGCTTACGTAGTGATTTCCAGCGTGGAAGAACACCTCTTCGAAACAATAGGGGAAATACCATCAGGACCAGCGGATTTACGTATGTTAAGATCTTGAAGTACTCTTGCCACTGTATGAGTGCGGAATTGGATTTGTCCCATTGAATGTTCGACGCGCTCGAGTACAGGGGGAGTCAATCTGGGAGCGTTGAGCAAGCCGCAAAATGTAAAAAAAATGCAGCAAGCAGATTCGCTTTGACTGAAGAGCTGACAGTTGTCATGCCATTGCAAATGAGTGTCGGGATAGATGATGAGGCCGAATTTTGTATATTATTGACAAACGAGCAAAAGTTTTTACTACCGGTGGGCCTTTGTAGCATTTTTTGCCTTAACTTTTGCTTGTAGGAGAATTTGCCCACACGATTAATGTGGGCATTGCAGTCATTTCTGGCTTTTTTAAACTTTTTTCGGTTTTCCTTAGTTACGTTGGCCTTAGATGACCGAAAACTTACCTCTTTCGCCTTGAGAGCTTCTTTACAGCTCAAGTAAACCACGTGTTTTGATACTTTTTATCCTGTTTGGGATAAATCGTTTCAGGTGAATTATATTTGTAATCATATCAGCAGCGGCATCCACGTCGTTATCGGGGAAGCACCAGTTAAGACTCCTAAAGAACATTTGTCTTTCTCGTATTGCCATAAGGTTCTTTTAGGAGCTTGTTCTTTAACTATGTGGTTGGAGTTAATATGATGCAATGGTCTGATTTGAAGTGTATTTACCAGGGTCCGTGAAAAAAAATACCCGCTAAAAAAAAATGCGCTAAAATTCCAACACCTAACAAAAAGCAAACACAAAAATCTCAACTTCGACACTGACTAATTTAGGCCGTACCGTGTAGATCCTGACGTCAGCTGACGTTCCAAAACAAATCGCTGCAGGTGAAACGTATTACGCAAAAATAAAATTTTTAATGTTTTTGAATTGTCTCTGAGAAAAAAAGGAAATGATTTTGACTCACCGCATATACACAATGTTCAGTATTACTGCAAACTAACTGAATGCCCGGCCTAGCCCGTGTTGATAGAAATTAGTTTTAGTATATAACTAAATATTAACTTTTTTAAGTCAGAAAATATATAATCCTGCAACATGGCTCTCTTTCTCGTTTTTTTTGTCGGAGGTTGCTACTATCCGATGAAGCGCTGAGACACAAATACTGGTCCATTATCCGAAAATTGTCCTCATGCGAGCAAAGGTCGGACAACTGCAGAGAAACTTATGCTGTTCCCTACTGCAAGCAGGACAGGTGGTGGTTTTGCTTCAGCCCAACACAAGCAAAAGCTTGGTGGCCCGAAAGAAAGCCTACAAGAAGCCGACAGTCGTAAGAGATAGAGGAAAAGATGCAGACTTTTTGCAAATGTCCGGGCGCAATGGTTCAGTCTGTCAGCAACTATCGCACGTTCACGAGAAACCCAAGCATCAATGGAAGACATGACTAAAGATGCAGGCAGACCCAACACAGGTTTGGGTCCTGAGAAAACTGCTTCTGAACCTTGCCTAGCAAGCTCATCCCAGATCTCATTTCCAGCACCAGACCCCTGTCCGGTTTCGGAGCCATCTGTGAAAATACGAAATCCATGGTTCAGAGACTGGCCGCAGCCATTCCGTAACGTGAGAAAACTTGACGTGGTAGTTTTGTCGCAGAAGGATTTCTGGTGTCATTGCATCTGAGGGCATACCCATAAGAGAGGTCAAAGGACAATTCTCGAGCATGTTCTTAAAAATTCCAGTGCGCATGGTACCAAAGCTCTCTTTAAGCGAAAGATGGTTCTTAGCGCATACGATTCATCAAAGCATCTAGAGTAATGCCCGGTGCGCTGGAGAAGGCCAATGTGCATCCAAGATAAGCCGTTGTTTGGAGTTTGACAAAAAAAGCAGTAACACGTTTCAGCCTACCTACCACTACCAAAAAGTGGACAGTGGTTTATCGGTTTTCGATTCAAAATGCTTGGACCAGAAAGTTTTTATCGAGGATTACGCCCAGATATTTGACGTCATGGGAGATAGGGATCGTGACGCCTTGAAGTATGAGCTGGGACAGACCAGTGACGATTCTTCTTCTCGTAAACAGAACAACCGTGTTTTTAAGAGGACTCACTAAAAGCCCATTACTAGTCCACCAAACTTAGATCAAATCTAGGGATCTCCACGCTTGATCTCTGTGCCACCTTGAGGGCATTTTCTGTTTACCCCTATCATGACGCACTTGACACAATCTGCCTCGGTTACCAGCATTCTGTACATTAGCATTGTTTTAATCCACATCACTAAAGTTTTGTCTACACCATGTTGTCAAAGTTCGCATTATCAAAAGCAGCCTTAATATCGACGAAAATGCCCAACACATACTCCTTCCAGTCAAGAGCACTTTCAACAAGGTTTTGAAGCGCAGTCTCGCAGGATCTTACGCGCTGATAGGCATGTTGCATCTTATAGAGAGGATGTGAACGAAGAGCTACTTAACGCACATGCAGGTCAACCAGTATCTTTCCAGCAAGAAGAAAGACAGATTTATCGGTCTAAAGTTTTTTGGCTAAAGTATTGTTAGACTTACCAATTCTTGGTATCAAAAGCAGTTTAACCACACGCAAGTGGGAATGTTTATAAGTCAAGACTAAGCTCGCGGTGAAAATTCCAGCTTTGGCAAAACCTGAAACCTTGTTTCAGCATGGTGACCTCAAACCCTCAAAAGATCCAAAAGCATTTTTTTTAAAGTTACGTAGGACACGTCACTTCCTCTCAGAACTTACGGCATACGCCTTTCTGCATTGGCGGAATTTTGTCGGCATAACTGCATTAACCCTTTTCCACAGTCCTTATGCAATCAAAATTACACGCGCAGCCATTTTTGCGCACACAGCTTTTTTCTAATATTCATATTTCATTGCACAAATTGAAATGCAGATTTGTAAGCAACTAAGTCATTTTTGCGCACACAGCTTTTCTTTCATAGTCATATTTCATTGCACAAATTGAAATATAAATATTTTGTAAACAATTTTCAAGAGTAGCTATGCCCACAGAAAAGTTCAAATTAATAGCGCGCAGTTAAGAAAGATAACTCAAACCGATTAAGGAGCGAAATTCAAAAAAATTCCGACTAAGGAGTGTAATTCAACAAATTCCTATAGAAGACTAAACTGGAGAAAGAACTACGATGTATACAAACTTTTCAAGGCGATCCAGGTACACTACACGCATTCGTAAACCATTTATCAAGAAATATACTAGACTACAGACTGGAGGAAAGGACCCATGCATACGAAGTTATCAACGACACCAAGATACAGGTACCAGCAAAAAATCTACTCAGCGTAAACCCACCGGAAAACAGGAAGGATTGTTTTACCAGACTAAAACAGCACTTTAGACCATCCAAGGACGAAATGTCGATAACCAGGTTATCGGTGGATTAACAGTAAGTAGCAAAAGTGAATTAGATAGTAAGCTAAAAACTATTGTAAATAGAAGAAATCACACAAAAACAAAATTATTAAATAGTATGATAATTTTAGATATTTTCAATGGCATGCTAGTTAAAAAAGTAATAGAGTTAGTATCGGGGTCATAAGCATACGCCATCATGGACGTACATGAAATATTGGCAGTTAGGGATATAGTTAATAAATTTGTTGTTCAAGATCGAAGTAATATCAATAGGACAAATCAGAAATTTCGTTGGAAACGATATGCTATCTTAAATGGCAAATACAACTAGAAAAACCTATTCAAATCAAAACAACTAGTACACCTATCCTTTTAAGACAGAAAGTTAGAATCCCACTATTTAATGAATTCGGAATAGAAAAAACCGCAGAATTCCTCGAATTTAAACTTTATGATATATTCGATGGACTCATAGGAAACAATATTTTATTTCCCTTAGATGCAGTCCTAGATCTTAAGACAAGATTGTTAATTATAAACGAGGAACAAATTACAATCTTCTTTAACAAAGAAGTCGAATTCAAAACAAGAACTTATTTCGAACAAATACCTAAATTAGAGGTATGTAAATCATATAGAAACAAGTTTGGATTTCTACTTGTTTCTATATGATATCTTAACAAAATAAGAATTAATCACATCAGGAAGAAAAAAAATATATCACCCATTTAATTTCTCGAAATTCTAATATATTTCATAAAGAAGGTAGTGAATTGTCATTTATTATTGCAACCAAGCACCGTATAAGAACTGTAAATGACATCCCGATTTATACAAAGTCTTATAGGTACCCGAAAGTACAAAAAAACGAAGTCAAAAAGCAGATCGATGAAATGTTAGAACAACGCATTATTCGCCGCAGCAATTTTCCATACTCAGCTCCTATCTCGGTCGTCCCAAAGAAACAGGACGCATCCAGAAGGCAGAAGTAGAGAATTGTCATTGACTATAGGAAATTAAATGAAGTTTCTATAGACGATAAATTTCCTATATCAAACATCGACATATTCGATAAACTTCATAGGGCACAATATTTCACAACGCTCAATCAGGCGAAAAGTCTGCAGAAATTAGGGATGTATATTATGCCGGATTAAAATAATAAATTCAGCAATTCATAAAAGGTCGGCAATAAATCGAGCGAACACCATATATTTCCGTTAAAACTTACAGAAATTCCAACAAAACCAAATGAAATAATTTATGTTTATATTTGGGACGCTAATATCAATCTAATGTACGTAAAACTATTGACAATTGACATTTTCAGCCGATGACAATAACACATATTCCCTTCCCGACTCAATATACAGATCTTAGGTTATATACAACCAGACACTACATTCGGCAACAAAAAGAAGGCCAATAGACTTCCTTAATGGAAATGTTGCTAGCAATGATTAACCAAAAATCGCAGACCTAGGGAATAAAAATAAGCAAAAACACATAAATAAGATTAATAAAAAAGGAGAAGATGTAGACGACTAATCAAAATTATCTTAAAAACAAAAATAATAGCAAACTAAAACCAAGAAGCAAAATGTCGAAATCTTAGACAAAAACCTGGTTAGAAATAGTAAGGAAAGCAGATTTTATAAAAAACATGTTAAACGAGTTTATAAGTACGAAAACGGATAAGATATTTTCTTTTTCAGACATTCCTGACAATTTTAGTGACAATATCAAAACGAAAATATATATGACAAACCTAGAATTAATAACTCTACTTTTTAACATACCTTTTTTGTAACAAGTCAGTTATAGCAATCATTAAACAATTTCTGTCAGTCAAGGGCCACAGGTATAGGTTTTAAGGTTAGAGTTGATCATTGAAAGCAAAACTGACAGATGAGAATAGAAAGAGAATCCAGCACATCAGTGGAACGATTGTGTTCCAAATTATAGAAACGAATATCAGCTGTTCATTGAAATCAATAAAAATTCAGAATATAGAAGACTGAAATAGATTTATTATGACAGGAGAGAAGAAATTATAGATAGATCTTACATATTAAAAATTTAACACAATTTGAAGAGAATTTACTATTAATATCTAAAACATTGAAAGACTTTCCTATAAAACACAGTATCCTACTCTTATGCATAATTTTTTATCACCCTCACAGAAATAGGCGTAGATTAATAGATATATTAGGAAATCTTAAATCCGATGCAGAAAAGGAATTCAAAACAAAACTTTTCGTTAACGGGGAAAACAATAAAAATATTATTAACAACATGAATGACAAAATTACTATAAATAACAATTTGATAGAACAAATGACTGAATGAATCAAATACAATACCACATACAGACTCTAAGAGAACAAATTAAGAAAATTAGAACAAACTAATTACTTAGTAGACTTGGAATTTTGGAGCATGATATTTTAACAACAGAATGAATTAAGAATAATAACATTACTTTTTAAGATATACCAAATGTAAAAATCTCAGTTATTTCACTTGAGAATTCAGTAATTTTTTTACTAACGAAAAGTCGGCATATTGGATTATAATTGTAGAACCTATACCCAATAAACACGGTCTAAGAATAGACACAAATTACAAAATACTACTAGTTAATCATAAAAATATATATCAATATTCAGAAAATATTATTGTATTAATGGCAAATATAAACATAAGGAAATGCTACAGTCCGCTTGGGGCGAACAGTATGATACCCTACCCTTATCCCTATGTACCACAAAGAAAAAATTCATAAGGAAGATGATAGATAGCATTTAATTTCATTCTATAAAATTTATAGAAAAAAAAATTTTTTTTGAAAAAACGCCCCCAAAAAGTGGGCGTGGCCAAAAACTTTGTATGGGCGATATATTGGAAATATTGGCTAAATATAATGTTAAACATTTTTTTTTGATTTTTATGAAAATTTTCAAAGAAAACAGAATTTTAGTGAAAAACTCCCACAAAAAGTAGGCGTGGCAAAAAACTTTATATGACAAATTTAGAAAGGTAGGCAGTACCTACATATCTTGTGAAGGTTTTAAGACTTTATCTCTCTAACTTAAGCCTTAAAACGGTTTTTTCTAAATTGTGGGCGTGGCAGTGGGCGGATTTAACAACTTTTAACACTTTACCATTTCGGGACCCTAGGGAGTATATGCTCCAAATTTTAGCTTCCTAGCATAACTTTAAAGGCCTCAAAAGTTGATACGGACGGACGGACGGACGGACGGACATTGCTAAATAGTCTTAGGATTTGGTCCTGATCATAAATATATATACTTTTATGGGTCTACGACGAATATTAAGGGTTGTTACAAACTATGTGTCAAAATTAATATACCCTTAGGATAGGGTATAAAAATGGTTAAAGATACTTGTATTTCTCAACTTTTTAATGAGCAATCTCATTTAAAAAAAAAATAAAAACCAAGAAAATAAACAATTGACAAATAACATTATCATAACTAAAAATGCAGAAAACACTAGAATTAATCACAAGTATCACAGAATTAATTAACCAGTGCGCTAGAACTAACTTAAGTTCTAACACATGAGGTAAAACTATATTTATCTTTTCAGATAGCCAAGCAGCCATCAAAGCTCTTGCCTCATTTGTCATAAAATCTAAGCTTGCTATGGAAACCTTCATGGCCATTTATGAACTTGTTACGAAAAACTTAGTCATTCTTCTCTGGATCCCAGCCCACAGGAGTTTTGCTGGCAACGAAGGGGCTGACTCACTGGCTAAAGTCGGTGCAACAACTTCAAGAATCATATTAAAAGCCTATCCCTGACTGAAACCAATGAAGTCTGGCTCAATTCGCATGGTCACCGCATTGGCCTCTCACCGGACCCTACATGTAGACTTCGTTTAGAGAGTAACGTAACCTCTTTTAACATACTCATGGATTGCCCGGTTCTCTTTCGTCTCAGGAAGGACATCCTCGGTGAGGAAATCATCTCACCAACAAACCTCACTACCCTGTATCCAGAGAAGATTCTTGTCTTCCTGACTTTTTCCGGAGTGAAACATTTGCTCTAGGACCTCTCAAGGGAAGGCACAATAGGGTCTTTAAGGAAAGGCCGCAGTGCCATAGCCCAATGTAGCCTCTCCCGACTTTGGATCTATCTATCTACCACACAAAGGCACCCATATTTTTTTTATACTCTATCCTAAGGGTATATTAATTTTGACACATAGTTTGTAACACCCCTTAATATTCATCGTAAACCCCTAAAAGTATATATACTTATTATCAGGACCAAAAGATATTCTTCTTCAACTAAGAAATCACCTCCATACTTTGGCTTTGGCCAAGGTCGACGATCTTGATGAGATGGAATCTGAAGATGTCATCGCTCAAGAAATAGATACTGATGTAGAGGGCCCAAGGAAAATAATTGGGGATGTGGAAACTGAAATTGCTATCATCATCAGAGAGTGAAATTTCTGAACTCTATGTCGAAAACGTTCACAGCCTGTCAGAAGAACCTAAACATGAGGGTTGTTTCTAATTTAACGGTATGCTATTTTCCTAGTTATTTGTAGTTATCATCTTCAGTATATTGAAGTTCGTGAAAATGATGCCGATATGTTTTGGAGAATTGATTAATAATATTGCTCGAGAGCGTGGCAGAAAAAGGGAAAAAGCTAAATAATTGGGAGAGAGGGGTGAAGCCTATCTAGTTTACCGAAAGCCTCATGAGTCAACAAAAATCTTTCAAGATATCATGAAACTTGCAAGAAAAATTTGACCCACTTGTAAGTCTACAGCGTGCCAGAAATCTAGGGTACATAATTGTTAAAATTTCTCTGAATTTCTGAGGAACTGCATTTTTCAGCAGTTTTAAAAGACATGCCTTCGGAGCAACGCAAAATTTTTGTGGTAAATCTTATTTAAGTGAAACAATCAAAAAGTAGAACAAGTTTATAATTCGTGAATAATAGATAACTAAAGGTAGTTCTTCATCTTGGATACGTCGGTATACCAGACGAGATCATGTTGTGATGGTTAAGGTTTATATTTTTCCCAGTCCCCCCTTCGAGGGACGACGATAGAGTAGTTTTTATGGAAGCCGTATTTCGGTAGCATATCGTCAATAAGCATGCTAAATGATTTTTCCGGCTTCATAGAGTCCAGCAAAGGCAGATGACCTCCGCAGTAGAAGTAGGGGTTAATGTTATCTGAATGGAATAATTCGATTTGTGTGGTATTTCAAAACCCATTTTTCCACTCAAAAATAGATGGCACCATCATAAATAACAATTTAAAATGGGGAATTTGACTAACAGATGACACTGATTACAAATCAATTATAAAAGCCTTTGAATTGGAACAATCAGATGTAACTGTCAATATAAGCAGGTGCTTCAGCTGGGATGTTTTCTGCCACACGATATTAAATAAATTAAATTCAAACTGTTTGATAGACAATAGCCTAGTTGTAGTATGAATGTTTTTGATGGGTAGTGTTTTTTAGTGCATAAGAATCTCGCGAAAAAAACGAAAAAAAAAATATTTGCTGAAGAACGCTGATTTCTCGGGAAGTGAGTCTCAAGGAGAAGACTAAAAGTCTCCGCCTTTGTCTCAGTGTACATACAATCTGGTTTAATGATTACATCCAGTTTGCTTGGTCTGTTCCTTTGAAGGGATTTAACAAGTCTACTAGTTGTACTTAGAGATTGGACCTCTTCACAAAACTTTTTATAGGAGCTTAGAAACTGGGCAGGACCAACAGAGTAGAATTTAATGCTTCCAAAACGCAATGCTGTCTTAGCATGTCTGTCATTGAAGCGAACCCCTAATTCTCTGCCATTATCTATGAATGGCACTTGCATCGCTGAAACCGAACGACTTTCCATTCTCGGTATGTGTGTTAATGACAACCTTCGTTGGAATGACCATATATTTGATGTCGCCAAGAACGCTGCGAAATGTCTAGGCTTCCTTAAGCGATGCAAGAAATATTTCACCCCTTCTGATCTGGCTAGAATCTACAAGGCGTTTATTCGCCCTAAACTTGAGTACAATGCTCATATCTGGTCTGGTGCACCAATAACATATTTGGAGCTACTTGACAGGATCCAAAAACGTGCGGTAAAACTTATTGGCGATCGAGACATTGCGAAATCACTTGACTCTCTTTGTCATCGTCGTAATGTCTCCTGCCTGTCATTGTTTTATCGGTATTTCCACCACAAGTGCTCAAATGAAATATCCAGTTGCATTCCACCCCTACAGCAATTCAACCGCAATACTCGCCATGCTAGGAATGCACATCAGTTTACCCTTAAGCCTGTTTTCGGACGTACTGTGAAATATAAAGATTCCTTTCTCCACCGTACAATACGAATGTGGAATGCTCTACCACGCTCTGTTTTTCCTTTGCATTATAATTCACAAAAATTTAAAACCAACGTGCATCGGTTTCTCCCTTTCTCTTATCCTTCATTTCCCTAATGCCCGCACTGTGTCACTTCATTATAAGGGTATCCAAAGTCCCTTTAGTGCGCGTACATTATAAAAAAAAAGGAAAGTTCGAAGAAGCGGGTGAGAACGCTGTTCAGATACTGAGCAGATCTCTCCACTCCCTGTCTTGATCCAAGTTTGAGTGGAACTTGGACAGAGTTGACAAGCTCCTCTCTAAACCGTGGCCAGTCCGATTTTTCTCGAATTTCTCCTCTCTTGCGAAGGTGAAAGTTCGCAGCCAATGCAACTACCATTGCTCGTAGAAGCACCGACTTTATTTCGAGACCGGGTGTGGGCAAACACAAGAGCTTGAGGAGAATTACATCTCTCAATAAGCTTCGAACGCTTCTGCTTGTTTTTTAGTTTAGAAGGCATTGCCTGCTGACATGCAACGTTTGTGAGACCTCCGCCGATGTATCCCGCGTCATAGACGCAACCGAAGAACCAACGGGAGTTTCTATGAGCCGCGGGTCGCCCAGCAGCTTCCTTTTCCTCTGGATGGATTCTGGCAATTGCCAGTACCACCAGGAGTGTTAACATCTCTTAGGTTCTTCATTCATTTGATTTTTGAGTTTTAACTGCTACTCCAGTAGGGTACACTAACGGTTATTATACAGAGGATAGTTTAAAACCCGTTGCCGAAAACACCTTGTCCTTTACGCTCCTTTATCTATTCCATACAGTGTTCGAGTAAATTTCGTTTTATTCACAAAACATTCAAGACTCTTATCTCTCAGAAATTGAATTCACCACAATTTCGATTCGGTTTTGAAGGTTGATTTTTTGAAGGTATAACATTTTAACTTGGCAACGCCATTTTAATTGGTGGCTATCAAGTGATTTATTATACCCTATCCTAAGGGTATATTAATTTTGACACATAGTTTGTAACACCCCTTAATATTCGTCGTAGACCCATAAAAGTATATATATTTATAATCAGGACCAAATCCTAAGACTATTTAGCAATGTCCGTCCGTCCGTCCGTCCGTATCAACTTTTGAGGCCTTTAAAGTTATGCTAGGAGGCTGAAATTTGGAGCATATACTTCCTAGGGTCCCGAAATGGTAAAGTCCCACAATTTTGAAAAAACCGTTTTAAGGCTTAAGTTAGAGAGATAAAGTTGTAAAACCTTCACAAGATATGTAGGTACTGCCTACCTTTATAAATTTGTCATATAAAGTTTTTTGCCACGCCTACTTTTTGTGGGCGTTTTTCACTAAAATGCTGTTTTCTTTGAAAATTTTCATAGAAATCGAAAAAAAATGTTTAACAATATATTTAGCCAATATTTTTTTCAATATTTTTTCCAATATATTGCCCATGCAAAGTTTTTGGCCACGCCCACTTTTTGGGGGCGTTTTTTCAAAAAAATATTTTTTTTTCTTTAAATTTCATAGAATGAAATAAAATGCTATCCATAATCTTCCTAATGCTTTTTTTCTTTGGGGTACATAGGGATAAGGATAGGGTATCATACTGTTCGCCCCAATCGGACTGTAGCCTTTCCTTATGTTTTTTAGTTTGGTTTGGCATTTCAATATGAATAGACTGGCGCGTGAACCACGCTTTCATATTGGGCAAATTTATTTTGAAAATCCTGGTTCTGTTCGAAATACAGAAGAAGTCATTGCTGCTGTAGAGCGTAGCGTAGAGTAAGACCCGAATCAGTCTATCCGCCATCGTGTATTTGGAGTGATGATAATCCTCAAGTGTATATTGAGATACCGCTACATCCACAAAAAACTGACTGTTTGCTGAGCTTTATAGTTTGGTGGAATAATTGGTCTGTACTTCTTTAAAACGATGCTGGCCAGAATGTTTGAGACAGCTATAGAGCCATGATTACTAACTTTTTCGTTTAGCAATTGAACAACCATTATCACATAGCTCGTGACACAATTGATTTATTGAAGGAAGCTTTTGGTAACCGCATGGATTCACGTTACGGACCCGTGAATTGGCCTCCATGGTCGTGCGATTTAACGCCGCTGGATAATTTTCTGTGGGGATATGTGAAGTCACTAGTCTACGCCGATATGCCCGAAACGATTGACCACTTGGAGGACAATATTTGCTGAGTTATTGCCTATATCCGTCCACAAATGTCGGACATTTTTTGGTCCAAGAATGGACTTACAGATTACACAACCCCGAGCCAGCCGTGGAGGTCATATTCCAGAAATCATTTGAATGTCAGAAGATTATCTTTTGAATAAGGAAATAACATGTCAATTTAAAAAAAATCATCTCTGTTTTTTTCTGTTATCAAAGAACACCCTTTATAATTACGGTTGGTGTACTGAATAATCTATCAATTATTATCTTCGTTTACGTTGTAAACTTAAAGTGTATAGCGTGTATAAGAATATCAGATTTTTTCGATGTAGTTGGATTGTTCATCGTCGGTTGCACTGTGGAAGGCAGCAGCGTACATTTGGGATTGATGGTTGGACGGGAGGTAGTGATTTAGTTCCTTTTTTCATTCTCTGGGTTTATTCTCTCAGTGGTCAACGCTGTTGTACGGTCCATCATAAAGCCTCTCACATGGTTTTTGTACTCATATGAATAAAGTTTTGTGGGCAAATGCTTTTCATTTTGTGTGGTGTGCAGAAGGTATAGCACGAATTTGTCACATCTGAACTATAAATTTCTCGATGAAGATTTGGGGCTCGGGTGAAACTTATTCGTCTAAGAAGAATTCTTATGATAATCTTAACGTGGTACCATATACAAGTTCAGCGGCTGTTGTTACTATGTCTTCCTTAAAACTAGACAGAAGTATAGTTGGTAGAAGACTTACCCAAACTGAAGAATACGGACATTTAACGGCGGCCTTGAATGATCTTTGCCACCTTTCAATCATCCCGTTAGAAGCTGGGTGATAAGCTGACGTCCTTGTTCTTGTAGTTCCAATAAGTTTAGTCAGTGCATCAAAAATAAGTACAAAAATTGAGCTAGATAATATGCAAATAATAACGGTTCGCATGAAAAAGAAGCGCAGAACTTATGATATTGCGTCTATTTATATCCCTCCAAGGGAAAGGCAAGTGAAAAATTATTTTTGTAGTATCTTTGACTTATTTAGTAAAAAGTTCGTTATAGGTGGCTATTTTTATGCAAAACACACCTTCTGGGGTTCTAGATGTATTACATCAAAAGGTAGATTCCTATGCGAAGCCGGTATGGAATTCGGGGTAGACCTGGTTTAATACTCCTTACAAAAGTATAGCAAAATCAAAAGGGGCAATAAAATATTCTCGGGAAATAATTAGTAAAAGAGAAAAGAAATGCGAGTAAAAATTGGCAATAATCTCGGGTTCCGCATCATAAAACGATATTTAATAATCTATGTGGCACTCTAAAGAAAACGATTCAGGACTCATCGCGAAGTGTCTTTATATCTTGAAGGTCTCACTGCTGATAAGAGTTCGAACTACTCGCTCTGAAAAGCATTAAAAAGCCAAAACCGCAAGCGCCTTCTATCAGAAAAAATAATGGCGAATGGGCGAAAGGAGAAAAAGAAAAAGCCGATATATTTGCCGAGCATTTAGAAGAAACATTAAGGCCCTTTTACGAACGTTTCACGTTCTACGACAATGGAAGGTAGCTGAAATCAATATGGTTCCAAAGCCCGAAAAGCCTGCAAATGACAAGAAATCCTTAAACCAACTTCGCTTTTACAAATAATATCAGAGGTATTCGAAAAAATGTTATTGAAGTGATTACATCGGATTATCGAAGAGCGCCGATTAATTCCTGACCAGCAATTCGGGTTTAGAATCGAGCACTCTTATTCTAGCGTTTTCCTTGAAGTCTTCCAGTCTTTTAGTAAAGTATGACATACGGGATTGAAACATGAGCTTAAAGTGGGGATACCTACATAATGCACAAGTACAAAATCCCCCAACCCCAAAATCCCCACCTTTTGACAAATACCCGAATTGACTATCCCAAAGTACAAAATCCCCAAACGTGCACAGTAGATGACGATGATTTTCGCAAACAAGTTTTATCGCTTATCGCGTCGTTTCTACATTGGCATTTGCCGGAAAAGCTTCAAATCGTCAGCAATGGAAATTAATACAATAAAATCACAGAAGGGCAAAGAAAAATTATTTACTACCATTTGCATTCAAGAACAAAAAAAGAAGAATTTAGATGGTCTTGTGCGAAACGGATCGAATATTTTTGCAAAAGTGTTGTGGTCAGAAAAAAAAATAATGAAAAGCACGAACTTTAGCACATGGCAAGTTCAACATCTTTGCAACCGTCGCAAATAGTTCGGAAAGTATTGTCGGATGCGAACCGGAATGTCGTGTATACTTACTAAGCAAAGGCGCTCAAAATAGGAAGGCATGCTGAACCAGCCGACTTAATATCAATTAATATTCCCGAAGAGCTATTAATTATAGAAGGTGAACTCTTTGTTTTAGGCGAGAAATTATTTAATGGCGAAAACAATATAATTCTGGGAACTACAACCTCCCTTAAAGCTTTGCCTAATGGATGGAACATTTTATGTTGTTCATCTATTATGCGTCAATTATTTAGTATACATGGACTTATAGATGGACAGGTTTTTTGTCTTATGAGTAAAAAACCTTCGCAGGCTTATAATGACTTCTTTTATGAATTATTTCGCATGGGGCTTGAAAGAGATATAAACTTAAATCCGTTAAGAATCATTTCTGATTTTGAAAATACTATCTATTTGACAGCAAAACTTTATTTCCCTTCGGCCCATTTCCAAGGATGTTCGTTTCATTTCGGGCAAATAATTTGGAGGAGGGTTCAAAAAGAAAGGCTTCAAGGGATATATGGCAATAATGAGACATTCAGTTTATACGTCAGGAAGCTGAAAAGCTTGGCATTTGTACCGCCAGAAGAAATACCAACTTATTTTTCTGAGAAAAGCAGAAGTTTTGATGATAATAATTTCAGAAAACTTTGTTGTTGGTTCAAAAAGAACTATATCATCGGTAATAAAAGAAAATATGAACCTGAATTTTGGTCAGTTGCCGATTGTGTTAAGACAAATTTACCTCGGACCAAACTATGTCGAAGCCTGGCACCGCCGCCTCAAAAGCATAGCGGGCAGAAGAAGATCTGGCTTGTACGATTTAATTGAAGATCTGTCGAAGGAAATAATTCAAAACGACAGAATATCGGCAAAATGGAATATTTGCAATTTATATCACATACCATGTTATTATCTTGAATATAATTGAAAAAATGAGTTACAATTTTAATTTATAAAATCCTTAAGCATAGATTCCCAATATTTCGAGTGTATCTAAGAATTAAGGATTAAGGATTAAGGATTTTGTGATTAGGGATTTTGGATTTGGGGATTTCGGGTTTGGGGATATTGACTCGGGGATTTCAGTTTGGGAATTTTAATTTTGGAGTTTTCGTACCCAACCCCTTAATGGCCTTAAGGCCCTTTGACGGTCAAGAGCTAATTGAAGACACGGCCTTAGCCAGGATACCAGACAATTTTAAAATAAAAAAGGTTTCGCAGGCTCAATTGAAATTAAACAGGACTCCTGGATACGATTTGATTACGGGGCAGGTCCTTAGAGAGCTGCCTAGAAAAGCACTAATCATGCTCGATTACCTAATCAATGGTTCGTTTAGACTACTGTACTGTACGTTCCACAAAAATGGAAGGTAGTTGTAATCATTATGTACCAATTTCGCTTTTACCAATAATATTAAAGGTATTCGAAATAATGTTATTAAAGCGATTACATCCGATTATCTAAGAGCGCCGATTAATTCCTGACCACCAATTGAGGAAAAATTATTCTAGCTTTCTAGATACTAAGATACTAAGTTCTTATGTAGCAGACAGACTCTTCCGAGTTAAGCGCGGAAGCGAACATTCCGCATTCATTTTACCTACAGAATTGTAAATATGCTACCCATACTTAAGATTCCGTACAGATTCCGTACGATAATCAAGCTAAATATTTGGGAATGGCATAAGAGGCGAAACTCAAATGGAACCCGCACGTAAAAAATAAACTTGAAGAGCTCGTTATTAAATATAATCAAATGCATTGGTGCTTGGTCGATTTGCCAAATTCAGAATGCAGGACTACCAGCTTTTATATAAGCACGTACTGAAACCGGTTTGGACGTATGGTATTGGGCGTATGGTTTGGGGTTGTGCCAAAGCAATTAACATCAATATTTTACAAACTTTTTAAAACAAGGTGCTAAAAAGAATTGTAAACGCCCCCTGGTATACCCGAAATACACAGAGATTTGGATGTGGCAACTGTCGAAGATGATATAAAATCATTCGTCCGTATTTTGAATGATACAAATTTAGTACGCCGACATCAACTATAAAACCATTTGAATTAGCGCATTTTTTTAGCCAAATTTAACCGCGTGTATTTAGTGGTACAAGCAGCTGCCTGGTATACGCGAATATAAATTATTAAAAGTAATTTGAAGGGAGGTTTTTTTTAGTGAGTAAGAATCTCACGATTCTCAATCTTATGAAAAATTTGCCATATACCCTCGGAACTCAATGACTGCATCGGCGGTAATACCCTTCAATGGCGTAGCTTCAGGCCACAGCATGAATCGATCGATCATTGTGGGTAGCCATTTATCAATGGCATCACAACAATGTCAATGTGGGAATCGATCACTCGGCATAGCTTTGTGTTGTATGACGACTGATTTTACCTTAGACAAGGGTCGCAAGATCGTGCCCAACTCAAGCTGTCCTTGTTCATGCTTGGCCACACGAAGTTTCTTTTTATTAAGTTTTTCGTTGAACGTCCACTGGGTTGTGTTATGTTATGTGACATATCGGACACTCGTCTCGAAGAACTAGGGCAACATACGGATATATATATTTAGCAGCAAACATCCGAGGAAGGGGAAAGGGGCCCCTCTCGCCCTAGAGAGTTTGTTTAGCTTTATTAGCTTAATACAAGCAAAACTAACATGAATTATCTTATGTTTAACCATTTTTTTCTTTAAAACTACTTGAGACTAATTCGATCAGTAGGTATGCCAGAGACGGTCGAGTTAGGTTTTAAGGCTATATTTGCTTAAGTGGCAGTCGAAATGGTTTCGCATACTATTAGTTAAATGTAGCATACGGGTTAGGGTTTCGTTTCTTCCATAACATGTTCGATGATGGTCGATTCTGAAGTATCGATGAGGTATCGATCGAAGATTGTTGGGATTAGTGTTGAAGGAAATTTTTTGGAGAAACAAAGGACCATCGATATTGCCGGATAGAAGCTGATGTATAAAGAGAATATTAGCAACTCCGCGACGTTGTTCAAGAGATCAAGGAGCTTAAGACGGTCATGATAGGAAGGGAGGTTATACCAAACAGCCCGGGGTAGCCCACGGAGAGAAAATCGGAGGAATCCAAGAGATCAAGGAGCTTAAGACGGTCATGATAGGAAGGGAGGTTATACCAAACAGCCCGGGGTAGCCCACGGAGAGAAAATCGGAGGAATCTGCGTTGGACAGCTTCGATTCGACGGGAATGAATGGCGTGATGAGGCGACCAAACTTGGCTAGCTAGCACGTTCAAGAATGGGCCTTACGATGTGACATAGAGTGATTTGGTAACAAAAGGATCAGAAAATTACTTAGACCAACGTTTAACAAAGCCAAGAGCAGAGTTAGCTTTTTTGATGGACGCATCCATTGGATATCAAAAGTGCAATTGCTTATCACAGATAGCTCCGAGATCACGCAATGAATCTACTTGGGAAACAGGTTCGATGTTGATGGAATAGGTTCTAGGAGGGAGTGCGCAACGTTAACGGGAGCATGTTATAGCTTGGCATGTATCACCATTCATTTCAAGAAAGTTTTTTTGGCAACAGATGCTTTTGAAGTAGGTTTGAGTCAGAGGAGGATGATATCCTCCTATATATTTTTTTATCATCAGCGTAGACGGATATAAAAAAATCCTTAATGATGCAGCCGACGTCATTTATTGTGAGGATAAAAATCAGTGCGCCAAGATGGCTGCCCTTGCCAGAGGTAGCAAGGATGGGATCCGATTCAAAGGATCTAAATCTGACTTCATATTGGCGATTAGTTAAGTAGAATTGAACCCAAGCAATGAATGTTGGTGGAAAGCCTAGCGCATTGAGTTAAAAAAGGATTAGGGGATGAGAGATTTTGTAGAAAGCTTTGCTGAGGGCAGTTGCTATTACATCAACTTCGTGGCAAATATTTCCCGAGATAAATTCTAGTAGATTAGTAGTTGTTGATCTACCCTTAAGGAATCCATGTTGGGAAGGTGAGATAATTTGTCTACATTAAAAGAATATTGAATCGAACACAATACTTTCGAAAAGCTTAGGAATGCATGAAAGTTTAGCAATAGGGCGGTAATTAGAGATTTGTTTCTTCGGACCTTTTTTATGGATTGGAATCATGAAAGTGTTTTTCCAGTGAGAAGGAAAAATTACTTTTGATATTGAAAGGACAGAGGTTTGACTCAGGTTTGCAGGTATTCCATCTGGACCTGCAGAATAATAATCTTCCTTTAGGTTGTTAATTTTTTCTTTAACAGTTTCAGATAGTATGGTAATTGAAGTTAAGAAAGTTTGTGAATTAGATTTTAAGTTAATGTGTTATCTGAAAAGTATAGGCAGAAAAAGTGAGCAAAAAAGTTTGCTAATAGGTGGGGGTCATAAGAACTCGAATCGAAGTAGGATAAGGTAGATGGGTAACTATCTGACTTTCTTTTAGCATTGATGAATTGGAAGAAGCGCTTGGGATCGTCGTTAATAGCAGAGTGCATTCGGTTAAGGTATTCTTGGTAAAGATAATCGCAGAGTTGTGAAAAGAGGTATAGAGTTGGAATATTGATATTTTTTTAGGTCCGAATCAGAGGGTGAAATTAGGTATAACCGCCATAATTTGTTTCTTTTTTTTCGTAAAGAGCGTAGCTTACTGTTATACCAAGGATGGGACAAATAAGTACTCCTTTGGCGTGCTACTGGAACAGACTGAGAGAGACAGGTAAATATGTTAGAATAGAAATTTGAGAAAGCTGTATTTATATCGTCATTTATAATGCTATTGAAATCAATCGCACTCAACAGGTTATTAAGCTTAGTGAAGTTGGTATTGCGAAAATGGATAGTCAGTAGACTTTCAGATAGACCGGGTTTATGAGAGTCATAAGAAAAGGTGGGTGGAATGGGTCCAATTTAGGAAGTAGATGACCGCTTTCAAATACAATACAGTTGTCAACGTCGGACGAAAAAATGAGATCAAGTTGGCGCCCTAAGTTATTTTTGATACCACTTAATTGATAAAGGTCTGAGTCTGAAAGACAATCAATAAATAAGATTTCCTTGTCAGAAGTGGGATTTAAAGCTGTGAAGTGAGTCTCTTCATCTGGATATGTGGAAAGTAAAAATCTCCAGCAATTAAGACGACATCAGACGGGGCAGCAGCGTCAAAGATGGAATCAAAAGCATTGATAGCAATCTGATAACAGTGAATAGGTTGGGAAGGTCTGATATAGCAGCAAATTGTAAATACAGTGATTTTGGAAATGAACGACTGATCACAAACGTATTTAAAGAATGCAGTTTGGGATATTTTGAAGAGTGGTGAGTAGAAGCGGTTATGAACTGCTAATAGAACACCTCGACCAGAAGTCTCACTATCATTTAGAGTTCCGTCAACACGAAAGATATTGAAGTGCGAGGGAAATAGCTCGCTGTCATTGATATCAGGCGACAGATTGGTTTCAGTTACGGCAAAAATATCAAAGGGGATCTTATGTGAGTTGAGAAAGACAGTGGAGGTTTTGGAGCGAAGTCCTCTAACGTCTTGGTAGTATAGTGACATAGGAGTGTTACTACGTGAGGGTGCAGTGGGAGTTGATTTGGGGCCTGATATAGGTGATTTAGGAACGAAAAAATGAATTATGGTCAATTCGGTTGAAGTTGAAGATATGAGATACATTTAGGACTGATATGGGAAGCAAATGCAGAAAGATCCTTTGCCACAGTGGAAGAAGAAATGTTACAACTTTCATGATATCGAGTGTAGATGTCAAGAAGTGCAGTAGGATATGTTGGAAGCCCTTCTTTTTGAATTGAGATCTGAACGTTAGCCTTAGTCTTACCCTCAGTCGAGCCATGATATAACGGCCGTCGAGGTCATTGTTCGGGGACATGGGTCCAACAAATTTGGAAGTAAATTTTACATTTGGAGGAAGAAGGAGATTAAAAATCGCAGGAGTTTTGGATGTAGGGTTTGACATATTAGAAGCAGTTGCAGAGGTGGTAGTAGCGGTGGACGGGGATGGATTAAGGACGTGGAGTGAAGTAAATGAAGTTATTTAAGTAAATGGAGTATGTAGAACTTTTAATATGCCTTGAATGCAGGGTAGAATCTGGGGTCAAATTAAACGAAACGCGTTTGCGTTGCCGGGAGACTTGTAGTTGGTCGTGGGGTGGAGGATGGGTTGAGAAATTATAGAAGATTTAGTAAAGAAAGATGTATTGGGGGTAGGTTTGAGGAAGCGAGTGGAGAATATCGGAAATGTTCCAACTTTGAAACTCCAGTTTGGATCAGAGTATGTAAGTGCTAGGTTTAGGCTTACTACACTTACTATTAGGCTCGTTTCGGGGCTTTACATTGCTAGCATAAGACGACTTGGCGATAGTCTGGGTTCCCAATTTAAAAATGTCATTGGAAGGACTTACAAATAGCCTGTTGTATTTCGAGGAGGGGATGTCGAGCTATTGTTTGGAGACTTGGCCTTTTAAATTTTTCGACAATTAGCGATCGTGATGGCGAATTTGAGCTGGAAAAAGTTCTTCATCCATGAGACGTCAGCATGCAGGGGGGCACAATTGATGATGAATGTGTCGTTTCTGTATATTTTTTCTAATCTATTATTCCAATCGGCAAGTGTCCAGATTGTGCCGAAACGGTTAAGGAGTATCGGTTGGGAAAGTGTGGTGGGTGGTGGACTTATTGCTGAATGGATAGAAACATTCAGCGGCCCATCAAGTAGAGATGTGTTGTTTGTTGGTTGCGTGTAAGGGGTAGTTTCGAATTTGTTGTGTAGCGGACCTAATTTCATCCGCAATATATAAAACTGCCAGCTTTGTAAAGCTCGATTCTTCACTAAGGGAGCTTGTATTGAGTTTGACAGTTTACGTGCAGATCACCGGGAATATCTATCTAATCCCGCAAGTACGAGTTTAACTCGTTAAGCGTTGATAGGGGACCAGAAAATATTGCAAGTTCACTGTTGAGGTGCGATTTGGTGACCATGTCATGATTTCGGGTTTGCTCACTTATCAAATCCAAACTCTTTTCAATGCGCTTGAATTTTGACTTATTTATCTTCCTCGCACATTCCACAGCGTCACTTAAGTCGTCGATGGTTTTGCTAACCTCGTCCAGCTTCGAAATTGATTTAATAGTTTTTCCAGGGAATTGCTTATATTAAAGAGCAAATTGCTTATTGAGCCACTGTGGCATTTTAAATAAGTTTAAACTCATCGCAGAAAAGAGCGCAATTGTTTAAAAAGTCTTTAGTAAGTAATTGTTTAAAAAGTCTTTAATATTCACTGCAGATCTTCTTCCAATTCCGGTACAAAGAGAGTGAAACGGTTTCCCACAGAGACCATTATAGTCAATTAATTCGGCAGTATTGGTATCGACACAATTGATGTTTGCACAACGTTTATCCAAATTTTATTCTGATTAGTCGAGGGAAATTAAAAAGAAAATAAAAACTTGAGCAGGTCAGGTAAGTAGGGTAAGTCCACTGTAAAAGTCAATGAACAGCGACGAGGGAAAAATGCGTGGTCGGCGAAAAATTGAAAAATTAATTAATTGGTGGTGGGTAACACTTTATTTTGCGAAATATGTGTAATTAACTTGGGGAGCGAAGTGAATATGCCACCGTAATCGGTGAGGTTCAATTTGTCATATGATATTGATCACCGTAATGTCGCAGTAGATGAGAGTGTTTGCTTCAACGACACGTAGAGCACGATGTTGAAGTCAGGATCCCCGTGAAAATTCCTTAAGCTGTTGAAGCTCGATGTCATATTTTTGCATGTCTGCCATCTCCTGGGTGCTAACGATAACCGGCATTTTGATAACATGATGTTCGTTTTCTTCTGGAAAGAATGTGTTAGTTCCCTTCCTTCAATGATGTGTTTAAAGTGTCTGACTGCTCTGAATATAGCCAGTAGATCGCGATCATAGACCTTGCATCTAGCTTCCGTTTCGCTTAGTTCCTTTGAGAAGAATCCCAATGGCTGCAGTTCATCACCATTACTCTGATCCAGAACGGCTCCGATTGCTGTGTCGAAGGGGCCACATTGTAGAAGCAAAGAAGGATCGGCATGAGGGTGACTTATGTGGACAGCATTTTTTAACTTCTGCTTACATTCCTCGAATGCTCGATAAGCTGCAGATGTCCATTGTATAGCTATATAGTATATCTCCCTCCTTCTCCGATTGTCAGTTGAATAAGAGGTTCTTGTATCTTAGGTGCGCCGGCTATAGAACTGCGATAAAAGTTCCAAGAATCTACGAACTGTCTTAGTTTATCCATTGTGTCTGGCTTGGGATAGTTGACTATCGCTTTAGTTCTATCTTGCGGAGCCTTGATTCCATTCTTACTAACCGTGAATCCTAGGTATCTGACTTCCGCCTGTTGGGAATAGCATTTAGAAACGTTGATGGTTAGACCAAACTTGTGAAGTTTTTCAAGAACGAGACGTAGATGATGTCGATACTCAGTTTCGTTTTTCGAAGCAATAGTGGTGTCATCGATATAACACTGGGTGAAATGAAGACCTCGTACCACTGCATCCAAAAATCTCTCCATTGTTTGGGATGCGTTGCGTAGTCCGAAAGTCGTTACGACAAACTCAAAGAGACCGAATCGGGTTATGACTGCAGTTTTTGGGCGGTCCTCTGGTACGAGAGGGATCTGATTTTAGGCTCTCGTGTGATCTTTAGTGCTGAAAATCGTACATCCTTCCAATCGGTTGAATTCTTGTAGGTTAGGTATAGGGTATTTGTCGGGAACGGTGATATTAGTCTATGCGCAATGGGGATGCCCATTCACTTTTTGACGGCTGACAAATACTCTGTTGAATCATATGTTCGAACTCTTCTTTAGCCACTTTGAGTTTATCACTGGCGTCGTACTCGTTCCGCGGCAACTTTGGTTGGTTTCCAAAGTGACATCGATAAAATCTTTCGATATCTCTGCGAATGCGTTGGTTAAATCAATGGAACGAACAGAGGGTTGAGTATAGTTATAGATATTTCCTTTTGCGCTCAATTTTGTGGTATTGGTGAAAAGCTCTTTGCGGTTAAGTCCAATTGACAGGTCATAATTGTGAATAAAGTCGGATCCAATGATGGCTTGTGTTACATCGGCAAGTACCATTCATTACGTAGAGTTTAGAATCGGTGGGTGTTTTGCTACTAGCAAATTTCTTCGGCATGACTGAGACGTCTGCACCGGTGTCTATCAGGAATGAAATATTTGTTTTTCTGTCGAATACTTGGAGACGGAATTGTAAGGGGTTTTTGCCGATCGCGCTCGCCAACGCACGCATCGGCAATTCTAGTTTTCCATCTGAGGACTTTGCATAACTTGCTGTCCTCGCTGACGTTGTCGTTCGATGGTCTGCTGATCGGTTGAGTGGCTTTAGGTCCTTGATTTCGTTCCTAAGGACTTCGATTCTTTTCGACACCTCAGCCATACTAATGATGTCATGATTGGCGATAGCTTGTACTTGTACACAGATGGGAATTTTAACATGTCGTGAATTTTGTCACTAACTTCAGCTAATTTGTCGAGATCATCTTGTCCAGTTACAATCAATACGGTTTGCATATTTTCACTGCACGTTTGACTGCACGCAAAGCTTCTCCCTCGAGATTTACCAAGCCATATCCAAAGCGCTCTGCGTCACTAGTTATACCGCCAAGTTGCAAAGCCATTTCGACTAGTTTCAACCACAATTGGGGATGTAACGCATTAAATTTCGGAAGTTTAATGCGATGAGTTAGTGACCATGGCGATGATAAATCGTTTAGTTAGTGTGAGCGCAGGATCTGTGTGTGTGAGTTGTTTGTTGTGTGAGCGCTGGATCTGAGTTGGACGAATGAGCATGCTGTGTGAACTGATTGCTTGCTTTTGCTGCTTTTGGAACCGGAATTGACTCGTTAGCTATCGTCAATTCGTCTCTTAGCTGACTAATTAACTCAGCCGTGACCTTGGGTACCGCGCTCTCCGTAGAAGTCGGAGTCAGAGTCGAAGCTGAATTGGAGTTTGGCGTGAAGTTCCTAGTTTTACGAGGTGTACGCGGAAGTGGCATGAAACGAGATCACAGTTATCCCTTCTAAGCCAGACACTTAAGTAATTTAGGTGGACGTGTAAGTATTGCTTTTAACCGTTCACGTCTGTTTCACCAATAATAGCGATTTGCAAGAGTGAACTACAAAACAGCTATTTATTTAGACATGTCTTTATTTCTAATTGAATTACAAGTAAAAAAAAATTAATATTTCTTAATATGTATATGTATCTTCAACCGGTGAAGACGTTGCAACAAGTATCTCGAACCTTCTTATCTGCTGAGCTCGGCTTCGCTTTCGACAACCGCTGTTGTACTGCATTTGGAATGTGTTGTGGAAGTTTAGTTATATTTGTGTATCGTTGTTGTATGCTTGGTAGTACATATTGTGTGGAAACCATCGGATAGTACTCCAACCAGAGATAACTCCAACATATGTATGTTTTATACTTAGACGTGTGTTGTTTTATATAGTGATGATTGATTTTGATGGCATTTTTATACTATTTTTTTGTTTGTTTGATTTGTTATTATTTGCAGAATTAACGCCGCAGGAGCGTTAATTCTGCGTGAAACTTAAACAAACAAAGATATTCCTGCACGTTTTTAGGCCAAGATCTACCAATATACCAATTTCAATTTCAGCTTCATAGGCCTCACAGTTTCCGAGAAATTATGGTCGAAATATTTATGCACCAATATGGTGTGCACGGCATTTTGTTTGATTTTTCGTAGCTTAATATGCTAAAGAAAAAGCATTTTAGCAACAATTTAATCAATTGAACGCCCTATGACTTTTGCATTAAAAATGTTGCTCGTGTGTTTTATCAAATGTAAATATATACATACAGTGGACGTCCAGTATAACGAACACTCGATATAGCGAATTTGCGATATAACGAACGCTTTTTAGATTTACATTAACATCTCTAAATAGCGAACGATGCTCACAATTTACTCTCCGATACAACGAACACATCATAAATTGACATAAAATGACCTTCTTTTTGTTGGCTTTGCGATATGTTTATCTGTTTCACATGTCAACACGAATATTCTCTCATATGGGTTTGGCCAAAAGAGTTCAGCTTTATTTTGGTTTTGCTTTTCTTTCTCTTAAACGTCTCTACAATTTTAGAATTTTGCTTGCATTCTTTTATTTTGCACACACACACGCTTTCATAGACATGAAGCTCGAGTGGAAGATACCGTTGGCAGAAAGAACATTTTTATTGTTTATCGTTAAAAAGAGCGTGTAAGTGCCGTTTAAAACTCCGCATTAGTTTTGTAATTTTAGTTCTGGGTAAACACATTTAATATTAATAAAAGATCTCAACGTACCGTATATTTCCGTGCACACATGTACCGAGTTATATGGGGTTTAATGGGGGCGGCCATTGAAATTATATGAAAAGTAATTTTTTATAGCAAAAAGTTGGGAATAGTTGATGAATTTGAGCAGAGTACAGCTCACAGTTTGGGGGTGTAACATAAACATGGAAAATATGCGGTGAATATGATTTTATAAAAACATACTTACCACACAACTATTAACATAATAAAATAGAATACAATAAAATAAATTTAAGTATAACTTTACAAACACGGATTTCATTATGGGTGGTTATATAAGCAGTTAATTACTTTTACACAAATGGGCACTGGTTTAAAACGCTTTTTAATTTAACGTGCGTTGCGCTACACTTTCACGCAGCAGCACTTAAGAGCCGACTGACCCAATAGATATGGTCGTGGGATAAAGATGGTTTATTTTTTTTTATAATGTACGCGCAATAAAGGGATTTTGGATACTCTTATAATAAAGTAACACAGTGCGGGCATTCGGAAAGTGAAGGATTAGAAAAAAACGAGATACCGATGCACATTGGTTTTAAATGTCTGTGAACTATAATGTGTAGCAAACCACATTCGTATGTGAGCGTTGTACTCAAGTTTGGGCATTTATTTGTTGAGTTGCAGACTTGAAACCGTCCAAAACGACTTGAATTGAACGGTCCGAAAGGTTATTTCTAATCCATTGAAGAAAGGAATCATTGATTCCAAATGCACGCATTTTCGACAAAAGACCATGATGCCAAACTCTGCCAAATGCCTTTGAAATATGAAGTGCAACGACCTTACCCTTCACCTGGAATTTTCTTTTTTTTTGGGACTGGCTGGACAAATTCTGTTTTCCATCTTCTTAGAAGGAGCCCTGAAGAATAGGACAGATAGAAATCTTCTTCAGAACGATAGGGGAAATACCAGCTGGAGCAGCCGATTTATGTATGTTTATATCTCGAAGAACTCTTGCCACTGTATGAGTGCGAAAAAAGATGGGTCCCATAGAATATTCGAAGCGCTCGAGTACAGGGGGAGATAAAGCAGAATCTGGCAGCGTTGAGCTAGCTGCGAAATGAGCAGCGAGCATATTGGATTTATCCGAAGAGCTGACAGCTGGGATGTCATTGCAAATGAGTGTCGGGATAGATGTCAAGGCCGAATTTTTAATTTTCTTTACAAACAACAAAAGGTTTTTACTACCGGTGGACTTTGTGGTATTTTTTGCCTCAACTTTATATTTGTAATCATATCGGCAGCGGCATCCACGTCGTTGTCAGGAAAGCACAACGACCAGTTAAAGCTCCTAAAAAAACCCTTTAAAGCTTCTTAATTGGCTTTCTCGTTATGCCATATAATTCTTGTAGGAGTTTGTTCTTTAACTGTGTGGTTGGAGTACGAGATATTCACCGATATGATACAATGGTCTGACGAACCTAGAGGCGATAATACATTTAGAGTGTATTTATCAGGCTGAGAAATAAGAAGCAAGTCCAGAGTGTTAGCGTTTTGACCGCTAACGTCAAGTACATTGACCTCAGCAAATATCTCGACATACCTTCCTTCGGGTTTTGTCTGTCCAGAATGTCGAAGCCGACTTGAATTGTGTATATATAAATCGCCCGCAATGACGATTTCAGTACGAGGTTAATGGGCGCCAACCGATTTATTTCAAGACCTTCCATACCCTTCCGGAAGATTTTTTCGGTTTCTATGAAAATTTTCGAATAAAACAGCATTTTAGTGAAAAACGCCCACAAAATGTAGGCGTGGCAAAAAACTTTATATGACAAACTTGTAAACGTAGGCAGTAGCTACATATGTTGTTAAGATTACAACCCTCTTTTTCTCTAACTTTAGCCTTAAAACATTTTATTCTAAATTGTGCGCGTGGCAGTGAGCGAATGAAAAATGATTTTACACTCTACCATTTTGGGACCCTTAAGCTAAATTTTTGGAAATGACACTTGATGTGAAACTAAAATGGAAATCGAACGTAAAAAAGAAACGGGAAGAGTTCGTTATAAAATATAATCCAATGCATTGGCTGGTTGGTCGGTTTTCCAAACTCAGCATGCAAAACAAGCTGCTTTTATACAAGCAAGTTCTGAAACCGGTTTGCACGTATGGTATACAACTTTGGGGTTGTACCAATGCAAATAATATCAAGATTTTACAAACTTTTCAAAACAAAGTGCTAAGAAGAATTGTAAACGCCCCGTGGTATATCAGAAATAGTGATATACACAGAGATTTGAATGTGGCAACCGTCGAAGATCAAATAAAATCATTCGCCCCTAAGCAACAGACTCGTCTTCGCCGTCATTGCAATAACAAAATGATATATATTTTGAACGATACAAATCCTTCAACGGATAAAACCATTTCTAGCCGTGGAGCTAGAACGGCAACGTATGTTAAGCTCATTAAATTCTGACCTTGACAGCATTCTTAAGTGGGGTAAAACCGATAGAGCAGAATTTAATGCTTTCAAAATACAAAGCTGTCATTAAAGCGAAACCCCACTATCCATAGATGCACTTGCATAACGGAAGCCGGAAGACTTTCCATCCTCGGTATGTGCGTTAACGACAAACCTCGTTGGAATGACCACATATTCGATATCGCCAAGGACGTTGCGAAATGTCTAGGCTTCCTTAAGCGATGCAAAAAATATGTCACCCCTTCTGATCTGGCTTGAATCTACAAGGCATTTATTCGCCCAAACTTGAGTACAACGCTCACATATGAATGTGGTTTGCTACACATTATAATTCACAGACATTTAAAACCAATGTGCATCGGTATCTCGTTTTGCCCGCACTGTGTTACTTTATTATAAGAGTATCCAAAATCCCTTTATTGCGCGTACATTATAAACAAAAATAAACCATCTTTATCCCACGACCATATCTATTGGGTCAGTCGGCTCTTAAGTGCTGCTGCGTGAAAGTGTAGCGCAACGCACGTTAAATTAAAAAGCGTTTTAAACCAGTGCCCATTTGTGTAAAAGTAATTAACTGCTTATATAACCACCCATAATGAAATCCGTGTTTGTAAAGTTATACTTAAATTTATTTTATTGTATTCTATTTTATTATGTTAATAGTTGTGTGGTAAGTATGTTTTTATAAAATCATATTCACCGCATATTTTCCATGTTTATGTTACACCCCCAAACTGTGAGCTGTACTCTGCTCAAATTCATCAACTATTCCCAACTTTTTGCTATAAAAAATTACTTTTCATATAATTTCAATGGCCGCCCCCATTAAACCCCATATAACTCGGTACATGTGTGCACGGAAATATACGGTACGTTGAGATCTTTTATTAATATTAAATGTGTTTACCCAGAACTAAAATTACAAAACTAATGCGGAGTTTTAAACGGCACTTACACGCTCTTTTTAACGATAAACAATAAAAATGTTCTTTCTGCCAACGGTATCTTCCACTCGAGCTTCATGTCTATGAAAGCGTGTGTGTGTGCAAAATAAAAGAATGCAAGCAAAATTCTAAAATTGTAGAGACGTTTAAGAGAAAGAAAAGCAAAACCAAAATAAAGCTGAACTCTTTTGGCCAAACCCATATGAGAGAATATTCGTGTTGACATGTGAAACAGATAAACATATCGCAAAGCCAACAAAAAGAAGGTCATTTTATGTCAATTTATGATGTGTTCGTTGTATCGGAGAGTAAATTGTGAGCATCGTTCGCTATTTAGAGATGTTAATGTAAATCTAAAAAGCGTTCGTTATATCGCAAATTCGCTATATCGAGTGTTCGTTATACTGGACGTCCACTGTATGTATATATTTACATTTGATAAAACACACGAGCAACATTTTTAATGCAAAAGTCATAGGGCGTTCAATTGATTAAATTGTTGCTAAAATGCTTTTTCTTTAGCATATTAAGCTACGAAAAATCAAACAAAATGCCGTGCACACCATATTGGTGCATAAATATTTCGACCATAATTTCTCGGAAACTGTGAGGCCTATGAAGCTGAAATTGAAATTGGTATATTGGTAGATCTTGGCCTAAAAACGTGCAGGAATATCTTTGTTTGTTTAAGTTTCACGCAGAATTAACGCTCCTGCGGCGTTAATTCTGCAAATAATAACAAATCAAACAAACAAAAAAATAGTATAAAAATGCCATCAAAATCAATCATCACTATATAAAACAACACACGTCTAAGTATAAAACATACATATGTTGGAGTTATCTCTGGTTGGAGTACTATCCGATGGTTTCCACACAATATGTACTACCAAGCATACAACAACGATACACAAATATAACTAAACTTCCACAACACATTCCAAATGCAGTACAACAGCGGTTGTCGAAAGCGAAGCCGAGCTCAGCAGATAAGAAGGTTCGAGATACTTGTTGCAACGTCTTCACCGGTTGAAGATACATATACATATTAAGAAATATTAATTTTTTTTTACTTGTAATTCAATTAGAAATAAAGACATGTCTAAATAAATAGCTGTTTTGTAGTTCACTCTTGCAAATCGCTATTATTGGTGAAACAGACGTGATCGGTTAAAAGCAATACTTACACCTCCACATAAATTACTTAAGTGTCTGGCTTAGAAGGGATAACTGTGATCTCGTTTCATGCCACTTCCACGTACACCTCGTAAAACTAGGAACTTCACGCCAAACTCCAATTCAGCTTCGACTCCGTTCTAATATCACCGTTCCCAACAAATACCCTATACCTAACCTACAAGAATTCAACCACCGATTGGAAGGATGTACGATTTTCAGCACTAAACATCACACGAGAGCCTAAAATCAGATCCCTCTCGTACCAGAGGACCGCCCAAAAACTGCAGTCATAACCCGATTCGATCTCTTTGAGTTTGTCGTAACGACTTTCGGACTACGCAACGCATCCCAAACAATGGAGAGATTTTTGGATGCAGTGGTACGAGGTCTTCATTTCACCCAGTGTTATATCGATGACACCACTATTGCTTCGAAAAACGAAACTGAGTATCGACATCATCTACGTCTCGTTCTTGAAAAACTTCACAAGTTTGGTCTAACCATCAACGTTTCTAAATGCTATTCCCAACAGGCGGAAGTCAGATACCTAGGATTCACGGTTAGTAAGAATGGAATCAAGGCTCCGCAAGATAGAACTAAAGCGATAGTCAACTATCCCAAGCCAGACACAATGGATAAACTAAGACAGTTCGTAGATTCTTGGAACTTTTATCGCAGTTCTATAGCCGGCGCACCTAAGACACAAGAACCTCTTATTCAACTGACAATCGGAGAAGGAGGGAGATATACTATATAGCTATACAATGGACATCTGCAGCTTATCGAGCATTCGAGGAATGTAAGCAGAAGTTGAAAAATGCTGTCCAAATAAGTCACCCTTATGCCGATCCTTCTTTGCTTCTACAATGTGGCCCCTTCGACACAGCAATCGGAGCCGTTCTGGATCAGAGTAATGGTGATGAACTGCTTGGGTGGGGATTCTTCTCAAACGAACTAAGCGAAACGGAAGCTAGATGCTAGGTCTATGATCGCGATCTACTGGCTATATTCAGAGCAGTCAGACACTTTAAACACATCATTGAAGGAAGGGAACTAACACATTCTTTCCAGAAGAAAACGTACATCATGTTATCAAAATGCCGGTTATCGTCAGCACCCAGGAGATGGCAGACATGCAAAAATATGACATCGAGCTTCAACAGCTTAAGGAATTTTCACGGAGATCCTCACTTCAACATCTTGCTCTACGTGTCGTAGTGTCTCATCTACTGCGACATTACGGTGATCAATATCATATGACAAATTGAACCTCACCGTTTACGGTGGCATATTCACTTCGCTCCCCAAGTTAATTACACATATTTCGCAAAATAAAGTGTTACCCACTACTTATTAATTAATTTTTCAATTTTTCGCCGACCACGCGTTTTTCCCTCGTCGCTGTTCATTGACTTTTGCAGTGGACTTACCCTACTTACCTGACCTGCTCAAGTTTTTATTTTCTTTTTAATTTCCGTCGACTAATCAGAATAAAATATGGATAAACGTTGTGCAAACATCAATTGTGTCGATACCAATACTGCCGAATTAATTGACTATAATGGTCTCTGTGGGAAACCGTTTCACTCTCTTTGTACCGGAATTGGAAGATGATCAGCAGTGAATATTAAAGACTTTTTAAACAATTACTTACTAAAGACTTTTTAAACAATTGCCCTCTTTTCTGCGATGAGTTTAAACTTATTTAAAATGCCACAGTGACTCAATAAGCAATTTGCTCTTTAATATAAACATTTCCTTGAAAAAACTATTAAATCAATTTCGAAGCTGGACGAGGTTAGCAAAACCATCGACGACTTAAGTGACGCTGTGGAATGTGCGAGGAAGATAAATAAGTCAAAATTCAAGCGCATTGAAAAGAATTTGGATTTGATAAGTGAGCAAACCCGAAATCATGACATGGTTACCAAATCGCACCTCAACAGTGAACTAGCAATATTTTCTGGTCCCCTATAAACGCTTAACGAGTTAAACTCGTACTTGCGGGATTATCTATCTATTCCCGGTGATCTGCACGTAAACTGTCAAACTCAATATAAGCTCCCTTAGTGAAGAATCGAGCTTTACAAAGCTGGCAGTTTTATATATTGCGGATGAAATTAGGTCCGCTATACAACAAATTCGAAACCACCCCTTACACGCAACCAACAAACAACACATCTCTACTTGATGGGCCGCTGAATGTTTCTATCCATTCAGCAATAACTCCACCACCCACCACACTTTCCCAACCGACACTCCTTAACCGTTTCGGCACAATCTGGACACTTGCCGATTGGAATAAAAGATTAGAAAAAATATCCAGAAACGACACATTCATCATCAATACTGCCCCCCTGCATGCTGACGTCTCATGGATGAAGAACTTTTTCCAGCTCAAATTCGCCATCACGATCGCTAATTGTCGAAAAATTTCAAAGGCCAAGTCTCCAAACAATAGCTCGACATCCCCTCCTCGAAATACAACAGGCTATTTGTAAGTCCTTCCAATGACATTTTTGAATTGGGAACCCTGACTATCGCCAAGTCGTCTTATGCTAGCAATGTAAAGCCCCGAAACGAGCCTAATAGTAACTGTAGTAAGCCTAAACCTAGCACTTACTCTGATCCAAACTGGAGTTTCAAAGTTGGAACATTTCCGATATTCTCCACTCGCTTCCTCAAACCTACCCCCAATACATCTTTCTTTACTAAATCTTCTATAATTTCTCAACCCATCCCCCACCCCAAGACCAACTACAAGTCTCCCTGGCAAACGCGTTTCCTTTAATTTGACTCCAGATTCTACCCTGCCTTCAAGGCATATTAAAAGTTCTACATACTCCATTTACTTAAATAACTTTATTTACTTCATTCCACGTCCTTAATCCATCCCCGTCCACCACTACTACCACCTCGGCAACTGCTTCTAATATGTCAAACCCTACATCCAAAACCCCTGCGATTTTAATCTCCTTCTTCCTCCAAATGCAAAACTTACTTCCAAATTTGTTGGACCCATGTCCCCGAACAATGACCTCGACGGTCGTTATATCATGGCTCGACTGAGGGTAATATAAACAAGAAATACAAGGATTCGTTTTTTAACCGTACAATGCGAATGTGGAATGCTCTACCACGCTCTGTTTTTCCCTCGCATTACAGTTTACAGACATTTAAAACCAACGTGCATCGGTATCTCCCTTTTCCTAATCCTTCACTTTCCTTATGCCCGCACTGTGTTACTTCATTATAAGGGTATTCAAAATCCCTTTAGTGCGCGTATATTATAAAAAAAAAATATATACTTCTGTGGGTCTACGACGAATATTAAGGGGTGTTACAAACTGTGAGTCAAAATTCATACACTCTTAGGATAGGGTATAATAAAATACGACTGTGTCGTCTAGTGCGCGAAATTCGACGAGACCAACCTGGAACTTCGTTTGCGGAAATACATCCCTAAGCATGACCTCAAGTGCTTGCATATTCTTAGTAGCCCTTGGCCCACTGAACCATTGCTCCACGATAAGTATATAGCGGTTGTGCTGTCGCTGCAGTGTTATTACAATAACTGTGTCACTGCTGTTACTTCAGATGACCATGACACAACTGTTCGAATATTTGTTTCATAACATTCCTCCCCCCTTAGGAAATTCGAACCACGTTTCGAAAACTGGGTTGTCTTTTTTTATTGAATCAATATATCACTATATAGCTTATTAAAAATAACTTTACATTAAACTTAAGGCTCTGTTTTTGAAAAGTTCGGATATGCTTACAATTAATTGAACTTTTAAACTTATATTATTATTAATTAATTTAATTTAAGATTTTATTAAGTACAAGTTTAAATTTATTACATTTATTGAAACTGTGCACCGCATATGAAAATACAAAAACATTAGTTACTAATTTGCTACTTGTAATTTATCCTAGACTTCAAATTAATGGTTGGACAATTTACATACCTTAGGTAGTTTCTTATAGTACAGTATGTATATGTGTATGTATATATATTTTTTATATTTATACCCCGCAAACGTAAGATCTCCTGACGCTACTGTTTTCTCCGTGGAGGGGCTGGAGCCCCTCGAAGCTCCGTCACTCCCATCGGCTCTCCTGTATTTTAGTGTGCTCTATACATGTTCCTAAAATGCCACAAAGATTGTACCCCGCATAAATATTAAACTCATCAACGATAATGGGTATTGATGACTTGCCATTGTCCATTGCTGGCTTCAAAGGATTTCTTCGGCTTTGGTCTGCTCGATTTGGCTCTTCAGATCTTCCAGAGACTTCTTTCCCTCGGTCAGGATTGCGCTGACGTCCGCATGGCTTCCCAGTCTTATTGGTAGGATCTTCTTATTTGTGGTAGAGTTTTCGGATATTTTCAGGTGTTCGAACTGTACCCGAATTGGCCTCTTGAAAATGACACTTCTGTTGACTTCTTGCTCGTATTGAATTTTCATTTCTTGCGTTCCGACATCACATGGTATTCGTATGACTTCAGTTCTGTTGAGTAAAGCGTTGTACTGTACTCCGGTACACTTGATGTTCAGTATCATGTCACTTCGGAGGTTGTACAACCATGAATTACTGGCGGCCATTTTTACAAACGTGACTTCTGATGCTGAAACGGCAATATGCTAACAGTGTTCTTGGGCTGCCGGTGTGTGCAGCAGCAGCTCGGTGAGACATTTGTGACTGCTGCTAGTGAACATCGGTCGTTGGTGGATACAGATTGCTTTGTTGCATTTCGCCGAATCTTCCTTGGTAAGAAAAACGACTAGTCCTTGATACTCTGATTCGGCTATATATCGGCCCTTGTCTCGATCATCAGGTCATACTTCTGGTTCAGTTTTGACGCGATTTTGGACGACGAACTTAGTTGAATCCGAAAGGGGGATGATGACTTTAATATGTAAAGCATTTGCGTTGGGGAGAACGGTGACCTTGGCTGTTTGGTGAAACATGAATTCGTTTTGGAGGTAGGTTTGAATTTTCGCTGTTAGTGACAGTTCATTTATACTTTCAGATATATTACCTATTCAGGTATATTGCCTTAGTATTAATCAACAACCGTTGTCTGCTTTTCCGTTTTCCGACATGAGTGAAGCACCTTTAACCATCGTTTTACAAGCATCCTTGAAATTATTTGACAGTCGGTCGTCTTGCAGGAACGAACACATTTGAATTAATTTGCTTTTGCAGGTATTAGCAAAGTCTACAATGCCAGAGAAATCCATTAGCATGAACGTAGTAAAGATGATCCAGGAATCTGTGTAAAATAAGGCATTTCCCACCTTTTCGAATACGACAGGAGTTTCGGAGAGGCCGATTACTTGAAATGGTTCTTCATCCAGCGTCGCGGTGAGCCTGATCAAGTCTGTAAGATACATAATTTTAATCATGCTTTAAGTGCATCTTAACCCTCGACCCGTGTACTGTACAATTTGAAGTTTTCGTGTACTTGGACACTCAGTGCCCTATAAAGTAAGTATGGGAGAAAATTGATTTTTTTAAATAAGATCAAAGAGAAACAACTTTTTTTTGTTTACATCCAAATTATATATACCTATTTCAAACAATAAAACAAAATTTCGTGTACTTATGCTAGTATGCCCTAAAAAATCATATCTTCTTAGCATGTCATAGACAAATATGCATGTTGAAATTATATGTGCAAATTCTTTTGGGCACTCAGTGCCCAGTACACAGGTCGTGGGTTAATTAATAGTTAATTTATAGTTGAATTTATGCTTAATTAAGAGTTAACATAAATATTATATATAGTAGAATATTTGTTCTGGATTGACTTATATATAGGGTTTATTCTATGGTGCTATATTATAAAAAGAGTTCTGCTCCTTGGTTGATAAATAATTTGTTTTACTGAAGAAAGAAAAACTGTGTTAATTTATCAAAAATTAAAGTAATGTAACACTAGTGAACACTGGGAACGCAACCGACCGAATGACAACAGGTGTCAGATAAGAATCTGACAGATGGGAGTATTTCATTCTTTTTTTTGTTGGAGTAGTTTTTTTCTACTTCTTTAACAAGCTCACAATAAAGACCACGTTGTCGACAAGAAGCCGATAAATTAACTAGACGGACGATTCTTGTGTTTTATTTGATTCTTTTTTTTATCCCTCGAATATCCCGAACTACGTAATATTGTTACACTGGTGTCAGAAGTGGGATTCGGGTCGATATGGAACAAGAATCTTCGCGGAAATTAGACGACATTCTCAGTCACTTAACCTCCTTAAGCGAGAGCGTGTTAAAGCAAAATGCTGAAATAGCCCAACTAAGAAGCGAACAACAGCGACAGCTTGCGGAAATGGCTGGGACGATAGGCAAAAGGCACAAAAACTAGCATCTATGCTACGGGTAGAAAGTATGTCGATTTTGTCGAATCTGACTGCCGTCGATCATGGGAATTACGAGAAGCTAGTTTCTGCTTTGGAGCTAAGGTTTGTTTCTCAACAAAAGCACGTTTCACATGCAAAGTTTCGTTGCTAGTCAGCGATACCGAAAGGACCTAGGAGACTTACGCAGATCGTTTTTGGTGATTGTCCGGCCAAGCGCAGGAGCGGATGCAGTTCCTTGATGGGATTACTGACCGCTCTGAATGACAATCATCAACTTCGGGATGAGCATGTGAGTGGTAATACGCAACATGTTTCGGGAAACACGGATCAGTCAACGTCGAAAGGCGGACGTTGACGCAGTTAAATGGCCCACAAATTTTTAACGTCATCTACGGAAATTGATTCAGTGGATTCATTGTACCCGCATTATCGTGTCAATTATTGGTTGATACCGCGTTGCTAACGTCGTCGATTATGTCATTACGCTTTCCCCCAATATGAAGATAGCTACTTTCGAAGAAGCTATATGCGAAGATGCTATCGATGTTGGTAATAGCGATGTTACTTCTCATTTAACCGACCTCTTCACTGATTCACAAAAACATCTGCCTCCGGCGCATTCAAAGGCCGTAGAATCGTTACTAGACATTTTCTCGGCTGGTCCCGATGATCTGGGTAGAACAAACGTTGTTAGGCATCAGATAGACATTGGTGGTGCGAAGACAGTTAAACAATCACCACGCCGCCTTCCATTGGCCAAGCAGGAGGAATGAAGACTGATGATCGAGGACATGCTGAAACGAGACATCATTGAACCATCGTCGAGTCCCTGGGCCTCACCTATAGTAATGGTGAAGAAGAAAGACCGGTCAACAAGGTTTTGAGCAGATTACCGCAAAGTTAACGATGTCACCATTAAGGACTCCTTTCATCTACCCCGAATAGACGAAACTTTGGATGCGGTGGCTAGATCTAAGTGGCTCAGCACAATTGATTGTCAGTCCGGCTATTGGCAGGTGGAAATGCACCTCAGTGATAAGGAAAAGACAGCGCTTGTGACGCGATACGGCTTATGGCAGTTCAAAGTAATGAGCTTCGGATTATCCAATGCCCCGGCTACATTTGAATTGATTGATTGATTGATTGATGTCCAATGTTTTAAGAGGTCTTTCGATGGCCACCCGCTTTGTATATTTGGATGACATCCTTGTCCACGGAAAGAGCTTTGATCTTATGCTTACAAATTTAAAAATCGTTTTTACTCATTTGCGGGCAGCTGGTTTGCAAATAAACCCTCGGAAATGTAGTTTATTTCAAAAAGAGGCACGTTTTCTGGGTCACGGGGTTAACGAGAACGGACTGCTACCCGATCCGTCCAAAATTGAAGCCGTGGCAAATTGGGGTAGATCAACAAATATTTCGGAACTCCGAAGTTTCGTTGGTTTATGTACCTATTACCACCAGTTTGTTCCAAGTTTTTCAGAAATAGCACGTCCTCTACATCAGTTAACGGAGAAGAACACCGCTTTTAACTGGTCTGAGGAATGCGAACAAGCGCTCCTTTTATTGGAAAACCGTCTTACAACACCACCGATTTTAGGGCACGCTCGCCCAGATTGCGAATTCGTCTTGAACACTGATGCCTGCGATCAAGAACTTTGGGTCGTGCTCTCCCATATTCAGGATGATCTACTCCCCCTCTTCGCTATGGCAAGTTTCCGAAATCCAAACCTAGAATTGTACACATTGACCGTTTAGCCATCTACCGAGGAACCAATCTCAACGCTTGGGAATCCATGAATAAAGCCTCCGCAGCAAGTGCTCCAGTCCAAGAAGGGGGGAATGTAACACTAGCGAACACTGGGAACGCAACCGACCGAATGACAACAGGTGTCAGATAAGAGTCTGACAGATTTGTTGGAGAAGTTTTTCCAGATAGGCGATAATTTATTTTTTCTGGTGGGGTTCCTTAGCAAAACCATCTGCCCAACCTTGAACCTAATGCTCTTCGAGACGTTGTTGTAAGCGTCTTTTGATCTTAGCTTAGCTATTTCAGATTGGCTAGCTTATGGGCAACACCAAGTGTAGATGGAGTTGTTGTGGACATGCATGCACGGAGCCACTGGTCTCAATTTTTTTCATCGTTTGCCACAAAGGATCGGATATATTCGGCTTTTCAAAACGTTTATTTTCAAAACATTTGAAAATTTGTCAAGAGACGAAAAAAAGCCGATTAATTTCTGGTTTCTTGGGTTGGAAGCATAAGTTAAAATATATATTCGCCTCTATTATGTGCTACAGTTCGACTTATGACGTTTCATGTGTCAACGCAGATAACTCTGCTTTGCAGGAAAACATGTGGACATGTCACGTTTTGAAAATAAATGATTCAATTACTATATGCCCTTTTATTTTTTTTTTTAGTATCAAAGCCTAAAATAGGTTGTGCATTTTACGTCAAGATCTTAAATTGAAAGCGTACAAAATACAGCTTGTGTAACAACTGAAGCCGCTCGACCTTCCCAAGCGACATCGCTTCGCTCTGTGGGCTCTTGAAAAGTTCCAAGAAGATCCGACGTTTTCGAGGCAAATTTTGTTTATCGATGAGGCCCATTTCTGGCTCAAAGGGTATGTAAACAAACAAAATTGCCGCATTTAGGACGAAGAGCAACCTGAAGAGATTGAAGAACTGCCACTTCATCTAGAAAAAACAACGGTTTGGTGTGGTTTGTGGGCCGGTGGAATCATCGGTCCATATTTCTTTAAAAATTATGCCGGTGCGAACGTAACCGTCAATGGCGACCGTTATCGTGCCATGATAACCGATTATTTGATGCCTGAAATTGAAGCTCGAGATCTCGGCGACATTTGGTTTCAGCAAAACGGCGCCACTTCCCACACATCGCATCAATCAATGGACTTATTGAGAGTGAGCACATAATCTCACGTTTTGGGCCGGTCGATTGGCCACCAAGATCGTGTGCTATCACACCGTTAGACTTTTTCCTGTGGGGATATGTAAAGTCAAAAGCTTATGCCGACAAACCCGCTTCGATTCAGGCCTTGGAGGAAAACATCACACGTGTCATTCAGTTACCAGTCGAAATGCTCGAACGAGTGATCGAAAATTAGACTCAACGGATGGACCATCTGTGACGTAGCAACGGCCAACATTTGATAGACATAATCTTCAAAAAATAAATGCCAAAGAATGTTCGTTCAAATGATAATAAACATTCTCCATTAAATTTGTATTTTCTGTGTTTTTTTCTTTAAAAAAGTATGGAACCTCGAAATAGATCACCCTTTATTATACATTTATTATACATTTTTACCCCGCATCGAAAGCAGTCGACGAGGGAGCTCTCCTGAAAGCCACCAAAATTGTTTTCCAACATCTTTTCTATCGCACCCCGATACCGACCGACTAAAGCGGCGACGCTCCTCAGCGCTCTGTGTAACATCTCTGTTGTAATTGAGACGCCTGTCCACAGTTGTCCGGGCAACGTGGAAGATCGAAGTAGAGGAATTCTTCTGGGGGTACAAAGCCGCTAAGACGCACCCTCTTATGGTACTTATAATTGGGGTAAAAAGCCTCAAATATCAGGTTATTCGTCGACGTCATTGCCCTCGTAATGTGCCTGCGAGTCGTCTTTTTCAGGAAATTGTCTACTCTTATCAGATTAGCCCCGTTGGAAAATGATTTTATGTACGGAGACTCTGGTGTTCTGTATAAGTGAAGGGAAGCCCAAAGGCCGGCCTCTCAAACACTCGAACCCTAACCATCTTACTTGCCCCTATGTTGAACCACACGAAACATTCATATGCTGGCATGGCCCGAATGGATAGAATTGTTTCTGACTTCTGAAAGTAGATCTTCAACTTCCATTCGTCCCAATTTCGATGAATCTTATCGAAGTCACGCTGCAATAGAGTTGCAATAACGTCGATTGGTGGACCTGATCTGAACGCGATCAAATAGTCCGCGTACGCAATCGCGTGCTGAAGACTACCTTTCAGATCAGCTGTACAAATATTGAAAAGGATAGGATAACCGCTCCATATTGCAGACCATTTTTGATTTCGGACACCCCAGTAGACGTCATATTGCCATTTTTTACAACGAACTTTTTACCGGTAAACATATGAAGCAGCATGTACAGTAGTGTTTATGCCCAACTTGTAAAAGAGCCCTTCAAAGCATATGGTATCAAAGGCCTTCTCCCAGTCAATCAGGCAGGCACCCGTGCATTCTTTTTTATTTTTGTACCACTGAATGTCTTACACCAGTTTAGATGCGGCATATATTGTATCATGCCCTGCCTTAAAACCGGATTGGTTATCCGGAACTATTTTTTTATCCTCAACCCACTTAATCAGGGATCTGTTGATGACTTTTTTGAATACCTTGCTGATGTTTGAAAGGAGAATTATCGACCGGATTGGAACTGTCCTTTCCCATTTTGGGAATCGGGTGTACAACAGCTGTCTTCCAGTGTTCTGGATAATGTGCATTATTCGTGTTGCAATGTTCGATACTACATCGGCTCCCACTGATTTCTTCTTTTTCAATAATTTGAAAATCGTTTGGAGTTCTATCTAGTGCAGGGGGTGAACCCTTTCGTTGGCGATGACATTATTTGCCAAGTTGTCGTCATTGAACCCAGTGAAACCGGCATTCTCTGATCGGCAGTGCTCTATATCATTTCGAAGGTAGAAATTGTGTCCAAGGCATCTGTTTTCTAGGTCGAGGGTTGGGCGAATACTAGCATTTGCCTTATACACTTCCTCAAAAATACTTCCTCCGCTTTCTCCTTCGGATCTTCGATCACGAAAAAGTCGTCATCATCCCTGGATCTATTCTTGCTGCTGTAAGTAATCGTTCATTGTTCGTTGTTCGGGGGATTTTCAGACACGGCAATTCGTTGAAATCATTCCTCCTATATATTTCCTTAACCTGGGCGAACATACTCGGGTTATCGGACTTGATAGCACGAATCTTCTTGCCCCAGGGCAAATTGGCCGATAACTCATAATTTGCTTTAATTAGTATTTGGATGTTCTTTATCAACGACTTCAGCGTCCTAATTCCAGGTTTTGTTTGTCAGTAAACTGCGTATGCAGGTTTTGGAGTCTCGTAAGTAGTCTACATTTTTGTACGTGCAGTGCGTCGAATGTTGCGTCGCCGTAAAATTTATTCGTGGGTTATACCGAGATATCGTATTGTCTATTGTTACTTTAATAGTCTCGTCCATTTGTATAAGGTAACTGTCAATCTCCTCGTTTGACAGATTCCTATTGGACGGTGGGTATAGCGCTTTCGAGGAGATCGCTCTTGTCACGTCTCGGGAAAAGCGTGCCCAACGGGTCGAATATACTTGCACAAACTCTTGCAATTCCGCAATTTCGTTGGGAATCGTTATTTCGGCCATAAGTCCGCAATGGTCACTATCATACACAAACGTGCGCAGACAGATAGCAGCCGCTTCTGCGAAACGGAGGACTATCAGTAGCCTTCAAATCGAGCCGAAACTCGACACTGTGCTGACCCTACCAATTAAGTAGTGAGTTCCCTCTAGTATTTGGAATTCTAAGGGTGATCCATTTCGAGGTTCCCTACTTTTTTAAAGAAAAAAACACAGAAATTCAAACTTAATGGAGAATGTTTATTATCATTTGAAAGAACATTCTTTGGCATTTATTTTTTGAAGATTATGTCTATCAAATGTTGGCCGTTGCTACGTCGCAGATGGTCCATCCGTTGAGTCCAATTTTCGATCACTCGTTCGAGCATTTCGACTGGTAACTGGCGAATGACACGCGTGTTGTTTTCCTCCAAGGCCTGAATCGAAGCGGGTTTGTCGGCATAAGCTTTTGACTTTACATATCCCCACAGGAAAAAGTCTAACGGTGTGATATCACACGATCTTGGTGGCCAATCGACCGGCCCAAACGTGAAATTATGTGCTCACCGAAATGTTCTCTCAATATGTCCACCGATTGATGCGATGTGTGGGAAGTGGCGCCGTCTTGCTGAAACCAAATGTCGCCGAGATCACGAGCTTCAATTTCAGGCATCAAATAGTCGGTTATCATGGCACGATAACGGTCGCCATTGACGGTTACGTTCGCACCGCCATAATTTTTAAAGAAATATGGCACGATGATTCCACCGGCCAACAAACCACACCAAATCGTTGTTTTTTCTGGATGAAGTGGCAGTTCTTCAATCTCTTCAGGTTGCTCTTCGTCCCAAATGCGGCAATTTTGTTTGTTTACATACCCATTGAGCCAGAAATGGGCCTCATTGCTAAACAAAACTTGCCTCGAAAACGTCGGATCATCTTGGAACTTTTCAAGAGCCCATAGAACGAAGCGATGTCGCTTGGGAAGGTCGAGCGGCTTCAGTTGTTGCACAGGCTGTATTTTCTACGCTTTCAATTTAAGATCTTGACGTAAAATGCGCCAGAGTTCCTGCGAACGCCGCCGAATCGACTCTCTACGGTCTTCTTGTACACTCTCAGCTACGGCCGCTATATTTTCTTCACAGCGTGCTGGACGTGGTCTATTCGGTCGAATATTATCCAATAATGAATGCTGGGTCTCAAAATGAGTGATGGTGTTGCGAATAGTACGCTCAGTAGGCCGATTATGTTGACCATAAGTTGAGCGAAGTGCACGAAACACATTCCTCACAGAACGTGAATTTTCATAATAAAGTTGAACAATTTGTAAACGTTGTTCACGCGTAAGTCTTTCCTTTATGAAATGCCAAACAATACTAAACAAAAATAACATGACAGCATGACACGACTCACACGTGATCTGTCAAAAAAGGCCATTGAAAAAAGTATCTCTTTTTGGATCACCCGTTATTTCCCAAATTTCTATGTTTGGCATTGAGATTCCCGGCCTTGTGGAAAAAGTTCTTCCCCGACTGCAGAACAGTGTCTCGAGCTCCGATATAAATGATTGAGAAGCTTCGGCGGCATAGAGTTGGACAACGTTCACCCTCTTTCCACTATGGAGAGGGATGAACACTGTGTTAGCTTGGTTTCGCTAATCAGACACACATCATGATCTTATCACACATCAACCGTAACTGTAACGTGTCGGACTTTCAGAACGCTTTTCTGCTTTCGAGCCAGATTTGCTATTTTAATGCTTTGAAACCATAGCATTGAAGCGTTGAATAATGCTTTCGCTAAGCTGTACTTTCTCCCATGTTACAACCTGGTAGTCCAGGACTTTAATACTCCTAATTACTATCAGGCGACAGCTGAACCATTAAGAACTGTAGTTTCGGGTCCTCCATTTTAGCCCTTGATATGGTGAAGGGCTTAACCCCTTCAAACCGGTTCGGTGGCCGGTTCCATGCCTTACAAAAGCTTGATTTGTTTTTTTTTCCCCCTTCGGAGTAAAAGAAAAGAACTCCGTCATCGCAGTCCCTAAGCAAGTTTTTTTTATAGTTTTATAATGCTCCACAGTATTGCATTGAATGGAGTGTCTATTACTATTAAAATGTTTATTTGTAAAGTTATTGCCTATGGCCGACTTACATAGTTCAATGGTGTCCTTTAGCTCCATCTTATACCTAGTTGTTTATGGGCGGCACTCCCACTTTGGCTGGCTTGTTCTTCTGCTGTTGTTGTTGCTTCGGCTGTTGTCTTAGCACTGTAACTTATTGTTGTGTGTGCTTTTAAACTTGCTGTTTTGGCTTGATTTTACTGCTGTTTATATTTTCGATTTCGTCATCTTCGTCAACGGAATCTGACGATCGAACGTGGGAAACGAAGCTGTTGCTTGCCGCCGTATATCTGCCTTCCCAACCCTGAGAGACGTGTGGGAAATCTTCTCTACCATCAGCTGACGTTGTTTGCAGCATCCCTTACACCACATTGTGGGTGCAGGGGCTTAGTGGTTAAGTGCTTTGGGCCACTAAGCGAGAAGTCGCTGGTTCAAATCCCGAACTGTACCATCTGAAAGTTTTTATTCGCTTCCCCACCCCTTGCGAAAGTCTGACAAACATCCAAGAGTATGATATTTCATGAGAACCTTCTCAAAAATAAATTGCCGTTCGGAACCAGCATTAAACTGTAGGTCCCTCCATTCGTGTCAAAAATATAACTTTGCACAACTTTAGGTCCTGTATGGGCCTTTGGCGCCTAATATTAATTAGTTTGTTGGTGAATGCTGATGATTGTGGCTTGTCTGTTCTAATATCAAGTTTGTTGCTGGACTTCATGTATGCCAGCGACCCACTAAAATATCTATATGTCTATACTTGGTATATAGCTGCTTGATATTAGTGTAGAAGACTGATAAGAAGTAGTCATCCTCCAGTGGAACATCCTAATATCAGTAGATTCGAGTTCTTCCCATGCAGTCAGTTTAGTCGAGAGGTGAAGGTGTTCTTAAAAATGATTAAAAGTTTTAAATTTTGTTTAACAAAAATTTCTCTATTTTTTTATCAAAAATGGTTTCAAGAAAACCCTTGTTTTTATAATGTTAAGTCAGACAAATACGTATGCTGTTTCTAAAATATTTTTTTCCTAACGATTTTCTTAAATTCGAATTTTAATTCGTTTTCTCTAAAACGGCTCCGATACGTTATTTTGGATAATTATGTTAAATATGTCTAATGCGCAAAAGAACATCAAAATATTTAGAGCAGTTTTTAAGAAAACCTAATTTTTCAAACTTAAACAGTGATTGAAATTCATGACAAATTGGCATGTGATCAAATGTTACCATTATTTTTGAGGCGATTCAAAAACGCATCTCATGAAAGAGGAAGTTCAGTATGTCGCAGTGGTGCACTTTATCTTACTTGCGGGTAGGAGCACTGATAGGCATGACAAAACAAGAACTTTTAATAATGTTTTTTTTATCAGTAATTTTATTTGCTGATATCGAGTATGCAGATTTTTGCCACATGCCAAGTATCCTTAGTACAAAAAAATACCAAAATGCTTGGAACGATTTTCTAGCAAAATAGTGATAAGTAATTTTTACCAACAAAATTGTATGGCAGGTACCTTTATTTCAAACGATAACGCAAAACATAAAAATATTCCCCGATATGTAATCCAAAAAACATTATGTAAGATCTTTGAAGCAAATCCATCGAACCGTTTCGCCATACGGCGCCCGGACAGACAGACGGGCGGCATTGGCGGACTAACTTTTCTTGGACTTCTCTATGGTCGCAATATTATCCCGCATGATCGCAATAACTTCCTCTTAGTATACTAGTATACGAAAAATAGTATTTAAATTGTTAATCTAGTAAAATGCCAGACAATTTACTCAATTTCTTTTTCAGCAAAAAAGCAACAAATTGTTTCTTAAAAATCGAAGATTTAAAAAAATAATACTTGGGTCTGGCACTAGTTTCGTATGTTTTAAAAAAAATTTAAAACATTTCATTCAAATCCATCGAGCGGGTGTTAAATGACAGCGGTCACGGACTTTAAAACCACAGATTTGAGAAAAATGCGTAAAAAGTTCAACACTCGATGCTCTCGTGCGTCATTAAATAGCTCGAAAAGAATTCGTCTGATTCTCGTAGTATTTGAAGAGAATATTTTGAAAACATTCGAAAATGCAAATAAAAAAATAATTTCTTGAAAATTCGAATGCCCCTAACGCCTTAAAATAGAGTTTCTCATCAAATTAAAGGATAATAAAGTATCCATTTTCTACTACCTAAACAGATGTATGTTCGTATCATGTTCGAAATCATCAATTATCATGTTTCATTGAATTGATTTATTAACTTAATTAAACTTTAATTATTACTTAAGTAAGTTTCATGCTGTTTTTATATTGTTTGTATTACAGTTCATCAGGAATTGAGTTCGCTAACTTTCCAAAGCAAAATCTCATATTTGGTTTAACTTCAGTTGAATCATATTTGGATCTGAGTGCGCAAGATCTTGAATTCGGTTTGAATGAAACCCGCAGAGATAGAATACTTAGAACTTATGTAAGAAATGTGTTTCACTACCATCTTAATGAGATATTTGCTGTTCTAAAGGTACGTACTAATAATATATCTTTGTTTTATTCAATATAGTGTTTTGGCACAAAAATATTTATTTAATTTACAATATACATAAATATATACATAAGCATACTACTCAAAACAATCAAATGAGCAGTTAATTTTTATAGTTTTTTAGTTGTTTTTTCGAAAGCCTGTAACTCTGTCCCATCCTTTTCCTGCTTATCGTCCAGCACTATACGGCGCCGAGAACTGGCAGGATAAGGGTTCTGTAGAGCATGCACTTTGTCCTTCGAGTTAGGAGTTTTGAACCCATTTGTTTTGCCAAACCGAAGTAGCAGCGACTTCCTAGGGTAAGTCTTCGGCGGATCTCCACTAAGATGTCATTTGGGGAGTTGTTGTTTACACCGAGGTAGATGAACTCCTTAACTACCTCCAAGTTGCTACTATCAACAGTGACATTTTGTCCTAGTCGGTGGACAGATGATTGCTTGTTTGTTGATGGCAGATATTTAGTCTTGTCTTCATTCACTAAAAGGCCAACTAGTTTCGCCTGTCCTTCAATTGCCGTGAAAGCCTCTATCACCGCACGCTGGGATCGACCGATGATATCTATATCGCCCGCATACCCCAAGCAGTTGGACTGATCTGTTGGCTGAAGATAGTGCCTTCCGTGTTGCCACCTGCCCTGCGCACTAACTGCTCAAGAATAAGATTGAAGAAATCACACGACAGCGCATCTCCTTGCCGAAATCCGGTGCATTTTTGAAAGAGTTCAGATGAGCTGCTGCCAAACTGCACATTGCATCGCATGTTATCTACTGCCATGCGACACATCTGGATCAGTTTTGACGGGATCCCGAATTCGGCCATCACCACAAAAGCTCCTGACGATGAAACGTTTGGGGACTTGGAAGCCAACATTCGTAGCGTTATTGCCGACATACAGCCCCAAATGCTTGAAGAAGTGGTTGAAAATTGAACCTCTAGACTTTATTTGAATCAGCCGCGGCGGGCACACGATCGAAATCATATTTAAACATTAATGGCATAAAATAAAGCCAAATTGGTGGACATAAAAATGATTTTCTTGTGTGTCATTTCAATTCGAAGTTCTATACCTCTTAAAAAAAACACCCTGTATAAGAAAGGGTGGGATTTAAAAAGTAGGACATTTGGAGGAGTGAAGAATATCTGCGTTCTACAGACTTCCACCAAGTTGAAGAAGTTTTTAAGAATAATCGTCTAGAAATTGATTTCGATTTTTGACAAAACTCTTTGGGCTAAACAGCCGCTAAGTCGCTGGTAGCACCGATTTAATTTTGGATACTCTGTTTGGGATAAAAACATCACACATAGAAGGATGCACTGACAGCCAACAAAGGACAATTTCGGAGTCAGTCCAAGTACTTGTTCGGAGATGTGACAGATTTGTTAACACGGTCCTTAATAGGTACACCAAAAGTTCCGCAGCATAAAGCTGCAGTCCAGACAACTTTGCATTTTAATAGGAGCAACTCTTGATATTGCGGCCAAAAGGTTGCATGTAACGTTCTCGCTTAAATATATATACGCAACAACCGCATGCTTTAAGGAATACAACCGCGAATCCATGTATTTGCAACTTTTTTAATAATGGCATAATACTCTATCGTGGGACTTTAATATTATTTAGTTCCTTAAGGCGATTTCGAAACTACATCCATTCCTTGTAGATGCGAGCCTGTGCTGATTTATTCCAGGTTGTTTTCTGTAGCTAGAGGTCCTTTAGGATGATTTTTCCTTTGACGATCACTGGGTTAATAATTCCAAATGTATCAAAGAGCGTCGCAGGATCCTAAATGACGTTTCTTTTATGATGCTATGTAAACCCACGATGGCTGGTGTCGTGGATGGATTCCATTTTATGACCTTAGCATCGTTTATTCTTAGCGGAACCTAAAAAAAATTGTCCTGAAAAAGTTTAGCAAAATATATATTGATAAAAACCTAAATAACTTGATATATAGTTGTTAATGAATTTTTTCTTTGTGTGAAGTGCCTATGACAACATCAGAAGTGGCATATCTAAAAAAATATCTAAGCGTATCTAAAGCGTGCAAATGTAAAAAAATAGAATATTCTATGACACCTTAATAGCAATTGTCGAAAAGTTAAAAAAATGGCCAGCGTTACAGTTGAAAGCATGGCTGGGGAAACTCAAACTATTTTGAGTTCACAACAACGAATGGCAACTCTATTGGACACATGGCAAATGAACATTTCGCGAACCGGTGGCATGTCAAATAGGGCAGGTTCCGTATATTGCATGTGGCAAATATGAATTCCTGGGTAAACGCTAAAGAAGAAAGTCCACACAAAATCGGGGCGATTGAAAGTCAGGATGGTCGAGTTGTGACCATGTAAGAGAAGCAAGTATCACAAAAAGATATGAAACCGGAGTTTTATGATTGTCAGTCATATATATATATTAACAAAAACCTAAATAACTTGATTTTTATTTGTTACAGACATTTTTGATAAATTTTTTTATTTTGTACAATTTTGGAAAAAGTGTTAAATGTGCGAAATTTTAGTTCCCATTTTTGACCAAATGTAATTTTTGAAAACCTAAAAAGTGATTTAAATAAATTTGGTATGTTATAAAATGTTTTAATTTTGTTTGAGGCCATTTAAAATTGTTCGAGTCGACGCAAGCAATGCACTGGAAGTTGAAGCTGCATTGGGGAGTTCGGATATGACCACGCTGGAGGAGTTATTCTCCTCACAAGCCAGTAACGGTTCGACTATTGATTCTAGGACGGAGGACAGGCTTCTTGGGAACACCCTCGTTCCCCGTAGGAGAAACAGAGCTCTAAGAACTTCTCAGCAAAAGAAAAAAGAGGGCTATATATGTTCCCTCAAGTTTTTGAAGAAGATGAAAGACCGTGATAACAATATCACTCTCTGCTAGAGATAGAGCGATAGTGAGTAAGCACACAAAGCCAGTCAAACAGTACTTGAATCGTCTTGTCAACAAGACACATCTTATACCCGTGACTGTCAAGGATTCGGTCTCACCAACAGGTCATACGGAAGAAGGTACAGTAGTCGAGAAGAGGGAGGAACGGCCTTCTCCGGAAGAGACACCCACCGAATCGACGTTTCGGGCAGTGCCTCCTGAAGAGCACCGTTCTTGAGAAGCACAGATCCAAGCAGTCCCACCAACAGTCGGAAAAGTCCAAGGACTCGAAGACCACTGGAAGGGAAACAGCTAAGGCAGCTCCCAAGAGAACCCGAAGGGCGAACGAGGTAACAGGGATTACAAAAATTCCGTTCCATCGACCTCTAGCACTGCTTTATTCGCTCTCCCATCACCACGAAAGCCGGCCACTATTCAAATGGAAGTCAATGCCAAGATATCTTACCAACGGTCAGAAAAGTCTAAGGACCCAAAGGCCAATGAAAAGGAAACAGCTAAGCAAGCCCCCAAAAGAATCCGCTCAGCCGACGAGGTAACAGGGATCTCTGCGAAAAAGGCCAAGCTCAAAAGCTCACCTAATGTTGACCGCAACAATCCGGATGGGAAACTTACTGCAGAAAAATGGCTCAAGGAAGAAGCAAAGATCCTTTAGGATATGATTAGGCTATCAGAAGGAGAATCCTCTGATATCAACAATATCAACTTTGATGGAACACTTTTGACTTTAAACACGCTGCATTCGAGGCCTAGGACGGATGAACAATCATACAGAAACTGGTTGGTCAGCGGAACAAGGAGCTAAAGGAAGCGAATGGCCGATAGTGAGTTCCAAGCCGCGGGTGAAAGGAACGGCAGGGACTTGCGCATTGCGGTGGATCAAGTATCCTCCACTCACCTTAGAACCGTAGCAGGGGTCGTCAAATTTGGGTTGTGGACTATCACCCAGTAGACAGATTCAGGGTTAATGACTGGAAGGTTTCCTCCAAGTGCTCTTTCTCTGATTATTTCAGGATAACATTTACAATTAACTTTGAATTACCCAAAGAACTCCCCTTTAGGAATCCTGTCAAAACTGACTGGAATAAATTCTCTGAGCCGGTCGAACGTCGACTTACACCAAACCCCATTGCCGAAGACGAAACTCGTCAACGAAAAAGTCAATATTCTCACCAGGATCCTAACTGACACTTTAAAAAAATCCTGCCCTATTAGTCGTCCTCCGAAATGAACATACGCCGCTTGGTGGACTAGGGAACTACGACTCCTTGGAACCGAAACCAGGAAATTTTAATAGAACCAAACTGACAAAAACCGATGAAGACTGGAGTGAATATCGCAACAGCTAAAGCGAGTGTAAAAAGGAAACTTGAGCAGCCATACGAATATCCTGGGCAAACACTGGCTCTGGCATTGAATTCACCACAGAAGCGGCAAGGCTCCAAAAATTTCTTGCCAAAGACCCTTCGCCTGTGTAAGGAAATAAATAGCTGGAAAGCTAGTAATCAGGAGATTCTGGATCTGCTCCTTGGGACACACTTTCCAGGTTGCACAGTCCCAAGAGGTCTGCTACGCAGTTCTTACGGCAGCCCCCCTCATTTCCGGATGAAAAACTGGCTGTCATCAAACACCGCATTAGAACAAAAATAATAACATGGACCCTTCCAACCGCACAATTCAGCTGGTCGGGACGATATTATAACTGCCATGCTACAAAAGAGCAGTCTTTCCAGTCAATCTTTCGTGGTTTCCTGACACTTGGATTTGTTCCTGATTGCTGGAAAGAGGTGAAGATGGTCTTCACTCCCAAAGCCTTTCGATTAGCGATTAGCCTTTCACCCTTTCTTTTGAAAACACTACAAAGTTTATGGACCTGTACCTAAGATATATTCTCGAAACAACCGGTGCTCTGTTTAGTGCACAACACGCATATGTCAAGGGAAGATCTGTGGAAACTGCGCTACATAAAGTAACGAGGACGATCGAGAAGTTCCTTCGAAATAGAGAATTTACGTTGACGGCCTTTCTAGACATAGAAGGTGCACTCAACAACCTGAATGCTAGAACCATTATATCCTCACTTGAGAAGTTAGCTTCATCACAGTTTCTGACAAACTGGACTGTGCGATTAAGAAAAGTGTTAATAGCGGAACACTGCAAGGGGGATCCTATCTCTACTACTCTGGAACATCTCGATTGACAATATTCTTATATCCCTTGTCAGCAGAGGTATTAAGGTAGTCGCTTATGAGCATGACATACATAGTTGCATTAATAACAGGATAGTACATTTCCACCATTATAGATATTATGGAATCTGCATTATCAGAACTATGCAAATGGACGGAACGAAATAGTCTTGCGGTTAATCCGAAAAAGCCCGAACTCATTCTGTTCAACAGGAAATATAAGGTCCCCAAATGGGACCCACCGAGGCTTAATCCTTCAACCGAGGCGAAGTACCTGGGTGTAGTATTCACCTCCAAATTGAACTGGAGACGGAAAATGAAGAAAGAATGAAGAAAGGACTTAATGCCTTTTATGCATGTAGAAAAACCTTTGGGAAAAACTGGGGCTTACAACCGATCATTGTGCACCGGCTGTACACCGCGATTATGAGACCCATTTTTACCTACAGTTCAGTTATCTGGTGGGAGGGGGTTAAAACCTAATCCTATCTTAGGAACCTGAACAAGGTGCAAAGAATCACCCAAGTAACAATTTAGTTTCCATAAGGGCCAAGGAAAGCTGTTTTCTTATTTTCTTAACAACTGTAAGAGATCAGTGATAAAGAGCTTAGATTGTCGGCACTCACCACGTCAGCCCAAAAATCCGCCACCTGGTGCAAGCATAGGCCAGACAAATGCAGAGAAAGTGGTCTGCAGTGTCATTCTCCTCATCGCAAGCAGGACAGGTAGTGGTGTCGCTTAAGCCCAACAAATTTAAGTGTTTAGCAAAAGCTTGGTGGCTCGAAAGGACGCTTACAAGCAGCCTACAGTCGATTCTCCTCAGAGGTAGAAGAAAAGATACTGACCTTTTGCAAATGTCCGCTTGGCAGCTTGGCTATCACTGCAGATGCAAATGCTTCTAGCCCTTCACCTGTTGTTCAAAATATAGCGCGTAGCCGTTAGGATGGCAAAAATCTCCGCTTGGAAAACAGATGCATGTTTACGCAAGGGGTAGTAAAGAGGAAGGTTGTTGGGAAGTGGTAAAGATTGTTGCGTTACAGACACAAATCTTGAGTTAGGGACGAACAAATTTATCTTGGTCCACACGACTCCGTAGAAGGTGTGACACTCTTTTGGAGTGAACATAATTACCAAAAGCAGCAAGGTCGTCCTTCACTTTTTGAGGAGACAAATTGTAAATCTCGTGGAACCTGATGTAAAGCTTTTTGAGACCGATAAGGTCGGTAGGGAGACCTTCTTGCTGGATGGAAACCATCACACTTGTTTTTGTTTTTCCCTCATAGCAAACCGAGTCAGATTTGTTATGTAAATAAGCAAGAAAGAGACGTACATTCTCGTATATTTTCTTTTCTCTAAGCCTAGATAGTGTATAACGACATTCTGTGGTATCAATGGTTTGCTGTGTTAGTTTGACTGTAGGAGGCAGAAGGGGATCGAGAATAGGGGTATGGGAAAAAGAGGTTGTAGAGGATGGTGTATTAGAAGTGGGGTTTAAAGTATGGGAACTTATGAAATTAGGGTATTTAGCACCGGTTTTGAGATCGAAATTAGGGAAAGAATTGCTAGTGGGGGTATGATCAGGGTGAATGGTTGGGGTTAATTCGAAAGAAACACGTTGACGGGGTGGCTTGGGTGCTATGAAAACGGGGGACTGATGAGGTTGGTTAGGGATATGGGTGGGAGGGGCAAATTGGGGAATAAGTTAGTTTCAAATACCCAGTTTGAGTCGGGTTTGGGACGGGAGTTGGGGACGAGTTTCGATATTTTGTTACCTGAACTAGAGCGCTGTTTAGCACGGGATTTGGAAACGGGGTTAGGTGACTTAGGATTAGAATTAATACTAAGATTAGTTTTCTCCTGATTCATGGTAGGTTTGTCCATCCATTTACACATCCGCATTTTTCCAATGTTGAAATTAGCACCGGTGGGATTTTTAAATAACCATTCGTATTTAGCAGGGAGGTCGAATTTGAAATTTCGATTACCTTTGTGGTTAGATGGCAGGAACATTTTACATTGGCTGATGGTGATACCGTAATTAATTGCGAAGAATTTCGTTATCCAAGAAATATCGGCGTTTTGGGGGGTGCCTTTGATGAAAAATGAAGTCATCTGGGTTTCACAAGTTATTTTATCCAGCCTGCGCCTCCATTCGTCTGGGGTCCAAGTGGTACCAAATTGTTAAATGAGCTTGCGTGGGGCGGCGACGGGAGGAGTTGACAGTGAGATAGTTTCGGACTCTTGGATTGTCATCCGATTCGGGGGAAGAGGCCGTTGTGAAACTGGCTCAATTTCGGTTTCCAGTAATTCAGCCAAAATGGATGTATTGGAGTATACATTCTGGTGGTGTTGGGTGTGTGTTGGTAAATCGTCGATTTTGCTGCTAACCATTTCAATGAGGTTTTCGACATCCAAAATGGTTGATTGTGTGGCAGCTAGATCATCGCCCACTCCGTTTATTCTATCAAAGATTACTTCGAGCATAGGATCCGGCCGTAACAGAGAAGGTTGTTTCTTTGAGGACGATTGAAAATGAACCTCAAAGTCTTCACGCAAGGCGTTTAACAATTCGCACAATTTCAGGTTGGAGATGTTATTAGCGGAACAATTTGCTTTAAGGTCATTGTTAATAGAGTTGATAACGTTGACAATGGAATCAAACGAATCAGCTGTGGCACGGCTAGTGAATGTTAACTGCTTTTCGTTAAGTTCAATTTCGACGAATGGGAATCGGCACAAGCGAGGAGGGAGGCATTTTGGTCGTCAAAAGTTTTATAGTAGTGGCGAATTTATTAAGTTGGTGTTGTAACTTAGAATAATTGTCACTAATAAGAGATTTAAGGGCTTCATTACTGCATTGAATTGCCCTGAGAACATCCGCCAGAGAAACTTCTTTGCACTCATCACAGTAAAATCTAAAATTAAATGCAAAGTCTTTCAGGTGGGGAAGAGATCTTTTTCACAAGCCGACGCAGAGTGCATGAAACGACTTGCCACAAATTCCACTACAAGACACCCACTCTTGTACATCATCCTTGATAACACAAGATTAAGATTTTTTTTATTATTTTATTTCTACGGCGTTAGTGGAAATGTGATTAATAGAACTGAAGAAGATAACTTTCCTGCTACTATTTGGGCATGGAATCACCTATCATGAGTTTGGAGATAAGAATCATGAGCCATCTGAGCCCGATGTCTCCCATCTTTTCCAGAACTCACTGGGTATCTCATCCGGCCCAACTGCTTTTCTCTTCTTGGAGTTCTATACCGCTTTTCCAACTTCTTCGACTGTTATGTCGGTCAATTCTTCATTGTAGGGGGCGGCTCCTGGAAAATATAGCCGGAGAAACTGTTCGTTTAAGAGTTGCTTGCAATACTCTCTCCACCTGTGTACAATTTTTTCGTCGTCCACAAGTAGTTGCGCTTGAGTATTTGTAATGAACTTAGCCGAACGAATTTCCTGAGCATTTCTTCTTCTCTTGCGGCAATCTTGAAAATTGTTGTTCCCTTGTTCGTGTTTTGTCGAACCATCTTTTGCAACGTCTGTATTCCACTTTAAGACGAGCTTTTTCAACTATATTATTAGAGGCGCACTTTGACTAAGCTTTGAAAGCCACTTTCTTTTCCTTAATTGGTGCTTGAATTTCCTCTGTCCACCACCAAGTTTTCTTTCCGTGCTGGTAGTGATTCTTCGAGGCTCCAAGCAGTACCTTAGCTTGCTCTAAGCAGGCTCGTTGTAGGGAATCCCATACATATTGTGCGCTGCACTCTTTATCCTCAACTTCGTTGGTGTTATTACGGAGGAAATTTTCCATGTTGATAATAAATTACTCGCCTTTTTCTTTGTTTTGGAATTATATCGGTACCATTATTACCATGTTCTTTACCGTGGTACAACATCTTGTGTGCTTTCGTCTTAATGTGCAAGAAACGCGCCTGATTTCCGCCTGACACACAAGTTGTCCAATCGCCTTCTTACCATCATCTCGTAGCTGAGACCACTTATACTTCCAACGTTCCAGCTCGCGACCCTTAGGTTACGCCTAAGTCTTTACATTATTTTCCTATCCCCCGGAAACCGAATAGCTCTGGCCCTTGCATTTCTGCTCGTCCCAGGATCACAACCATGCGTAGCATTAGAGGTGCCTGGCGCGGTAGTGTTTCTTTGAACGTAGATTTCCATAATACTAGGTTAAGCCAGTTTGTTTGTTCAACAAGTGGATGCTCCTGATGTAAGTTCTTGATTGATCTTACATTTATGACACCGGTGATCTTCAGTCGTGTCAACCCACGGGTTTGCAATGCACACTTGTGGGGCAGTTAAAAGTGTTTAATATCTTGCTAGACTCACCCGGATGTAGATGTGGGATATTCTTACTTCTACGCCCCTGCATGGGCACACTCCTGTTTTCACCTAACTTAACTTAATAGACTTTCGAAAACTCAAACAAAAAACAATTATGGTTATTTTATCAAATTTGGGTAAGGCAAAGTATTTTACAACCTTCGACTTAAAGTCAGGGTTTCACCAAATCGAACTCGCGGAGCGATATCGAGAAAAAACTGCGTTTTCCGTAAATGGTGGAAAATACCAGTTTTGCCGGCTCCCATTCGTATTGAAAAATGCTGCTAGTAAACTGCTGCTAGTAAAAAGCTGCTAGTAAACTGAAACTGCTTTATAAGAGGCTTACATGAGGGTCTCACGGGAGAAGTCTAACTTCTTAAAGGAAAGTGTGGAATTTCTCGGTTTCACGGTGCCAAGAGGGGGTATCAGAACAAGCTCCAAAGTGGAGGCAATCCAAAACTACACCGAGTCCTCGACATTGTTTGGAGTTTGATCCTTTTTAGGCCTAGCCAGTTATTACAGATGCTTTATTAAAGATTTCGCATCCACAGCTAGGCCCTTATCTGACATCTTAAAAGGCGATAACCGCAGGGTGAGTGCCCAATAGTTCAAAAACGTTAAGATAAAAATAAATGACAAAGAACTACAAGCTTTCAACAAATTGAGAGAAATTTTGATATCGGAAGATGTCACATTATTGTACTCAGACTATGAGAATGCGTTTGACTTAACGACGGATGCTTCGCCACATGGACTGGGAGCAGTTCTGTCTCAAGACGAAAAACCGATAACAACGAAATGCACTTTTCAACAAATGATAGAGAACTCCTGGCCATAGTATGGGTTTAACAAAATCTGCGTAACTATCATTATGGGGTAAAAATGCTTAACTAGTTTACGGACCATCAACCTCGCACGTTTGCAGTTTCAAACCGAAACCAAAACCCGGTCAAAACGCCAAACACTCTGGACTTGTTTCTTACCTCTCACCCTGATAAATACATTTTAAATGTATTATCGCCTCTAGGTTCGTCAGACCATTGTATCATATCGGCGAATTTCTCATACTCCAGCCACACAGTTAAAGAACAAGCTCCTAAAAGAACCGTATGGCAATACGAGAAAGCCAATTGGGAAGCTTTAAACGGTTTCTTTAGGAGTTTTAACTGGTCGTTGTGCTTCCTCAACAACGACGTGGATGCCGCTGGCGATATGATTTGGCGATGTCAAGCTGTAAGCAATTTTTGAGGCACCAAATCGAAAAATTATCAAGGTCTTGTTGAAGGAGACTAGAGTCTTCGGGGGAAGAAATGGTTTTGAAAAATTTGGTATCGTCAGCGTAGAGGGAGAGGGAGGAATGTTTAATGACCCGCTCCAGATCATTTATTGTAAGGATAAAGAGAAGAGGACCTAGATGGCTACCTTGAGGGACACCAGAGGTTGCCATGAAAGGAGCCGAGAGGAAGGATCTGAAGCGAACACTATAAGAACGGCTTTCTAGGTAAGAGGAAATCCATTTTAACAATATAGGTTTGAAACCTAGGGCAGACAATTTGAAGATGATAAATTGATGAGATATCCTACCAAAAGCGTTACTGAAATCGGTTGCAATTACATGGACTTCGTTTCCATTCTCTAAAGCAGAGAGGGAAAAGGAGACCGAGTCGATAATTTGATCAATCGCATCAATAGCAACTTGGTAAGATTCAATGGGTTGAACTGGTAGGATGTAACAACACATAACGTACAGGGACCTACGGGAGAGTGTTATTTTAATTGAAACAAAGTCGATTTTAGTAGAAGTGGACACAGCAATGAGAGTAGAGTCAAGGCTGTTACGTACAGCCAGTAGGACACCTCGACAGGGAGAGCCAAGGTTAGGGGGCTTACGATCGTCATCACGAAAAACATTAAATGTAGAGGGAAATAACTCCTGGTTCTTAATTTCGGGGATAAGATTGGTTTCTGTCAGAGCATAGATTTCAAAAGGGAGGGCATGAGTTTGTTTCAAAACAGTGCGGGTTTTCGAGCGAAGTCCTCTTACGTTTTGGTAGTAAAAAGAAAGAGGAAGGCTGTTGGGAAGTGGTAAAGATTGTTGCGTTACTGACACAAATCTTGAGTTAGGGACGAAAAAATTTATCTTGGTCCACACGACTCCGTTGAAGGTGTGACACTCTTTTGGAGTGAACATAATTACCAAAAGCAGCAAGGTCGTCCTTCACTTTTTGAGGAGACAAATTGTAAATCTCGTGGAACCTGATGTAAAGCTTTTTGAGACCGATAAGGTTGATAGGGAGACCTTCTTGCTGGATGGAAACCATCACACTTGTTTTTGTTTTTCCCTCATAGCAAACCGAGTCAGATTTGTTATGTAAATAAGCAAGAAAGAGACGTACATTCTCGTATATTTTCTTTTCTCTAAGCCTAGATAGTGTATAACGACATTCTGTGGTATCAATGGTTTGCTGTGTTAGTTTGACTGTAGGAGGCAGAAGGGGATCGAGAATAGGGGTATGGGAAAAAGAGGTTGTAGAGGATGGTGTATTAGAAGTGGGGTTTAAAGTATGGGAACTTATGAAATTAGGGTATTTAGCACCGGTTTTGAGATCGAAATTAGGGAAAGAATTGCTAGTGGGGGTATGATCAGGGTGAATGGTTGGGGTTAATTCGAAAGAAACACGTTGACGCGGTGGCTTGGGTGCTATGAAAACGGGGGACTGATGAGGTTGGTTAGGGATATGGGTGGGAGGGGCAAAATTGGGGAATAAGTTAGTTTTAAATACCCAGTTTGAGTCGGGTTTGGGACGGGAGTTGGGGACGAGTTTCGATATTTTGTTACCTGAACTAGAGCGCTGTTTAGCACGGGATTTGGAAACGGGGTTAGGTGACTTAGGATTAGAATTAATACTAAGATTAGTTTTCTCCTGATTCATGGTAGGTTTGTCCATCCATTTACACATCCGCATTTTTCCAATGTTGAAATTAGCACCGTTGGGATTTTTAAATAACCATTCGTATTTATGAAGTTCTTAAGAGAAACTTAAAACCTATTAAAGATCATTGTGTTTCACAACTATTAGAAGAACATTCAGATTGTAACTTTAAGGAAAATAAGAATGAAGAAATTAAACTATTAACTAACAATGTTATCATAACTAAGAATGTACCTAACACTAGATTTAATCAAAATTGTAATCAGTAGAAATGTAAAAAAAAATAAATTTATAAAATTTGAAAATTGTTTTATACAAATAAATTATGTACTTTACGAGAATATTGTCAAAAACGATAACATTGTAATACCAAATTTGAGTAATACAGCTATAAAAAAAACTGTAATGTTCTGTGGAAGATTTGCATATAAAACATTTTGAAAACAGTAAAATTATTGAAGAGATTAAAGTCAGAAATGCATTACAGGCACATACAACCATTGCTACGTCTATCCTATTAATTATTATATTAATTACATTATTGATCGGTTACCTTTTGAGAAAAAATAAGAAAAATAGGGCTGATATTAAAGTCGAAATTAAGGGGGAAGTTGTTACGTCGAAGACTTCACTTCCCATCGCCATACCCACTACTCTCCACCACCATTTTCTATTAGTAATAATACTCCTTAGGTGGTCAAAAGGATGGGTGGTCAAGAGAATGGTGATTGCGATTATATGAGAACACAAGCGTTCTCAATTTAGCATAAAACCATCAACTCCTACTTCTCACCTCCCCGTGGTGACTGCTGGGTGCCTAGTACCACTAAAGCACTTCTACTGTTTCCGGAAGGCGGCGGATGAATTCTACAGATAGATCAAAGGCGGCGTCCACAGTTCCAGTTAGGTGGAACAAGTGATCTCCCTATATGAGCTGCTTCGACTTATTTGAAGCCCAGGTTACTGGCACCGGAATTACCGTCCTACTGTCCTAGGGTCAAGAACAGGGCCTGACCCTCCAGGTTGGGGGTTGTGCCGTCGGGGAATCTTCCCGACCACGTCAAAAATATCTAGTTATGGGAGAGACTATGGCAGCCTCGGATATAAATATACCTCAAAAGCAAACTAGACACGGAACTTTAACGGACATGCGAGTGTGTACCTGGAATGTGCGGACACTCTACACTCCAGGCGCTACTCAAAAACTTGAGTCTGTCCTCTCGCGGTACAAGGCCGACATTACCGCGATCCAGGAGATACGATGGATAGGATCAGGTACTATGGAAAGACAAAATTGCGACATGTATTACAGTTGTAACAAAAGATTGCACGTGTTAGGATGCGGATTCGTCGTGGGAAGTCGGCTTGGATCCAAAGTAATGGACTTCAAGCCGATAAGTGATCCGCATCGGAGCTAAATTCCAAAACATTAGCCTAATATGTGCACACGCCCCTACCGACGAGGCTGAGGACCCTATCAAGGAGGAATTCTATGACCACTTGGACGGAGCCCACGGAGCCTGTCCGGAGTACGATGATCCGGAACACGCTCTCCAGACGGTCGAACCGCCAACCAAATCGGCCATGTGCTAATCGATGCGAGGCACGCATCCAACATCCTGAACGTGCACACTAACCGAGGGGCAAACGTCGACTCTGACCTTTTTCTTGTTGCAGCTAGATTCAGAGCTCGACTGTCCAACGAGAAGAAGCTGCGAACTGCCCAAAAGAAGATATTCGACGTTGGACGCCTTAGCCAGAGCCAGAGCCTACAAAGAGCGCCTGAGTGAGAAACTCCCCACCGTGCATTCACCTACCACAGACACCAACAACCAGTGGTCTCAGTATCGCGACATCATCAAGAAGGTAGCCGGAACCACCCTAGGATACCAGCCACCGCAGAGAAAAACCCGTGGTATGGTGATGTATGCGTATACCGGAAAAAGGTGACAAAAGATGCACACATTAGAACGCTGCAGAGGAAAACAAGGGCAGCAAGGGATGAGAACCGGGCCAGGAGAAGGAGGAGAAAAAGATCCTGCGGCGAAAGAAAAGATAGCACGCAGTCTCCCAGCACAAGGAGATCGAAGAGTCTCGCGACCGAAACAACATCCGGAAATTCTTTAAGACCGGAACGCAGGCTCTTCGTAACAGCGATGGAAACCTAGTCACCGACGCGCAGGGAATAGTAGATTTATTTAAGCAGCACTTCCAGCAGCTGCTCAACGGACAAAATGTAGAAAGAGTGATGGGCAAGAAGAGAACCCACGTCCAGTCAATGAAGAACCAGTCCCTCCGCCCAGTATAAAAGAGGTTGGCTTAACTATTAAAAAGCTAAAGAACAACAAGGCCGCCGGCTGTGATGGTCTTCCTGCTGAGCTTTTCAAATACGGAGGTGACGTTATGGTAGGGCGCATGCAGCAAATCATCAACAAAGTTTGGGTGGAGGAAAGCATGCCCGATGACTGGACCATTAGCTCCATATGTCTTATCTACAAGAAAGCTGATCCTATATCTTGCAAGAACTATCGAGGCATATCCCTGCTTAATGTCGCATATAAGATCCTATCCAACGTCCCACGTCTCCACGTCTCAAACCTTTCGGCAACACACTAATCGGCACGTACCAGTGTAGCTTCCGGCCCGGCAGATCAACTGTAGACCAAATCTTCACACTAAGGCAAATCCTGGAAAAGACCAACGAGTTTCAAATCGAGACACACCATCTTTTCATCGACTTTAAAGCCGCATATGACAGCATTCATCGTCAGGAGCTTTTTATGGGATGGCCGAATTCGGGATCCCGTCAAAACTGATCCAGATGTATCGCATGACACTAGATAACACGCGATGCAATGTGCAGTTTGGCAGCAACTCATCTGAACTCTTTCAAACATGCACCGGATTTCGGCAAGGAGATGCGCTGTCGTTGATTTCTTCAATGTTGTTCTTGAGCAGATAGTGCGCAGGGCAGGTGTCAACACTATCTTCAACAGGTCAGTCCAACTTCTGGGGTATGCAGACGATATAGATACCATCGGTCGATCCCAGCATGCTGTGATTGAGGCTTTTACGGCTATTGAAGAACAAGCGAAACTAATTGGCCTTGAAGTGAATGAGTACAAGACTTAATATATGCTATCAACAAACAAACAATCATCTGTCCACCGACTAGGACAAAATGTCACTGTTGATAGCAGCAACTTCGAGGTAGTTCAGGAGTTAATCTACCTCGGGGTAAACATCAACTCTACAAATGACATCTTAGTGGAGATCCGTCGAAGAATTACCCTAGGAAACCGCTGCTACTTCGGTTTGGCAAAACAAATGGGTTCATAACTCCTAACTCGAAGGACAAAGTGCATGCTCTACAGAACCCTTATCCTGCAAGTGCTGCTATATGGCGACGAGTGCTGGACGATAAGCAGGAAAGGACAGTAAATACTGGGGTCCTTTGAAAGAAAAATCCTTCGACGGATATTTGGTCCTGTGTGCGAGGAGGGCGAATGGAGGAGAAAATAACCCGCGCTGTGAGCGGTGCCAAGATGTAGATGTAACCCGAAAAGCTAAAACTCGTTGACTTCATTGGCTCGGCCACATCGAGTGAATGGACAACAATGCTCCTGCCAAAAGGATCTTCGAATCCCAAAACCAAACCCACATGTTCCCCATATGAACTCGCGCAACCCGCATGTGAGTTATGTACACGCGCAGACATTTATTCGCAGACCCAAACATTTTTGCGCTACACGCGCAGACATAATTTTAAACACCTGATACCAGCATTTCCTTTCCCACTGGTTGGTGGCTTACTGCAGCGTAATCAAAAATGAATACAATAAGAGACACTCACAGAATGATTCAGATTAAATTAATAATTCAATTTTAATTCAGATTCAGTTAGTTTAAGTTAGTTCTTCTGTATACCTAGTGCATATATATACATATATGTATATATATATTTATAATAATGTGGATTAATTCAAATAAAAAAAATTTATTTAGAAAGTTTTGAAGAACTGCAAATTTTACTTCAATAACCAGAAGGAAGCTTGTTACAGCCCTTATCATGCCCCTTACATAGGTGTTTATACCCTATCCTGAGGGTATATTAATTTTGACACACAGTTTGTAACACTTTAGTTATTAATACTATTTAGCAGTGTTAATAAATAAATAAGTCCGTCTTAAAATATACCTTAAATTAAAGCTAGGAAGCTGAACTGTCGTCGCAGCCCACAGTTTAGAAAAGCGTTTTAAAGCTAAAGTAAGAGAAATAGAGTGTTACAACCTGTGGAGGGGTGTTTTTAAATTTTTTTTTTATTATTTTTTTTAACGCGCTTTTCTTTAGGGCATAAACGGGTATGGATAGTTTTTAGATGTTTTTAGAGTAATATTGATTACTATTGTCTCAAAGTAAACTTCAAGTGATTTTTAATGATGCTGTAAGATATATTTACGATTAACGTAAATTCGATCATGAATCGCAATATTTCAAAAGCTTTCTAGGAACTACTCTTAATCACTACATTGACGCTAGAAATGGTATTAATTATTTAATTTTATTAGAAAAAAAATTTGTGTTTGTATGAAAAACCTCACTTTGGTCCTTTTCCTAGATCGTTTACCCTAATTCAAAAGAGTTTCATATGTCTGAACTTATCCCTTTTAATATTTGTTTACGCTGTCTCTTGGAACTCTATTCCAGCAGGCATAAGGGCACTTTCAAATGCAATACTGTTAAGATCTGCAGTCCTTCTTTATTTCTGTTCCTTACGTTTAATCTGTCTTCCTTTTTTTTTGGGATATTAGTAAATTATATTGTAAATTGAGTTTATATTCCACTCTTTCTGATTGTTATTATACCCTATCCTAAGGGTATATGAATTTCGGCACATAGGTTTTAACACCTCTTAATATTCGTCGTAGCCCCATAAAAGTATATATATTTATGAACATAAGGAAAGGCTGTAGTCCGTTTGGGGCGAACAGTATGATACCCTATCCATATCTCTTTATGCCCCAAAGAAATCAGCATTAAGAAGACGATGTATAGCATTTTATTTAATTCTATTAAATTGAAAAAAAACCCTCCCAAAAAGTGGGCGTGGCCAAAACTTTGTATGGGCGATATATTGAAAAAAATATGGGTTAAATATCTTGTTAAACATTTTTTTTCGCTTTTTATGAAAATTTTCGAAGAACGAAACAGCATTTTAGTGAAAAACGCCAACAAAAAGTAGGCGCGGCAAAAAACTTTATACGACAAACTTATAAAGGAGGGCCGTGTCTACATATCTTATGAAGGATGTAAGACTCTATCTCTCTCACTTTTGCTTTAAAGCGGTTTTTTCTAAATTGTGGGCGTATTCAACACATAGTTTGTAACATTTATCAATGTCCGGCCGTTGAATACGCCCACTGCCACGCCCACAATTTAGAAAAAACAGTTTTAAAGCTAAAGTTAGAGAGATAGAGCGACAACCTTCACAAGATATGTAGGCACTGCCCTCCTTTGTGGGTGTTTTTCAATCAAATGCTGTTTTCTTCGAAAATGTTCATAGAAAGCGAAAAAAAATGTTTAACAAGATATTTAGCCAATATTTTTTCCAACCTATAGCCCATACAAAGTTTATAACCGCGCCACTTTTTGGGGCGTTTTTTAAAAAATATGTATTTTTTTATTTTGAATTTAATGGAATGAAATGAAATGCTATCCATCATATAGGGATATGGACCTGTTTACCCCTAGCGGACTGTAGCCTTTCTTTAGGTTTAATCTTAAGGTCTAATTTTTTTAACGTGGTGTCAAAAATATAATATATCACAACCCCGCGTATTGAAAACGCGCTCTATGTGACATGGTGTCTGAAAGTTTTATTTTGTTCGTGAGAACAATAATTAATTTTATTTACTTTAATTTTCCAAACGAGTCTAGCTTGTATTGAATCTAACTTAAGACTAACTTACTTGCTAATAAAAATACATTCAAACCATAAAAAACCACCACGCGCTGGCATCGTGACACTCGAACGATATGTCTATCTTGCAGCTTGTGCAAGTTCTCATGTTACGAGCTCATGTCTGAGATGTGCGGCGACGACGATTACTTAGCGCTGTGTAAACAAATGATTCTGTCGTGTTAACACCTCCCTTCCTAAAGTTAAGACCGTCTTCGGGCTTTCCCAGTGTTCCGATAATATTCTTAAGTTCAAGTTGTTTGCATTTTTTCCTCTGATGCTGCTTGAGTTTGAGGATGGCATAACAGACAGCAAAGAAGGCGGAAGTCACGCAGCAGGCTAGCACCAGATGCGTTGTTGTTCTCGTCTTCATCTCCTTAATGTGGCGCAAGTTTTCTTCATTCATTCTATGCAGAAATGAAAGGCTTAGTATCTCGTGGTGACCAGTGATATTAATTAGCGCTGACGCTGCAGTAACTGGCCGTCTCTTCTGGATGTTGTTGCGATTAAAGAATATGACCTAACTCTATCGTCGAAAGTGAGTAAGTATGTCGCATTGATGGTTTCCTCGACGCAGTACGGTTAATCGTATGTCTGAGGTAGCCATGGTCCTGCCAGCTTTGCAGCTACTGTTATCATGGTTAGAAGTAGTAGTTATAAAAAGAACCCTTAAAAATATGTCTCGTTTTTCTTATAAAATGGATAAAACAAACCCTTAAGGTACAAAATGGCAACTTTTTTACTCTATGCTAGTCTATTCTATTCTACCTTAGGTTATCCTTGTAAACCACCCTCCCTCTAATGAGAACTGTTGTCCCCAAATCTGCTTCAACTTTTCCCTTTACGTACAGTGGTGTGAGATTATGACCTGTCCTTTTATTGGTCTTCACCCAAACTGATTTCCAACTCAGAAAATCCTCTTCTGCCTTGATTCATTGTGTCTTTGTAGTAACATTTCCTGTCGGGAGTTGTGACTGATGATGCTATCAAATACAAGACACCTGGTCCGGATGGAATTTATCCAGTTTTGCTGAAACAAGGTTTAAGTCAGGTTTTGCAAATGTTGAAAAGAATTTTCACCGCGAGCTTGGCCTTGGCCTATATACCTTCCCCATGGCGAATGGTTAAAGTGGTTTTCATACCAAAAATTGGTAAGTCTGACTATACTCTAGCCAAAAGCTTTAGACCCATAAGTCTGTCTTCCTTCTTACTGAAAAGTTTGGAAAGACTGCTTGAGCTGCATGTGCGCAAAGCTGCTCTTCAATCACATCCTCTCTCTGAGATGCAACATGCCTATCAGCGCGGAAATCTCTGCGAGACTGCGCTTCAAGACCTTGTTGGTAGGATTGATAGTGCTCTTGACCGGAAGGAGTACGCGTTGGGCATTTTCGTCGATATTGTGGGTGCTTTTGATAATGCGACCTTTGACAGTATGTGTAACTCTACCAGACAGCATGGTGTAGATGAAACTTTGGTGTTGTGGATTAAAGCAATGCTAATGTACAGGACGTTAGTAGCGGATGCAGATTGTGGCAAGTGCGTCATAACAGGGGTAAATAGGGGCTGCCCTCAAGGTGGTGTTCTGTCTCCCCTCCTATGGTGTATGGTGGTAGACTCTCTGCTTATGGCTCCAAATTTTCCTGGAAACTACACTCTAGCTTATGCGGATGATGTCGCCGTTCTTTCTGTCGGTTCAAATCTAGGGGTTGTCTACTCTAAAGCGCAGAGATCCCTGGATTTGATCGATGTCTGGTGCACTAGTAATGGGCTTTCAGTGAATCCACTTCAAACCACGGTTGTTCTCTTTACGAGAAGGAGAATCGTCACTGGTCTGTCCCATCTCGTTCTTAAAGGTGTCACCATCCCTATATCCGATGAAGTCAAATATCTGGGTGTAATCCTTGATAAAAAACTTCTGTTGTCCAAACATGTCGAATCGAAAACCGAAAAAGCGCTGTCGACTTTCTGGTAGTGTAAAGGCGCTTTTGGTAAGACATGGGGCTTGTTTTGACCGCTATTCTCATACGCATCAGTTGTTTGGTGAAACAGGCTTTAGCGGAAACGTGTTACTGCTTCTTTTGCAAAACTCCAAAGAACGGCTTGTCTCGGCTGCACAGGGGCCTTCCCTAGCATCCCGGGCTCTGCTCTAACTGCTTTGATGAATCTTCCTCCCCTTGATTTATATATCATCGGGTGTACGCTAAAAACCATCTTTCGCTTAAAGAGAGGTGGTTTTTGGTACCATGTGCACTGGAATTTTGAAGAACTTGCTGGAGAATTATCCTTTGACCCTGTCTTATGGATATGCCGTCTAATGCCATGACACCAGAAATCCTTCTGCGAAAAAACTACCACGTCGACTTTCCACAGGTAACGGAATGGCTTCGGTCAGACTCTGAACAATGGATTGAATGCCATCGTGTTTTCACGGATGGCTCCAAAACCGGGCAGGGGTCTGTTGCTGGAGTATTTGTAGAATGCGATGATATACGACTACCCCTTGGGTAAACATGCATCTGTTTTCCAAGCGGAGATTTTTGCCATCCTAATGGCTATGCGCTATATTGTGAACAACAGGTGGAGGGCTAGAGGCATTTGCATCTGCTGTGATAGCCAAGCTGCATTAAAAGCGCTTCTAAACCCTCTTACCTCGTCCAAGTTAGTCCTAGAACTTTTCTGAATTTGGTCGGAAGACTGAACATAGTGAATCTTGTCTGGGTAGCGGGTCACACTGGCATCCAGGGAAATGAGATCTCGAATGAGCTTGCTAGGCAAGGTTCAGAAGAAGTTTTCTCAGGACCCGAACCCGTGTTGGATCTGCCTGCAACTTTAGTCATGTCTTCTATCGATTCTTGGGTTTCTCGTGAACACAAGATTCGGTGGCGCGATTGAGGTGGATGTAGACAAACCAAAATAATTCGCCCGGACATTTGCAAAAGGTCAGCATATTTTCTTCTACCGCTGAGGAGAATCGACTGTAGGCTGCTTGTAGGCGTTCTTAGGGCCACTTCGCTTTTGCTGAACACTTAAATGTGTTGGGCTTAAGCGACACCACTACCTGTCCTGCTTGCGGTGAGGAGGCTGACACAGCAGAACACTTTCTCTGGAGTTGTCTGGCCTATGCTCGCATCAGGTGGCCGATCTTCGGGGCTGACGTGGTGAGTGCCGAACATCTAAGCTCTTTATCACTGAAGCTATTTCTCGTTTTTCTTCGAAATGCGGGGAAACTAAGTACATTAATGTAAGGTGTCTGAATGGTAGAACAATGGACCTGTAGTTGCAACCTCCGACAAAAAAAAAAAATGTGAACATTAAAATGGTTAAGCAGAATTGACCTTAGGTTTCGGAATTCAACTACGCCTCATTGCCGCAGAAAATAGTTTTTGTCTGAGGAAACATTTTCATTAGCTGCAAGATGGGCGTTTTTACATCCCCGATTGTACGGGACAGTATCGGTTAAACTACCGCAAATGTAGAAAACTTGTCGATGCAAGTTAGCAAATATTTTTTGTCTGTGGAGAATATGCTAATAATAATAATGTGCAGTATTTCGCCTGCGTATAATGGAATTCTTGTCTCGCCGAATAGTTGTTTCGTTGGGTGTCGGTCATACTTGGCTTTTGAGCAAATTTTGTAATTTGCAATCCTCGTTTGCCAGCTTAGTAATTTTTTGGAAAAAGTAGTCACGTAAACTCTGTTTCACGTTCTCCTGGGCAGCTCTGTGTGCCCGGTTATATTTTGCAATTGCAATTTCTATTTGTTCAACTTTCACGAAGATAGCAACCACGGGTTCTTTAGAATACCTACACTTTGTTATTGGGAACAGCTCAACGAGCCTATGCTTTTTTTTTTTTTATAATTTGCACGTGCAAAAGGGATTGTTAGCACCCTTATAATGTTAAAGTAACACAGCACGGGCGTTAAGGAAATGAGGGATAAGAAGAAAGGATGAGAAACCGATGCACATTGATTTTAAATGTTTGTAAATTATAATGGTCAGGAAAAACAGAGGGAGGCAGAGCATTCCACATTCGTGTTGTACGGCAGAGGAACGAATCCTTAAATTTCACAGTTCGACCGAATATAGGCTTTAGGGTGAACTGATGAGCATTCCTCGTGTGGCGAGTATTACGGTTGAAGTGTTGAAGGGGAGGAATGCAACTGGCTATTTCGTTTGAGCACTTATGATGGTAGTATCGATAGAACAACGATAGGCAGGAGACATTACGACGATGACTAAAAGGGTCAAGCGAATTCGCAATATCTCGGTCGCCAATAAGTCTTATCGCGCGTTTTTGAATTCTGTTAAGAAGCTCCAAATATGTAATTGGTGCACCGGACCAGATATGAGCGTTGTACTCAAGTTTTGGGCGAATAAACGCCTTGTAGATTCTAGCCAGATCAGAAGGGGTAAAATATTTCTTGCATCGCTTTAGGAAGCCTAGACACTTCGCAGCGTTCTTGGCGACATCGAATATGTGGTCATTCCAAGGAAGGTTGTCATTAACACACATACCGAGAATGGGAAGTCTTTCGGATTCAGCGATGCAAGTGCCATTCATGGCTAATGGCAAAGTATTGAGGTTTCACTTTAGTGACAGAAGACAACATTGTGTCTTGGAAGCAATAAATTCCACTCTATTGGTTTTACCCCACTAAAGAATGCTGTCAAAATTGGAATTTAATGAGCTTAACATACGTTGCCGTTCCAGTTCGACGCCCGAAGATGAGGGGCGTTGCCCAGGAAATGAATATGTAAAGCTGAGGGTACTGTCATCGGCGAAGGAATGAATAGGATTAGAAGTAAAAGAGAGTAGATCATTTATAAAAATTAGAAAGAGAGTCGGAGACAAAACGGAGCCTTGGGGAACACCAGCATTTATTTGGTAAGTTGCAGACTTGAAACCGTCCAAAACAACTTGAATTGAACGGTCCGAAAGGTAATTTCTAATCCATTGAATAAAGGTATCATCGATCCAAATGCACGCATTTTCGACAAAAGAGCTTGGTGCCAAACTCTGTCAAATGCCTTCGAAATATCAAGCGCAACGACCTTACTTTCACCACCACGGTGAATAGATTGGTTCCACTTTTCGGTTAGATATGTCATCAAATCACCAGTGGACCTGTTGCGCGAAAACCGTACTGCCGGTCATTAAGAAGTTTTCGGGATTCGAGATATTTCATAAGCTGACGGTTTATCAGCGTTTCCATGACCTTGGAAAGAAGGGACGTAAGTGCAATTGGTCGGTAGGAGGAGGGAGAGGAAGATTCGCCTTTTTTTGGGACAGGCTGGACAAATGCTGTTTTCCATCTTCTCGGAAAGAGCCCTGAAAAACAGGACAGATAGAAAAGCTTACGCAGTGGTTTTGCCAGCGTGGAAGAACACCTCTTCAGAACAATAGGGGAAATACCATCTGGACCAGCGGATTTATGTACTTTAAGATCTCGAAGAACTCTTGCCACTGTACGAGTGCGAAAATGAATTGGTCCCATAGTATATTCTACGCGCTCAAGTACAGGGGGAGATAAAGCACAATCTGGTAGCGTTGAGCTAGCTGCAAAATGAGCAGCAAGCAGATTGGCTTTATCCAAAGAGCTGACAGCTGGAATTTCATTGCAAATGAGTGTCGGGATAGATGTTGAGGCCGAATTCTTACTATTTTTAACAATCGACCAAAAGTTTCAACTTTCAACTTTCAAGTTTCAACTTTTGGTCGTAGGAGAATTTCACACGATTAATGTGGGTATTGCAGTCATTTCTGGCTCGTTTAAGCTTTATTCGGTTTTCCTCAGTTGGGTTGGCCTTATAAGACCGAAAGCTCACCTCTTTTAACCTGATAGCCTCTTTGCAGCTCAAGTCACACCATGCGTTCACCTTGGGTTTGATACTTTTAATCCTATTAGGAATAAACTTTTTCATACCCAAGTGAATTATGTTTGTTATATATCGGCAGCAGCATCCACATCGCCATCGAGGAAGCATAGCGACCAGTTAAAATTCCTAAAGAAACCGTTTAATTCTTCCCATTTGGCTTTCTCGTATTGCCTTCTTTTAGGAGCTTGTTCTTTAACTTTGTGGTTGGAGTACGAGAAATTGGCCGATATGACACAGTGGTCTGACGAACCAAGAGGCGATAATACATTTATGGTGTACTTATCTGGGTGAGAGGTAAGAAACAAGTCCAGTGTGTTGGCGGTTTGACTACGAATGTCCGGAATTCGTGTCGGCTCATTTACAAGCTGGGTTAGGTTGTTTACCTCAGCAAAGATCTCAGCGTACCTGCCTTCGGGTGTTGTCTGTCCAGAGTGACGAAGCCAATTCGAATTGTGAACATTGAAATCGCCCGCAACAACGATTTCAGTGTGAGGATAAAGGGTAATTCGTGTAATGGAATCGGACAACTCATCAAACTCGTTAAAAGTAAGATTACGGTCCAAGTTTGGGCTTCTATAAATGAAACAGTAGTGGATTAATTGGCTACGGACGTGGAATTTAAGCCAAATAAAATTAAATTCCGGATAGGAACATTGGCCGTATTGTAGTTGAAGTTGGTAGGCTACATCACTACGTATATAAACGGCGAGACCACGATGGGGAAAGAATAATGACACTAAGTTGTAACCAGGTAGACTAAATTCCGATGAATCAGAATCAACGCTAACCTGAGTTTCACTCAGTGCCAAAACAGCTGGTTTGTTTTGGGAAACATGGGCGTACAGAGAAAAAAGATTCGCTCTTAAGCCACGAATGTTACTTACATCTACTCTAAAGATGCCAAACATTACAAAAAACAAACACAAAAAATTCAACACTGACGCTACCTAAGCAGAGCCGTGCAATGTAAATTCTATGTTGGAGTACCAAAACAAATTACCGCAGGTGTTATGCCCTTACAGCAATTGGCCTTGGTTTACCAACAACAATTTACACATACGACCCGCTATTCGCCAGTTACTACGCCTACCCAACCATAAAAAATACACAAATGATATGAATCACTGTGTACTAAGTGTGGTCAAGCAGAAGCAGCAGCAAACGAGATGCAATAGGAAGTAAGTGACCACACGCACTGTGTACTCTATGCAAATTTTTTTGAGATTTTAAAATGCAGCACTGAGCACTTGTTTGTTTTTTTTTTTTTTGCACACGCGATAGAGAAAAAGTTTTTCCCTTTTGTGTGGCGACGAACACGATCACTGGCCGCGGAACAGAGGCACGTGTTTGCGCGTCGGTGGTCAGATCGGAACTGCTGAATGTCAGCCAAAACTACTAGTTCACAATGAGTGGCATTGACTAAATCTGGTTTTACCATATCTTTCACTGTTTCTATAAGTGTGTACCTATCTGAGAAATATATGAAGAGCCTACTCTTCGCTCCAAAAATAATGAAAGTGCGGCTTGAGGCTAATAGGCACCATTATAATTATTTTATTCCTAAACTGTTTATTTGTTCTTGTGATGTCCCGATCGTGTAGGTCAGGGATAGTTCACTGTGGATTGTGGCTACTTCAGAGGCTGCTTCGTCCTCCAGCGTGAACGTTTTGTCGCGACTGATCTTCAGCGACTTGGTTTTCCTTTCCTAGTTTGTAGAATATGTGAGCGTTGTGCTCATCAATAGACTTTTTTTTTTTTTTTTTTTTTTATAATGTACGCGCACTAAAGGGACTTTGGATACCCTTATAATGAAGTGACACAGTGCGGGCATTAGGGAAATGAAGGATTAGAGAAAGGGAGAAACCGATGCACGTTGGTTTTAAATGTTTGTAAATTATAATGCAAAGGAAAAACAGAGCGTGGTAGAGCATTCCACATTCGTATTGTACGGTTGAGAGAGGAATCTTTAAATTTCACAGTACGTCCGAAAACAGGCTTAAGGGTAAACTGATGTGCATTCCTCGCAAGGCGAGTATTGCGGTTGAATTGCTGTAGGGGTGGAATACAACTGGCTATTTCATTTGAGCACTTGTGGTGGAAATACCGATAAAAGAATGACAGGCAGGAGACAATACGACGATGACTAAACGCCTTGTAGATTCTAGCCAGATAAGAAGCGGTGAAATATTTCTTGCATCGCTTTAGGAAGCCTAGACATTTCGCAGCGTTCTTGGCGACATCAAATATGTGGTCATTCCAACGAAGGTTGTCATTAACACACATACCGAGAATGGAAAGTCTTTCGGTTTCAGCGATGCAAGTGCCATTCATGGATAATGGCAGAGAATTAGGGGTTCGCTTCAATGACAGCAGACAGCATTGCGTTTTGGAAGCATTAAATTCCACTCTGTTGGTTTTACCCCATTTAAGAATGCTGTCAAGATCGGAATTCAATAAGCTTAACATACGTTGCCGTTCCAGTTCAACGCCCGAAGATGAGGGGCGTTGCCCAGGAAACGAATATATAAATCTGAGGGTACTGTCATCAGCAAACGAATGGATTGGATTAGAAGTGACAGGCAGGAGGTCATTGATAAAAATGAGAAAGAGAGTCGGAGACAAATCAGAGCCTTGAGGGACACCAGCATTTATTTGGTGAGTTGCAGACTTGAAACCATCCAAAACAACTTGTATTGAACGGTCCGAAAGGTAATTTCTAATCCATTGGCTTTATCCGAAGAGCTGACAGCTGGAGTGCCATTGTAAATGAGTGTCGGGATAGATGACGAGGCCGAATTTTTAATATTCTTAACAAACGACCAAAAGTTTTTACTACCGGAGGGACTTTGTAGAATTTTTTGCCTCAACTTTTGGTCGTAAGAGAATTTGACACGATTATTATGGGCATTGCAGTCATTTCAGGCTCGTTTGAACATTTTTCGTTTTTCCTCAGTTGGGTTGGCCTTAAATGACCGAAAAGTTGCCTCTTTAGCCCTGATAGCTTCTTTACAGCTCAAGTCACACCACGCGTTTTCCTTAGGTCTGATACACTTTATCCTGTTAGGGATAAAGCGTTTCATACCCAGGTGAATTAAATTTGTAATCATATCGGCAGCGGCATCCACGTCGTTGTTGAGGAAGCACAACGACCAGTTAAAACTCCTAAAGAAACCGTTTAAAGCTTCCCAATTGGCTTTCTCGTATTGCCATACGGTTCTTTTAGGAGCTTGTTCTTTAACTGTGTGGCTGGAGTGTGAGAAATTCGCCGATATGATACAATGGTCTGACGAACCTAGAGGCGATAATACATTTAAAATGTATTTATCAGGGTGAGAGATAAGAAACAAGTCCAGAGTGTTGGCGTTTTGACCGAGTTTTGGTTTCGGTTTGAAACTGCAAACGTGCGAGGTTGATGGTCCGTAAACTAGTTAAGCATTTTTACCCCATAGTGATAGTTACGCAGATTTTGTAAAACCCATACTATGGCCAGGAGTTCTCTATCATTTGTTGCAAAGTGCATTTCGTTGTTATCGGTTTTTCGTCTTGAGACAGAACTGCTCCCAGTCCATGTGGCGAATCATCCGTCGTTAAGTCAAATGCCTTCTCATAGACTGAGTACAATAATGTGACATCTTCCGATATCAAAATTTCTCTCAATTTGTTGAAAGCTTGTAGTTCTTTGTCATTTATTTTTATCTTAACGTTTTTGAACTATTGGGCACTCACCCTGCGGTTATCGCCTTTTAAGATGTCAGATAAGGGCCTAGCTGTGGATGCGAAATCTTTAATAAAGCATCTGTAATAACTGGCTAGGCCTAAAAAGGATCAAACTCCAAACAATGTCGAGGACTCGGTGTAGTTTTGGATTGCCTCCACTTTGGAGCTTGTTCTGATACCCCCTCTTGGCACCGTGAAACCGAGAAATTCCACACTTTCCTTTAAGAAGTTAGACTTCTCCCGTGAGACCCTCATGTAAGCCTCTTATAAAGCAGTTTCAGTTTACTAGCAGCTTTTTACTAGCAGCAGTTTACTAGCAGCATTTTTCAATACGAATGGGAGCCGGCAAAACTCGTATTTTCCACCATTTACGGAAAACGCAGTTTTTTCTCGATATCGCTCCGCGAGTTCGATTTGGTGAAACCCTGACTTTAAGTCGAAGGTTGTAAAATACTTTGCCTTACCCAAATTTGATAAAATAACCATAACGTTAGGTATGGGATACTTATCGTCAATTGTTTTTTGTTTGAGTTTTCGAAAGTCTATTAAGTTAAGTTAGGTGAAAACAGGAGTGTGCCCATGCAGGGGCGGGAAGTAAGAATATCCCACATCTACATCCGGGTGAGTCTAGCAAGATATTTAACACCTTTAACTGCCCCACAAGTGTTCATTGCAAACCCGTGGATTGACACGACTGAAGATCACCGGTGTCATAAATGTAAGATCAATCAAGAACTTACATCAGGAGCATCCATGTGTTGAACAAACAAACTGGCTTAACCTAGTATTATGGAAATCTACGTTCAAAGGAACACTACCGCGCCAGGCACCTCTAATGCTACGCATGGTTGTGATCCTGGGACGAGCAGAAATGCAAGGGCCAGAGCTATTCGGTTTCCGGGGGATAGGAAAATAATGCAAAGACTTAGGCTTAACCTAAGGGTCGCGAGCTGGAACGTTGGAAGTATAAGTGGTCTCAGCTACGAGATGATGGTAAGAAGGCGATTGGACAACTTGTGTGTCAGGCGGGAATCAGGTGCGTTTCTTGCACATTAAGACGAAAGCACACAAGATGTTTTACCACGGTAAAGAACAGGGTAATAATGGTACCGATATAATTCCAAAACAAAGAAAAAGGCGAGTAATTTATTATCAACATGGAAAATTTCCTCCGTAATAACACCAACGAAGTTGAGGATAAAGAGTGCAGCGTACAATATGTATGGGATTCCCTACAACGAGCCTGCTTAGAGCAAGCTAAGGTACTGCTTGGAGCCTCGAAGAGTCACTACCAGCACGGAAAGAAAACTTGGTGGTGGACAAAGGAAATTCAAGCACCAATTAAGGAAAAGAAAGTGGCTTTCAAAGCTTAGTCAAAGTGCGCCTCTAATAATATAGTTGAAAAAGCTCGTCTTAAATTGGAATACCGACGTTGCAAAAGATGGTTCGACAAAACACGAACAAGGGAACAACAATTTTCAAGATTGCCGCAAGAGAAGAAGAAATGCTCAGGAAATTCGTTCGGCTAAGTTCATTACAAATGCTCAAGAGCAACTACTTGTGGACGACGAAAAAATTGTGCACAGGTGGAGAGAGTATTGCAAGCAACTCTTAAACGAACAGTTTCTCCGGCTATATTTTCCAGGAGCTACAATGAAGAATTGACCGACATAACAGTCGAAGAAGTTGGAAAAGCGGTATAGAACTCCAAGAAGAGAAAAGCAGTTGGGCCGGATGAGATACCCAGTGAGTTCTGGAAAAGATGGGAGACATCGGGCTCAGATGGCTCATGATTCTTATCTCCAAACTCATGATAGGTGATTCCATGCCCAAATAGTAGCAGGAAAGTTATCTTCTTCAGTTCTATTAATCACATTTCCACTAACGCCGTAGAAATAAAATAATAAAAAAAATCTTAATCTTGTGTTATCAAGGATGATGTACAAGAGTGGGTGTCTTGTAGTGGGATTTGTGGCAAGTCGTTTCATGCACTCTGCGTCGGCTTGAGAAAAAGATCTCTTCCCCACCTGAAAGATTTTGCATTTAATTTTAGATTTTACTGTGATGAGTGCAAAGAAATTGTTCTGGCGGATGTTCTCAGGGCAATTCAATGCAGTAATGAAGCCCTTAAATCTCTAATTAGTGACAATTATTCTAAGTTACAACACCAACTTAATAAATTCGCCACTACTATTAAAACTTTTGACGACCAAAATGCCTCCCTCCTCGCTTGTGCCGATTCCCATTCGTCGAAATTGAACTTAACGAAAAGCAGTTAACATTCACTAGCCGTGCCACAGCTGATTCGTTTGATTCCATTGTCAACGTTATCAACTCTATTAACAATGACCTTAAAGCAAATTCTTCCGCTAATAACATCTCCAACCTGAAATTGTGCGAATTGTTAAACGCCTTGCGTGAAGATTTTGAGGTTCATTTTCAATCGTCCTCAAAGAAACAACCTTCTCTGTTACGGCCGGATCCTATGCTCGAAGTAATCTTTGATAGAATAAACGGAGTGGGCGATGATCTAGCTGCCACACAATCAACCATTTTGGATGTCGAAAACCTCATTGAAATGGTTAGCAGCAAAATCGACGATTTACCAACACACACCCAACACCACCAGAATGTATACTCCAATACATCCATTTTGGCTGAATTACTGGAAACCGAAATTGAGCCAGTTTCACAACGACCTCTTCCCCCGAATCGGATGACAATCCAAGAGTCCGAAACTATCTCACTGTCAACTCCTCCCGTCGCCGCCCCACGCAAGCTCATTTAACAATTTGGTACCACTTGGACCCCAGACGAATGGAGGCGCAGGCTGGATAAAATAACCTGTGAAACCCAGATGACTTCATTTTTCATCAAAGGCACTCCCCAAAACGCCGATATTTCTTGGATAACGAAATTCTTCGCAATTAATTACGGTATCACCATCAGCCAATGTAAAATGTTCCTGCCATCTAACCACAAAGGTAATCGAAATTTCAAATTCGACCTCCCTGCTAAATACGAATGGTTATTTAAAAATCCCACCGGTGCTAATTTCAACATTGGAAAAATGCGGATGTGTAAATGGATGGACAAACCTACCATGAATCAGGAGAAAACTAATCTTAGTATTAATTCTAATCCTAAGTCACCTAACCCCGTTTCCAAATCCCGTGCTAAACAGCGCTCTAGTTCAGGTAACAAAACATCGAAACTCGTCCCCAACTCCCGTCCCAAACCCGACTCAAACTGGGTATTTAAAACTAACTTGTTCCCCAATTTTGCCCCTCCCACCCATATCCCTAACCAACCTCATCAGTCCCCCGTTTTCATAGCACCCAAGCCACCGCGTCAACGTGTTTCTTTCGAATTAACCCCAACCTGATCATACCCCCACTAGCAATTCTTTCCCTAATTTCGATCTCAAAACCGGTGCTAAATACCCTAATTTCATAAGTTCCCATACTTTAAACCCCACTTCTAATACACCATCCTCTACAACCTCTTTTTCCCATACCCCTATTCTCGATCCCCTTCTGCCTCCTACAGTCAAACTAACACAGCAAACCATTGATACCACAGAATGTCGTTATACACTATCTAGGCTTAGAGAAAAGAAAATATACGAGAATGTACGTCTCTTTCTTGCTTATTTACATAACAAATCTGACTCGGTTTGCTATGAGGGAAAAACAAAAACAAGTGTGATGGTTTCCATCCAGCAAGAAGGTCTCCCTACCGACCTTATCGGTCTCAAAAAGCTTTACATCAGGTTCCACGAGATTTACAATTTGTCTCCTCAAAAAGTGAAGGACGACCTTGCTGCTTTTGGTAATTATGTTCACTCCAAAAGAGTGTCACACCTTCAACGGAGTCGTGTGGACCAAGATAAATTTTTTCGTCCCTAACTCAAGATTTGTGTCAGTAACGCAACAATCTTTACCACTTCCCAACAGCCTTCCTCTTTCTTTTTACTACCAAAACGTAAGAGGACTTCGCTCGAAAACCCGCACTGTTTTGAGACAAACTCATGCCCTCCCTTTTGAAATCTATGCTCTGACAGAAACCAATCTTATCCCCGAAATTAAGAATCAGGAGTTATTTCCCTCTACATTTAATGTTTTTCGTGATGACGATCGTAAGCCCCCTAACATTGGCTCTCCCTGTCGAGGTGTCCTACTGGCTGTACATAACAGCCTTGACTCTCCTCTCATTGCTGTGTCCACTTCTACTAAAATCGACTTTGTTTCAATTAAAATAACACTCTCCCGTAGGTCCCTGTACGTTATGTGTTGTTACATCCTACCAGTTCAACCCATTGAATCTTACCAAGTTGCTATTGATGCGATTGATCAAATTATCGACTCGGCTGACTCCCTTGCCGATATCCTTATTCTCGGCGACTTCAATCTGCCTCAGTTGCAGTGGACTCCATCAGATGATCAATACTTTTCTATCGCCTCTAATAGCAACTCGACAAAAGAATGTCTCTTCCTTGATCGATTAACAGACTCATCTCTTTCTCAAGTAAGCGGAGTCTCAAATTACATGGGTAGGCAATTAGACCTTATTTTTACAACAGATCCCATTAACTCTTCTGTCTCGCTTTGTCCCCTATCGCTATCCACTATTGATAACTTTCATCCTCATCTTCTTTCCTTCTTTCACAACTCTCCACTCCAGGCCATTCCTTCCACAAATTTCTCCTCTTACGACTTTCATAAAGCAATTTTTCGCAAAATTAACGCATATCTCGAAAGGTGTTCCTTTGATTTTAGTAACCTATCTTTAAATGATGCGATTGCCTTTTTTACAGAGAATTTTTTAATTCTTTTTCTCTGTATGTCCCCTTTTCGCGCCACAAAACATCATCTACATCCCCTCCTTGGTATAATCGATGACTTCGCTCCTTACGGAACAAAAGGAATAAGTTATGGATAGTTTTCCTTCGCACCAGTTCTTTTTCTGACTACTCTAACTATCTCAGTACTTACTTTCAATTTACCCAACTTTATAATTCTCTCTACGATCGCTACCTTACAAATTCGGAAGTCAATCTTATAAATGACCCCAAGTCTTTTTACCAATTCGTCAACTATAAAAGAAAATCTGACGGATACCCTACCTCCCTATCTTTCGAAAACAAATCATCAACCGATCCACACACTATTGCCGACTTTTTTGCTACCCATTTCAAACAATCTTTTGCCGATAACTCTTTCGTACCGGACCCCTCTTACCTACTTAACTTCTCCTTCGGTCCTTTTCTATCTCATAGCTTTGATCCTACTCTTATCGAATTTAAGTTGCAAAATCTCAATGATGAATTCATACCTGGCCCAGACGGTATCCCCGCCATATTTCTTAAAAAATGTTCTTCCAACCTTTCGCTTCCCCTTTCTAAACTTTTTCATCTATCTCTTTCACAAGGAGAATTTCCACAGGTTTGGAAGATCTCCTTTATAATCCTGATACACAAAAAAGGATCAAAGAACGAAGTAACCAACTATCGTCCCATTGCTAAACTTTCTCACATACCCAAACTTTTAGAGAGTATTGTATACGAAGCCTTAAGCTTTCAAGGTAAATCCATCATCTCCCCTTGCCAGCATGGCTTCCTGAAAGGCAGATCAACTACTACTAACCTCGTCGAGTTCGTCTCCTTTTCCCTCTCTGCTTTAGAGAATGGAAACGAAGTCCATGTAATTGCAACCGATTTCAGTAACGCTTTTGATAGGATATCTCATCAATTAATCATCTTCAAATTGTCTGCCCTAGGTTTCGAACCTATATTGTTAAAATGGATTTCCTCTTACCTAGAAAGCCGTTCTTATAGTGTTCGCTTCAGATCTTTCCTCTCGGCTCCTTTCATGGCAACCTCTGGTGTCCCTCAAGGTAGCCATCTAGGTCCTCTTCTCTTTATCTTTACAATAAATGATCTGGAGCGGGTCATTAAACATTCCTCTCTCTCCCTCTACGCTGACGATACCAAATTTTTCAAAACCATTTCTTCCCCCGAAGACTCTAGTCTCCTTCAAAAAGACCTTGATAATTTTTCGATTTGGTGCCTCAAAAATTGCTTACAGCTTAACATCGCCAAATGTCAATCTATCACCTTTTCTCGTAAGCGCAACCAGTCCCCTCCCCGAATATACCTTCTTCTTGGTCAGCCTATATCCCTTGTACAATCTCTTCGCGATCTTGGCATACTGTACAACAGGGAACTAAATTTCCGTTCCCACATTGATGAGATAATTCTTAAAGCTAACTCTTCACTTGGTTTTGTTAAACGGTGGTCCAAAGAATTCTCCAACCCTTATGTGACAAGATCCCTCCACATTTCCTTTATTCACCCCCTTCTCGAATTCGCCAGTCAAGTATGGTCGCCCTTTCATCGAGTTCATGTATCCAGAATTGAGAGCATTCAACGTCGTTTTCTTCGATTCGCTCTTCGAGGTTTGCCCTGGAACGACCCTATTATCCTGCCTCCCTATCAAGACCGCCTTAAACTTATAAACTTGAATACCCTTGAAGAACGCAGGGACGTAGCAGATATTGTCTTCATTCATAGACTCCTCTCAGGTTCTATCGATCTCACGTCTATTTACAAATCTATTTTCTTCAACACTAACCCTCTTAGTTTACGTTGTCCTCCTCTTTTTTATTTACCAACCCACTTATGGTTCCAACGAACCAATCTCTCGTATACTGCGAAAGGTAAACGCAAAACTTACGGTTTTTGATTTTAACCGTAGCACTGCCTGTCTCAAACTCGATCTCTTTCCCAATTCCTCCCATAGTTCGTAAATCTTAGTTTTTAAGTTAGTATATAAGTAATATAGCTTGTAATAAGCCTATTAAAAATTAAATAAAATCAAAATTAAATTTCGTTGTAGAAGGAAAGGGAGATACGCGAAACTGTGATCATGGTGTGTGAGTTGATGTCACACACCATGATTGTTGAGCGGGTATTAGATGGCCGCCTACGACAAATAATACAGCTGTCTGACGACCAGTGCGGGTTTGTCGCGGGTAAATCAACCACAGATGAAATCCGAAGTATAAGGATCATAATAGAAAAGCATTGTGATTTTTTATAGGATCTGCATATGATTCTAGTTGATTTTGAAAAATCATTTGATAGACAACCAAGAGATCTGATATGGGTAACGCTAAGACAACGAGGAGTTCCTGAAACCTACGTCCAGATGATCATGCACATGTACGCGGCAGCGAAGACAAAAGTTAGAGGTCCCACAGGGGTCACCGATGAATTCCCAATTAAAGTCGGTGTTCACCAAGGAAGCGTCTTAAGTCCTTTGCTCTTTATTACATTCCTAGATTATCTGCTTGAGGGAAAAGTGACGGACCCTAAAGTGCATCAGTTATTCTTTGATGACGACGGAGTCATCATAAGTAATGATCAGACTTCCCTGAAACGAGCACATGATGTTTGGGTAGATGTTTTAGAAGGGAATGGGTATCGTATTAGCCAAAAGAAGACAGAGTATCTGAAATGCCCATTCTCTGACCCAAGTCCAGACATTAATTTGAATGGGGTGGTGGTTTCCAATTGTGAAAAGTTCAAATATCTGGGATCAACGATCAACACCGAAGCAACAGTTGATGACGACATCAATTATCGCGTGAGCGTAGGGTGGATGAAGCGACAGGAAAACTCTGCCATCTTCTGTGACCAAAAAATGTCCCCTAAGCTGAACGGAAGGCTCTACACCGCAGATGTGCGTCCGGCGCTCACATATGGTTCACAATGCTGCACAATGTACAAAAATTATGAGGCAAATTGACATCAGCTGAGATGAAGATGCTTCGTATGATAGCAGGAGTAACAAAGCTTGATCGAATTAGAAGTTCCAGAATCCGAGGAAGCCTTCACTTCAAAGAACCCATCTCGGAAAAAGTTGGAGCACGACCGACTCAATTGTTATTGTCATGTTCAAAGCAGGGATCCTACGAACCCCGTCAAAAAGGCAATGGCAATCAACGTTCCCTTACAATCGCTTAAGAGAGGCAGGCCTTAAGACTCCTGGATCACACAAATGCAGAAACACCAGCATTTGAATGGCCTCAATGATGAAGTGATCCAAAATCGGGATACCTGGAGATATTTTTTTCGAGGTCGAGTGAAGGGGGAGGGTTATGATCCCTGTAATCCTGATCATAATTGCGCCGTTAAATGGAGAGAAGAAGGAGAAGGTTAAAACAGGTTTGTGATGTAAAACCATCACACAACACTAAGCACCGAGGTGGGTCTATCGTGATCCTTAGGGAAGCGACTTAATAATCGAAACGGTACATAAGAAACCAAAACATTTTCCTTAAAACAAACCAATTACCCTACAAAAGCAGGTACTTTGAAGTTTGTACCGTCTATTTCCTCCAAGATTGGCAGACCTTATGGTTTTTTCCTCAATCATGCCCTTTATTATGCAGAGGGGAGGTTTGATGTCTGCAACCTAGCTGTCAACAAGTAGCTCCCCCAATATGCAAGCTCATCCGCCTGCTCATTTCCCTCAATACCGCAGTGTCCTGGCACCCAGCATAGTCTCACCCGGTTCTGACTGCATAATGCTTTAAGCATTGCACTGTTGCCAGCCAGTTTTCTGATGTGTAGGTCAAGCAAAACGAGTCCAATGCCGTTGTGGAGGGGCGGGGGGGGGGTCTAAAGATGCCGTTCTTTGAAACGCCGCTAGTTTGCCGCATATCGTTTTCTTTTCGGTTGCTTGCCACCATGCTAGTGTGCCATCTGTCAGTATGGGTCTCACCACCACTGTAAACAGCGAGTTCACCATTGTGGATCTTAAGTCCTAGGTTCTTCCCACCGTTCTTTTGCATGTAAAAAGAGCATTATAATCCTTTTTAATTCTCTCCGCAACATTAAGATTCCAGTTCAATTTTCTATCTAGAATTACGCCCAGATTCTTCGCACTATTCGAAAGGGATAATTCTACTCCATTGAGTTTTCAAGGCTTGAATTGCGGTATCTTGTATTTTCTGGTAAAAGGAACCAGTTCCGTTTTCGATGGGTTTGCATTGAGACCATACCTTTTTGCCCAGTTACTCATCGTCTTCAACGCGACCTCACTTAAGATGTTTAAAAAATTTCCCTGCACTATTATGACTACGTCATCTGCATATGCCGTAGCACTAATACCCATTGTCCTAAGCTTTATGAGAATGCTATTTAGAACCAGCACCCACAGGAGTGGTGATACGACTCCGCCTGGGGTGTCCTCTGCTGCCCAACGTTCTGACTGAGCTTTGGCCAATGGAGCAGTTTATTTTCCTACTTGCAAGCATGTTGCAAATACAGCTTATAATGCCCAGTTCAGTATTTGTTTCAGCTAGAGCGCTTCTATGCCCAGAAAGGCCGCCATCGCAAACTCACCGAGGTGTAAACTGTATTCTATTTTTCCAAACCCTTGTGAAGGGCGGTTTAAACTTTTGTTGCATTTTGCCGTAATGTGAATGTCCAACAAACTCTCTAGGGTTTTCATCAAAAATTATGATAGACTTATTCGTCTAAAGTCTTTGGCTGCAATATGCCCCTGTTTCCCCGCTTTGGGGAAAGCTAAAGGTATATACACAAAAATGCCTAAGATTTCTTTGGCAGCTGCATACCCTGTTTTGGAAGTTCACCTTGAAGCGTATCCATCTGTGATCCGACATAGACGCTTCGTCGGCTACTCTCCAATTCTTTACGTCTAGCCCTTCTATATTTGAGGCAAGGTTGATTTTTAATACCTCCTGCCTATTTTTAACCATATAAACACTCACATCTTTCATGGTTTGTCTCAACTTCTTGAGCCAATGCCAGAGCGGCGGGTAAATCGAATGGACGGGCTGAAAATAGGACATCGCTGAGTGAGTTTTTCAAACCAGATACGAATACGCGAAGCGCATCCGTTCTGCATTTCTCGTAAATAGAGCCGGCTAGAACGCTGTCGAATGTCATTAAAGTTTTTTATTTGTCAGAAGTGTGAGTTTCCTCTCAACTTCATCATAGTACTGTAAAATTGTAAGATTACCCTATCTGAGAGTACTCAATTCCTGCTCGATCAATTATACTGGCCTTTTGACGGCGTATGTAAAATCCAATCTAGCTATCATAGCTGTAAAATTTAAAACTGTATTGAACGAGGACACAACTGCGTCGCCCGATCCCCTAATTTTATTTTTGATTATACCTATTGATTGGTAGTGAGCTGCCATTATATTTCTCAAAGGCTTTATATGCTGCCAGTCGCCAAGACACATAATTTTCCTGCCTGCCATCAAACTCTGGTAAAGATTTAACTATGTCGAGACTCTCTTCACATTCAACACTATCTACTATTTCTGTAACTTTATACACTTCCACTTCCGATTTATTTAATTTTGTGCTGGAAATTTGTTTAACTATCTCATCTTATTTCTCCTCAAATTCCTCTTTCTGAGTCACGAGTGCCCTGCTCACTGCGGATTCTATTACAACTTTCAAACTTTCGGCGTTCACATTTATTTCTTTTTCATTATCTCTTTCATTAATACGCAAACACCTATCACACTATCACTCATTAATTTCTAAGCACTTGGTTTATAGACACCGCAATTTTGGAACTAGTTCTATTAATAATCCTAATATTTACAAATTCACGCCTATATTTCACAATATGTTTAATTTTTGTTCAAACAATTCTTGTTCCTGACTTAAGATATATTTATTTATTATTATAAGATATGATGAGCAAGTCACTTACAATATCTCAAATTCCTTATATAATCTGCTGATAGCCGCAATTTTGGATCTAGTTCTATTAATAATCCTAATACAAATTCACGCCTATATTTCACAATATGTATAATTATTGTTCAAACAATTCTTGTTCCTGACTTAAGATATATTTATTTATTATTATAAGATATGATGAGCAAGTCACTTACATTATCTCAAATTCCTTATTTAATCTGCTAATAGCCGCTGTTGGTATCGTCTCATATTTTTTCTATCCTTGTTGCTTTGCTGCTTGAAGTGAAGTTGTGTGCTTCATTTCTTTTGCATCTATGACTGTGTATCTGTTGTGGGTTTTTTGTTTATTTCTCAATAATTGCCTCTTCGTGGCACAGTTACGCTTATTTACTTCGCAACAAAAAATAAACAATAAAAGTATTTAAGAAGCCCAACGCGTGGGCGCCATTTTTATTTTGTTCGTGAGAACAATAATTTATTTTTTTTTTAACTGTTTTACAAACGAGCTGGAATTGACTTAAGACTAATTTACTTGCTAATAAAAATACATTCAAACCATAGAAAACTACCACGCGCTTACATCGTGACACTCGAACCATGTGTCTATCTTGCCGCTTGTGCAAGATGTCATGTTACGAGCTCATGTCTGAGATGTCCGGCGACGACGATTACTTATCGCTGAGATCCGCTGTCTCAGCAAATGACTCTGTCGTGTTAACTTGTATTGCTATATATTACAACGGCGGTAAAACGCGTTCTCTTTGACGAGGCCTTTAATATACCTTAAACGTCTGTACGCCACTGCATATATTTCTCAACTGCCGCTTATGACTTAAATTCTACTTAACGAACATATTGATACATTCCTACCGGTAGTCTCTCTTAACTCATTTACTCTTATTTTCGGACTGCCACAGCTCGGCCACCCTGACTTACAATCGTCCCGATTTCGCCTAAATGGTTTTTATCCATAATCAGACCATGGTTTCATGCGTGCCACCTCCCATATCCCCTCATACGGAACTTGTCCTAATTGAAATCCTTCAACATCCCTAATTAAGTATCTATTGTGGGGTTATACCTTTGCTATCCTATATGGACCCTTACGTTTTGGAAGCATTTTCCTACAAACTCCGGCTTTACTCACAAAGTTCTTTCTCATCACGTAATCCCCTTTTATATTTCCTTTATGAACTCGTCCACGATCTAGTGAGTATTTCGAACCCGCGTTCGTCATTTTCGCTATCATGGGGCCTACATTTCTGTTAATCCGTTCGACCTGACCGTTGGCTTGAGGTGAGCCAGTAGCTATTTTGATGTGCCGCGCGTTATTTCCTCACAACTTTTTGATGTAAATGCAGTACCCCGATCGGATATCAATGTCTTGGAACGGCTATACGCTGTGAAATACATTTGCAAACCACTTAAAACTTCCCTAGTGTTGGCAGTCCTAGTGGCGTTCAACTTTACGTACTTGGTAAAAGCATCTATTACCAAAAATACGTATCGTTTCTTGGCACTTTTCAGTAAAACTGGACCGAAATGATCGACATGCACTGTATCAAACCGTTTGTTCCCTTTTGGGATATTGTACATAAATCCTTCATGTTTTCCATACTTAGATAAGAAAACGATGCATCTGAGGCAGTTAATAATGTGACTTTTTATTTTCCCCTTCATCTTCGGGAACCAATACGTTCTCATTATCGCGTTTAGCATCTTATCACGCCTTCAAGTGACCTAATTCGTCATGGTGCATTCTCATAACATTCCCCTCCATAGCTCTTGGCACATAGAATAAAATTCGTTGCCCTACTTTCCTGTATACCAACCCATTTCTCATCTCATACAGGCTACTTTCCTCCCTTTCCAGTTCTTTTCTAAGACTATTCACTATCTCGTCTTTGTATTGCATAATTGACAGATTCTGTTCGGGCGTGTTTTCTTTTAAAACCATTATAGTTGTGGTACGGCTTAGAGCATCTACGTGTTGCATCTTAGAACCACTACGATGCTCGAGTACATAGTCATAGTTCTGCAATTCTAACGCCCACCTTGCTATTCTATGGTTAATTTCCTTCTTGTTCAAAGTCAATGTCAGCGAGTTGCAATCGGTTATTATCTTAAACCTAATCCCGTGTAAGTATTCTAAACCTCTTTAGCGCATATATTATTGCTAACGTTTTTAGTTCGAAGCTATGGCATTTGGACTCATGTTCAATCGTCCTTTTTGAAAAATAGAATACGGGGTGACACTTTCCGTCTTTTTTCTTTTGCATAAGTATCGCTCCATATCCCAAAGAGCTAGCGTCACAATGAAGCTCAGTCTCATCTTTCGGATTATATATGGTTAAGATGGGAGCCGCGATCAATTTCTTCTTCAAACTTTCAAAACATGAGAGTTCTTCCTTACCGAACTTAAAAGTTTCTTCTTTCCTAATTAGTTTCTACAGAGGCTGCGCTTTAACTAAGAGCCCTTCTAAAAATCTTCTGAAATACGAGCATAGACCTAAAAAACTATGTACTGCCTTAGCATTTTTTGGCACTGGGAAATTACTTATAGATTCTAAACCTTTCGCGTCCGGTTTGATACCATCCTTCGTAACAGTGTAACCCAAATATCGGATTTCCGATTTCATGAACTGACATTTGTCTAGCCTCATGAACTGAAATAGAGGCTAGACAAATGTCAGTTCCTTACTAGCCTTTCAAAAACTTCTCTCATTATCCCCAGGTGCTCCTCTACCGTTGACGTAGCTATCATTATATCGTCAATGTATATTTTTACCTTTCCCTCTCTTATAAGCTCTTCAAAAACCTGGCTGACATACTACTGAAATTCCGAGGGCGCATTCTTGAGGCCAAATGGCATCTTTAAATATTCGTATTGTCCCATCGGAGTTACAAAGGAAGTGTACTTTACAGAATCCGTGTGCATGTGAACATGGTAAAAAGCGCTTCTGAGAACTAAAAGTGTAAAAACCTTTTTATTGACTAGCCCGTCTAACAAATCTTCTATCAGGGGAATTGGGTAATTATCCTTTAATGTCATCTTATTTAAGGTTCTATAATCTACACAATGTCTGATCTCCCATGTTTTCTTTTTCACCAACACAATAGGGGAGGAGTACTCGGATCTACTTGGTCTTATCACTCCTTGTTTCAATAAGTCATCTAGTATGATTTGTACCTGTTCCTTTTCATGATAGGACAATCGTCGTGGGAGACAGTGGAAGGGCTTTGCATCATTTAAGATAAGTTTCATTTCACAATCTACCTCAAGGATCTCGGGACGTTTGTATTTTATATAGTGCTCATTCAATAATTCATCGAACCTTTTCTTGTATACAAAATCTATATCGCTGTTCATTACACACTCTTTTTCTTCATCTATATATGCATCTACATCTATATTCATTAAGCTTTGACATTCTTTATTATAATCTTCGTTTCGTGCATCAGTAACAACTATAATTTTGAGACCAGCTGCCTTCAAAAAATCTTTGCCTAGTACCACGGAGAAATTCGTTGTGTCGTCCGGTACAACCAATAAGCTTACTTTTAATTATTTTCCTTTAAATAGTACAAAATAATCAACTTTTCCTAATATTATTAGTGGACTTTTATTTATTCCGAAGAAATTACATGTATTGATATTTTTATTCTTGATGACAGGTGGTACGAAATTTTGTCTCACAAAACTTACAAGACGGTATCTATGAGAGTTCCTAGTAAAATTTTATAATTATAATTATAAATGGTCGGTACGTCGATGATACTGCTGCTTTTGGTTTTGGAAGTTGGATTTTGTTAAATGCTTTCAATAGAACTTGCCTGGAGCGAAAACATTGCATCCTCGCCTGTGAACGTAAATAGGGATCGGGTATTCCCTCTATGAGACACTCAAGCAGTTCGTCTTCTTCCATTGAGATTTTGTTTGCCAAGATTGTTTTCTCGTGGAAATACTGCTGAAATGTTTCAGTATGTGACCAGTCTAGCATCCACTGCTCGTTTGCAGGCAAAACGACTAGCGTGATATCCGAACATCTCCTTCATGTCGTTTAGTAGTTCTTCGACTGGAATTGCGGTTAGATCCGACCTCGAATGAAACCATTTCAATGCTTTGCCAGTCAGCCTGCACGAAATCAATACTCTAAGATTTCCTTCATCTATTTTGTTGGCTGCCTTCAAATTCCTCAATTGTGTCTCCCAGTGTGCAAAACAATCATCGTCGCCAGAAAACTCAGATATTAAGTCTTTAAGATTGTTAAAATTTTCGGTTGCACTACTGTTGTTGACATTGTTATTACACTCATTTGATCGTTCTTTTTTCAGCCACTCATTTTCTCTTACCAACAGATTGTTTTCCTCCTTTTGTAGTTCTATTTCTTTTCTCATTATGTCCAGTTCTTTCTTTATTCCATTCCACTCATTGACACTCTATTGTTTTTATACCCTATCCTAAGGGTATATTAATTTTGACACATAGTTTGTAACACCCCTTAATATTCGTCGCAGACACCTAAAAGTATATATATTTATGATCAGGACCAAAATCTAAGACTATTTAGCAATGTCCGTCCGTCCGTATCAACTTTTGAGGCCTTTAAAATTATGCTAGGAAGCTGAAATTTGGAACATATACTCCCTAGGGTTCCGAAATGGTAAAGTGTTAAAATTTTCAAAATACGCCCACTGCCACGCCCACAATTTAGAAAAAACCGTTTTAAGGCTTAAGTTAGAGAGATAAAGTTGTACAACCTTCACAAGATATGTAGATACTGCCCACCTTTATTAATTTGTCATATGAAGTTTTTTGCCACGCCTACTTTTTGTGGGCGTTTTTCACTAAAATGCTGTTTTCTTCGAAAATTTTTAACAATATATTAAGCCAATATTTTTCTCAATATATCGCCCATATAAAGTTTTTTGCCACGCCCACTTTTTGGGGGCGTTTTTTGAAAAAAATATTTTTTTTTCTATAAATTTCATAGAATGAAATAAAATGCTATCCATCATCTTCATAATGCTTTTTTTCTTTGGGGTACATAGGGATAAGGATAGGGTATCATACTGTTCGCCCCAAGCGGACTGTAGCCTTTCCTTATGTTTTCTTTCCCTCTTGGTAATACTGCTCTTCATCGCTCTCTTCGTCTGCTTCGTCATCGTCTTCGATGCTCTCATTGCCGTTATTATTATTTCACCGGCGTCATCGCACAAAAACGGGAACTCACCACGATCTCCTTCGGGTATTGATAACAGGCGGAGCAGTAGTTCGCTATTATTTCCTGATTTCATTTTGTCTAATTTCTCCAGCCATAACTTTAGCTACGACGCCGTGTATTTTTTTAGATTTTCGACTTCCGACATGGTTGTATCACACACACACACTCGTTGTAATTTTCCTCAATGTTCACTGTGCATTTCGTAGCACACAATCGTTTCGTACCGTTTCTTCACTGTTGGGGTTGCAGCACAGATGCACACTCGTTTTATTTTCGTATGTATGTATATATCTATTTTGGGACACTCGTTTTTTCTTCACTCTTTTTCCTTTCTGTTTCTTGTTATGTGATATTATTTATATTGTCACTTTTCACTTTTTTTTGATAATCCCACTTCTGAGTTTTAAAGGCCTGTACTTTTTTCCTAAATGGAGAAAATGCAAATAATTAAACACAATCAAATTCCGTTATTCGTTATTAATTTCGTATACGTCTTACAGCCACGGCGTCTTTTTCTCAACTGCCGCTTAAGACTTAAATTTTACTTAACAAACATATTGATACCTTCCTACCGGTGTCTTTCTTAACTTATTTACTTTTATTTTCGGACTGCCACAATACAATTATATTTTATTGTAATAAATTGAAGGAAAATTTAACTCCATGCTCTAGGTGTCGACGGTTTGATTAATCTAATCTATTCTTCTCAAAGTAAATTGATGTTTCGGTCTAAAAGTACAATGGGCTAGTCTCTAGTCTCAGATTTGACATAACAAAAACTATTTGCATACGAATATTGATTTTGCAATACTGCGCACATCATTGGCAGTAGACCCGCTTTTCGTGTGTTGAATTTGACGAGTTGTAGGGGCTGAGAAATATTTTATAATTCAATTCACCTGGGGATCCAACGCAATTACATATTAAATTGTCCTATACTTATATTGTGTACCTAATCGCTAAAGTTGATATGAATCCGTAAAACATCGAGTAGCATTCTTTAGATGTCATAGAAATTAATACATGTTACTTGCATTTTTTTAATGTAAATGCCAGTTTTGGTTGTTTTGTTTGTAATCATTTAAATAGATTTATTTTTATTTTTATTTTTATTTCAGAATGAATATACAGACTGGGAAAAGGCAGTTAGAAACCCGTTCACTTCAAGAGATGCCACATTGTCATTTTTAAGTGACGGACACACTGCCTCTCATCTTATTAAAATTGGATATTTGCACAGCCTAAGTGGGGGTCAAAGTTATTTTCTGCATTTTAAATATAAAACAGAAGAAGAAGAATATCAATTGGTAAATTTGTTTTTTTCACATAGAATAACGCAAATATATATTTGAGTCTTATATTTCGAAGAGATCAGGTTCTGTACACGGAGAAGATGTTCCATTTTGGTTAGGTCTTCCAGAATCACCACTCTTTCCAAGAAACTATTCATTCCAAGAGCAGATGCTAAGTTTGAATATGGTTAAATATTTGACAAACTTTGCTAAAACAGGGTATAGACATTTTTATTCATGATACGAAATTCGTTATGTTGTTTTTTGTCTCCTTTAAGCAATCCAAACCACTCACTCAACTCATTAAGTAAGCAAAGCGAAATAAAAAAAAATTACCCTCATAAGGAACATTCAAATAAAGCATGGCTCGATGTTAAGAATACTACAACAGACAATAACTTAGGAAGTATGTCCATTGGTCAACCAAACCAAAAACGACGTGTCATGCAGTTTAGAAAGGCGTTCAAGATAAAAAGAAAAAAACGATCAAACATCAAGTTGGGCTTTTCGAAATATAAGCGAAATACCAAAGATTCAACGAGAAGCAGTCACAGAAAATACGCTAATATTGTTGACGAATTGTTAAAAGATGATAGACCCGGACCGAAACATATTACTAATGATGTACCTTATTGGGACTTATACGATACTGTTAATCAACTTTATTTAGAAATGGGTAAGAACATTAGATTTCAAATAAATATTTAAAACTGTATTTCGAATTGAATGATAAAAAAATATTTTTTGTTATGGACACAAAAGGGATGAAGTGCGGGCAGTAAAGATAAATGGAGATACCGCTGCACGTTGGTTTAAAATGTCTGTAAACTGTAATGTGCAGGAAAAATAGAGCGCGGTAAAGCATTCCACATTCGTATTGTACGGTTCAGGGGCTAAGAAAGGAATATTTCCATTTCACTGTCCGTCCGAATATAGACTTAAAGGTGAACTGATGCGTATTCCTAGCATGGCGAGTATTGCGGTAGATATGTTGTGGGGGTGACAGTTCGATTCGGACTCGAAGGAGTCCTGAAGAATAGGACAAAAGGGGCCGCAAAATTTACTTTTTTCTTCCCTTGGGTCTTTGTAGTATATTTTGCCTTAACTTTTGGTCGTAGGACAAATTGACACGATTAAACCTTTAACGCCCAGATGACGCAATTTTGACATCGAAATTTAAATGGAAGAAAAACCATAAGGAAAGGCTACAATCCCCTTATGGCCAAAAGTATGTCACCCTATCCATTTCCCGATATGCCAAATGATGGATGGCATTTTATTTCATTTTATGCATTTTAAAAAAAAGTATTTTTTGAAAAAATCCTCTAAACTGCTCTTGGCCAAAAAGTTTGTGTGGGTTATATGTTGGAACAAATATTTGGTTATACATATATTTCATTTTCTACAGAAATTTTCGAAGAAATCAATATATTGATATTCGTGACAAAAAACTTTGTATGGTAGTTGAGTGTTATTAGGGCACAGTGGATCACCTACAAAAAAACAAACAATTAATTTATTCATACAGACAGCTTATCAAGTATTGCATTGGCCTACAGTTACCCACCGTTTATCCATGCTCCATCTCCTTTCTTCCACCCATCCCGAGTACATATGTATAAAGAAAAGTGAAAAGCAATGAAATAAAAAATCAAATGTAAACACATGTCCGCTTGAGATTGTAATCCGGAATCTGTATATAATACATTATCGTCTTAAAGCTTAATGTCTCCCGTTAGGAAAAAGCTAGTCCTACGGTGCGAATTGCTGATTCGTCAAATAAGCCGTAGCACGCACGTACTATTCTCTGCTCTTGACCTGGGATGATCGCGTTAACTATAACAATAACAATAACAATAACAATAACAATAACAATAACAATAACAATAACAATAACAATAACAATAACAATAACAATAACAATAACAATAACAATAACAATAACAATAACAATAACAATAACAATAACAATAACAATAACAATAACAATAACAATAACAATAACAATAACAATAACAATAACAATAACAATAACAATAACAATAACAATAACAATAACAATAACAATAACAATAACAATAACAATAACAATAACAATAACAATAACAATAACAATAACAATAACAATAACAATAACAATAACAATAACAATAACAATAACAATAACAATAACAATAACAATAACAATAACAATAACAATAACAATAACAATAACAATAACAATAACAATAACAATAACAATAACAATAACAATAACAATAACAATAACAATAACAATAACAATAACAATAACAATAACAATAACAATAACAATAACAATAACAATAACAATAACAATAACAATAACAATAACAATAACAATAACAATAACAATAACAATAACAATAACAATAACAATAACAATAACAATAACAATAACAATAACAATAACAATAACAATAACAATAACAATAACAATAACAATAACAATAACAATAACAATAACAATAACAATAACAATAACAATAACAATAACAATAACAATAACAATAACAATAACAATAACAATAACAATAACAATAACAATAACAATAACAATAACAATAACAATAACAATAACAATAACAATAACAATAACAATAACAATAACAATAACAATAACAATAACAATAACAATAACAATAACAATAACAATAACAATAACAATAACAATAACAATAACAATAACAATAACAATAACAATAACAATAACAATAACAATAACAATAACAATAACAATAACAATAACAATAACAATAACAATAACAATAACAATAACAATAACAATAACAATAACAATAACAATAACAATAACAATAACAATAACAATAACAATAACAATAACAATAACAATAACAATAACAATAACAATAACAATAACAATAACAATAACAATAACAATAACAATAACAATAACAATAACAATAACAATAACAATAACAATAACAATAACAATAACAATAACAATAACAATAACAATAACAATAACAATAACAATAACAATAACAATAACAATAACAATAACAATAACAATAACAATAACAATAACAATAACAATAACAATAACAATAACAATAACAATAACAATAACAATAACAATAACAATAACAATAACAATAACAATAACAATAACAATAACAATAACAATAACAATAACAATAACAATAACAATAACAATAACAATAACAATAACAATAACAATAACAATAACAATAACAATAACAATAACAATAACAATAACAATAACAATAACAATAACAATAACAATAACAATAACAATAACAATAACAATAACAATAACAATAACAATAACAATAACAATAACAATAACAATAACAATAACAATAACAATAACAATAACAATAACAATAACAATAACAATAACAATAACAATAACAATAACAATAACAATAACAATAACAATAACAATAACAATAACAATAACAATAACAATAACAATAACAATAACAATAACAATAACAATAACAATAACAATAACAATAACAATAACAATAACAATAACAATAACAATAACAATAACAATAACAATAACAATAACAATAACAATAACAATAACAATAACAATAACAATAACAATAACAATAACAATTTTTTTTTTTTTTTTTTTTTTTTTTTTTTTTTTCCTGTTGGGTGGAGGAGAATGCTTGATGCACCATTAAGGAGGCCGTGTTGGCGTTGACCTTCCCCGTGTGTCCGACTCCCCTTTTTCAAGGTATACGTAAACTAAAACTCCTCCCACCCCTCGGTTTCTGACCCGCCCCCCCGGGACCGCTGTTCGCATTACTTCAGGGGGGTTGTAATCATTCGCCCTTTCGGGCTTACTCTGTCTCGTCGCGGAATTGCTCTTCTTCTCTTTTCTTTCTTCTGAGAATTCGTTGGGTGTAGACGCAGATGTCGTTCCAGTTCTGTTCGCTGGCCAGCATCTTTTCGACTATGTTGTCTGGAGTGATGATACCGATATTTCTCTCCAGTTCAGCTCTTTCATTTTCCCATCTGCTGCAAGCGAAGAAGGTATGTTGAACGTCGTCTTCTTCGGAGTCTCCGTACTGGCAGGCTGGGGTATTCTTTTTACCGATCTTATGAAGGAAGGCATTGAAATATCCGTGTCCGGTGAGGAACTGTGTGATGTAGTAGTTCACCTCCCCATGTTTTCGGTCCTTCCATTCAGCCACGTTCCTGATCAGCTTTGCTGTCCATCTTCCTCTGCTGTCCGAGTTCCAACGCTCTTGCCACTTCTGTTTGGTAAGTTGCTTGGCCTGCACGGTTGCCGTTTCCACTCCGATTTCCGCCTTGTTGTCGTAGACGTACTTCCTTTCTGCCGCTAGGAGATCGATGGGAGTCACTCCTGCGACTACAAGTGCGGCTGCTTCCGACACCGTTCGGTAGGAACTTACCACCCGTAGAGCTCCGCATCTTTGGACTGCCGCCATCTGTTTCCGGTACTTCTCTTGATTAAGTGCGTCCGCCCAAATTTCGCTGCCGTAGAGAAGGATGGAATGCGTTGTCGCCATCAATAACTTTCGCTTACTGGCCGCTGGACCACCTACATTTGCCATCAGTCTGCTCAGTGATGCAGTTGTTTTAGAGGCTCTTTCCGCTGCTGCCTTTATAACAATAACAATAACAATAACAATAACAATAACAATAACAATAACAATAACAATAACAATAACAATAACAATAACAATAACAATAACAATAACAATAACAATAACAATAACAATAACAATAACAATAACAATAACAATAACAATAACAATAACAATAACAATAACAATAACAATAACAATAACAATAACAATAACAATAACAATAACAATAACAATAACAATAACAATAACAATAACAATAACAATAACAATAACAATAACAATAACAATAACAATAACAATAACAATAACAATAACAATAACAATAACAATAACAATAACAATAACAATAACAATAACAATAACAATAACAATAACAATAACAATAACAATAACAATAACAATAACAATAACAATAACAATAACAATAACAATAACAATAACAATAACAATAACAATAACAATAACAATAACAATAACAATAACAATAACAATAACAATAACAATAACAATAACAATAACAATAACAATAACAATAACAATAACAATAACAATAACAATAACAATAACAATAACAATAACAATAACAATAACAATAACAATAACAATAACAATAACAATAACAATAACAATAACAATAACAATAACAATAACAATAACAATAACAATAACAATAACAATAACAATAACAATAACAATAACAATAACAATAACAATAACAATAACAATAACAATAACAATAACAATAACAATAACAATAACAATAACAATAACAATAACAATAACAATAACAATAACAATAACAATAACAATAACAATAACAATAACAATAACAATAACAATAACAATAACAATAACAATAACAATAACAATAACAATAACAATAACAATAACAATAACAATAACAATAACAATAACAATAACAATAACAATAACAATAACAATAACAATAACAATAACAATAACAATAACAATAACAATAACAATAACAATAACAATAACAATAACAATAACAATAACAATAACAATAACAATAACAATAACAATAACAATAACAATAACAATAACAATAACAATAACAATAACAATAACAATAACAATAACAATAACAATAACAATAACAATAACAATAACAATAACAATAACAATAACAATAACAATAACAATAACAATAACAATAACAATAACAATAACAATAACAATAACAATAACAATAACAATAACAATAACAATAACAATAACAATAACAATAACAATAACAATAACAATAACAATAACAATAACAATAACAATAACAATAACAATAACAATAACAATAACAATAACAATAACAATAACAATAACAATAACAATAACAATAACAATAACAATAACAATAACAATAACAATAACAATAACAATAACAATAACAATAACAATAACAATAACAATAACAATAACAATAACAATAACAATAACAATAACAATAACAATAACAATAACAATAACAATAACAATAACAATAACAATAACAATAACAATAACAATAACAATAACAATAACAATAACAATAACAATAACAATAACAATAACAATAACAATAACAATAACAATAACAATAACAATAACAATAACAATAACAATAACAATAACAATAACAATAACAATAACAATAACAATAACAATAACAATAACAATAACAATAACAATAACAATAACAATAACAATAACAATAACAATAACAATAACAATAACAATAACAATAACAATAACAATAACAATAACAATAACAATAACAATAACAATAACAATAACAATAACAATAACAATAACAATAACAATAACAATAACAATAACAATAACAATAACAATAACAATAACAATAACAATAACAATAACAATAACAATAACAATAACAATAACAATAACAATAACAATAACAATAACAATAACAATAACAATAACAATAACAATAACAATAACAATAACAATAACAATAACAATAACAATAACAATAACAATAACAATAACAACAGGAGATATGCTGGTATGTAGAACCTCCGTTCAAGTGCGTTCAGTATATCGCTCCACCTGGCTGAATTGAAGGCATTCCGTACGTCCAGTGTTGCCAACAAGACGATGTTCCTTGAGTAGTGGTTTCCCTGATGGGCGATTTTGGCGGCGTTCACAACTTCCTTTACGGCTCCAATCGTAGAGCGGCCTCTCCGGAAACCATACTGCCTCTCTGACAGGTCGCCTGACGTTTGCACTGCCGCTATAAGACGTGGCTTAATAAGCTTTTCAAAGAGCTTACCCGCGGTATCTAACATGCACAGAGGTCTGTATGCCGATGGGGAGTCTGGATCTCCTTTGCCTTTGCTGATGAGCACCAAGCGTTGTTTCTTCCAGCTCTTGGGAAAGATGCCTTCCTCGAGGAGGCTGTTAAACATGTTCAGCAGTATGTGCGGACAAGTATGGAAGGTCACTTTCAGTGCTTCTGTAGGAATTCCGTCGGGGCCGGGGGCTCTTCTGGTTTTCAGGGAATGTACCGCTATGCTCAACTCTTCTTCGCTAAAGGCTGGAATTTCCTCTCGTTGGACCGGTGTGATGTCGGGTTGTCTGACCGGATGAGTTGGAAACAGTGCGTCCACGATGTGTTCCATCTTTCCTTCACTGAGGATGGGGGGTGCCATCTGAGCTCCGAGTTTCCGCGTCACGATTTTGTAGCCTAGTCCCCATGGGTCGCTGTTGACGTCTCGGCGAAGATCCTCCCACTTCTGTTTTTTGCTCAAGTTGATGGCCCTCTTGAGCTCAGATCTTCGAGTTCTGAATACCGCTAGAGCATCTTCCATAGCTTCAGTATTTCCTCTTCCTCTTACCCTGGTGACGGTGCGTCGTATTTGTAGGCATCTCCGACGTAGCGTAGCTATCTCCTCGGTCCATCAGTACACTGGGTCTCTTTTTCTGTTGGCACCGCTCGTTCTCGGCATTGAGGAGTCGCAAGCGCGCCGAATTAGTTGCATCGTGGCTTCAGCTTTCGTTTCAGCAGGTCCTTGTACCTGGATTACGGCGTCTGCACCTTCCTCGATCACGCCCTTAAAAAGATCTGCGTCGAGCCTGTTCAAATTCCATCTCGGAGCCCGTGGGTGGTAACGGTGGTTCAGGACTCGTTGGTTATACTCCAGATCAAAGACTATATATCCGTGTCCGGTGAGGAACTGTGTGATGTAGTAGTTCACCTCCCCATGTTTTCGGTCCTTCCATTCAGCCACGTTCCTGATCAGCTTTGCTGTCCATCTTCCTCTGCTGTCCGAGTTCCAACGCTCTTGCCACTTCTGTTTGGTAAGTTGCTCGGCCTGCACGGTTGCCGTTTCCACTCCGATTTCCGCCTTGTTGTCGTAGACGTACTTCCTCTCTGCCGCTAGGAGATCGATGGGAGTCACTCCTGCGACCACAAGTGCGGCTGCTTCTGACACCGTTCGGTAGGAACTTACCACCCGTAGAGCTGCGCATCTTTGGACTGCCGCCATCTGTTTCCGGTGCTTCTCTTGATTAAGTGCGTCTGCCCAAATTTCGCTGCCGTAGAGAAGGATGGAATGCGTTGTCGCCATCAATAACTTTCGCTAACTGGTCGCTGGACCGCCTACATTTGCCATCAGTCTGCTCAGTGATGCAGTTGTTTTGGAGGCTCTTTCCGCTGCTGCCTTTATATGTTGCCAGTAGGATAGCTTTGTGTCGAGCCTCAGTCCCAGGTATTTCACCGCGGCACTGCTTCTTATTACTTCTGCCCCGATTTGGAAGTCAATTTGTGTGGGGATCCTCTTCTTCGTAAGAAGGACTATCTCAGTTTTCTCCGTCGCAAGGCTGAGTCCGCGCTCTTCCATCCACGAATTTGCCCGTCGCATGAACTGGTTCAGCTTCCTTTGCGCGTTATCGGTGTTTCGTGCCGTGATCACCGCCGCGATGTCGTCTGCGTACCCGACCAGAAAGGCACCCTCGGGCATTTCCATGCCAAGGATGTCGTCGTAGGAAATGTTCCAGAGGTCTGGTCCTAAGATTGATCCCTGCGCTGCGCCCGATGTCACTTCCTTTCTTCTCGGGCCTTCTGTGGTCTCGTAAAACAGCTCTCGATCCCTGAGATAGTCCTTTACAATGCGCAGGAGATATGCTGGTATGAGGAGATATGCTGGTATGTAGAACCTCCGTTCAAGTGCGTTCAGTATATCGCTCCACCTGGCTGAGTTGAAGGCATTCCGTACATCCAGGGTTGCCAACAAGACGATGTTCCTTGAGTAGTGATTTCCCTGATGGGCGATTTTGGCGGCGTTCACAACTTCCTTTACGGCTCCAATCGTAGAGCGGCCTCTCCGGAAACCATACTGCCTCTCTGACAGGTCGCCTGACGTTTGCACTGCCGCTATAAGACGTGGCTTAATAAGCTTTTCGAAGAGCTTCCCCGCGGTATCTAACATGCACAAAGGTCTGTATGCCGATGGGGAGTCTGGATCTCCTTTGCCTTTGCTGATGAGCACCAAGCGTTGTCTCTTCCAGCTCTTGGGAAAGGTGCCTTCCTCGAGGAGGCTGTTAAACATGTTCAGCAGCAAGTGCGGACACGTATGGGAGCTTCAGTATTTCCTCTTCCTCTTACCCTGGTGACGGTCCGTCGTATTTGTAGGCATCTCCGACGTAGCGTAGCTATCTCCTCGGTCCACCAGTACACTGGGTCTCTTTTTCTGTTGGCACCGCTCGTTCTCGGCATTGAGGAGTCGCAAGCGCGCCGAATTAGTTGCATCGTGGTTTCAGCTTTCGTTTCAGCAGGTCCTTGTACCTGGATTACGTCGTCTGCACCTTTCTCGATTACGCCCTTAAAAAGATCTGCGTCGAGCCTGTTCAAGTTAAATCTCAGAGCCCGTGGGTGGAATAACAATAACAATAACAATAACAATAACAATAACAATAACAATAACAATAACAATAACAATAACAATAACAATAACAATAACAATAACAATAACAATAACAATAACAATAACAATAACAATAACAATAACAATAACAATAACAATAACAATAACAATAACAATAACAATAACAATAACAATAACAATAACAATAACAATAACAATAACAATAACAATAACAATAACAATAACAATAACAATAACAATAACAATAACAATAACAATAACAATAACAATAACAATAACAATAACAATAACAATAACAATAACAATAACAATAACAATAACAATAACAATAACAATAACAATAACAATAACAATAACAATAACAATAACAATAACAATAACAATAACAATAACAATAACAATAACAATAACAATAACAATAACAATAACAATAACAATAACAATAACAATAACAATAACAATAACAATAACAATAACAATAACAATAACAATAACAATAACAATAACAATAACAATAACAATAACAATAACAATAACAATAACAATAACAATAACAATAACAATAACAATAACAATAACAATAACAATAACAATAACAATAACAATAACAATAACAATAACAATAACAATAACAATAACAATAACAATAACAATAACAATAACAATAACAATAACAATAACAATAACAATAACAATAACAATAACAATAACAATAACAATAACAATAACAATAACAATAACAATAACAATAACAATAACAATAACAATAACAATAACAATAACAATAACAATAACAATAACAATAACAATAACAATAACAATAACAATAACAATAACAATAACAATAACAATAACAATAACAATAACAATAACAATAACAATAACAATAACAATAACAATAACAATAACAATAACAATAACAATAACAATAACAATAACAATAACAATAACAATAACAATAACAATAACAATAACAATAACAATAACAATAACAATAACAATAACAATAACAATAACAATAACAATAACAATAACAATAACAATAACAATAACAATAACAATAACAATAACAATAACAATAACAATAACAATAACAATAACAATAACAATAACAATAACAATAACAATAACAATAACAATAACAATAACAATAACAATAACAATAACAATAACAATAACAATAACAATAACAATAACAATAACAATAACAATAACAATAACAATAACAATAACAATAACAATAACAATAACAATAACAATAACAATAACAATAACAATAACAATAACAATAACAATAACAATAACAATAACAATAACAATAACAATAACAATAACAATAACAATAACAATAACAATAACAATAACAATAACAATAACAATAACAATAACAATAACAATAACAATAACAATAACAATAACAATAACAATAACAATAACAATAACAATAACAATAACAATAACAATAACAATAACAATAACAATAACAATAACAATAACAATAACAATAACAATAACAATAACAATAACAATAACAATAACAATAACAATAACAATAACAATAACAATAACAATAACAATAACAATAACAATAACAATAACAATAACAATAACAATAACAATAACAATAACAATAACAATAACAATAACAATAACAATAACAATAACAATAACAATAACAATAACAATAACAATAACAATAACAATAACAATAACAATAACAATAACAATAACAATAACAATAACAATAACAATAACAATAACAATAACAATAACAATAACAATAACAAAAACGCGAACGCACGCCCACTAGGAGGCGTGCCCACTTGTTCGACTTACAAGTTTAAGAAAATAAAAACCGTTTATTTGTTTCCGTTATGGATTTATTGCTCTCGCTTCAACAGTCAACTTAGAACTAACTTATTCTATCCTAATCTCCCGTTAGAAAGCCACTGCTCCCACGGTGCGAATCGCTGATTCGTCAAATAGGCCACTGCACGCGTATCCGGTGGCAATGGCGCGCTCGTAACAAGATCCTCATGCACTGAAACTGTGGGAACACGTTCAGACATGAATATGCTGACACAGCCAATGCGCATGACTTGCTATCATGAACTTTTGATCATGGCCTTGGGCTGTGGTGTTAGCTCCTCCCCCTTTAAAAATCTACGTCCCGTAGATCAAGAGTGACGTCAGAGCCAGCAGAGTAAGTTTCGCGCTGGTGGGGTATTGGATCCTCTAATTGGTTCGTCCTGTAGGGCATGTTAACTGCCCGGATGTCCAATTTGACATTGACCTTACGCCATATCATTAAGACCACGGCTGTCACCATCAGGAAGATTAGAGCACTGGTGCCGGAGAAAATCCATAGTGTCGTGGTAAGGTCCTTTAACCTTTTAATGTTAACTAGGCTGAGTTTATGTACATAGCCTATATCGACTCTGTGGTTCCTAGTGATAGCCCCCGTTAGCACTGGAGGAAGAACCTGCTAGCTCGTAGCTATGAGACTAGAAAATGTTCTATTGTCCAACTGAATTGTTTCGTTATTCAACTGGATAACGTAGGTACCGTCAAGGTGATTGGAAGTATTCTTTGATACCAACTCTCCCTTGTAGTTGGTCACAAATATGGTGTCATCCTTGACAAGCTCAATAACCCTATTTAGGTTAGTATGGTAATTACAGGTTGCGGAACCTCCTTTCAGGACTTTTGCTATGCAGTCTTCCTCAGGAATTTTCTGTAATGCCCTTTCTTCGCAAATTGTCGAATTGCTTATGGAAAGGCAATGACCAACTATTCCAAAGGTTTCCATGTGGTTTACGAGCATCTGTTTAAACTCAAGCTCGATTTGCGTATCTCCGTTTATTGCCGCTCTTGTGTGCAATAGGTTAAATTCCGACTTCCTTACTTTAGGCATTGCAAGGATGTACAGAAGCTTCCTGTCGTTGGTATAGACCGAAGGTGTCGCATATTCTATTGCCTGGATTTCGTTTTCGTAAGGGAGGGTTTCGATTTCGCTTATTATCCTATTTATCTCCTCCTTGTCCAATAGGTTTGTGTTCACTGTCCCACTTCTAGCCATTTGGCATGCGCGAACCATTTCGTTTATCTCTCCCTTAATAATCAATATCTGATTAATTACGTTCTGTTCGAATTTTTCTGCATCAACCGTTTCGACTTCATGATTGAACGTGTAAATCATCTGGTTGATTTTGCGAGTAATGTCCTGCGTTACCCCGAAGATACGTTCGTTTATCTTGTATTGGTGGTTATTGTTCTGTATTATTTCCTGTTCGCTTTGAAGGATCTTGTTCCAGTCTCCAGCATCCGGGCTTCCTGCCACCCATTTCCAAGCTGAGCCAATCCAATCGATGGATCTTGTTTTCCTCGTTGGCTTTCCCTTTAGTATATTTAATCGGTCGTTCAGTTGTTGCAAGTGAAATTCAATTATTGTTTTCTTCTCCTGATCCTTGACACTGGCATTCACTGCTGTGGTTATTTCGTCTACCAAATGTTCAAATTTGCCAAGGTCTATGACGTGAACCAGCTTAAAATAGCCATCGATTATCCAACCGTGACCATCCTTGATTGAGACTATTGGGGTCTTATAGTCGAAAATTATAAAACCTCGTGCTACAGTCAGAGAGATGATCCTAAATATTTGTGATGTAAAGTGGAAAAGGTAAATGAAAGTTTGTAAGACTCAATTTCATACTATAAACGATTTATTAGTGACAGTAGAATTTTTCAAGGTCTTAAGATACTGAATAAGGGTGTGAATTGTTTTTTTAAAAGAACTTAACTACTTATAAATGTGTGATATTATTAATGCATCTTAAGAATGTGCAATGCATGAACTTGATTAATTATAAAGTGCAAAAACTTAACTAACTATGAACGTAGAAATTTGTCCTACATATGTGCAAAAGACTTAATTATAAATGTGCAATATTTTGTTCTGTAGAATTCCAATGAACTTAGGTGCTAAAGTGCTATTGGGCAACATTCCCCTTTTTTATTTTTTTTATTTAATTTTTTATATATTCTTAATATGGGTCTTGTGAACTCTTCTCCCAGTAGAGGTAGTTACAGTGACCTTGTTATTCTTAGCAACAGTTTCTTTGCGAAAGAGGGGTTTATTTTTACCTTGAATTCTCTTAGATCTTGTATATATAATGTCGCCTTTTTTATATTTTTTGGGGCTACATTTAGTAGCATTTCGCCTGATATTAGCAGCCTTCTGCTTTCGTTCGATTTCCCCTTTTAGTTCTTGGTTTACCCTAGCTCGAAAGTTGACAAGGCTTTGATAGTTGATGCGTTGGCATCTGTTAAAAAACACATCTGCAGACTTTTTCCCTGTGACCGAGTGGATGGTATTGTTATATCGGTCGACCGTTATGTTAAAGAGTTCTTTCAATCTCAAATCCTTATACTCAACTTTTAAGCACCTATATATTTCAAGCACAGTCGAGTGGAATCTCTCGACTTGTCCATTAACTTCACTTCGGTTTACCGGTGTAGGATATAGTTTGATTCCCAGTAATTTGATGAAATTAAGTATTATGGGGCTCAGAAAGCTCCTTTCATTATCAGTGACTAGCATTTTTGGAACAGTGAAGTAATGTAATATCTTCGTTATCTTGTCCCTTAAGTGTAGTACTGACCGGTTTTTAATGTGGAACAACTTCCCAAATTTGGAAAACTTATCCACGCAACTAATAAATTTCTCGTTTTGTATTTCAATTATATCCATATGCAGTATTTCGCACGGATATGACGGAATTGGCGTAGGCTGAAACTCTGGATTGAACGGGTGTCTATCGTATTTGTTTGTCTTGCATACTTCGCAAGTATCCGTGACCCGTTTTACACGACTATTCATCCGGGGGAAGTAATAATTTTCAAGAAGTTGTTCTTTGTTTTCTCTCGGATTCCTGTGGGCCCTTCTGTGTTCATTTGAAATTAGCTCAAATATATGGTCTTCGTTTTTTACATCCTCTACCAGCCTTTGGGTAACACGAATTTTATAGTTCACGAAGTTTTCTAAATACACTTCCTGTAGCATGGCCAGGTAAGGTTCGGGTATTTTGAGACCGTTCAAGATGCTTGGCCTTAGTTTACTTTTTAGGATAGCTACCAGTTTTTCCTTTGTTAAATCGCTTTCTGCGATGTAGTGGCGTGAGTACCCAGGATGGGGCTCCTCGTAAATTTCTAGACCTTTGCCGATCTTGATGATAATTTGGTTCCGGAAAACATTTATTGGAACCTCGACATGTGGTATAAGGTCAGAGCCATCTTGTTCAGCACTGTGTGCCGTTTGTAGGGAAGAGTGACCTTCGCTTGCAGTTTCCGTATTGCTTCCAACAGCGTGGTTGTTATCGTGATCTTCACTGGCAGTTTCGGTATCTTCGGTTCCACTGCAGTTATTTTCGTGATGTTCGCTGGCGGTTTCAGTCCCCGAACCGGCTTCTGCTATTATTGAACTTGTTTCCGTCTCAGCACGAACTGAGCCGGACAAGTGATTGACTTCCGTCTTTAATCTAGACAGCGCGTCCGCTACGAAATTCGATTTACCAGGTTTGTAAATCAATTCGTAACTATACTCTTCGATACGGGCCTTCCATCTTTTCAACTTCGCGTTATAATTGCGATTTCCCAGGGCAAACGTCAACGGCTGGTGATCTGTGAAAATGCGGATCTTTTTCGCACCGTAGACGTAGGAGCGGAGATTGTCTAAGGCCCATACAATGGCCAACATCTCCTTCTCGTACGTTGCATAATTCTCCTCAGAGTTATTGAGGGAACGGGATATGAATGCTATTGGCTTGTCCTTACCTGTTTCCCCCTGAGATAACACGGCTCCGATTGCATAATTGGAAGCGTCCGTTGTTAGGTTGAAAGGCTTTCCGAAGTCAGGGAATGCCAGAATTTCGGAAGACGTCAGAAGCTCTTTTAAGTCGTTAAAAGCACGTAACGCCTCACTACTTAGATGTATAAGCACCCGCCTAGATTGGTTAGCCTTTATGCGGGCATTTTCCCCTCTCGTGATGTTGGTTAAGGGTTTAGCGACCTTCGCATAATCGCGAATGAATTTCCGGTAGTACGAAGTCATACCTAGAAATCTCTTTAGATCTTTCAGATTGTCTGGCGGCAATATTTGCTGAATAGCTGTTACCTTTTTTACGTCCGGGCGAATTCCTTCGGGAGTAATAACATAGCCCAGGAATTCTACTTCGGTCTTCATGAAGTTAGTTTTTTCAAGATTGACCTTAAGGTTGACTTCGCGCAACCTGCCAAGAATGGTATCTATGTTCCTCAAGTGGTCTTCTTCGCTACTACCGAAGACAATAATGTCATCGATATATACATAGCAAATTTTAGCAATGTATTCCTTGAGAACGTCGTCGATCATCCTCTGAAATATGGCCGGTGCATTCTTCAGGCCAAACGGCAACCTTAAAAATTCGTATTTTCCATTCAAAGTGGAAAAGGCAGTTTTTGGAATGTCTGAGGGTTTCATTGGTATTTGGTGAAACCCTGAAGTAAGGTCTAACGTAGTAAAGTATTTAGCCTTACCCAGACTAGCAATGGTAGCGTTGATGTCGGGAATGTCGTGATGTTGGTTAAGGGTTTAGCGACCTTCGCATAATCGCGAATGAATTTCCGGTAGTACGAAGTCATACCTAGAAATCTCTTTAGATCTTTCAGATTGTCTGGCGGCAATATTTGCTGAATAGCTGTTACCTTTTTTACGTCCGGGCGAATTCCTTCGGGAGTAATAACATAGCCCAGGAATTCTACTTCGGTCTTCATGAAGTTAGTTTTTTCAAGATTGACCTTAAGGTTGACTTCGCGCAACCTGCCAAGAATGGTATCTATGTTCCTCAAGTGGTCTTCTTCGCTACTACCGAAGACAATAATGTCATCGATATATACATAGCAAATTTTAGCAATGTATTCCTTGAGAACGTCGTCGATCATCCTCTGAAATATGGCCGGTGCATTCTTCAGGCCAAACGGCAACCTTAAAAATTCGTATTTTCCATTCAAAGTGGAAAAGGCAGTTTTTGGAATGTCTGAGGGTTTCATTGGTATTTGGTGAAACCCTGAAGTAAGGTCTAACGTAGTAAAGTATTTAGCCTTACCCAGACTAGCAATGGTAGCGTTGATGTCGGGAATGTCGTGATGTTGGTTAAGGGTTTAGCGACCTTCGCATAATCGCGAATGAATTTCCGGTAGTACGAAGTCATACCTAGAAATCTCTTTAGATCTTTCAGATTGTCTGGCGGCAATATTTGCTGAATAGCTGTTACCTTTTTTACGTCCGGGCGAATTCCTTCGGGAGTAATAACATAGCCCAGGAATTCTACTTCGGTCTTCATGAAGTTAGTTTTTTCAAGATTGACCTTAAGGTTGACTTCGCGCAACCTGCCAAGAATGGTATCTATGTTCCTCAAGTGGTCTTCTTCGCTACTACCGAAGACAATAATGTCATCGATATATACATAGCAAATTTTAGCAATGTATTCCTTGAGAACGTCGTCGATCATCCTCTGAAATATGGCCGGTGCATTCTTCAGGCCAAACGGCAACCTTAAAAATTCGTATTTTCCATTCAAAGTGGAAAAGGCAGTTTTTGGAATGTCTGAGGGTTTCATTGGTATTTGGTGAAACCCTGAAGTAAGGTCTAACGTAGTAAAGTATTTAGCCTTACCCAGACTAGCAATGGTAGCGTTGATGTCGGGAATCGGGTAAGTATCTGAAATAGTTACAGCATTGAGGCGCTTGAAGTCTATTACCATCCGGTACTTTTTTTCACCGGACGGCTTGGGCTTCTTGGGAACTATCCAGATCGGTGAATTATACGGACTCTTGGATGGTCTGATTATCCCTTCCGTCAGTAATTCGTTAATTTCCTTTTCTACCCGCTCCCTTAGACAGACAGGGTAGGGATAACTTTTTGTGTATATTGGCTCGTCTACGCTTGTTCTAATTTCGGCTTGCACTGAAGTTTGAACCATCTCTTTGATGTCAAGAGGTCCAAATACACTATCGTGTTTCTTTACTAATTCACGAAGTTGGATTTTTATTTTTTCGGGCAGAGCCTCGTCAAGAACGATGTTGACCTCTGTCGAAACTTTTTCTCTGAGTGGAATTCTAATATTTGGAGTTAAGGTAAGTATATTCCCTTTTCGGTCGATGACCGCTTCTAACTCTTTCAAGGTATCATCTCCTATTATACCATCGAAAGATTTTAACCCTGGTAGTATATAAAATGTTAGGATAGTATCGTTTCCGATTTTCTTAAAGAAGCTACCAGTGATTTTTTCTTTGATAGATACTTTGCCGGCAGCCGAGTGCACGACAAAGGGCTTTAACAGGGGTGTGGGTTTGCCCTTGACAGTTGGGCTGATGAAGTTTTTATTTGCCCCGGTATCAACCAAAAACTTAAGCATCGTCCCGTCCCCTGTAAAATATTCTATATAAGGTACGCTGGACAGGCGTCCCTCATAAAATTTACTTCCTCCTCTATATCGATTGGCTCTTCCTCCGCAGTTCTTATATTAAACATCTTCTGATGCTTGTTCTGAGGATAATTCTCTGAGCGCGATCGTCGCTTAAAAGGATTATTTCCTTGCGGACGATTCATATAATTTACCTGGCGTGATTGGGATTGGAGATCTACGTCCATTCTCTCATGAGGTTTGGGTGCACTGGGCCTAGGAGGCAATTCGTTTTGCGGGCGTTGATTAAATCTATACCCGAAGTTCCTCACAAATTTTGCTTGATTTGGAAACGATCTCTGGTCCATTCCAAAAGTTGGGTTTATAGGTGTCGTTACCTTATTCACCACGTTTGGCAGGTGGATCGCGTTGTTTCGGTAGTCAAGATTCTGTATCTCGAGGCATGCCGTGTAGGCCTCCGGTAAGGTCCTGGGTTTTTGGATTATCAACATTTTCGATAAATCACCCCGCAGGCCTCTAATAAACACATCCAGAGCGCGGTTTCGGTAGGTTTCTACCAACGCGCCTACGGTTTCCGGAGAGTACGACTCCGTCTTAATTTTATTTATTATTAGCGAGAATTGATGGTTCACTGTCGCGTAGAACTCATCTAACTTCGCTCCCCTTTGAGTCAGCTGATTCAGCTGGTGCTCCAGCGTCCGAATGTCGCGTTTATCAGCATAGTGCAGCGACAAACATTTCTTTATCGCTGACCAATCGTCATCGAAAATATTATATGACACTAAAGCCGTATCGGCGCCCCCCCTAATTTTTTGCCTTATGTGCGAGAGTATCGCACGATAGATAGGTTTGTTTGTAACTATCTCGAAATCCTTGAGGATCCCTTCCACATTATGTATCCATGATACATACTGTGTTGGATCCCCGATAAAAACCTGAAGCTCCTTGACACAGTCAGGTAGCCTGCAGATATCCTTTAAGTCATCTTCGGTCTTTGGACCGCATAGTTGTACCGACTCACAGGTCGGAGCAACATTTGACTCGCCGGCACCTTCCAGATGTCTGAGGCGTCCTTCGAAACCCTTTAGGGTTTCCAGGATCGCATTAACGGCACCCGTCAACTCGAAAAGGGTTTTCCTTGTTTCTTCCATTATTATGTAATTGATTTAGTTTTGAAAAAGTATGAATATAAATACCTTAATAAATCCCTCTTTCGCGCAGCTTGCCACTTACACAATTTTCCTTAATTAACTTAATTTAATTTACAAAAACTTTCACTTAAATTATACAGCTTCTTCTGGATGCTCACACACTAGCAGTATCGCTAATTTCTTCTTCACAATTCTTAAAATTTTTATATATTCCCTCAATGGGATATTCGATCTATCGCGGAATTTTTCTTCGCGAGATTTCACTGATTTTTCTTTTTTTTTTTAATTTGGGGGCGCGGAATTTTATCTTCGCAACACCGGTTTGTAAAGCTTACTTATAAAGCAATTTTATTTCTATAACAAATTCAGGAGCGCGGAATTTTTCTTCGCAACACCGGTTTGTTTAGCTTAATTAGCAAGTAATTTTATTTTTTTAACAAATTCGGGAGCGCGGAATTTTTCTTCGCAACACCGGTTTGTTTAGCTTAATTAGCAAGTAATTTTATTTTTTTAACAAATTCGGGAGCGCGGAATTTTTCTACGCAACACCGTTTAAGAAAATAAAAACCGTTTATTTGTTTCCGTTATGGATTTATTGCTCTCGCTTCAACAGTCAACTTAGAACTAACTTATTCTATCCTAATCTCCCGTTAGAAAGCCACTGCTCCCACGGTGCGAATCGCTGATTCGTCAAATAGGCCACTGCACGCGTATCCGGTGGCAATGGCGCGCTCGTAACAAGATCCTCATGCACTGAAACTGTGGGAACAGGCTATCATGAACTTTTGATCATGGCCTTGGGCTGTGGTGTTAACTATAACAATAACAATAACAATAACAATAACAATAACAATAACAATAACAATAACAATAACAATAACAATAACAATAACAATAACAATAACAATAACAATAACAATAACAATAACAATAACAATAACAATAACAATAACAATAACAATAACAATAACAATAACAATAACAATAACAATAACAATAACAATAACAATAACAATAACAATAACAATAACAATAACAATAACAATAACAATAACAATAACAATAACAATAACAATAACAATAACAATAACAATAACAATAACAATAACAATAACAATAACAATAACAATAACAATAACAATAACAATAACAATAACAATAACAATAACAATAACAATAACAATAACAATAACAATAACAATAACAATAACAATAACAATAACAATAACAATAACAATAACAATAACAATAACAATAACAATAACAATAACAATAACAATAACAATAACAATAACAATAACAATAACAATAACAATAACAATAACAATAACAATAACAATAACAATAACAATAACAATAACAATAACAATAACAATAACAATAACAATAACAATAACAATAACAATAACAATAACAATAACAATAACAATAACAATAACAATAACAATAACAATAACAATAACAATAACAATAACAATAACAATAACAATAACAATAACAATAACAATAACAATAACAATAACAATAACAATAACAATAACAATAACAATAACAATAACAATAACAATAACAATAACAATAACAATAACAATAACAATAACAATAACAATAACAATAACAATAACAATAACAATAACAATAACAATAACAATAACAATAACAATAACAATAACAATAACAATAACAATAACAATAACAATAACAATAACAATAACAATAACAATAACAATAACAATAACAATAACAATAACAATAACAATAACAATAACAATAACAATAACAATAACAATAACAATAACAATAACAATAACAATAACAATAACAATAACAATAACAATAACAATAACAATAACAATAACAATAACAATAACAATAACAATAACAATAACAATAACAATAACAATAACAATAACAATAACAATAACAATAACAATAACAATAACAATAACAATAACAATAACAATAACAATAACAATAACAATAACAATAACAATAACAATAACAATAACAATAACAATAACAATAACAATAACAATAACAATAACAATAACAATAACAATAACAATAACAATAACAATAACAATAACAATAACAATAACAATAACAATAACAATAACAATAACAATAACAATAACAATAACAATAACAATAACAATAACAATAACAATAACAATAACAATAACAATAACAATAACAATAACAATAACAATAACAATAACAATAACAATAACAATAACAATAACAATAACAATAACAATAACAATAACAATAACAATAACAATAACAATAACAATAACAATAACAATAACAATAACAATAACAATAACAATAACAATAACAATAACAATAACAATAACAATAACAATAACAATAACAATAACAATAACAATAACAATAACAATAACAATAACAATAACAATAACAATAACAATAACAATAACAATAACAATAACAATAACAATAACAATAACAATAACAATAACAATAACAATAACAATAACAATAACAATAACAATAACAATAACAATAACAATAACAATAACAATAACAATAACAATAACAATAACAATAACAATAACAATAACAATAACAATAACAATAACAATAACAATAACAATAACAATAACAATAACAATAACAATAACAATAACAATAACAATAACAATAACAATAACAATAACAATAACAATAACAATAACAATAACAATAACAATAACAATAACAATAACAATAACAATAACAATAACAATAACAATAACAATAACAATAACAATAACAATAACAATAACAATAACAATAACAATAACAATAACAATAACAATAACAATAACAATAACAATAACAATAACAATAACAATAACAATAACAATAACAATAACAATAACAATAACAATAACAATAACAATAACAATAACAATAACAATAACAATAACAATAACAATAACAATAACAATAACAATAACAATAACAATAACAATAACAATAACAATAACAATAACAATAACAATAACAATAACAATAACAATAACAATAACAATAACAATAACAATAACAATAACAATTTTTTTTTTTTTTTTTTTTTTTTTTTTCCTGTTGGGTGGAGGAGAATGCTTGATGCACCATAAGGAGGCCGTGTTGGCGTTGACCTTCCCCGTGTGTCCGACTCCCCTTTTTCAAGGTATACGTAAACTAAAACTCCTCCCACCCCTCGGTTTCTGACCCGCCCCCCCGGGACCGCTGTTCGCATTACTTCAGGGGGGTTGTAATCATTCGCCCTTTCGGGCATACTCTGTCTCGTCGCGGAATTGCTCTTCTTCTCTTTTCTTTCTTCTGAGAATTCGTTGGGTGTAGACGCAGATGTCGTTCCAGTTCTGTTCGCTGGCCAGCATCTTTTCGACTATGTTGTCTGGAGTGATGATACCGATATTTCTCTCCAGTTCAGCTCTTTCATTTTCCCATCTGCTGCAAGCGAAGAAGGTATGTTGAACGTCGTCTTCTTCGGCGTCTCCGTACTGGCAGGCTGGGGTATTCTTTTTACCGATCTTATGAAGGAAGGCATTGAAATATCCGTGTCCGGTGAGGAACTGTGTGATGTAGTAGTTCACCTCCCCATGTTTTCGGTCCTTCCATTCAGCCACGTTCCTGATCAGCTTTGCTGTCCATCTTCCTCTGCTGTCCGAGTTCCAACGCTCTTGCCACTTCTGTTTGGTAAGTTGCTTGGCCTGCACGGTTGCCGTTTCCACTCCGATTTCCGCCTTGTTGTCGTAGACGTACTTCCTTTCTGCCGCTAGGAGATCGATGGGAGTCACTCCTGCGACTACAAGTGCGGCTGCTTCCGACACCGTTCGGTAGGAACTTACCACCCGTAGAGCTCCGCATCTTTGGACTGCCGCCATCTGTTTCCGGTACTTCTCTTGATTAAGTGCGTCCGCCCAAATTTCGCTGCCGTAGAGAAGGATGGAATGCGTTGTCGCCATCAATAACTTTCGCTTACTGGCCGCTGGACCGCCTACATTTGCCATCAGCCTGCTCAGTGATGCAGTTGTTTTAGAGGCTCTTTCCGCTGCTGCCTTTATATGTTGCCAGTAGGATAGCTTTGTGTCGAGCCTCAGTCCCAGGTATTTCACCGCGGCACTGCTTCTTATTAATTCTGCCCCGATTTGGAAGTCAATTTGTGTGGGGATCCTCTTCTTCGTAAGAAGGACTATCTCTGTTTTCTCCGTCGCAAGGCTGAGTCCGTGCTCTTCCATCCACGAATTTGCCCGTCGCATGACCTGGTTCAGCTTCCTTTGCGCGTTATCGGTGTCTCGTGCCGTGATCACCGCCGCGATGTCGTCTGCGTACCCGACCAGAAAGGCACCCTCGGGCATTTCCATGCCAAGGATGTCGTCGTAGGAAATGTTCCAGAGGTCTGGTCCTAAGATCGATCCCTGCGCTGCGCCCGATGTCACTTCCTTTCTTCTCGGGCCTTCTGTGGTCTCGTAAAACAGCTCTCGATCCCTGAGATAGTCCTTTACAATCCGCAGGAGATATGCTGGTATGTAGAACCTCCGTTCAAGTGCGTTCAGTATATCGCTCCACCTGGCTGAATTGAAGGCATTCCGTACGTCCAGTGTTGCCAACAAGACGATGTTCCTTGAGTAGTGGTTTCCCTGATGGGCGATTTTGGCGGCGTTCACAACTTCCTTTACGGCTCCAATCGTAGAGCGGCCTCTCCGGAAACCATACTGCCTCTCTGACAGGTCGCCTGACGTTTGCACTGCCGCTATAAGACGTGGCTTAATAAGCTTTTCGAAGAGCTTACCCGCGGTATCTAACATGCACAGAGGTCTGTATGCCGATGGGGAGTCTGGATCTCCTTTGCCTTTGCTGATGAGCACCAAGCGTTGTTTCTTCCAGCTCTTGGGAAAGATGCCTTCCTCGAGGAGGCTGTTAAACATGTTCAGCAGTAAGTGCGGACAAGTATGGAAGGTCACTTTCAGTGCTTCTGTAGGAATTCCGTCGGGGCCGGGGGCTCTTCTGGTTTTCAGGGAATGTACCGCTATGCTCAACTCTTCTTCGCTAAAGGCTGGAACTTCCTCTCGTTGGACCGGTGTGATGTCGGGTTGTCTGACCGGGTGAGTTGGAAACAGTGCGTCCACGATGTGTTCCATCTTTCCTTCACTGAGGATGGGGGGTGCCATCTGAGCTCCGAGTTTCCGCGTCACGATTTTGTAGCCTAGTCCCCATGGTCGCATTTTGGTGGATTTTGGCAGTCGATCTTCTTGTGGCCCTTTTCTCCGCAGTTGAAACACAGCCCTAGCCCCTTTCTATCTACGCCACTGCATATTGCTTGTTGGTGGCCATATCCAAAGCATTTATAGCACCGCGCGACCTCTGTTCTGCGACGGATTCGACACTGGACCCATCCGATTCTAATTGTTGGGCTCTTCAACAATTCGTAGGCTGCTCGGGCGTTCATATGCACTATTGCCGTCTTGAGGGAATTTCTGTTTTTCGCTGTGACTGACACCTGTATATAAGAGATGAAAACAGCAGCTTTTTTCTTGACTGCTTCTTGGACTTCTTCGGCTGTAGTCAGTTCGTCCAAGTCCCTGATCTCCAGGGACATTTTCGGGTCAAGACTGCGAACCGTTGCCTTATCCCCTAGAATAGCTCTTAGAGACTCTCCGAAAGCTGTCTTATTCTTTGTCTTAAATCCGAGTTCTAGAAGTACGTCTCCAGTTTTCGTTTGCCGAACAGTTTTGACGATAGTTTCGGTGTGGTCTGGATTCGCCTTACTTCGGATTTCCTTCAGGATATCGGTGAATTTCCCTGATCCCTTTGGCTTAATGAGAATAGCCTCAGGTCGGGGTCTCCGTTGGTTCTTCTCTTTCCTTTTCTTTTCCTTCTTTTTGTTTTCCCTTGCCCTTTCTTTGGGTTTGACCCTCTGGGCGAGTTTGTCTGACGAGACAGCCATAGGGTTTTTCTTCTTGAGAGCTTCAGCGTAGCTCTCTTGCTCACAACAGGTGAGGTCAGTTTCATCAGTTTTTGTTTTCTTCTCCACTAGTTTGTTTAGAGGGCTTGTTGGCGGTCTTTTGTGGGAGACTAGTCTTTCAGCTGAACTTTTTCGGACTGGGTCAGTTTGTGTTGCTTTTGCGATGCTGCTTTTTGGCTTTTGCATGCTTTGCTCTCCTGTGTTTGAGGTACTGATTTTCCACTTTAGCCTATCGAGCCCCTCTTCGAGTATCGCGATACCATTTTTAATATCCATGCTGATATTCTTCTGTTTTAAACAGGCCGTCTTCATGCTTTTAACGACGCTTTCACACGCGAGTATTTCCCGTATAAAGACGTCTTTGTTGTTCCCCTCGTTTCCTGCGTGAGTGGCAGGAAAGATTCCTGTGGATGTTTTTGTGTTCTGTGGGGTTGTATTCCGCGGTGGTGTACGTTGAATCCTTGCGGACCTCTGAAAAGGTACACTGCTCTGTTTGCTTGTAGCATTTCGTTCCTCAAGAGCCAAGCTTGCAACTCCTGGGGAATCGGTTTGGGTTTGGAGATGATTGCGGTCATAGGATATCGACGTCCCGGGGCCCGCGTGCTCACCCCTGACAGACGCCGGTACTGGGGATCCGACTCCCTGCACCGTAAGTTTTCTTCCTTCGTGTTCTCTATCCATATTTGGTTTATTTTCTGTGTTCCTTCACATAGTTGTTTTTTTTGGTCCACGGGTGGTATTTTATTTCCCACCTACCCTGCATTAATACTAAGTATTAAAGCCGAGCATCCCTCTATCCGCCACCTGAGGACGCGCCCTCTAGGGGAAACAACAAAACCCCCGAGGGTAGGGGAAACAATAACAATAACAATAACAATAACAATAACAATAACAATAACAATAACAATAACAATAACAATAACAATAACAATAACAATAACAATAACAATAACAATAACAATAACAATAACAATAACAATAACAATAACAATAACAATAACAATAACAATAACAATAACAATAACAATAACAATAACAATAACAATAACAATAACAATAACAATAACAATAACAATAACAATAACAATAACAATAACAATAACAATAACAATAACAATAACAATAACAATAACAATAACAATAACAATAACAATAACAATAACAATAACAATAACAATAACAATAACAATAACAATAACAATAACAATAACAATAACAATAACAATAACAATAACAATAACAATAACAATAACAATAACAATAACAATAACAATAACAATAACAATAACAATAACAATAACAATAACAATAACAATAACAATAACAATAACAATAACAATAACAATAACAATAACAATAACAATAACAATAACAATAACAATAACAATAACAATAACAATAACAATAACAATAACAATAACAATAACAATAACAATAACAATAACAATAACAATAACAATAACAATAACAATAACAATAACAATAACAATAACAATAACAATAACAATAACAATAACAATAACAATAACAATAACAATAACAATAACAATAACAATAACAATAACAATAACAATAACAATAACAATAACAATAACAATAACAATAACAATAACAATAACAATAACAATAACAATAACAATAACAATAACAATAACAATAACAATAACAATAACAATAACAATAACAATAACAATAACAATAACAATAACAATAACAATAACAATAACAATAACAATAACAATAACAATAACAATAACAATAACAATAACAATAACAATAACAATAACAATAACAATAACAATAACAATAACAATAACAATAACAATAACAATAACAATAACAATAACAATAACAATAACAATAACAATAACAATAACAATAACAATAACAATAACAATAACAATAACAATAACAATAACATAAGGAAAGGCTACAGTCCGCTTGGGGCGTACAGTACGATACCCTATCCTTATCCCTATATGACCCAAAGAAAAAAGCATTAAGAAGGTGATGGATTTCATTTCATTCTATGAAATTTATAAAAAAAAATATTTTTTGAAAAAATGCCCCCAAAAAGTGGGCGTTGCCAAAAACTTTGTACGGGCGATATATTGGAAAAAATATTTGCTAAATATCTTGTTAAACATTTTTTTTCAGTTTCTATGAAAATGTTCGCTGAAAACAGCATTTTAGTAAAAAAAGCCCACAAAAGTAGGCGTGGCAAAAAATCTTATATGACAGACTTATAAAGGGGGGCAGTGCCTACATATCTTGTAAAGGATCCAATACTCTATCTCTCTAACTTTGGTTTTTTAATAAATTGTGGTCGTGGCAGTCGGCGGATTTAAAAACTTTTAACACTTTACCATTTCGGGACCCTAAGGAGTATATGGTCTAAATTTCAGCTTCCTAGCATAAATAAAAAGGCCTCAAAAGTTGATACGGACGGCCGGACGGACGGATTTAGGATTTGGTTCTGATCATAAATATATATACTTTTAGGGGTCAAAATTAATAATAACATTAATAATAACAATAACAATGTTCCCACAACACATTACACTTTTAGTCCCACTTGAAAATATCTAGTTTTCCAGGCTCCTCTTTTTGGTGACCGTTCAAGATCTGCAGATTTACGAATACAAATCGCCCTTGGTCACTATCAAAGAAGGCAAGGGATGGATTATCGGCGGGAATTTTAAATTAGTACACGTCATCGACCTCAATCGATTCGAACAACTCCTGCATGAGATGACGAGTGCATTATGGACATCATCAAGGAACAGGAGAGAACACGAATCCTAGAATACCACATTCATCAAATAAGTGATCGTATTGTACAGCTTAAGGGCAATTCGTTCAGAAAGATCCATAGACTGGATAGGAATAGCGTGGAAATGGTTGGCTGGTAACCCAGATGCCGCCGATTGGAACAATTCGAGCTAACTTACGAAAATTTGCTAGTTAACCAGAAAAGTGCATATGGTTTAAAGGGCAAATGTCTTACCATAAGTAATTCAACAGTGTGCGATATGTGATAACTGCATAAACAGGCTGCTAAAAGGAGGCCCAAGAACAGGTCTAATAATAACAGCTACGCTGCCTTTTCACAAATGAGGGCTGAAATTCGATGGGACCCAGGACAAAATGTCAGTAGAAAGCTTAATATATTTAGGACAGAAACTCTGCAGCGGAAAAATGGTCTATCCGACAATGACCTCTTTTCAAATTTCCACCACCTCTGGTCAAGATATGCAGAAAAATGGACGAAGCCTTAAATTATGCGCATCTCAAAGTAGAGCTGCGTAGACAGTTGGGGACAACTGCAGGGATCATGAAATCCTTAGGTCCATAATGGACAGACGATAGACAGGAGCCAACCGCCAATAAAAACCACCCTCCTGGAAAACTAGATCCTCTTAAAATCTTAAAGCGGGAACTGATACCACCAGGCAATTCAAAAATGGTAATCCCGAGGAAGAGTCTCCACCAAAGACTTCAAGGATACGCGGAAGTTAAAAAGAGAATCTTTGGCGAGGAAGTTTCAATGACCGGAAGGAAGGGCAGAAATTATAAAAAGATAAGTAAGCTAAGGGAAATGTGTGCAATCGACGACGGAAGAGAAACATTTTAGAATCTGTGATAACATATTGGACAAATTTTTGACTTTCTTAAGCGACATAATTTGTCTATGACAAAGATGACGTCTGGCATAAGAACAGCCGACGGAAATCATCAAAATATTGAAGGCCGATTCAAGGCAATGGTTTCATGGAGTGACAAATCCCATCCAATGGAGTTGTTTGTGGTACCTGGCCTACCACAAGTTTTATATTTAGGGGTACACTTTTCACAAGTAACAATTTAGTTTCCACGAGGGTTTACATAACAACTGTAAGAGGTCTTATGGAAACCGAAGCGAAGTTATTTAAAAGGAAATGAATTATAATTAAATTGAAAAATTACTTAGCCTTGCACAGGAATCAAACTCGAGACCATTCGCCTACCAGCCAAACTCAGGTCGAACTGATTAATACAAAGTGAAGATCAAAAAAATAATAAATTGATACTATTTTATCACCACATTGTAGATGTATGTAGTTATATAGGCTGTTACGAACTTAGCGACAATAATTTCATCTTGTGTGAAAGAGCAGGTCTACTTATTAGTAGTAACTTAAAAACTGAACTATTAAAAATTGGTTTCTTATTTATTGTACTTATCTAAGTCTATGAGAGCCTTCCCTGATTGACGATATAAATACCTAAATAAAACATTTGGCAAAAAAAATATTGGCAAAATATCTTGTTAAACATTTTTTTTGCTTTCTATGAAAATTTTCGAAGAAAACAGCATTTTAGTAAAAAATGCCCACAAAAAGTAGGCGTGGCAAATAACTTTATATGACAAACTTATAAAGGAAGGCAGTGCCTACATATCTTGTGAAGGCTGTAGCACTCTATCCTTAACTTTAAAACGGTTTTTTCTAAACTGTGGGCGTGGCAGTGGGCGTATTCAAAAAATGTTGACACTTAACCATTTCGGAGCCCTAGGGAGTATGTGGTCCAAATTTTCGCTTGAGATTGTAAGATGGAATCTGAATATAATATGTGGTCCCGACGTGCAAAATCCAGCAAAATAAACGAACATACTCCAATTTATGCTAGGAAGCTCAATTTCGCCAATTTCTTTCCATTTTCTACATAATTTTTCTTTGTCAACTTAATTTGAACTGGGACCCGGCCACCTTTTTAAAAGGTTTCTGTGTATTAATTTATGAGTTTTGTGATTCATTGGTTTATGTATTATAATAATTAGTATTGTGTTTATTTACATATTAGTGTTATTTATTTATTGTGGTAACGTATTTTTATACTTTGACGACTGAATCCTTGAATTTAAAAAGGAAATTACAAACAGGTGAGAGGGAAAGTGAAAATAATAGGAATAGGTGAAAAGGAGTAAGATACATATAAAAAGGCTACAGTTCGCTTGGGGCGATACCGTTCGCCTATACCCTATCCATATCCCTCCCAATTTATGTATTTGGTGTTTTATAATAAAATCATATAAACAAGTTTTTGAAAATGTCTGCAAACTATAATGCGCAGGAAAAACAGAGCATGGTAGAGCATCCCACATTCGTATTGTATTGGCCGTAGACATTTTCATTTTCAACCCTTTTACTTGCTTTTCTCTCTTTCATTATACCCAATCCTTAGGGTATATTAATTTTGACATCTAGTTAATATTCATCGTAAACCCCTAAAAGTATATATATATATATGATGAGGACCAAAACCCAAGACTACTTAGCAATGTTTGTTTTAAAGCTAAAGTTAAAGAGATAGAGTGTTACAACCTTCATAAGATATGAAGGCACTGCCCTACTTTATAAGATTGTCATATAAAGTTTCTTGCCACGTCTACTTTTTGTGGGCATATATATTATCTTTACTAGTTCTGAATCTAGTTCCCCGAATTAATTTTTTTGGAAACCGAAATAATAGATTATTGAAAGATTCATCTTCTTAGTAAGACTTATGCAAAAAATTTGTCTTTATAAAATAGTGCTTAAAGGTATACTATTTATACCCCTCCTATCTGAAGGGTATATGAATTGGGACACAAAATATTGTCGAAAACCCCTAAAAGTCTATATAAATATTTATGATATCCGTCAGTTTTAGGCTTTAAAATGTAAGCTATGGGCTAAAGTCTGCAACATATTTTTGGTGCCATATTTAAATGAATAACATAACATATATAGAAAATGTTCTCCGTAACATTTAACCTACACTGCGCTTTTGGCCATGCCCACTTTTTGAAGGCGTTTTTACGAAAAAACTTTTTTATGATTTTATATTAGAAAACCAAATAAAAAAACAATCCATACTGTTTTATTTCCCTTTCTCATTGGAAGGGATATGGATAGGGTTTCGTAGTGCTCGCCCAAGCGGACTGTACCCTTTGTGTATCTGCCTTGTTAGAATTACAATATCTCGGTAAATTTTAAATCTCATTTTAATTTGTCAAATTTTAACATGGTAGACTTTGATTTTTCATTAAGTTCGTTTAAATATTTATGAAGTTTGATTTGTTGTGTATTAAAATGCGCTATGATTTGTTTGTAATATTTAACTAATTTGTTATTTATAATTTCCTGTTGTTCATTTGTTTTGTTAATGGCTCTGTATTACCATCTTGGTTTCTGAAATGATCGTCAATATCTTTGGGATCTTCGTAATCCATTGTGTCGCTGCAATAAGTGTTAGACCCGGAACCTTTTTAGTTAATCAGTGCGACGTGGACTGTCGTTTATTGTATTTGTAGATGTGTGGTATTAAAGTGTTAAGATTGTTTCTTATCAACGCGAGTTCTTTATCCATTATTTGGTATTCATCTCTATTGGGTTATATATAGAGCTTATCTAAATTTTGTTTTATAGTGTTCATTGCATTTTCATAATTATGTAGGTTCACTATGTGGAGAATTTTGGTATAAAAACTGTTAGTTGTGTATCCATCCTGAATACAACTTTTCATACTATTCGCCCCAAGGGGACTGTACCCATTCTATATGTTTAACATTTTATGAATATTGCATTTTTAATGAAAAGCTGAAAAAGGTAGTTATTTTATTTCGCACTTAAAACGCCATAACTTTTTCCTGACCTTATAAAATCACACGATGTTTTCAAAATTTCTGGCGTAGCTCTATCTAATATTTGTGAAGTTAAATAATTTAGAGTAGCTATACCTTAAAAATATAAATAATCACTTTAGCTTTATATAACTTGAGTTGGGGTGATGGTAGACTCCGCTAATATACATAAGTTTTTTGTCTAAATTTTAGTAATATTTTTTTTTTTGTAAATGGGAAGTTCTGTCATACAGGTGTTTCTAAATTAAACATATTTTTTTTCTGATAATATACGCGCACTAAAGGGATTTTGGATACCCTATTAATAACAGTAAGTATAGTAACATAGTGCGGGCATTACACAAATGTCTACTACTAGCTACATAATTGCAAGGTTATAGTATAGCAATGACCTTAAATGGAATCCTACTAATAAACGATTTCAACTATTCATTAAATAACCTTCGAACACTGTTTTAATCCACTAGATCGGTAATAATAAACATCTGTCAAAATTATATCGGTTCATTCGTGTACTTCGGTACTACCGTGTGGTAGTAGTATTTGGTATTTCAGCACTAAGTATTATAGCTCTTAATACCCGGGTGTCATGTTAACGCGTTTTAAAGCATTTTTAGATTCATTGCAGTCTGATTAACGATTATATCTTGTTAGGAAATTATTAAGATTATTATTGACGAGTTGAACTTAATTAATATGAGAAAACGCACAGTAAGGTTTTGATTTCCAACTTAAGCTCCTAATATTTTACTTATCGAACCCTTAATTTGATGAGTTCCAAACTATTAATACACTTAAATGTAAGTTAACAGCAAAAACATTCTATCAAAATACTCCGAAGAATTTTCACACACACTTTCTGCTGACGCTATGTCTGAATGCATCACTGAATACGAGCAACAGCAGGAAACCACGAATCCATCGCATGGGCATACGGTGCAGGTAAGGCTTATGTCGTGGGTATTTTCATATTGTTAGTTTATTTTTAGATTAGCATTAAAGCACGAAAGGAGCTAATAAATATTTTTTTTTGAGAAAAGACAACGTAGTCTTTTAACTATCGCCCGAGCAGGTCGCAAAAGTTATAAATAATAATTTTGTTTCGTAGTTCGTGGATAAAATTCGAAAAGCCCCCAAGTGGTGCATAGATAACTTTCCGTAGTACGCTAGTAAAAGTGTTGCCTCAACTTTCGAGTAGTGTAACAAATACTTTTATCCTAGGTCCCAAACCCACAGGATATAAAAGACAAAGTGATAGTTTTATCTCTGTAGAGCATAGGACGCTCCAAAAAAAGTACATGAGCGGGTAACGGTAACATCTAGCCCGTCGTTGCAGATCACCTGTCATGTTCCTGATAAAAGTTCTGTGAGTCTAATACCAGTAAAATTAAGTTAGTTTTCAAGAAAAAGTTTCTGAATAAAGTGTAACAAGCGAATGAAATAATTGAAATACGTAGTAAAATTAAGTTAACTATCGGAAAAGAATTTTTGAATAATAATTTAATTATTTTAAATCAGTGAACTAAATTGAAAGAATCCATATTTAAGTGTAAATTTAATCTTTGTTTGAATAATTAATTTTTGAAATAAGATAGAAATAATAATTATACTAACATGGCTACCATAACCTTATCCGACCCGCTGTGAGATTTACACAAGATGAACTTGTGGTTGAACCCCAACCACAACCTCAACTTACACCACAATCACAAGCACAACCCCCAGCACCCCTCAAAAGCACACCACCAAGCACAACCCCCTATAGTTACTGCTCCACCCGAATAAGTTTTATTGATTTCCAACCATGTTAGTGAAGCCTTGAATACCAAGGGTAGGAACACTGTTAATTTTATGTTGAACCCAAACTCTGAACTCTCTTTGGGTCACAACCAACAAATAAATCCTTAAGATTTGACCAATTTGACCGACATGGACAAGATTCCTGATGTTGTCAGATGTTTACGGGATTTCTTCGGAAACCCTGCAGAACTCAGCCCTTGGCGAAAGAGCGTAGATTGGATTCTTCAAATCGATGAACCACAAAAAGGTACAGCTAGGTATTATGGCATACTTACTGTCATAAGAAATAAGATAATTGATACCGTGGTTACAGCACTTGAGTCATATAACACGTCATTGGATTGCAAATCAATTTCCAGGTGCCTAACTCTGTATTACTCAGATAAACGGAACATTCGTACATTAGAGTATCAAGTGACGCCCTTTAATCAAGGCAAAAATACAATTAAAAAATCTTCTCAGGCGGTCTACATGCATTTATGACTTTAAGCATTTATGACTTTACAAAAACATGTAACGATAAGGCACTGGACAGCTTTGTCCGAAGCCTAAGAGGAGACTTATCGGGGCTCCTGGGCTAACAGAAGACCTTCGTCAAGTTCTGCACTTATGCCAAAAGTTAGAGGATCAACATTTTAGATCTCACTATGCACGTAACAATTAAATCTTTATGAAACGAAAACCCAAAGTCCACCTCCGTTAGGAATTATCCTCCTCACCTGCACCACCAAGCTATACGCCCTCAACAATTTTACCCGCAAATTCACCTCAAGTTTATATTAACCAACCAAATCGAAACCAACAATACCCGTCTGGCCACAATCAAATAACTGGAAAACTACAATTTGATTGTAAAGTCAGAAAATGCAAATTACGATTTACATTTAAATAAACATATACCACAAAGGCTCCTGGCGAAATACGCACTTCTTCTTATTCTTCTATCCGTATCCTTCATCCCTCAAAGACGAAGTTGAGAAGAAACTTAATAAACTTCTCGAAGACGGTATCATAAGACTTCTGAAGGAATCCGATGTTGGAAAGACAGCATTTTCTATTAACAACGCATTAACAACTATTCAGCCTTAAGAATACTCCTTCTTTGTTTTGATGCATTGTTATGTTTATATTGTCTATATAATTGTTTTTAGTAGAAACGAAAAAGAACATCTGGAACATCTATTTAAAGTTGTCAATACAATTGAACATAAAAGTTCAATTGATAAGCGCGAATTCTTAAAAAAAACAAGTGGAATTCCTAGGGTTTATTGTTTCGCTCAAAAGTATTAAAACCACTATCAGATCTGTGTCGTGAAGTGCTTATTACAAGCAGAACAAAAAGTGCACCACAGCTTCATCATTTCGTGCTGTTGTTAGTTAGTACATACATACATACACCAAACATATATTGATAACAAAAAGACAAAAGATATAAAATGATCTAAGACACCAGAACATGATAACGCAAATACATTTTCAATTTGAATTTGACATGCAAATCAATCACATAATTATTTAAGTTATGAATTCTACTCATGCGAGTAATTGGCTCATTCGTGCCATAATTCGTCCTATGATAAGCACTTACTAAAAGATCCATAAGTAAGTTGTGAGCATCTCCAGGTAAGTTAAATGTAATGGAAAACAGCAGATCAGGGGTATATGTATGACCAGCTATAAGTTCATCATCCCATGCCTCTAAGGGCAAAACGAATAAAGTTACGTTAAATAGCTGTAATCCAAATTGAGTGAAAATTGTAGTACAGAGTCCAAACTTGTGAAGTATGCTCTAAATGTAGACGGACGAAGCAACTGTACAACGATGAGTAGCGTAGGGGTTGTCAATTCCTTAAACCACCTCTAAATAAAGCCCAGCATGGAGTTTGATATATTAACAATACAGTTAATATGACCAATAAAGTTAAGATTGGGGTCAAAGAAAACTCCTAGATCTTTATGAAAACGATCAGATAAAGAATAAAGAATAACGAAAAATTGAGGGAATATATTTTCTTGAAAATATCATGTGCTGACTTTTAATGTCCAATTGGAGAAGATTTCTGTCGTCCTGATTGTTGACAGATTTCTAAATGTTCATATCATCAGCGTGTATTAAAATATTGCTGGTTTATGTACATGCTTTAACATCATTTATAGCAAGTACGAACAAAATAGAGCCTAAATGTCTTCCTGAGGGAACTCCAGATTGAGCAGAAAAAGATTCAGAAAACCAACCTCTAAATTTGACACGATAAGCCCTACAAATATGGTATGAATTAATTCATTTTATAAAACCAGGTGGGAAACTATACGCCAAGTGTTATTACAGACTTCGCAAAGCTCGCTAAAACAATGACATCCATTTTAAAAGGGGAGAAAGGACGCCTGTCCAAAACAAAATCGAACTCACAACCGATGCATCTAACTTTTCTATCGGCGCAAGCTATCTTAGGATGACAGACCCATAAGGTTCATCTACAGAACTTCAAAACTGACAAGAACTATGCCGCAAATGAGAAGGGAATGCTCGCAATAATATGGGCATTGAATTGTCCGAGAAATTACCTATACGGTACCGCACACGTTAAAATTTATAGTGACCATCAGACGTTGACTAACGCTCTAAGTACGAAGAACAATAACTCGAAGATGAAGCGCTGGAAAGCAATTCTCAAAGAGAATCAACCTGTCTTAAAGCAGTTTTTACTTAATTGTGGGCGTGGCAGTGGGTGTATTAAAAAAAAAATGTACACTCTACCATTTCGGGACCCTAGGAAGTATACGTTCCAAATTTCAGCGGTGGCGGACGGACGAACGGACGGACATTGCTAAAAGTCTTTGATTTTGATGCTTATCATAAATATATATATACTCTTGAATATTAAGGGGTGTTGCAAACTATGTGTCAAAATATACCCTTAGGTTTGTTGGGCTGCCGATAGGGAGCAAACTCCTCATCAGCACACCTAGGTCCTTGTGGACCCATCGTGATACCCTTCAGTGGGGGGATAAGCCTATTTCGTGGCATCTGCTGTGTGTCCTTCCTTACGTTGGTTATTACCCAATGTTGTAAAGCCATCCCGATGTCTCCAGAAACCTAAAAGTATTAAAGATAGAGACATCTGACAATTCTATAATGTCATGGAAGAAGAAACTTCCAAGCGTTCTGCTCCTCATGTGACAGAGGCACGGCCAGTGGCAGAGATAGTGAGGCGTGTCCTCGTTTAGCTCCTCTTTACCGCAGCCACTACAAATTAGAGCATCAATCAGCTTAGACAGTGATGCTCTGTAATACTATAAGAGCTTGTTAGTACGGCTCTTGTTATACTCTGGCCATAGTTTCCGTGATATATCACAAGGTTTCCATCTGTTCGTGGCCTTCATTCTGTTCTTGTATTCCACTCGTTCTCTGAGATTGCAGAGCGGCGGCTTGATCGACTGCAGTGCTCATCCATGATCCATTTCGGATCCTTTTCTTGCTATTTCATCGGCCATCTCTTTGCCGGCTATGTCCCTGTGTCCAGGAACCCAGCAAAGACATATCTTCTGCTGTGAGCCAAGAGCCTTAAGCTCTATGTGGCAGCGGTGAACCAGCTTGGATTTAATTTCAGCAGCATTAACTGCCTTAATGGCCGCTTGACTATCAATGAAAATGGTATTATCATTCCGTGGTATTGCCAACATTGATACAGTACGGGCCGCTTCCGCGATCGCCAGAACCTCAGCCTGGTTGATTTATCCACGGCTTGCTTCTAGATCACACTGCCATATTTGAGTATCGGTTGTACAATTTCCGTGTACATCCACAGAATTATTTTGGCATTCAACCTCCAGCTAAGTTTCCTATTAAGGATAACGCCTAGATACTTCGCACTCTCCGCCCCTTTAGACGGATCCCCTGAATAGCTGATGTTTGGAATTGCGGTGTGTTCCTTTTATAATAGGCACAAGTTCGGTCTTTTTGGGGATTTATCACAAGACCATACTCGTTAAGTGTCTGGAGTGAGTTTCCTAACAATTCGCCTATAGTTGATAAGAATTTTCCTGACGCAAGTAACACAATATCGTCTGCGTAAGCAATTGTGTTAACCCCTCTGTTTTTAGTTTCATGAGTATTTCATTGATGACTAGGTGGAGAGTGGTAGTGTAGAGATGACACCTCCTTGGGATGTTCCTCTAGATGCTGTTACTCTTAGGTCAGCGTCACCAAGGTTTGCATATATACTTCCGCGGAGTAGATAGTACCATCAACGTTAGAATCTTGCCATGTTCTATTTACTGCGCATATTGAAACATTGTTGAATGCTCCTTCAATGACTAAAAACACGATTTCTCCATAATGCTGACTATTTCATGGAGTGCGGTTTCCACCCTTTGCCTTTAATAAATGCATGCCGAGATGTGAAAAGTTCACTGTTATCAAGTCTATCACGAATAGAGATATTCATTAATTTTTCAAAGGTTTTCAGGACGAATGATGTTAGACTTTTGGGTGTGAAGTCTTTAGCATTTGTGTGACTAGATTTCCCTGCCTTGGAAATGAAGATAACTTTCATCATGCGCCAGGCTTTAGGAATATAGCCGAATTCAAGACTACGAATGAAGAGTCTTTTGAGAATCGGCGTGATTCTGGTTTTCGTCTTCTGTAGCATAATTGGAAATATTCCGTCACCTCCAAATTCGTTCAAATTGCAAGTGCACTACAAGTCCACTATAATATCCTATTCACACCGCACTAAAATTCGAGTTTTCAATAAACAGATTTTTAAATTGCGGCAAAGCATTCACACCGATCACAATCCAGGTTTTGTTTGAAGTTTCAGTCAGCCATCGAAAAATACAAGCGAATAAACAATTATTGCGTTCAAATTGCAAGTGCACTACAAGTCCACTATAAGCTAACAACGCCTATGACTTCATATAAATCGCGTGTTCGTCATTCAAGAAATTGGTAAGCTTACTCTTAGGTGTCTTGCATTTGACTTATAACTCAGTTGAAAATCTGTCAAACACTTGTCAACTGCTTTGAGTAATTTGTGGAATGTATTAAAAGGTGCGTTTGCGTTGACAACCTTACCATTGAAACCAGATTTTGAGGAGGTTTCATCGAAACCACATACATTGCACTTGCAATTTGAATGCAATAATTGTTAATTCGCTTTTATTTTTCGATAGCTGACTGAAACGTCAAACAAAACCCGGATTGTGTTCGGTGTGAATGCTTTGCCGCGATTTCGAAATCTGTTTGTGGAAACCTCGAATTTTAGTGCGGTGTGAATAGGGTATAAGCTAACAATGCCCATAACTTCATATAATTCGCGTGTTCATCTTTCAAAAAATCGGTAAGCTTACTCTTAGGTGACTGCAGTTGACTTATAACTCAGTTGAATATCTGTCAACCACTTGTCAACTGCTTTGTCTAACTTGTGGAATGTATTAAAAGGTGCGTTTGAGTTGACAACCTTCATTGAAACCAGATTCTGAGGAGGTTTCATCGAAACCTCATACAATATCGAGGTTTGGAAATCTCGAAACTGCATGGGAAACCTCCTGATTTCGATGCAGTTTTCATGAGTTGGCGCTTCCCCAATGAGCATGATGGGAGTTGGCGTGGCATCCTAAGCTGAAGTCCCATTTTTCACGCTCCGCTTTTTTGACAAGCAAACTGGTTTACTCTGACGGTAGACTGGTTGGAAAGTCGAATGGCATGTATGTTGCCTCGAGTTTAGCCCCTGTATCTGTCCCCGTTTTAGCCACGGTTCCTGAACAAGGGCGACATCTATCTTCTCTGTTGCCATTAGAAGAGTAAGGGCCAGTCACCTACCCCGTTTTGGCACTCAACGCTGTTGCCACAAGCCGCAGTTTACACTGCGTTATGCCAACGCGCACCTTAAATTTATGTTTTCGGGGCAGCGGTAGCGATTTAAGGCTTAGAACCACAAAGTCCTTACTATCGCAATCGATGATCTTGAGTCTTTTGAAGGTAGTCAATTATCCAAATAATAGAACCTAGCCGTTTGCCTTCAGGATAGCATCATTAACACCATCTAGGATACTTAATTCAAATAGTTCCCACTGGTCGTCGGTAAGTCCCCGCTTTGACCCTATCAGCGATTTTTTGCTTATCTACCTACAATACCTAACTAACCTAACCTAACCTAATATACCCTTAGGATAGGGTATAAGCAAAAAAATCAACCAGCCGCAATAATTACGAAACTTTTCCGATAAGCAGCAAGAACTGTCGCGAGTCAATGAAAACCTGTTTAAACATGCAATTAATTCCATTCACAAATACTCGCAAGAAGTAATGCAACAACTGTCGCGATAAAATTTGCTCCACAATTTCCGCTTGCAAGTCACTGTCGGACAGACTGTCAGACATTTCTTGCAGAAATTCTTGCAAATAGAAACGCGGCCTAAGAGTAAATTTGTCTTATTAGAATTCAATTCTGGCATTTACAAATTTGAGAATCCATTTATAATTGGTACCGTGATATAACGCCAAGCGAAATAAAACCGATTTCAATTAGACGTTATTTCACTTTGTGAAAGCGAAATAACACCGATATAAGTGTTCGACCTTATTTCTCCTTGAATTTAAAAATATGGTCATATAAAGATTCTTTATTGTTTTCAGATTTTAACTCTTGAAAATTTAACGTTCATGCGTACATAGGTACTTCAAAGATAATCAATATTGTGTTTTCATTTCATTTCGGCTTTGCAGAATGAGGAACGCAATAATAAAGGCATATGTATGGGGCCAAGGCCATTTATGAATGCGTTAATAAAGGCATATACACATATTTATTTTATCTAATTCAGAAACTAATGTTACGAAAAATATTATTAAGAATGATAACATTCCATATATAATCATAGATGAAGCGTTAGAGTTCGCTGAAACTAAAATGATAAAATAATAATCTATAGCTATTGTAAGTCTACCAACAACTAAAATAGAATCTTGTGATACAATTTTAATAAAAGCCGTGTAAAATGGTCGTTTAATTAATAGAATAATTATGGTGTAAGCCTTGCATAGTAACCAATGGTCCGGCGTCCGTTGGTAGTGCCGGATTCTTACCGGCTAAAATCACTTCCTTTCCCAAACGCTCCGTTTTGTGTCCCCCGCGGGATCGGCATAAGGCATTACTTCACAGGGGCGGTATTAAGACTTATCTTACTCTATTCATGAAACTTTTAGCTTTCTGTTGGGGTTCTAAGCGTCTAAGATCGCTGAGTATACGCAACGCCGCGTTACTTACAATGGTCCAGTTATCGTCGTTCTGAAGCATGTACCTAACGACATTATCCGGAGTGGTTCCGTGTTGCGATTCTCCCGACTTCATATCATGGGCAATGAACAAACACATGTCAGAGAGGGTTTCGCAGTGTGCACAGTTTGGGCTGATTTCATTTCCGCGTTTAAGGAGATATTCTCTGTAAGAGCCATGACCCGTTAAGAACTATGTCAGCTAAAAGTTTATTTCTCTTCCCTTTATAACATACATCGATCACTGATATGAGCCTGTGGATCAATCTTCCCTTAAGCGATTCGCTCCATTGTTGCTGCCTACGATTTATTTCGTTGTTTCTTTTACCGTTATCTACCTGGCCAATACGGACTCGCTCGCTTTTTAATCTAACCATTTCTTCAGCAATTATATCGAAAGGTACCATAGAGAATACGATAGACCGATTTGATTCCCCGATTGTAGGACTTAACTTTCCCTGCACTCGACCATATTTCGACCGCATATATCAGAATAGAACTGGCAATTCCTTCCAGAAGAAGCCTCTTGGTTAGTTTCGGGCCCCCGATGTTACTCATCAGCTTCGAAATCGCGGTAACAGTATTCAGCTAACCATCTTCGTACAGTTGCAACTGTTTCATTGCATTGCAGTTCTACCTCTTCTATAGTTTTTGCCACAACCACCACGGCGATGTCGCCTGCAAAGCCGATAATTGACGCTTCTCTTGGAATCGCTAGTCGCAGAATTTCGTCATATATAACGTTCCACATCAAGGGTCCTAAAACCGATCCTTTTTGACTACCAGTCGGAATACTTGGGTTACAAATTCTTCAGCATCTCTGGCTTCAATTATCGCCTCACTGACGACGAGGCTTAAAATGTCTTCATCTAGCTTACATTCCATTTAGAACGCTTCAGCTTCGTCCGATGAATAAGGTTTGTTGGTCCGGAGCTGGTGCTGAATAAAATAGAGTTGTAGTCGCTATGCATGTCGCTCACTCGTTGCTGCTTGCGAAGGTAAGATCAATGATAGATCCCGAACTCGCTGTGCTGAAAGTGCTTATACTTCCACTGTCAGCTAAAATAACATCTAAACAAGAGAAAGCTTTTAATAAACCATTCACTTACGATTCCTATACAGACTGCCCCATTCCGAAGCCCATGCGCTAAAATCGCCTACGATTATGACGGGACTCTTCCCAGTACCATCAGAAAGTACCCTATCCAAACCCTTTCGAAGATGTCGATTGTGGCTCCAGTTGGAATATAGCAGCTATAAATATAAATAGCGTTAATCTTAGCCCATGTAAAAAAGTCCTCGGGCACTTCTGGGTGTTCTTGAATATAGGCTCCCCCGAAAACCCAAATTGCAGATATTTTCGTGGTGTCAGTTACCCAGTTATTTGTGGATAGGTTCCTATATTGCTCACAAAGAATAGCTACATCAATCTTCCGTTCGCGAACGATTTGTTGAAGGAGGTCTTGGCTCGCTTCACAGTGATTAAGATTCAGCTGTAATACTCATATTTTCTTGGAAGACGTTTCTAGCGCTTTTAGGGCATCTCCTACTACTAGTTATATGTCCAGATTCAACAGGTTTAGCTTCACAAAACAAACATTTTGGTCTTGCTTTGCAGTCCTTTAATTTGCGACCATTTCCTTCGTACCTGATACACAGACCCGTTCGGTCATCAAGACTTTTGCACGCTCTCCCAATATGTCCGAACTCAAGGCATCTAAAGCAACGCTTAAGTACAGTTTTTTTCTCGTATTCGGCAGTAAACCCAACTGATTCGCACTTTTCCTATTCTCAGGATCCTGTTCGCGATTTCCACGGGTACGCTTATGGTGGCTGTTTGTTATAGACAGCGGTTGTAGGATTTGGGACTCTACTTAACGACAGTAAGAGGTCTCCGCTCGCAGTACTACTACTTCCTTAGGATCAGGAAGTAGTAGTACTTCCTTAGCAGGATCTACCTTCAATTTCCGGAATAGGTGCTTAATGACTATCGCATCCGGACGCTGTGGGTTTTTACCATCTTTGGTATGATTCTTTTTGACGACCTTCACCCATTCTTGCGTCGACTTCGCTTCTAGATTTGGTGGCGGTATAGGCGTACTCTTCTTGCCTATTTGTTTCTGCTGCTATGAAACATGCTTAGACGAAGCTATAACATTTTTGCCGCCATTGTTCTTCGACGAATTTATGTTGGGTTTTTTTTTGGAGCAGGAGCTTTAGATAGTTGATTCTCGGAACGGTATATACATCTACCTCCCCCGTTTCTTTTAACATATCGGATACGCGATCTGCTCTTATCGATCGATGGTATTTCCTCATTTCGGCTCGTATTTTTTCTGCTCTGGACTATATCCGTTTGCGAGGATACTTTCGTTTGTCGCATCTAGTTTTATCGATGACGTCGATTCTGAATGCGAATGCTTATTGTCCCGCAAGGATTCATTTTAAATGATTTTTAGAGAGTATTCACCTCGTGTCAGTTTTTTGGACCGCGGGTTGTATTGGCTGCCACCAACCCTGCGAGTGTGCATACTTTTGGTATACACACGCACAGGGCCCCCCTATCTGCCATTTGGGGATGCGCCCGATGGGAGAACTGACTAAACTCCACACGGAAGTGAACATAAGACAAACTTTAGGCATACCTAACCTACTCATCTAGTTGCACTATAATAAACGACCAGCACATCCCTACAGTCGAAGAAGTCCTTATTATTATTAACTCACTTACACTGAACTTTGTTATCGGTGGTAATTTTAATACAAAACACACCTTCTGGGGTTCACGATTCATTTCACCAAAAGGAAAAATCCTCTATGAATCCGGTATGTAATTTGGAGTAGGCTTTTACCCGTCAGGCAAACCGACGTATTGGCCTACGGATACGGCAAAAACTCCAGACCTTATAGCTTTTACATTTTAAAAGGGATTTCCGAAAGCTTTGTTAAAATTGAAGAATGTTTCGATCAGTCTTCTGATCACTCGTCTATCATTCTAACAATTAGCGGCTGCTTATGAATAGGGAGGCCCCACCCAGACTTACTAACGTATCAACTGAATGGGACTCCTATAGAAAAGACTGCGGAAATAAAATCGATCTTAACGTGTCTCTTCAAACGCCATTTGAACTTGAACTCGAAGTCGAGCAATTTATCGGAGTCGTACAAAGTTCAGCCTAGTATAATACTTCTCATAAACGGATAACAAAATCAAAACGTGAAATAAAATATCCTCAGGAAATAACCGAATTGGTTAAGGAGAAAAGAAAAGCGCTTAAAAAATGGCCACAATCTCGCGCTCCGCAGCATAAAATGATATTAAATAATCTATGCAGAACTTTAAAAATAAGATTCAGGACTTTAAAAATCGCGAAGTTTCTTCATGCCTTGACGGTCTCACCGCGGACAAGAGTTCGAACTACTCGTTGTGGAAAACTATAAAAAGCATCAAAAAGCCAAAATCGCAAGCGCCTCCTATCAGAAAAAAAATGGCGAATGGGCGAAACGAGACAAAGAAAAAGGCAACATTTTTGCCGACCACTTAGAAGAAACGTTTAACCCTTTAACGTTCAAGAGCTAATCGAAGATATGGCCTTAGAGGGGATACCTGCGAATTTTAAAATTAAAAGCACACTGGCTGAATTGTGCTATGAAATACAAAAATTGAAACTAAACAAAGCTCCTGGATATGATTTAATTACGGGACAGATCCTAAAAGAGTTGCCTAGGAAAGCACTTACTCTGTTTGTTTATCTCATAAATGCTTCATTTAGGTTATTATGCGTTCCACGACAATGGAAAGTAGCTGAGGTCATAATGGTTCCAAAGCCGGGAAAATCACCACATGGCAAGAAATCGGCCTATACGATTTCTTTTACCAATTATGTCAAAAGTATTTGAAAAAATTTTACTGAAACGGTTACACCCGATTATCGAAGAGCGCCGATTAATTCCTGATCACCAATTCGGGTTCAGTATTAAACACTCTACAATAGACCAAGTTTATCGAATAACCAATGAAGTTGAAAAAGCCCTTGAGGAGAAAAAAATATGCTCTAGCGTTTTTCTCGACGTCTCCCAGACTTTTGATAAAGTATGGCATACGGGATTAAAGCATATGCTAAAATTAGCCTTTCCCAAACAAATATATGAGATATTAAGTTCTTATTTAGCGGAAGACTTTTCCGTGTTAAGCACGGAAACGAATATTCCGAATTCAAAGAAATCGCGCTAGGAGTTCCACAAGGAAGAAGGCACAACTTTAGCGACGTTTGTGGATGATACCGATATATTGGCCGTGAGTAATACGGTTTCATCAGCAACAATTAAGCTTCAACGGGCTATCAACAGCATTTTTGAGTGGACAAAGACTTTGCGTATTGCCCTTAATGAAACAAAATCGACGCATGTTAATTTTACTTACAGAAATGTAAGACCCATTTTGATAGACTTGATGCGAAACTAAAATGGAAATCGCACGTAAAAAAGAAACGGGAAGAGCTCGTTATTAAATATAATCATAAGCATTGTCTGCTTGGTGGGTTTTCCAAACTCAGCATGCAAAACAAGCTGCTTTTATACAGGCAAGTTCTGAAACGGGTTTGGACGTATGGTATACAAATTTGGGGTTGTACCAAAGCAAATAACAACAAAATTTTACAAACTTTTCAAAACAAAGTGCTAAGAAGAATTGTTAACGTCCCGTGGTATTTCAGAAATAGTGATATCCACAGAGAATTGGATGTGGCAACCGTCGAAGATGAAATAAATCATTTGCCCGTAAGCAAAAGACTCGCCTTCGCGGTCATTGCAATAACGAAATGATATATATATTGAACGATACAAATTTAGTGCGCCGGCTTCAACGGATAAAACTATTTGAATTAGCGCAATAACATTTAACCGCGTATTTTTGGCTGTACAAGCAGGTGCCTCCGATGGGAAGCTGCCTGGTAAACGAGAATATAAATTAAATAAATAAATTTTATTAAATCTAAAGTACTACATGGGAAATAACCTAGTTGTATTATAAAGTAATTTGAAGGGAGGTGTTTTTAGTGAGTAAGAACCTCACACTATTATGAGCACGTGCGTTCGGCCCTCATAATGTTTTATGGAAGATTTTCCTTCTACCCTCGGCAAAAAAAAACCAAAAAAAATAAAGTAGTTGCAGAAAAAGTCAGCCCATAAGACTTATTTTTTTATGTTTTCTTTCGTAGCTCAGTTGTAACATTCGCAATCCAATGATTTTGTTAAATAACGGGTGATCCAAGTAGAGATACTTTTTTCAATAGCCTTTTTTGACAGATCACGTGTGAGTCGTGTCATGCTGTCATGTTATTTTTGTTTAGTATTGCTTGGCATTTCATAATGGAAAGACTTACGCGTGAACAACGTTTACAAATTGTTCAACTTTATTATGAAAATTCACGTTCTGTGAGGAATGTGTTTCGTGCACTTCGCTCAACTTATGGTCAACATAATCGGCCTACTGAGCGTACTATTCGCAACACCATCACCCATTTTGAGACCCAGCATTCATTATTGGATAATATTCGACCGAATAGACCACGTCCAGCACGCTGTGAAGAAAATATAGCGGCCGTAGCTGAGAGTGTACACGAAGACCGTAGAGAGTCGATTCGGCGCGGTTCGCAGCAACTCGGACTGACGTATGGAACGACTTGGCGCATTTTACGTCAAGATCTTAAATACAGCTTGTGCAACAACTGAAGCCGCTCCACCTTCCCAAGCGACATCGCTTCGCTCTATGGGCTCTTGAAAAGTTCCAAGAAGATCCGACGTTTTCGAGGAAAATTTTGTTTAGCGATGAGGCCCATTTCTGGCTCAATGCGTATGTAAACAACCAAAATTGCCGCATTTGGGACGAAGAGCAACCTGAAGAGATTGAAGAACTTCCACTTCATTCAGAAAAAACAACGGTTTGGTGTGGTTTGTGGGCCGGTGGAATCATCGGTCCATATTTCTTTAAAAATTATGCCGGTGCGAATGTAACCATCAAAGGCGACCGTTATCGTGCCATGATAACCGACTATTTGATGCCTAAAATTGAAGCTCGTGATCTCGGCGACATTTGGTTTCAGCAAGACGGCGCCACTTTCCACACATCGCATCAATCAATGGACTTATTGAGAGAACATTTCGGTGAGCACATAATTTCACGTTTGGGCCGGTCGATTGGCCACCAAGATCGTGTGATATCACACCGTTAGACTTTTTCCTGTGGGGATATGTAAAGTCAAAAGCTTATGCCGACAAACCGGCTTCGATTCAGGCCTTGGAGGAAAACATCACGCGTGTCATTCGCCAGTTACCAGTCGAAATGCTCGAACGAGTGATTGAAAATTGGACTCAACGGATGGACCATCTGCGACGTAGCAACGGCCAACATTTGATAGACATGATCTTCAAAAAATAAATGCAAAAGAATGATCTTTCAAATGATAATAAACATTCCCCATTAAATTTGAATTTTCTGTGTTTTTTTCTTTAAAAAAGTAGGGAACCTCGAAATGGATCACCCTTTATCTATGTCTCTCAAATGAATATAATCGCTTGTTAGTTCAATTGCATTAATTAAAATTTTTTTACAAAAGTAAAAAATAAGGTGAAGAATGGAAAATATTGATTAAATTGTGCTTTCAAAAGGCGATTTGAGTCATTATTTAATTAGCAACGGACAAGATTGCGAATAAAGGAAAGGCTACAGTCCGCTTGGGACGAACAGTATGATACCCTATCCATATCCCTATATGCCCAAGGAAAAAAGCATTAAGAAGATGCTGTATAGCATTTTATTTCATTCTATTAAAATTAAAAAAAAATGATTTTTTGAAAAAACGCCCCCAAAAAGTGGGGGTGGCCAACATTTTTTTTATGGGCGATATGTTGGAAAAAATATTGGCTAAATATCTTGTTAAACATTTTTTTCGCTTTCTATGAACATTTTCGAAGAAGCATTTTAGTGAAAAACGCCCACAAAAAGTAGGCGTGGCAAATAACTCTATATGACAAACTTATAAAGGAGGGCAGGTTGTAACTCTAACTAACTTTAGCTTTAAGACGGTTTTTTATAAATTGTGGGCGTGGCAGTGGGCGTATTCAAAAAAACACTTTTACACTTCACCATTTCGGAGCCCTAGGGAGTATGAGGTCCAAATTTCAACTTCCTAGCTTAATTTTAAAGGCCAAAAAATTGCGTACGGACGGACGGATGGACATTGCTTAATAGTCTTAGGATTTGGTCCTAGTCATAAATAGATGTATATACTTTTATGGGTCTACGACGAATTTAAGAGGTGTTACAAACTATGTGTCAAAGTTAATATACCCTTAGGATAGGGCAAACAAAATTTACAAAACTTTACTAAACTATAGTTGTGAGGAGCATTTTATTTCAAAATGTAATTATCGGTGGAATGAGGCAAGAAGAATTAAGGAGCAATTTGAAATAAATAATAGAGAGTGCCTAGATTATGAATTCAATGTCACATTATTTTCACACCCGAAAAGCTAGTTCGGCCTTCAAAAACGTATGAATCATCGGAGAAAACCAAAAAAAAAATTCTAAGTTACTACTTTATGGATTAGAACGCTTACAATGTGCATATATCCAAGCCCTTGGGTCTATGGGAGAATCAGAAGAAGTTTGTATAGTGGCCATGATCCGGAATTCAAGTAAGGAAGAAAAACGGAAACTTTTTAAAAGAAATATTGCAAGTGACACCAACTTTGAATCCTTGTTCAATGCAGGAAACTATTAGTATCTTCATTGATTTAGATTTATCAAAATATCAGTATAAATATTTGAGATCTTTTTTAGCTGAGTTAACGTTGCATTTATATGTTACTGTCTGACTTGGGTAGCATTTGAGTTGTATTCTTTGTGTTTGTTTTCTGTGATGTTACGGAATTTTAGGGTGGATGTGGGTAAGATTCGATGTTTAAGGGCAAATCTTTTGTCGCTATTCGCCCACGTTTCCCAAAATAAACCAGCTGTTTTGGCTGGTTAGTGTTGATTCTGATTTTTTGGATTTATTATATACCCATCGTGGTCTCGCTGTCTATATACGTAGTTATGTAGCCTACCAACTTCAACCACAATACGGCCAATGCTCCAATCTGGAATTTAATTTTATTTGGCTAAAACTTCACGTCCGTAGGCAATTAAAACACTATTGTTTCATTTATAGAAGCCCAAACTTGGACCGCAATCCTACTTTTAACGAGTTCGATGAGCTGTCCGATTCCATTACGCGAATTGTAACCCTTCATCCTCACACAGAAATCGTTGTTGCGGGCGATTTTAATGTACAAAATTTGAGTTGTCTTCGACATTCTGGTCAGACAACACCCGAAGGACGGTATGCTGAGATCTTTGCTGAGGACAACAACTTAACCCAGCTTGTAAATGAGCCGACACGAATTCCGGACATTAGCAGTCAAACCAACAATACACTGGACTTGTTTATCACCTCTCACCCTGATAAGTACACAATTATTGTACTTTCACCGCTAGGTTCGTCAGACCATTATGTCATATCGGCGAATTTCTCGTACTCCAACCACAAAGTTAACGAACAAACTCCTAAAAGAACCGTATGGCAATACGATAAATCCAATTGGGAAGCTTTAAACGGTTTCTTTAGGAGTTTTAACTGGTCGTTGTGCTTCCTCGACAACGACATGGACGCCGCTGCCGATATGATTACAAATATAATACACATGGGTATAAAACACTTCATCCCTAACAGGATAATGAGTATCGAACCCAAGGTAAACGCATGGTGTGACTTGAGATGCAAGGAGGTGAGCTTTCGGTCTTACAAGGCCAACTCATCTGAGGAAAATCGGAAAAGTTTAAACGAGCCAGAAATGACTGTAATGCCCATATTAATCGTGTCAAATTTTCCCATGATCAAAAGTTAAGGCAAAAAATACTACAAAGTCCCACAGGTAGTAAAAACTTTTGGTCGTTTGTCAAAAACATTAAGAATTCGGCCTCGTGAGCTGTCCCGACACTCATTAACAATGGCCAACCTGCTGTCAGCTCTACAGATAAAGCCAATCTGCTGGCTGCTCACTTTGCAACTAGCTCAACGCTCCCAGATTGGGCTTTATCTCCCCCTGTACTCGAGCGCGTAGAATTCTCTATGGGACCAATCCACTTGTCAATCGCACTCGTACAGTGGCAAGAGAACTTCAATATCTTAATATACACAAATCCGCTGGTCCAGATGGTATATCCCCTATTGTTCTGCAGAGGTGTTCTTCCACGCTGGCAAAACCAGTGTGTAAGCTTTTTTATTTGTCCTTTTCTTCAGGGCTGTTTCCGAGAAAATGGAAAACAGCATTTGTCCAGACCGTCCCAAAAAAAGGCGAATGCTCCTCCCCCTCATCCTACCGACCAATTGCACTCACGTCCCTTCTTTCCAAGGTCATGGCAACACTAATAATCCGTCAGCTTATGAAATATCTTGAATTCTGAAAACTTCTTAATGACCGGCAGTACGGTTTTCGCAGCAACAGATCTACTGGTGATTTGATGACATATCTAACTGAAAAGTGGAACCAATCAATTCACCGTGGTAGTGAAAGTAAGGTCGTTGCACTTGATATTTGAAAGGCATTTGATAGAGTTTGGCATCAAGCTCTGTTGCCGAAAATGCATGCATTTGGAATCGATGATACCTTTCTCCTGTCTGTTACTTCTAATCCAATCCATTCCTTCGCGAATGACAGTACTCTTAGCTTCGCATATTCGTTTCATTTTATGTCCCTCATGTTCAGGCGTGAAGCTGGAACGGCAACGTATGTTAAGCTCATCTGACCTTAAGTGGGGTAAAACCAATAAAGTAGAATTTAATGCTTCCAAAACACAATGCTGTCTTCTGTCATTAAAGCGAAACCTAAATACTCTGCCATTATCCATGAATGGCACTTGCATCGCTGAAACCGAAAGGCGTTCCATCCTCGATATGTGCGTTAACGACAAACTTCGTTGGAACGACCACATATTCGACGTCGCCAACAACGCTGCGAAATGTCTAGGCTTCCTCCATGTATGAAGTATTTCACCTCTTCTGTTTATTCGTCGCAAACTTGAGTACAATGCTCATATCTGGTCTGGTGCACCAATAACATATTTGGACCTACTGGATAGGATTCAAAAACGAGCGATAAAACTTGTTGGCCATCAAGTCATTGCGAAATCGGTTGACTCTCTTAGTCATCGTCGCAATGTCTCATGCCTGTCATTGTTTTATCACTACTTCCATCGAAAGCGCTCGAACGAAATAGCCAGTTGCATTCCACCACTTCAAGTATTAAACCGCAATACCCATCATGCTAGGAATGCTCATCAGTTCACCCTTAAGCCTGTGTTCGGACGAACTGTTAAATTTAAGGATTCGTTCCTATGCTTCACAACACGAATGTGGAATGCTCTACCTCACTCTGATTTTCCTAATCATTGCAATTTATAAACACTTAAAATTAATGTGCATCGGCATCTCCTTCTTTCTTCTATTCCCTCATTTCCTTAATGCCCGTGCTGTTTTACTACAAACATTATAAGGGTGGTAAAAAACCCTCTTGCACGTGCAAATTTAAAAAACCAAAGGGCAACAGTCCGCTTTGGGTTAACAGTATATACCTACCTTACATACCTTGTAAAGATTACTATACTCTAGCTCCCTAACTTTACCTTCAAAATATTTTTTTTTTCACCGTGAGCTAGGAAATGGGCGTATCAAAAAAAAATTACACATAACCATTTCAGATCTCTAGGTAATATGTTGTAGAAATCTCAGCTTCTCAGCTTGAATTGACGGATTTTTGTAGCCATTTTAATTCTACGACGAATATAATAGGGGTGTTACGAACTATGCTGCAATATTAATAAACCCTTAGGATACTTGTGTATCGACTGGAAATCTTTGTACATTGTGGTATATAGTATATCAAATTAAGGAAGCCACAATGGTACGTGGCGATTAGTGTGTTATAGAAAGGTTTGAGACGCTCATACAGTACTTTGGATAGGATATTTTATGCAACAATTAGCGGGGATATGCCCCGATAGTTCTTGCAAGACAATGAATACACTTTCTCTGCATGATGCAGCTGCTGGAAACGCTGCTTAAATATATATACTCTTCCCTGTTGGCATCTGTGGTAGGGTAATACACACTCTCTCTCACTCAGGCGATCTTTGTAGTCTCCATGTACATTAGGTGTACAAAATAATATTTCTCACACCTCGTTTTTTTATTTGATTTTATTTTTTATTATTATAAAGATAATACAAAAATAGTTACTTCTATTTTTTCCCTTCCTCTATGAGGAAGCCTTAGCCAAAAAATCAAATGTAGCCGACCGTTCTGCTGCTTGGGATTTTTACAACTAACTCTCCGTAGCCATAGCATACCCGCCAACAAGAGTCGCAATTCGTGCTACTGCTGGTAAGAGATCGGTTTCGGTGTTGTTGTTTTCATAATGCTGTTGCTGGCTGCTAGTCCGTTCTCATCGTATCATATCAGGAGCAGCGGTTTCGGTGTTTTTTTCATTATCGACGCTGCTATTGCCTCTGTTATTACGCTGGCTGCTAAGCGGTTCTCATCTTCTTCATGTATTTATTTGTCATCGAACGTGATTATTAATTATATGGAGATGTTGGGTCAGAGTTGCCATCCTACCCAAAATAGAGTTTTATGCAATGGAATTTTATTGAGTTTTCGCTCGCTCATAACTCTCCCCCTTTTTAAGTGCAGACGTCCACGGCTTCGTACATATAACGTAAAATATTTGTTTTGAATATACTATTAACTAATATATTTTCTTTACATATTTAGTAAATAATAGTTAAATTAGCGATTTGTTTTTTGTTTTCTTTTATCAAAATTATTTTCATACTTCTTAACTTTTTATTAATATAACACAATATTTCGATTATTTTTTTAATTACATTATATTTTTTATTCAAGTAAACTAATGATCAGTGCAATGATAGAAATAACATTAGAAATTTAAATTCGATACGAAAAGGTTATTGCTTTTCCAAAAATAATTAAACGATAGATAAAGAAAATAATGTTTTTCACTAATAGTAATAACAAATATATATAAGTAAGAAAGTAAAGTAGGAAGTTTTAGGACTTTTGTTATAATTCATAATACATACAAATATAATAATTTTTATTTTAACCTGTATTTCCAATATGGATAACTAGATAATTTGATAAATTAATAATTTGATTTAAATTCATATGATAAGATTATCTTAGGTTATTTTTGTGAATTTTCTTGTTTTCAATAAGAACTGTAGTCCCAAGATCTTTCTGTACAATTTTTTCAATAAAGAGCTTTCTAAATTTGTTACCAATGCGTCTATTTGTTCGGACATAAACTTTTTCGCCTGGGTGGAAAGTCCGAGTTTGTCTGTCCTTGTTGTGATAGTCTAGATTAGTTGTTTGAGTGTTCGCTATCTTTTCCCCAATTTCGTACTCTAACGCAGCTGGAATTGAGTGGATTATATCAATTGGTCTATAATTAGTCACTGAGTGAATCGTCCTATTGTACTTGGCTGTAGCAAGTAAAAGGAGTTCAGCAGTGTCACTGATGTCCTGCTCTAGCCTAGTACACCTTGCAATCTCGGATAGAGTACTGTGAAACCTTTCTACCTGTCCATTTGTTACACTGTGAAAGGGTGGTGTATTAAACATAGCTACTCCGAAGTGATCTCTGACCAATGATCTTATGGTTTCAGAGACGAATGATTTCTCATTATCGCAGACTATTGTTTTTGTATTCTTGAATAGGTTAAGTATTTCCAAGAGAGGCTCTTTTACATCAACTATCGCACGTGATTTAATCGGTTTTACCACCGCAAATTTGGAAAATTTATCCAGACACGTTAAAAAATAACATCCGGCAGTGGAATAAATGTCAATATGTAATATTTCCCCTGGATGACGTGGTATGGGTGTGCTTCCTATCTCGTTCTTCGGTGGGTGCCTCGGATACTTTGCTTCTTTACAGATTTTACAATTTTTTACTATTTCTTTCAGCATCTGCCGAATCCTCGGGAAATAATAATCTTTCAAAACCTGAATAGTGTTTTCATGCGCAGAACGATGCGCTCGATTATGTTCTGTTGCAAGAATTTCCATTTGGTCTGTTGGGTTGAAAATATCCGTTACCATTTTTGAGGTATAAACGAATTTAACGGAAGGATACATGGTTTTTATTTTGTCTTGAACTAGTGCCAAGATGGGTAAGTCACAATAAATTGCATTTACAACGTTGGGATTAACTGCTTCTTTAAACACCGGTACCAGATTATCTAAACTGCTGAAAGTAATCGTATGTCTTATTTGGGTTTTGAAAAGGATTTTAGTACTTTTTAATTTGTCCATACCTTTGTTAAGAATAAGCTGATTTCTAAAGCAATTCAATGGATTCTGGACACTGCGTATTGTTTTAGTTAATGATGCTTCGCTATGAGCTGTAGTAGAATTTGAGCCCATGGATTGTTCCATGTGCAAGGCATTTATATGCTGCCTCGATAAAGCATCAGCAACAAAGTTCTCTTTACCTGGCTTATAAAAAAAGATTGGGGAAAACTCCTCTACGAAAGCCCTCCACCTTTTGATTTTAGCGTTAGGGTTCTTGTCAGAAATGGCAAAGGTTAACGGTTGGTGGTCCGTATATATGTTAAGCCGATTGACTCCATACAAGTAGTTGCGAAGCTTCTGCAAAGACCATACTATGGCAAGTAATTCCCTCTCATTTGTAGCGTAACTTTCCTCAGTAGAAGACAATGTTCGCGAAATCATTGTAATTGGTCTGCCTTCTTGAGAGAGAACTGCACCGAGTGAATGGGACGAAGCATCGGTCGTTAAATCGAAAGGCTTTTCATAATCCGGATACAGAAGTAAAACATCTTCCGAAGCCAGGATCTTTTTTATTCTATTAAATGCTTCAAGTGCATCTTCGTCTAATTCGACCTTAATGTTTTTAGACTGATTTGCGCCAACGTTTCCATTTTTACCGCGTAAGTATCTAGTAAGAGGTTTCGCGATATGAGCATAATCCCTTATGAAGCGTCTGTAGTATCCAGACAATCCAAGGAAAGATCGCAAACCACGGAGGGTCTTAGGAACCTCAAAACCTACGATATCTTTTACCTTGTCCTGACACGTTTTTATTCCTTTTCTGGATACCACGAAGCCCAAAAACTCAACTTCATCTTTAAAAAATCTGGATTTCTCTGGCGCTACCCGCATATTGGCCTCAAACAGGAGGTGTAATATTCTGTCTACATCCACAAGGTGCTGTTCCTTTGATTTTGAAAAAATAATGACATCATCAATGTAGACATGACAGGTCTTACCTATTTCTTCTCTTAATACGTCATCTATTGCTCTTTGGAAAATGCTTGGTGCGTTTTTCAATCCAAAAGGAAGTCTACAAAATTCATACTTTCCGTTATTTACTGAAAAGGCGGTCTTCTCTCTATCACGCTCAAACAATTTTATTTGGTGAAACCCTGACTTAAGGTCTAATGTTGTGAAAAAAGACGCCTTCCCCAGATTGGCTAGAATAACGGTAGTATCCGGTATAGGATATTTATCGCTTACAGTTTTGCTGTTTAATTTGCGAAAATCGATAACAAGGCGCATTTTGCGTTTTCCTTCTTCATCCACTCCTTTTTTGTCGACAATCCAGATGGGATTGTTATAGGGAGATCGTGAAGGTCTTATTATACCGTTATGGAGCAAGTCAGCGATTTCATTATTTACGAAATCAGCTGCTGAAATAGGATACGGGTAGGCTTTAGAGTAAACCGGATCATTACCGGTAGTTCTAATGGTTGCAACAATTTTCGTATTGAATGGTAGTGATTCATTAGGATCAGCGAAAACTTTCGTATGTCTTGTCATTAATGAGCAGAATTGTCCATTTATATCTGAAGGTATTGTGTCGTTTCCTACAGAGATATTGTTAACTTCCCTACAGTAAAAATACAATAACCTTTCTGTACCCCCATCGTAATTCAAAATTCCTTTTACCAGATTTAACTTTGCGCCTATTTCTTTTAAAAAATCGAATCCGATAATACCATCGAATGTTTTAAGGGTTGGAAGTAGAAAAAATTTGGTATTTTTATGAAAAATATTTATGACGCACTTAGATGTTACAAGGTTGGTTCCGTGAATAGACTTAACAGTAAACGGTTTGTTAATTGGCTTTACAGCCTTCAAGGTGCTAAAATTTTTTATATAATTTTTAGCGGCACCAGTGTCCACTAAAAATTTTACCTCTCTTCCTGCCAGGGTTCGACCAACGTATGGCAGAAGGGACCTTCCCCTAAAAAATTGATTTCGTCAAACGTTTCTGGCATTTCAGCACGCTCCGTATCCACGGTTACATTATATTCGTCGTCATAATATTGCTCTTCCCTGCAGTTGCTAAAAACTTCGTTTTTTAAATCATAATATTCGCATGGGTACTGTTGATTCTCCAAGCTATCTTTTGATGTAAGTACTCCCTGATTTAGGTGATTTATTCTTTGAATCTTGGGAAGTGTTTGTCGGTCGGAATCGCGATGTCGCTTAAGTTGGTAAGGATTTTCAATATGTCCTTGAAGGTGACTGGGGTTTTGATTGGTGGACTGTACAGAGCCCTGCATGTTATGGTGATTTGGATTAATAGGTCTTTGAACATAATTAGGATTCTGCATTTGTCTTGGAAAGTTGGTTGAATTTCTATAATGGGAAATAGTTGGATCTACTTCCATAGGAGTTGTCTTCGGTCGTACTTGGCTAATTGGGACATGTCTGTAGTGGGGTGAATTATATGGGCTGTATTGATTGCAATTGTAATTCTGTTTAGGCAAGGAGTTTGCCAGACGATCGTGTCGAGTGGTAAAAGAATTTGCAAAAATATACCGTGCTTGGTTTGCTTCCAATTCCTGCGCAAGAGCAAGTGCACCGGGCATATCGGTAGGACGTGAGGAAAATAAAATATCACATAAAGGCCTCTGCAGACCAGAAATGAAAACCCTCAAAGCATCCTGTCGGTATTTTTGACAAAGAGAATCAATCAGATTTCTATTACCTTCGTGAAGCATTATGTTCTTATTAATGATCAATGTTAGTTTCTTCTCAACCTCGTCATAAAACTCTACGATCGACAATTTGCCTTGTCGTAGGGTAGACATTTCTTGTTCAATCAAATAAATTGGTCTCTTATCGTTATAAGTGAAATCTAATCGTGCTATAATCGCTTTGAAATTAAGAACCGTGTTAAATGATGATAATACATGATCTGCAGAGCCAATGATTTTATTTCTCATAATAGCCACTGCCTGGTAATGCCTTGAACTTCCTTCGTATGATTCAAAAAGCTTGTAAGCGGCAAAGGCGGCTTGACGCCACGAAATGTATCGAACTTGTTCGCCGCCAAACTCAGGCAAGGATTTAACTAGGTCTAACGATTCTTCGCATTCTTTGTCTTCTTCAATTGTCACCGGCTGATATTCCACAATAGCTGTAGGCGTTTCTAATGCCCTAAGTCGAGTGGTTAGTTCGTCGATTGTATTCTGCAATGTTTGTCTTGTTTGCTGTGTTGCAACTTCGACAGCAGAGGCTACTACTGCTCTTATCTGTTCTTCATTCATTATGTTATTAAATTTTGTTAAGTTTATTATTTTATTAAAAAGAAAAAAAAGAATGTTACGCAATTATGTATTAGTGAATCAAAACTCTACCGTTATTTTCGCTTTAACTTATAATTTAATTTTGTATCATTAGCCTAATATTATAACACATAACTTAATAAATACCTTAACATATAATCTTAATTTTATTTGCTTTATTTAGTTTCCTTATTTGTCCGCTTTCCTCACATAAAGGTTTTTCAAAATACTGCTTCCATTGATGATTTCCACTTTTATGTCTTTCGCTATTTTTACTTTTAACAAAGTTTGATTTCCATTAAGTTTTTTCTGTTTTTTTTTTTTTTTTTTACGTTTAGTATCACTTGATTTTATTCGCTTTTTGTTCCTTTTTTTCACCTCATTTATGGGGTTACTTGCATGTAGCACCGGTCGAAATACGTGAATTCCTAAGTAACGCGAACTATCATTCTTTATAAGAATTTTTTTCACTTTAATCGCGTTACGGTAAGTTGGGCGCCAAATAATATTTCTCACACCTCGTTTTTTTATTTGATTTTATTTTTTATTATTATAAAGATAATACAAAAATAGTTACTTCTATTTTTTCCCTTCCTCTATGAGGAAGCCTTAGCCAAAAAATCAAATGTAGCCGACCCTTCTGCTGCTTGGGATTTTTACAACTAACTCTCCGTAGCCATAGCATACCCGCCAACAAGAGTCGCAATTCGTGCTACTGCTGGTAAGAGATCGGTTTCGGTGTTGTTGTTTTCATAATGCTGTTGCTGGCTGCTAGTCCGTTCTCATCGTATCATATCAGGAGCAGCGGTTTCGGTGTTTTTTTCATTATCGACGCTGCTATTGCCTCTGTTATTACGCTGGCTGCTAAGCGGTTCTCATCTTCTTCATGTATTTATTTGTCATCGAACGTGATTATTAATTATATGGAGATGTTGGGTCAGAGTTGCCATCCTACCCAAAATAGAGTTTTATGCAATGGAATTTTATTGAGTTTTCGCTCGCTCATAACTTACACGCTAAAGCGTCCAAAGTCAAATTTCTTCTTTTGGTTAGTTCGCAGCTTCTTTTCCTTGGACAAGTCAAGCTCTGAATTTAGTTAAAACAAGAAAAGGGTGAGATCCTTGGCCAGGCGATAACTTATCGGGTTGAAGTAAATAACTTTTGACCCAAGGCAATTTACCATGGCGAATCCGCATTCTAAAGCTGAATTTCCATTTGCAAGAAATCTTCTGCAAGAAATGTCTGACAGTCTATCCGACAGTGACTTGTTATTGATTGGTAATTATTCACAAAGATATTTTACTTTAAAGAACAGTGCTCTAGTACTTCCATTAATCGAAGCAGTAGCTATACGCTCGTCTAGGAAGCACTTGCAACCACCAGAACCCTGCCAGACGAATATTTTAAAACACTTACATACGTAAACTACGCCTTGTAGAAGCAAGTTTTTTTTCGCTCATTTTTTGCATTTTCAAAAGTCCGGTACTTAGGAACGCTACCTCCAAATGCCTGCCAGACCGTTATTTGCTTGATTTTTAAGTAAAAAATTACTAGTAAGAAAATGTTTATCTTTGTAAAATCACGTTAGTCAAATCGTTCACTAGCTCTTGGTCCATTACGTGCTGCAATAATTTACAATTTTCACAAAAAACTCCCAATAAATATTCTTTATTTTCCCTATCCTAAAAGTATATTAATTTTAACACATGATTTGTAACATCTCTTAATATTCGTCGTAGAGCCCCTAAAGTATGTATGTTTATGATCAGGACCAAAACCTAAGACTAAATAGCAATGTCCGTCCGTCCGTCCATATCAACTTAAAATTTAACCATAAATTTAATTACCATCACTTTTAGAATACATTCGTAATATGCCCAAAAACATAGGAGGCATCCCTGTTTCTAGATGCAGCATATAGCTGGGGGTACTACGAGGCTATCTAAATATTCGTATCGAGGCTATCTAAGTATAAAGTATCGCAAGAACTTCTCGACACATGTACACTTGAACTTCATACAAAAGAATAGCTGCTGCTTTTGATTAGAACAACTTTTGTTTGACGCTCTGGCTTACAAGTTTATTATCTATACATATTCCCCAAACTGAACAAATTGCGCATTTATAAGGATTTGAAAGTGTTTAGTCATACTTGAGCTACTAGGGGTGATTAGAACTCCTTGGTACTTGTATTCACGCACAATTTCAATAGTCTCTCCATGAAATGTCCAATTCTCTTTTCGACAGTACTTCCCTCCACCATTTCTAAATACCATCATCTTTGATTTTTTTAAATTATTCTGACAGATTACAATTTTCGCAATAGTTATCTATCCTATTTATCATTAGCTGCATGCAGTCGACAGTATCTGCTAGAAAGACAATATCATCTGCAAACATTAGGGTGGGCATGGTTGTTCTGTCAATTCTTCTTTCCGGAATATCTGCGTTTTTATAAATTCTATTATATTCGGATACTCAAATATAATACGGTCGTATCCAGGGGCTTCCTTGGTTTTTGCATTATCGATTACATTTTGTACCTCCTATAGAGTTATCGGGGCATCCAGAAATTCGTCGATAATCCAGGGTGCTGCATATTGAAACGACTGAGAAATCTTTGTTCCGTTGAGCAGCTTGTCGAATTGACTCAATTGTTCCGCTTTCAAGTCCAAGGAGATAGTGCTTCTTATACCATTAATAAGTTTAACAGCTTTCCAATACTGCGCTGAACTACTTGTTTTATTTAAAGATCAATATTATGTTCATTAAACGTTCGATTTTTATTTTGGCGAATGTTCTTAAAGAACTTGTTTGCGTCTGCGTATAGAGTTTTGAACATATGACTGTTGTTCGCTTCTAATTTCATCATTATCTATTAAATGAGTTTCAAATAATAGAAAGACATCAAATTGCTTAATATCATTAAAAAGTTCTACAAATAATTGCTTATTAATATGAGACCAAGCACCAACCCTACACATTTAAAGGCAGGGAACAGGATCTCGTTGGGGTTGTGCGCAGATTTGGGGTGAAGTGGGGGAATTGCAGATCTTGTGATATTCCTTACACCGATGTTAATAATAATTTAAACTTGTTTAACTTTCAGCCGATTTCATGTTGTGGATTTTAGTGGCCTATCCTTCAAAAGTGCAAATTTTGTTTCGTGTTAATTTGGTATGCTTTGACCTTGTGATTATCTGTGATATTCGTGTTCTTCCTCGTTAGCTTTGATATCCGTAATGCGTATCGTGACCACAATTGGTTTTTGTGTGGTCGGTCCTTTAAAAATTGTATATTTGTAATCGGTGCTGAGGGTGTGAATTTGTGGCTGCCCGCCCGCCCGCACTCCACTGTTGCTCCTATGGTGCTCCCCAAGGTGGAGTTGGATCAGAAAGGATCATCTCTCCCTACCGGTCGGTGCCGGTGGTAGTTTGGGCGCAATTTATTTTTGGAGATCTAGACTTCGGGCGGTCCACCCTTATTCCTTAATTGCGTGACATTTCGCTTTTGGGCATTTTGCGCGCCCAGCGATATCTATTAGACGGATGTGTGGGTGCTCAGGGCCATTCGCCCTTCTCCGTAACACATTTTGGGGTGTCTTTCATTGGTTGGTATCCGCATGCAGACCGTCCATTACTGGTATTGTGACTCGAGAAGTGACTAGGCGAACTTTAACGTTGCGGACAGCCCGTCCGATTAGACTCCAGGCCGTCCGCCCGGCTCACCTTCGGATAGACTGCTCCTAATTTTTTCCGTCTATATGGTGCCTTTCTGAGTACACTCAGGTTTACCTGTGGTGTTTGCTTTAACATGGTTCGAACGAAATGGGCCATTAGTTGATGAGGCCATGGTTGCCCTTCCACTTCTTACGGCCTAGGATGCGCGAACCAATAAAAAGGATTTAGGTAGGAAAAGGAGGGAACAGGAGGGTGTGTCTTGTATAGTGGTAAATTTTACCTCGACAGTATATTCTTTTCAGAATGTATCTTTTAATCACGCTTTAGTATCTACACAGCGAAAATACTTAGTTACTTAACGGGCTCCCGACCCGTGAAGAGTCTCTGCCTGAGACACGGCAGCCTTCTATCCTCTGCGTTCTCGGGCACGCTCCTACCAGTTGTCCAAACCAAGCGCTCTGCCATCTGCGAAGGCTTGGTCTTTAAAACGGAGGTTCGGTGCTCCTTGTCGTCTTGAATGTGAGGGCTGAAATTTTAATATCCTGGAGCGTTGGTGTCCATTCGATCGATGTTTCTTGGATTTTTTTACTACATCCACAACTTGGTACAGCTCATAGATTTCGCGGTTGTATCTTCTCCTCCATTCGCCCTCCTCACACACAGGACAAAATATCCGTCGAAGGATTTTTCTTTCAAAGGATCGCAGTATTAACTCTACTTTCCTAGAGTTAATACTGCTGTAGAGCATGCACTTTGTTCTCCGATTGAGGTGTTTTGAACCAATTTTTTTTTGCCAAACCGAAGTAGCAGCGGTTTTCTAGGGTAATTCTTTGACGGATCACCACTTAGATGTCATTTGTGGAGTTAATGTTCACCGCGAGGCAGATGAGCTCCTTAACTACATCGAAGTTGCTTCTATCAACAGTGACATTTTGTCCTAGTCGGTAGGCTGATGATTTTTTGTTTGTTGATAGCATATATTTAGTCTTGCCCTCCTTCACTTCAAGGCCAACTAGTTTCGCCTGTACTTCAATAGAAAACCGACCAATGATATCTATATCGTTGGCATACCCCGGCAGTTGAACTGTTCCGCTGAAGATAGTGCCGTGTTGACACTTGCTCTGTGCACTATCTGCTATCTCTGCCGAAATCCGGTGCAATCTTGAAAGATTGCATAACACGCACCGCTCGGTACTGGCTCGGTACTCATCCCTTGCTGCCCTTGTTTTCCTCTGCAGCGTTCTAATGTGTGCATCTTCTATCACCTTTTTCCGGTGTATGCATACATTATCATACAACGGGCTTTTTCACTGGGGTGGTTGGTATCCTAGGGTGGTTTAGACTACCTCCCTGATGATGTCGCAATACTGAGACCACTGGTTATTGGCGTCTGTGGTTGGTGAATGCACAGTGGAGAGTTTCTCACGTAGGCGCTCTATTTTGGCTGGGGCAACATCAGATGTGGTAAGGCATCAAACGTCGATTTTTTTCTTCTGGGCAGTTCGCAGCTTCTTCTCGTTTGACAGTCGAGCTCTGAATCACATCGATTCGCACATTGTCGATTTGGTTCGCGGTTCGACCGTCTGGAGAGCGCCGTGTTGCTGTGTGGAGCCTTAGTCGCGGAAACCTAGTCCTACTTATCATCGTAATACAAGCTGCTGCAAAGTAAATTAGTCGGTAGCCGTTATCTGAAGTCTATTCGTAGACGCTGTAATTACCAATCGAAGATGTTTTCCTTGCCGACTTTAGCATTGAAGGAACCAAGTACAATTTTGATATCGTACTCGGGACAGGAGGTTCCTCCAAGAGGTCATAAAATTCCTCCTTCATAGGGTCCTCAGCCTCGTCGGTAGGGGCGTGTACACCTATTAGGCTAATTTTTTGGAATGAAGCTCTGATGCGGATCACAGCCAGTCGATCAATTATCGAGTAATTCCATTACTTTGATCTAAGCCCATTTCCCACAACGAATCCGCATCCTAGCACATGAAATATTTTGTTACAGCTGTAATAAATGTTGCAATTTTGTCTGTTCATAGTTCCTGATCCTATCTTCTGGATCGCGGTTATGTCGCCTTGTACCGCGAGAGGACAGTCTCTAGTTTTTGAGTAGCACTTGGAGTGTAGAATGTCCGCACATTCCAGGTACATACTCGCCTCTCCGTTAACGTTCGGAATCTGGTTGCCATTTGAGCGAAATTATTATCCGAGGCAATCTGTCATAACTATATTATTTCACATGGTCGAAAAATTATCCCGACGGCATAACCCCCAACTTGGTGGGGCAGGTCCCGGTTTTGACCCTAGGACAACAGGCCAGTAGTTCCGGTGCCAGTAAACCACTTTGGGGATGTGAGTGCTCTCGTTGGCCCATTAAAAGTTCATCCGCCACCAACACCCTAGCCACCGCCATCAATATATAGGGATATCACTATAGTTCAACCTAACTAAAACTGTGGACGCTACCGTTGATTCACCTTCGTTGATTCTTCGAATTTATTTGAATTCGTCCGCTGCCATCCTATGAATTAGTGATATGGCACTGCTCCCCCTCTCTCCCATCTGCAGTCGAGGTACTAGGCACCCAGGAGTCACCACGTGGAGGTGATTAGTAGGAGTTGATGGTGAGAGGCTAAAGTGAGCCTATGAGAAGACGATTATGTTCTCATTATACGCTTCACCATCCTTTTGACCACCATAAAGCGGATATGCTTTTTATAATTGCCCGACTCTTCAATCCACTTAGGTAGATTTCGCCTTAAATAATTAACGCAAATATAATGATGATGAAACGAAAATGATTTCTACAATTGCCCAGCTCTTCAATCAACTTAGGTGGATTTCACCTTGAATAATTAAGGCAAATATGATGATGCTGCAGCCATTGAATTAACAAATACTATCGGAACTCAAATGGGAGAGTGGGACGTCTTCTGCCAGTAACTTTCTTACATCCAGAATATCCGCGTACCACGATGGATTAATCTAAAAAAAAAGAGTAAGGGAGTTGAAATTGACAGATCTAGTGATGCGTCTGAAAAGGCTTATGAAGACCGTTTTAATATCTAAGACAAGAGTAGCTCTTCTTAAAACCATTTATTTCAAGGTTAGAATTATATGGTGTAGTGATTTTGGCTACGATGTTAGATTATACTAACAAGGATTTAGTGTTGGATAATGTCAACACGTATGCCTGATCAGACTCGACGATCACCTTAGCCTTGATCAAGTCCAGCCATGAAAATGGAAAACTTTCGTCGGCAATAGAATAGCAGAAATACAGCGTATAACTAACTGCAACATCTGGAGACATATTCCAACTTTGTAGAACCCAGCAGAACTAACATCGCTTGGGATTCGTCCTTTCGATTTGCTTTGCAACACACTCTGGTGGAATAGCCCTGAGTTCCCAAGTCCTGGATGGAAATTTCCAACCACTAGGCAACCATAAAAGTTAATAACCGAAGAGGAGAGTCGCAAGATGCAAACACTTTATGTAATGGCTCAAGAAGATGATATCGATATACTATATAAGGGTTTATATCTAATCTTCGACATCCAGTATCTCAACGAGAATAAGGTTCACTATCCCACTGAAAATTGACGTTCTTAAAGTCCTTCCGAGCTAAGCGAAAGGGGAGGCGAGGCTGAAAAACGTTCATTCAAACGTTTGTCATTTTTTGTCTGCTTGGACAACAAGGCGCTGCACTACACGTAGAACTAGTCATTGACATGACATCGCAAGTATTTATAGCGGCCGTCGGACAACTTTCAGCACGAAGGGGAATCTGCGAAATTTGATCAAATTATTACGCGATTCGGTATTCCTAACAGGATCGTCACAGACCAGGGGACAAATTTTCTCAGTGACTTATTTAAAGGACTTTGCAATCTACTTAAGATAAAAAAAAATGGCAGACAACAGCTTACCATCCCCAGTCAAATTGTGCACTTGAAAGGGCACATCGACGATAGCAGAGTATCTGCGAAGCATAACTGATGAAAACCCCATGGGATGGGATCAGTTCTAGCGAACAGAAGTTTTTGTTTATAGCAATAGTATTCATGACAGCACGAAACTCACGCCAATGGAGTGTCTATATGGGTTCACGCCTGACATACAGTCTAACCTGAAAAGAGAACCTGAACCCATTTATAATCATAAAAATTACTGCCATATTCTAAGATATATATTTCAAAAATCATATTCCATAGCAAGACGTAACCTTCTAGCAAGTAAAAATAGGTCAAAAACTTATTTTGATAAAACCATAAGGCCTCGCATTCTTCATGTAGGAGATAAACTTCCCATTAAAAGCGAAAACCAAAAAAGGAAATTGTCACCAATATGGAGAGGACCTTATCCTGTTACAGGAGTAACATGACCAGTAAACACAGCTATAAAATTTGATAGAAAACAAACTGTTGTCCATAACAATCGATTGCAGCTTTACTATGAATAACGTTATGATAAAATTAAATTATCCATAACTGTTATCACCTCAGTGATCGAAACGTTAGGTTAATGTCTGATTTTTTTTTTCATCTTCCTATAGTACCTATACGATGGAGTTGATGTTTTCCATTGGTGAAGCTTCTGACCAACCATATACAGTGATACCCCTCAATAACACAGGCTTGGTTTTCGAGGGCTTAGGCGATTTATGGGTCTACCACAATACCTGGGCTATACTAACCGAAAAAGATTTACCCGAATTGGGCAAACAAACAATGCTGGCAGAACATGCGAAACATCTTGTCAGCCAGCTGTGTACGAATAACAATAAATAGAACATACACAGATCATTGCAAATTACAACAACGTCACATTCATTCAGCATTAAAAGTCGAACCATAGTAACCCACGAATTTCATCCGAAATCTACATAAGCAAGATCACTCTTTAACGGCATCGGAAACGTTTTCCTTTTCGGTACAATGGATAACGACAATGAAGAGGAAATTTATAGCAAACTAGAGGAATTACAAACAGGCGAACAAAAATTATCTGAATTAAGTAAGCAACAAATGTCGATAGTCAGCACCGCACTTCAGCAAATGCAAACACCTTTGAAAACCCTAATGGGTAGGCAACAACAAATTGGTTACAAAATTAATGAGATTATACAACTGACCGACTATTTTCCTAAAATACAGTTGCGGCAGGAAATTGTAACAAGTATTCTCCTACAAGTTCTGGAAATAGAAACCCGTCAAACTACTCTAATCGATATCTTGTTAGCTATCAATCTACCCAAAAACTCTTTCAACTATTCATAAAATAAATAAATTACCCATTGAAATAAGGCGTTCTCAGAATATCTTGTCGTTTAACAGAAAAGTTAAACAGTGGCTATTTAACTACGACTTGGAGCAGATTTATAATTTATCTAAAGTAATTATATAGTTACAAACGTCCATCAATCATTGCAAATCACCCCTCTCTACACCAATTTCTTTGTATTTATAAATTGAATTATATCTTGTTGAACTGAGACTCGATACATTCGCAACTAGTTTTTAGTAACTACAGAATGTATCTAACTATTCATTCCACGATGAAAAACACTTATAATTTACTTATTTGAAGCAGTTTTTCTTTTTTCTTTTATTTAATTATTACAAAGCTAAGTAAATTGTAATAAATATTGTATTAACTTCCACTGGAATGAATAAATCTAATCTAAATCTAAAAAAAAAAAAAAAAACAAAAAAAGGGCAAGCCCAATTTGCGGAAACAAATATTTGTCAATTCTATACCAACCAGCAGAAGTATAGTCACACCTCTTACAAGAAAAACTTGTAGTGAAAATCACGCTACCAATTTTTTCATTACCGAAGATGCAGTTTTTAAAATTATTTGTTTCCCTATACACCTTTCAGCCACTTTAGTACCTGCCGTGAAATATTCGCATATTGCTACACAAACAGAATCCCATATCCTATTCGAAAACAAGGAAACTATATCATTTGTGATAAATACTTATGTGGGAAAACACGAAATCCCCATGACACGAGCAACAGCAACAAATGAATGCATTGTCAAAATTGTGTTTAGTCCTCTTAATGATAGTACTCAATGTCATTATTGAGTGCAATACCCCTCACTAGACACATTAATTAAAATGATAAGACCCAATAGCTGGTTGTATTCAGTCACCAAACCAACCGTACTCCACGTAGCCTGCTCAACGATTTTATTAACGCCAATACTAACAGGACCGGGCATACTATCAATAAATAAACCGAGTCAAGTGCAGGTTTTAGATAAAACGATCCATTACGAATGTGATACAATGCCGACTTTGTTCCTTGTATAACCGCAGAATTACCCCTCCGCTAGTGAAGAATTCATCAACCTCAACCTTCCCTCAACCCAAGAGTTGAAAATCTTAATCGAATGCTATTAATAATAGGTTCACATACAAATGAAATTATACACAAAGGAACTCAGTCCCTGGAGGAAATACAAGACAAATTGGAGCAACTAAAAGCAAATACCAAAGCTACTAATCACCGCACTCTATCCATAACTTCCCTCTCAATCTCAATTCTACTGATATTGTTTGGCATTTCAATATGGTCAACATAATCGGCCTACTGAGCGTACTATTCGCAACACCATCACCCATTTTGAGACCCAGCATTCATTATAATATTCGACCGAATAGACCACATCCAGCACGCTGTGAAGAAAATATAGCGGGCGTAGCTGAGAGTGTACACGAAGACCGTGAAACGAGAGTCGATTCGGCGTCGTTCGCAGCAACTCGGACTGACGTATGGAACGACTTGGCGCATTCTACGTCAAGATCTTAAATTGAAAGCGTACAAAATACAGCTTGTGCAACAACTGAAGCCGCTCGACCTTCCCAAGCGACATCGCTTCGCTCTATGGGCTCTTGAAAAGTTCCAAGAAGATCCGACGTTTTCGAGGCAAATTTTGTTTAGCGATGAGGCCCATTTCTGGCTCAATGGGTATGTAAACAAACAAAATTGCCGCATTTGGGACGAAGAGCAACCTGAAGAGATTGAAGAACTGCCACTTCATCCAGAAAAAACAACGGTTTGGTGTGGTTTGTGGGCCGGTGGAATCATCGGTCCATATTTCTTTAAAAATTATGCCGGCGCGAACGTAACCTCCAATGGCGACTGTTATCGTGCCTTGATAACCGACTATTTGATGCCTGAAATTGAAGCTCGTGATCTCGGCGACATTTGGTTTCAGCAAGACGGCGCCACTTCCCACACATCGCATCAATCAATGGACTTATTGAGAGAACATTTCGGTGAGCACATAATTTCACGTTTTGGGCCGGTCGATTGGCCACCAAGATCGTGTGATATCACACCGTTAGACTTTTTCCTGTGGGGATATGTAAAGTCAAAGGCTTATGCCGACAAATCCGCTTCGATTCAGGCCTTGGAGGAAAACATCACGCGTGTCATTCGCCAGTTACCAGTCGAAATGCTCGAACGAGTGATCGAAAATTGGACTCAACGGATGGACCATCTGCGACGTAGCAACGGCCAACAATTGATAGACATAATCTTCAAAAAATAAATGCCAAAGAATGTTCTTCCAAATGATAATAAACATTCTCCATTAAATTTGAATTTTCTGTGTTTTTTCTTCAAAAAAGTAGGGAACCTCGAAATGGATCACCCTTTAATAGAGCCCGCTACGGACCCACCATATAGTAAACCGTCATGTAGCGAACTTCCCAGGAAACACTTAGCGGGATCACTTACACTACCAAAAAACATACAAATATTAAAAACTATAGTATAGTAAACATATTAATAAAAAAAAGCAATCAATGCAAAACAAAAAATTAATTGTTGAATTATACTTTCGTTCATAAAAATTGAATACAAATGTAATTAAAAATTTAAGAAAGCACGAAATATATTATTATAATAAGTACTTAAGATATTATTGAAAAACTGTAATTGTAAAAAAATAAAATAAAAATGAAAAATATAAACTAGATATAAAAAAAAATTACTAAAGTCTTCTGTTCTGCCTCCAAATTTGTACCGAATATTACAATTTTGTTATTCTGAGTGTTATTCCTCTTCAAGGTAATGCGATTATTTCTAAAAAGATACGCGCTCATAGGCAGAGCAGACAAATTTGTTTTTAATAAAGAAAGACTAGGCATCAAGAAAACACCTAGCTTAGAGCCAACCCGGGCAAACCACTGTAAAACAGAGTTTCTTAATAACATATTATTAGTATTGAAATAAATAGTTAAAGATTTAATAAAAGTGAAACAATCAACTGCAATCAACTGTTTCTTAATAACATATTGTTAGTGAAATAAATAGTTAAAGTTTTAATAAAAGTCAAACAATCAACTGCAAACTAAGATATCACTGTAAAACAAATTTTCTTAATAAGATATTATTAGTATTGAAATAAATAGTTAAAGTTTAAATAAAAGTGAAACAATCAACTGCAAACTGCAGACAATGTCTAGTTCGGGGATTTACGAAAGCAGTTGAATTAGTTCAACGTTTTTACCAACGGTTTGCTCCTTAGGTTGTATCAAACTGGCAGCGCTGCATATTGCCACTTTTTTATATGAAAATGTGTAGGGGTGTTACTCCTATTATAGCTTCTATGGAAATACCAATGCTTGCGAGCCGTTGTACCTTGTTTAGTTTGTTTATCGTGGACTTTTGGGTTGTTTTCTTCCACCATATAATAGAGCCGTATGTTATAATGGGCCTAATAATTGCTGTATAGATCCAGTGGGTGATCTTTGGGGAGATACCCCAGGTTTTTCCATACATGCGGCGGCAGGCCCAGAAAGCGTTCGATGCTTTTTTAGGTTTTTTTTCAGGAGCGAGTTCCATGTCAGTTTTTTATCGAAGACAACTCCCAGATACTTGACCTCGTCGGAATATTCTGTGAGATTATCATTTATGTAAATTAGGTTAAGATTCAAATTTCATCTCTTCGCGAAAGGGACTATGGCAGCCTTATTCGGATTAATAGAGAGTCCCTCTTTGTAAAACGAATCAAAGCTATCTTAATTGCATTTTGCATACGTGTAGTGATATCGTTTGCTTCAATGCCCCTAACAATGATGACCAAGTCATCGGCGTATCCAATTACCTGGAACCCTAGATAACTAAGGTCTTGGAGTATGTTAACAATAAACAGTGAGAGAACTCGTCCCTGGAGGCAGCCCTTAGCAACTGAGGTCAGTGCTGATTTTGCAGTTATTTTCCGACTTTCTACCATCGCTTTGATCCATCTGATCGTAGGTTCGTTTATACGCCTATGAACCAAGGCATTTGATATTGAATTATATCCGGTGTTATAGAAAGCACCCTCTATGTGAAGAAAGGCGCACAGTGCAACCGCTTTGCAGCTAAATGCACTTTGGATTTATTCTGTTAAATTCAATAGTGCTCCTTCTGTGGACTTGCATTTCTGCCGACGTCAAGCGGGACGAAATGATTTAGGCAGTTCGCTGGGTTAACCTGGTTTGCGGATAAATACCAAGTTTACCTCCCACCAGGCTTTTGGTACATATCCCCAGTTAAAACTGAACCTAAATAAGGCACAAATGGTAGGCAGGAGGAGATCCAGGCCTTTTTGAATAAAGAATACAGATGGAAATCTGTCCCTGGTGCCTTGTATAGTTTGAACGAATTTATAGCCCATATAACGTTATCCGGATTAAAGAGATTGGCGGATAAACTATTGATCCTACTAAGATGTTTTGGGGGTGAGATTTTGGTATCGTGTTGGAGTCAGGGAAACGAATCTTTAGAAGGAATCTTAAAGTTTCTTTCCGGTCTCGTGTGGTGGTGCCAACAGGTTTGATTAGCAGCCCCATAAAGTTTGATTGACCTTTTGAGAGTGTCCTTTGGAGATGAGCTACTGCTGGAGGCTCGTCGAGTCTTTGACAGCGGTTTCTCCAGGAGGCTCTCTTAGTTCTACGCAATTCCAGGTAGTATTGGATAAGAAGGGATCTGTATTTGTTCCATTTACCGGTTTATTTAACAATTTTCTGACTCTTTTACGGGTGCTCTCTAGGTTCTCGTGGTGCGCACCTTTTTACCACAGTGCGTTTAACATTACAGCTATTTGTAAAAGATGAAATAATAATGACATTTAGCTGACATTGTGCATATTCCGCATCGTTTATATGTGATGTGTTTTCTGGAAGCATGTCACATTTGATCGCTAGATTTTCCCTACATGTTCTCCAGTTTGTGAATTTATTATTGTAACGATCATAAATTCTCAATTGGTCCTGATCATAAATATATATACTTCTATGGGTCTTCGACGAATATTAAGAGGTGTTACAAACTATGTGTCAAAATTAATATACCCTTAGGATAGGCTATAAAAATACGCCGTTAGTCGGATTTCTAACTTTTTTTATTTGAAAACAGTACCTTAATTCTTAGCCCTTGCTAATTCTTATAGATCAAGACGTTTAACCCGCCTCAATCTCCTGATTACATTTACTGTATATAATAGATCTGTTATTTCTGTATTTACGTGGTTGAGAAGCCTACTTGTGCTTTTGAGCAACTTTTTTGACTTCGTCTTCAACAATTTCAATATTTAGATCTCTATGCAGATCAGCGTTGCGACAGTTGCTCCCACAGCAAGAACAGCTGTGTCATCTGCAAAAGTAGCTATAGTTAGTGAAATACTTTTTCGATTTTATCTGTGATTCTATGCACCTGATCAATGGTAGAATGATTATTTCTAAATCCAAATTGGTGAATTGGGGCCAATGATTTTCATCAATTAATTTTTGCAGGCGTTTTACCATCATTTTCTCGAATAATAAGGATAACATTGATAGTGTAGATATTGGGCGATATGAGGTTACTTCATTTGGTGGTTTGCCTGGTTTTGGTATCATTATTACCTCAGCGACCTTCCTCATGCTTGGCATATATCTTAACTTAAATGCAGCATTAATAATCTGCGCTAGTTTTTTAAGACATTTTCGTGGGAATTGTTTTTAAAATTTCTCCTGTAATCAAATCAAACCATGGGGCCTCTTTTATATGTATGCTTTCCTTGATTTCTTTGGTAAGTTCATTATCTGTCACCGAACGAATAGCCCTATCTTCTTCGCACCTTACTTCGAGTCCTTGATAACATTTATCTTCATAAGTTTAAAATACGTATTCAAGATACTCTGCACAAGTGTTTGCTTTTTCTTGGCTGCCTAGTTACCTTCTCTGGTTTTTATTGGCGGAATGTGAGCTATTGGCCTGTTCATATTCTTTGTTGCCTTCCAGAGCGAGTAGTCAGTACTAGCATCATTTGTAAGACTGGTGAGGTAAGTTTTTAGAGACTCGTTACTGAATTCTCTTATAGATTTTTTAAGTTTGTTATTTAAGTTATTCAGTGTAGTTTTGTCGCGTGCCGCCCTTGTGAGTTGCCAACGTTTCCTAGCTTTCCTCTTTTCTGTAATAATTTCACGAGGATAAGAGTTTTGTTTAATCTTTTTTGTCGTTGTTCGAGTCGCAATCCATGCAGCTTTTTGTATATCGAGTGTTAATATTTGCACTTCTTTTTCTAGCTTATCTTCTGTTTGAATAGCTGGTAATAGTTGGATACTTTCTTCCAGATTCTGTCTGAAGTAGTTCAAATCAGTCAGCCTATTAACTAGTTTAGGGACATGTTCTTTTATTATTATTTTATCGCCTAGTGTAAAAAGTATAGAGGAATGATCTGATTGAAAATCAGGCCCTTCTTCTACACTCATTTTATTTGAAGATATATTTTTGGATATAAAGAAGTCGACAAGATCTGGGGTTTTATTCCTATCTGTTGGCCAATAGGTTGGTTTTCCCGTTGAGTGATATTTGCCGTCATTTTCTTTAACTGCTTCATATAGTTATCTGCCTCTACTATTTGTTAATCTGGAGCCCCCATATTTATTTTTAGCATTGAAATCCCCTTCTGCGATTAATCTTCTGTGAGATATGCGGAAAAGGTTTTTCAAATAATTGTTTTAGTCTATTTTTATACCCTAAGGGTATATCAATTCTGATACATAGTTTGTAACACACCTTAATATTCGTCGCAGACCCCTAAAAGTATATATATATTTATGATCAGGACTAAAGTCTAAGACTATTTAGCAATGTCCGTCCGTATCAACTTTTGAGACCTTTAGGGTTCCGAAATGGTAAAGTGTAAACATTTTCAAAATACGCCTACTGCCACGCCCACAATTTACAAAAAAACGTTTTAGGGCTTAAGTTAGAGAGATAAAGTTATACAGCCTTCACAAGATATGTAGGTACTGCCCACCTTTATCAATTTGTCATATAAAGTTTTTTGCCACGCCTACTTTTTGTGGGCGTTTTTCACTAAAATGCTGTTTTCTTCGAAAATTTTCAAAGAAATCGAAAAAAATGTTTAACAATATATTTAGCCAATATATTTTTCAATATTTAGCCCATACAACGTTTTTGGCCACCCCCAATTTTTGGGGGCGTTTTTTCAAAAAAATAATTTAATTTTCTATAAATTTCATAGAATGAAATAAAATGATATCTATCATCTTTGTAATGCTTTTTTTCTTTGGGGTACATAGGGATAAGGATAGGATATCATACTGTTCGCCCCAAGCGGAAAACTGTCATATAACAGTTTTGGGCCACGCCTACTTTTTATGGGATTTTTTCACTTAAATGCTATTTTCCGCGCTTTAGTTTGCTGTTTTTGTATTTTAGAGACGTTAGATCGGTTTAAGAAATTACGTTCCCAGTATCTTTGAATAAGTCAAAGGGTTCGGGCAGTACTTCCAGAAGTGAGAAATGGTATTCCAATAGAGAGCCCATTGAAGTATGATATGGAAAACTAGAGATAGAGGCTTTCAGGGCTATTGAAGAACAGGCGAAACTAGTTGTCCTTGAAGTGAATGAGGACAAGACTAAATATATGCTATCAACAAATAAACAATCATCTGTCCACCGACTAGGACAAAATGTCACTGTTGATAGCAGAAACTTCGAGGTAGTTAAGGAGTTCATCTACCTCGGGGTAAACATCAACTCCACAAATGACGTCTTAGTGGAGATCCGGCGAAGAATTACCCTAGGAAACCGCAGCTATCTTGGTTTGGCAAAACAAATGGGTTAAAAACTTCTAACTCGAAGGACAAAGTGCATGCTCTACAGAACCCTTATCCTGCCATTTCTGCTATACGGCGCCGAGTGCTGGACGATAAGCAGGAAAGGAGAGTTAATACTGGGATCCTTTGAAAGAAAAATCCTTCGACGGATATTTGGTCCTGTGTGCGAGGAGGGCGAATGAAGGAGAAGATACAACCGCGAACTCCATGAGCTGTACCAAGAAGATGTAGTCCGAAAAGCTAAAACTCGTCGACTACATTGGCTCGGCCACATCGAGCTAATGGACAACAATGCCCCAGCCAAGAGGATCTTCGAATCCCAGCCCCCAGGTTGGAGACGACCAGGAAGACCGAACCTCCGTTTTAAAGACCAAGCATCCGCGATGACCAGAGCGCTTGGTCTGGACAACTGGAATCGTGTCGTATCTCAGGCAGGGACTCTTCACGGGTCGGGAGCCCGTTAAGTAAGTAAAGTAAGTAAGTAGTTTAGATTTAATAATTTATATTCTCGTTTACCAGGCAGCTTCCCATCGGAGTCACCTGCTTATATCGCCAAAAACACGCGGTTAAATGTTATTGCGCTAATTCAAATGTTTGTATCGTTCAAAATATATATCATTTCGTTATTGTAATGACTGCGAAGGCAAGTCTGTTGCTTACAACAGACAGTGATATCAACAGAGATTTGGTAGTCACATCCAAATCTCTGTGGATATCACTATTTCTGATATACCACGTGGTGTTTACAATTCTTCTTGGCACTTTTTTTTGAAAAGTTTGTAAAAATGTTGATGTTATTTGCTTTGGTACAACCCCAAAGTTGTATACCATACGTCCAAACCGGTTTATTTCAGATGTTGTATGCTGAGTTTGGAAAACCGACCAAGCAGCCAATGCATTTGATTATATTTAATTACGAGCTTTTGCCGTTCCTTTTTACGTGCGATTTCCAGGGACAGGCAGTTAAGGAGTTCATTTCCATTTTAGTTTTGCATCAAGTGTCTTTACCAAAACCCATTTGCGTACGGAATTTGTACGGTGTCTATGAAAATGGTAGTAGTTACATTTCTGTAAATAAAATTAACATGCGTAGATTTTTTTTCATTAAGGACAATACGCCAAGTCTTTGTCCACTCAAAAACGCTGTTGATAGCCCGCTGAAGCTTAATTGTTGCTGATTCCACCGTATTACTCACGGCCAATATAGCGGTATCATCCGAAAACGTCGCTACAGTTGTGCCTTCTTCCTGCGAAATATCTCGAGTAAAGATTAGAAATAAAATCGGACCCAGGACGCTTCCTTGTGGAACTCCTGCCGCGATTTCCTTGAATTCGGAATATTCGTTTCCGTGCTTAACACGGAAAAGTCTGTCCGCTAAATAAGAACTTAATATCTCATATATTTGTTTGGGAAAGGCTAATTTTAGCTTATGTTTTAATCCCGTATGCCATACTTTATCAAAAGTCTGGGATACGTCGAGAAAAACGCTAGAGCTTTTTCAATTGGTTTCATTGGTTATTTGATAAACCTGGTCGATTGTAGTGTTTAATACTGAACCCGAATTGGTGATCAGGAATTAATCGGCGCTCTTCGATAATCGGGTGTAACCGCTTTAGTAAAATTTTGTCAAATACTTTTGACATAATTGGTAAAATAAATCGTATAGACCGATTTCTTGCCATATGGTGATTTTCCCGGCTTTCGGACCATTATGACCTCAGCTACTTTTCATTGTCGTGGAACGTATAATAACTTAAACGAAGTATTTATAAGATAAATAAACATAGTAAGTGCTTTCCTAGGCAACTCTTTAAGGACCTGTCCCGCAATTAAATCGTATCAGGAGCTTTGCTTAGTTTCAAATTTTGTGTTTCATAGCACAGGTCAGCCAGTGATATACTATTAATTTTAAAATTGTCAGGTATCCCCGCTTAGCCCATATCTTCGATTTGCTCTTGACTGTCAAAGGGCTTAAATGTTTCTTCTAAGTGATCGGCAAAAATGTCCTCTTTTTCTTTGTCTCGTTTCGCCCATTTGCCATTATTTTTTCCGATAGGAGGCGCTTGCGATTTTGGCTTTTTGATGCTTTTTAAAGCTTTCCACAACTAGTAGTTCGAACTCTTGTCCGCGGTGAGACCTTCAAGGTATGAATAAACTTCGCGATTTTCAAAGTCCTGAATCTTTATACCCTATCCTAAGGGTATATTAATTTTGACACATAGTTTGTAACACCCCTTAATATTCGTCGTAGACCCATAAAAGTATATATATTTATGATCAGGACCAAATCCTAAGACTATTTAGCAATGTCCGTCCGTCCGTCCGTCCGTCCGTCCGTCCGTCCGTCCGTCCGTACGCAATTTTTAGGCCTTTAAATTCAAGCTAGAAAGCTGAAATTTGGACCACATACTCCCTAGGGCTCCGAAATGGTTAAGTTTAAAATTTTTTGGAATACGCCCACTGCCACGCCCACAATTTAGAAAAAACCAATTTAAAGCTACAGATGGACAGATAGAGGGTTATAACCTTCACAAGATATGTAGGCACTGTCCTCCTTTATAAGTTTGTCATATAAAGTTTTTTGCCACGCCTACTTTTTGTGGGCGTTTTTCACTAAAATGCTGTTTTCTTCGATAATTTTCATAGAAACCGAAAAAAAGTGTTTAACCAGATATTTAGCCAATATTTTTTCCAATATATCGCCCATACAAAGTTGTTGGCCACGCCCACTTTTTGGGGGCGTTTTTTTCAAAAAATGTTTTTTTTTTTCTAAATTTTATAGAATGAAATAAAATGCTATCCATCATCTTCTTAATGTTTTTTTGGGGCATATAGGGATAGGGATAGGGTATCATACTGTTCGCTCCAAGCGGACTGTAGCCTTTCCTTATGTTTTTTTTTTAAAGTGCTGCATAGATTATTTTATATCATTTTATGCTGCGGAGCGCCATTTTTTACGCGCTTTTCTTTTCTCGTTAACCAATTCGGTTATTTCCTGAGGATATTTTATTTGGCTTGTTATCTGTTTATAAGGAGTATTGTACCAGGCTGAACTTTGTATGTCTCCGATAAATTGATCGACTTCGAGTTCAAGTTCAAATGGCGTTTGAAGAGACACGTTAAGATCGATTTTATTTTCGCAGTCTTTTCTAAAGGAGTCCCACTTAGTTGATACGCTAGTAAGTCTGGGTAGGGCCTACTTTTTCAATAAGCAGCCGCTAATTGTCCGAATGGTAGGCGAGTGATCAGAAGACAGATCGAAACATTCTTCAATTTTAACAAAGCTTTCGGAAATCCCTTTTAAAATATAAAAATCTATAAAGTCTGGAGTTTTTGCCGTATCCGTAGGCCAATACGTCGGATTGCCTGACGAGTAATAGTCTACTCCAAATTGCATACCGGATTCATAGAGAATTTTTCCTTTTGGTGAAATGCATCGTGAACCCCAGGTGTGTTTTGCATTAAAATCACCACCGACAACAAAGTTCCGTGTGAGTGAGTTAAAAATACTCGTGAAATCAAATTTTCCTATCTATTTCCTTGGAGGGATATATGTAGACGCAATATCATAAGTTTGTCTATTATTTTTTACACGAACCGTAATCATTTGAATACTAACTTGCTCGATTTTGATTGAATGCTCAATGCTGTCTTTTATAAACAAAGACGCTCCGCCTCTAGCCCTTTCCGAAGGGTGATACGCATGATAGGCACTATATCCCTTAATTTTTACACTTGATTCCTTCGTAAAATAGGTTTCAGAAATCAAGCTTATGTCGATAATATTTGTAAGAGTAAAAACTTCAAGTTCGTCGATCTTTTTTTAAAGGCCATTCGCATTCCACGTAATTATTTTTATTTTAGGTTTTAAGTTACTATGCATATTGATATTTATATCCGATGAAGTGAGTCCCGAAGTTTATGGTCAAGCTCGTCAAACTTTTCAAATATGCTTTTATTAATACGACTTTGTTCTTCCAGTCTAGCAAGAATTGCAGAATCTTTTGTGCTGAAAGTCAGAAATATTGCTTAAAAGAAAGGCTCCACTTTCTTAATGTAGCTGATAATACGATCAGCAGAAAGATGCTTAATAGCATTAGTGCTAATATCTTCTCTAAGAAAAGCTGTCCTTCTTATTCGGCGTAGGGCAGTGCACTCACATATGATGTGCTCTCCGGTTTCGTCTTCTTCAAGACAAAGTTAACTATTTTTATATTGTAAAGGGATGCTTTCCCAATAGGAAATGCACATGTTGTGTTCGCAGCTTTTTAATTTTAGATTTATAGCCGTTTATATATTTGTTTATTGGACAGAAAGGCTCGGGTCCAATAAAGGGGGTCTCCGAGCCCTTTCTAGCCAATTCGTCAACTTTCTAATTTCCCTCAATTCCCTGGTGACCAGGAATCCACCAGATTTTGGTCTTGCTCTTGACACTTGTGACTGAAGGGTTTGAAAGCAGTGTAGTACTGGTTTGGAGTCAATTATTGGCGAGCTAAGGGTTTTTATAGCTGCTTGACTGTCCGTGAATATATGGATGTTGGCGCCGTTTATACCTGAGATGTGAATTAGGTTTGCGCATTCTTTAATGGCATGGAGCTCTGCCTGAAATACACTGGGACTTTTTCCCACCTCAGAGTCCATTTTTGAACCATCCGTATACCACATTAGACCATTTGGGCAATTAGGTGGGTTGTTGCCAACCCATGCTTCTCTGTTTGTGATTTAAGTACAAAAACCTTTATTTAAGCATAGTGTTTTCGTTTTTCGATCTGTTACCGTGCAGATCATGTCTAGTTCGGTGATTTCCGAAAGCAGTTGCATTAGTTCAACGTTTTTACCAACGGTTGGCTCCTTAGTTTGTTTCAAACTTGCAGCGCTGCATATTACCACTTTTTTTATGAAAATGTGTAGGGCTTTTATTCCTATTATAGCTTCTATGGAAATACCAATGCTTGCCAGCCGTAATACCTTGTTTAGTTTATTTATCGTGGACTTTTGGGTTGTTTTCTTCCACCGTATGACGGAGGCGTATGTTATAATGGGCCTAATCATTGCTGTATAGATCCAGTGGGTGATCTTTGGGAAGATACCCCAGGTTTTTCCTCATATGCGGCGGCAGGCCCAGAAAGCGTTCGATGCTTTTTTAGGTTTGTTGTTCAGGTGCGAGTTCCAAGTCAGTTTTTTATCGAAGATAACTACCAGATACTTGACCTCGTCGGAATACTCTATGAGATTATCATTTATGTAAATTATGTTAAGATTCAAATTTCTTCTCTTCGTGAAAGGGACTATGGCAGCCTTATTCGGATTGATAGAGAGTCCCTCTTTGTAAAACCAATCCAAGACTATCTTAATTGCATTTTGCATGCGTGTAGTGATATCGTTTGCTTCAATGCCCCTAACAATGATGACCAGGTCATCGGCGTATCCAATTACCTGGAAGCCTAGATTACTAAGGTCTTGGAGTAGGTTATCAATAAACAGTGATCATAGTAGAGGTGAGAGAACTCCTCCCTGTAGGCAGCCCTTTAATTGATAGTGACGTCAGTGCTGATTTTGCAGTTATTTTTCGACTCTCTAGTATCGCTTTAATCCATCGGATCGTAGGTTCGTCTATAAGTCTATGAACCAAGCCATTTGATACTGAATTATATCCGGTGTTATCGAAAGCACCCTCTATATCTAGAAAGGCGCACAGTGCAACCTCTTTGCAGCTAAATGCACTTTGGATTTGTTCTGTTAAATTCAACAGTGCTCCTTCTGTGCACTTGCCTATCTGGTATACATATTGAAAAAGGTGTAGAAGTATGCCTTCTAAGCATTTTCTGATATGAATGTCTATTATTCTTTCCATCGGTATGATATAGGCATTTCGCTGGGTTAACCTAGTTTGGGGCTAAATACCAAGCTTACCTCCCTCCCAGGCTTGTGGTATATATCCCCAGTTAAAACTGAATAAGGCAACAATAGTAGGCAGAAGGAGATCCAGGCCTTTTTGAATAAGGACCGGAAAAATTCCATTGCAACTGGTGCCTTGTAGGGTTTGAACGAATTTATAACCCATTTAATCTTAGCCGGATTAAAGAGTTTAGCGGATAAACTATTGATCCTACTAAGATGTTTTGGGGGTGAGATTTTGGTGTCGTGTTCCCCTAGTAATTTGGAGCCAGGGAAATGAATCTTTAGAAGGAATGTTAAAGTTTCCTTCCGGTCTCGTGTGGTGGTGCCATCAGGTTTGATTAGCAGCCCCATAAAGTTTGATTGACCTTTTGAGAGTATCCTTTGGAGATGAGCTACTGCTGGAAGCACTTCGAGTCTTTCACATCGGTTTCTCCAGGAGGCTCTCTTAGTTCTACGCAATTCCAGGTAGCATTGGGTAAGAAGGGATCTGTATTTGTTCCATTTACCGGTTTATTGAACAATTTTCTGACTCTTTTACGGGTGCTCTCTAGGTTCTCGTGGTACGCACCTTTCTACCAGAGTGCGTTTAACCTTACAGCTATTTGTAAAAGATGAAATGATAATGTCATTTAGCTGACATTGTGCATATTCCGCATCGTTTATATGTGATGGGTTTTCTGGAAGCATGTCACATTTGATGGCTAGATTTTCTCTATATATTCTTCAGTTTGTGCGTTTATTATTGTAACGAACCGGCGCATGTTCAGTGTCGAGCCTCAATTTGAATCTTATATGCATATGATCCGATAGAGATGCATCATCGGATACATGCCAGTCTTCAACAAAATTTTATACAAACGGAGATGAGAGGGTGAGATCTAAGACGTCTTCTCTGATCGCATTTCTGAAAGTGGGCTTGTTGCCTTTATTTAGTACTACTAAATTATTGCTGTACAGGTATTCTATTAAAGACTCACCTCTTTTATTAGTATCTCGGCTGCCCCAAAATGCATGATGTGCGTTGGCATCGCATCCGATGATAATTTGTACTTTTTGTGTTTTACAGTACTAGACGAGTGCCTCTATTGGCTGCGGAGGTGTATTGTCCTCGTCTCCAGCAAAGTACGCCGTAGCGCATACAATTTTTTGAAGCTCTTGGCCATTGAAGCGCTCCACTAGTATCGCTACCAGATCTTAAGTCACAAAACCTGGAATGGGAGCAAATTTTTAATCTTTTGCAATAAAAAGAGCTGCCCCTGCTCTTAAATTTTTTCGGGCAAAGATATGCTCTCTGTTAAGTCCGAGGGCGGTGTTTCCTTCGGCACATCGTTGGCTGAAAGTTTCCGAGGCACCCCTTAACGTGGTGCAGGTTGGCCTGCAGCACATTTAGGAGGAAGGTCATCTTTTTTTTGCGTACTCCGTTTTTCGTACTCTTTAGGGCTTTTTATCCAACCTGCGCCATACGACACCCTGTCTTGTCTGCCTCTCGGACCACTGCCCGGATTACGCCAGTTCGCCACTCCGGTACTTTTGGGAAAGAAACCTTTAATGACATGTGGCATTGGAATATTTTCCTCTTCCACAAACATCACCTCCAGTCCACATTTCTCCTTGAGTGTCGCAAAGTTTGCTTTCACCCAGACCGCGGTGGTGATGTCAGTGCAGGTTAACATCAGCCATATAGCTTTAAATGTTGTCCCGCGGAAGGATGGTTTAGTCTCCTCATCACATTTTTCCACCGTGATGTCCAGAATCCTCTCTTGAATATGGACCATATTTTCATCATTGAGCGGATTACGATCGAGATCTACCGGATCTACCCAATCTGATATAGCTCATTATATTACTATATGATGCTTTGTCGATGGTTCTTTCGTCAGATCGAGCTCGTTTCGCATCAGACTGAGGAGGGGGATTATCGCATGCGCTTCACCTCGGAACCCGTGCTTCCAGTGACTTATTTGGCAGTTATCCTTGCCTGTATTTTATCTTCTTATTTTTTTAGCGCTTGTTTAAAACGACGGCATTCAGATGGAGTGAATTAGACAAAGACCGACTCTCTGACCCGCATTGTCAGAGGTATTGACTTTGTCCATGTCATCTCCAAACGCATCAGAGAACGTGCTCTCGTCGCACAGGGTGCTTGTTCCTGAGATTGAGTCGCTTAAAAGGGCCGCATTCTCATCTAAGTTTCTCGTCTCAGCATCTATTTGTGTTGATTCTGCCCAAGTGGCAGGTATAAGGTCATTGCTCACAGGGTGTCCGTCGTTGACATCCCGAGTTGATGATGCTATTATAGAGGCATCATTCTATGTTTTTTTTTTTGTTTAGGTTATCTATTTTGGACCAACGAGTATAACGGTCGCCTGTGGTCTACCCGTATAACCACAGAGGTCGCCTGGCATCTGAAGTTCGCAAACTAACGACTATAGGTATAAAAATACCCAGTTTCTTCTAAGGCTGTATATCTGCTTTATGAAATACTACTTTCTCAGATTCAAGCGAAGTGATTATTCCATATCCTAAGGATATATTAATTTTGACACATAGTTTGTAACACCCCTTAATATTCGTCGTAGACCCATAAAAGTATATATATTTATGATCAGGACCAAATCCTAAGACTATTTAGCAATGTTCGTCCGTCCGTCCGTACGCAATTTTTAGGCCTTTAAAATTAAGGTAGGAAGCTGAAATTTTAACAACATATTCCCTAGCGATCCGAAATGGTCAGGTGTAAAAAACGCCCACAATTTAGAAAAAAAAACATTTTAAAGGTAAAGTTAGACAGATAGAGTGTTACAATTTTCACAAGATATGTAGGCACTGCCTTTTTTTACAAGTTTATTATATAATGTTTTTTGCCACGCCTACTTTTTGTGAGCGTTTTTCACTAAAATGCAGCTTTCTTCGAAAATTCTTATAGAAACCGAAAAAAAATGTTTAACAAGATATTTAGCCAATATTTTTTCCAATATATCACCCATACACACAAAATACATATTTTTTTTTAATTTAATAGAATGAAATAAAATGCTATCCATCATCTTCTTAATGCTTTTTGCTTCGGGGCATATTGGGATATGGATAGGGTATCATACCCCAAAGAAAAAAGTATGAAGAATGTGGATAGCATTTTATTTCATTCCATTAAATTTAAAAAAAGATATATAAATTTTTTGCAAAAATGCCCCCAAATGTGGGCGTGACCAAAATCTTGTATGGGCGATATACTGGAAAAAAATATTGGCTAAATATATTGTCAAATAGCATTTTAGTGAAAAACGCCCACAAAAAATTGGCGTGGTAAACAACTTTTTATGACAGACTTATAAAGAAGGGCAGTGCCTAAATATCTTGTAAAGGTTGTAGTGGGCGTATTCGTATTATTTTAAAACTTAACCATTTCGGAGCCCTAGAGAACATGTGGTCCAGATTTAAGGTTCCTAGATTAATTTTAAAGGCCTAAAAATTGCGTAAGGACAGACGGCCGGACGGACATGGGTAAAAGTCTTAGGATTTGGTCCTGATCATAAATATATATGCTTTTATGGCTCTTAGACGAATATTAAGGGGTGTTACAAACTATGTTTCAAAATTAATATACCCTTGGTTGGTAGGTGGAGTGGCTGATCCAATTCGGGGATACCCAATTAGCGCTGGAACGCGGTTTTGATGCCACCACTCATGATGACCTTATGGTATTGTAAAGGATGTCGGTACTCAGATCCACCCGGTGGAGTTGAGAAATGTTATTATATCGTTGAGATCCATGTCCGAGATATCTGTAAGGTTATCAAAGAATGGTTTACCCAACGCCCTTCGCCTAGCGTCGGCCAGTGCAAGGCAGCCGCAAAGGAGATGAAAAACCGTTTCTCCCTCATTGGCGTCATTGCAGCTGCAAAAATATGTGTTGTTGCCACAAGTCCAGCAGCATCAACTCTTGTTCAATTTATGAGGCTCTGGGTTCTAGATTTGTTGTATTTGGGCCAAAACTTCCTAGTAGTATGAAGAGATTTCTCCCTTCACGTAACCCAACGAGGGGAGAACTTCCACCGGGCAGGATTTCGGAAGGGAGAAGCATATTCTGGCCACCTTTCTCCTCCTCCGCACTCCTTGAGAAGCTTAGACGTAGTCCTGGCTGAGGTTAGGGCCTTGATATGTTTGGATTTGATGTTGTGTTATTTCGGAGTATCCTGCCTGCTTCCCTAATCGCAAAGACCTCCGCCTGAAAGACGCTAGACGAGTTCGTGAGCCGGAAGGATGAGGATGTGTGTAGTACGTAGTTTTGGGGTTCCGCATTCTAAGGCATTTGATTAGGCTTTCGGGCTCTACATTTATGATAGATAGCCAGATGCGGGCCCTTGGTCTCGTGGGGATTTCCTTGGTAGGGATAAGCTTAAGCCTTCCCAGGGGTCGCAAAACTTAGCACAAGCCGAGAAAATCCTTGGAGAATTGGTCCACGCATTTGATGACCCTATAAGCCCGAACGGTTTCCGCAGAATCGAAGCCCGGCGCAGAACCTTCTGCTAGCACGTGCTCTACAGTTTTGTCTCGATGCTGTTGAAAGGCTTTTTTTGCGGCACTTCCGCCTTTATGACTGCCCAGTCGTCCATAGGGATTATGGGGTTTTGCGGGCCCTTGGTTTCGTGGAGATTTCCTTGGCAGGGATAAGCTTAAGCTTTAAGCCCTCTCAGGCGTCGCTTACCTAAGCACAAGCCGAGAACATCCTTGGAGAATTGGTCCACGCATTTGATGATGAAGCTTGGCGCAGGACCTCCTGCTAGCACGTGCTCTACAACTGTCTCCGACAGTTTTGCCTCGATGCTGCTCCACAGGTTCATCACCGACTTTTCATTTTTGGACAGCTCATCCATAACGGCAACTTGAAAGTGGTCCCTGACCACTTCGTTGTAGGTGCGATTTGCCGCGGAAGTCGATGGTCCCGGAATTTTGGTTGTTTTTTGTTTTTTAGGGGCGTTCGAGGTCTCTTCCTGAGATCTGTTTCTTTTTGCACCCCTTTTGGTTTCGATTGCCGACGGATGTTAGCCTGGTGCTTGACGAACTCGTCCACCACCGCCTGGTACCTAACTCTGTCCGCCTGGGCGTTTTCGTGCGCTCTACCAGCCGCTTCATTCCTGGCGATCTTGTCAAGAATATATAAGTATAAGTCGCACCAGGGGCTTTTTAAGTCCTTGACTTTTTAATACCTGCCCCTTGGCTTTTCGCCACAATAGCAGAGGTAGTGGGTTTAGTGTCGCTGTGGCTACCAGCCCTAGCTTCTTATACTATGGGTCTAGATGGTTGATCGTTCATGGGTGTACTGTGCTCAGTACTCTCCGGACCGGAGGTTTCCCCCATTGTCCAAATTTTTTTCACTGTACGCCCATGCGATTCACAATAAACCAGCTGTTTTGGCACTAAGTGAAAAACAGGTCAGCATTGATACCGATTCAACGGAGTTTAGTCTGCCTGGATATAACTTGGTGCCATTATTCTTTTCCCATCGTGGTATCGCCGTTTATATACGCAGTGATATAGCCTACCAACTTCTACCTCAATATGGCCAATGTTCCAATCCGGAATTTAATTTTATTTGGCTAAAACTCCATTTCCGTAGGCAATTAATTCACTACTGTTTTATTTACAGAAGCCCTATCCAGGACAGGCATTCAACTTATAATGAGTTTGATGCACTGTCTGATTCCATCCCCAGAATTGTAACCCATTATCCTCGTACTGAAATCGTCATTGCGGGCGATTTCAATATATATAATTCAAGTTGGCTTCGATATTCTGGACAGACAACACCCGAAGGGAGGTATGTTGAAATCTTTGCTGAGGTTAATAATTTAACCCAGATTGTAAATGAGCCGACGCGGATACCGGACATTAGCGGTCAAAACGCCAACACTCTGGACTTGTTTCTTACCTCTCATCCCGATAAATACACTTTAAATGTATTATCGCCTCTAGGTTCGTCAGACCATTGTATCATATCGGCGAATTTCACGTACTCCAGCCACACAGTTAAAGAAAAGCTCCTAAAAGAACCGTATGGCAATACGAGAAAGCCAATTGGGAAGCTTTAAACGGTTTCTCTAGGAGTTTTAACGTGAATGCCGCTGCCGATATGATTACAAATTTAATTCACCTGGGTATAAAACGCTATCAGACCTAAGGAAAACTTAGCAAACCCCACAGGCATTCCTTTCCTGCTTCTCGTCCAGCACTCGACGCCGTATAGCAGAACTGGCAGGATAAGCGTTTTGTAGAGCATGCACTTTGTCCTTCGAGTTAGGAGTTTTGAACCGATTTGTTTTGCCAAACCGAAGGAACAGCGGTTCCTAGGGTAATTCTTCGACGGATCTCCACTAAGATGTCATTTGTGGAGTTGATGTTTACCTCGAGGTAGATGAACTCCTTAACTACCTCGAAGTTGCTGCTATCAACAGTGACATTTTGTCCTAGTCGGTGGACAGATGATTGTTTGTTTGTTGATAGCAAATATTTAGTCTTGTCCTCATTCACTTCAAGGCCAACTAGTTTCGCCAGTTTTTCAATAGCCGTGAAAGCCTCTGTCACGACACGCTGGGATCGACCGATGATATCTATATCGTCCGCATACCCCAGCATTTGGACTGATCTGTCGAAGATAGTGCCTTCCGTGTTGACACCTGCCCTGCGCACTATCTCAAGAACAAGATTGAAGAAATCACACGACAGCGCATCTCCTTGCCGAAATCCGGTGCATGTTTGAAAGAGTTCAGATGAGCTGCTGCCAAACTGCACATTGCATCGCATGTTATCTACTGTCATACGACACATCTGGATCAGTTTTGACGGGATCCCGAATTCGGCCATCGCCACAAAAAGCTAATGACAATGAATGCTGTCATATGCGGCTTTAAAGTCGATGAAGAGATGGTGTGTCTCGACTTAAAACTCGTTGGTCTTTTCCAGGATTTGGCTTAGTGTGAAGATATGCATGTATGCGTGCCTCAAAATGTTTGTTGGAACTCGTCTAACTTTTCAAACATGTTTTCAGTCTGGAAAGTTGAGTGACTGGATCCGGCGTTATTCAACTTTGTTGATTCGCTGCAACGCGGCCTCGGCATATGTCATTTCCGAGTATGTGACTACTTTCATTTATGATTTATTTTTTCTCGCGGCTGTTTCTCATGACTTAGCTTTGAGAGGTCTTCCATTCGGCTGTTTGTACGTTGCATATTTGAGAACCGAATTGCCTCTCGACGCGAATTACATATTGTGACCTCCACCAGCAAACATATAGATTATTGTTAATATATGGCGACCACCAACCTTAAGTTGTTTCCCCATTCATATCAGCATATTTTCATCATAAGTCATAAGTTCATAACGGAAGCGAATATTAGTAGCATTTCTGTTTGCAATAGCAGCATTTCCATTTGCGGGAAATAATGAATGAACAAATTGTTATCAAGAACCCCTAAATGCAGAGCAATATGACTCCACAAACTTCACTGAAATTAACAAATTCAACGCAGAAACCGATAAAAAAGAGCTTAGACTGCGAAAAACGAAAAAATAATCTCAACGTCTGAAGAGAATACAAACACATCATATATTTACGTCATACATGGAAGGAGAACCTTCCCAAATCAAATTGAACATCGTATAAGTACAACTGATGACATTCTACTGTACAAAAAGTCCTATAGTTTACAAACAGGAAGTGCAAGAGCAAATTTCCGAAATGTTAGAACAGGGTATTTATATTATTATAATATATTATATTAACGAAATATAAGATAAACTAGGGAAATGCCTGTACTTTACTACCCTCGAACTGGAAAGCGGTTTTCACCAGATCGAGATGGACCCTAAAGATATCCAAAAGAACGCTCAACTTTTCAGAGAGTTATGAATAATGTTCTTAAAGATCTAATAGGGAAGTCCTCCTGTCTCGTCTAATTAGACGATATAAATATTTACTTTACTTCGCTCCAGGAATACATTGAAAGCGTAAAATCCATTTTTGATAAATTATGAGAAATTATTTGATAAATTATCCAACTTCAAAATTCAAATGAATATATGTGAATTTTTACAAAAATAAATTGCCCTCTTGGGACATATTATAACACCTGAAGGAATTAAACCTAACCCCGCGAAAATCCATGCCTTTAAAAATGTTCGCATTTCAAAACACGCGCGAAAATTAAAGCGTTTTCATGATTGATCGGCTACTATTGAAAGTTCATAAAAGATTAAGTTATAAAACCACTCACCAACAGTCTAAAGAAGGAAGGAGAAATTAAAAAAGATCACGGCTATACAGAAGCCGTTGATACATATAAGAATCTTATAGTAAATGACATATTCTCCAATATCCAGACTTTTCAAAACCGTTTGTCCTTTCTACCGATGAAAGTATTTATGCGTTGGGGGCTGTCCTATCTCAAGGAACGAGGAAACGACAAACCTATTTGTTTTTCTATTCGTACACTGTCCACCTAGAGAGTGGAATTATTCCACAATCGAAAAAGAGCTCTTGGCCATTATTTGCCAATTAGTTGCAGACCACAGATCCCTGACATGGCTCATGAGTCTGAAGGAGCCAAATTCAAAACTTGGAGGAGTTTAATTACAAGATTATATATAAGAATGGAAGGAAAATCAAACACCAATGCGGACGCCCTAGGCCGCATCAAAATAACCAACGCAGACAAACAGGCAGAAGGAATTTTTAAAGAGAACTATAACAATGGAATACCTATAACTGAAAAACCTATAAATTACTTTAATATTCAAGTCGTTTTGTAGGTCATATAAGGGATGCCCAATGGCAGTTGAAAACATTTTCAAAAACAAACAAAGAAGACGGCCGCGCATCAATTTTAGAAAAAATGCGTGTACACGCGAATTAAATAAAATGGCAAATGATTTTGTCGAGTGTCTATCGCTGACTGCCTTTCAGCGATTGCACTTGCACTTCCTGTTCGTAATGTATGATGTAAATATATGATATCTTTGTATTCTCCGCAGATGTTGAGATTTTTTTCGTTCTTCGGAGTTTAAGTTATTGGTTCGCACTAAGTCGGATATATTCTTCAGGGCTATTTTTCTATCTGTTTCTTCGTTGAATTTGTTTAATTTCAGTGAAGTTTGTGGAACCATATTGCTCTGCATTTAGGGGTTCTTCTAAGATTACAATTTGCTCATTCATGGAGTAATTTATGAGTCCTACAGTGCTGTAGCCGCTCTCGACGTTGTACAGTCCCAGTGTTATGCATAGGTCTGGTTGCAGATCTGTTGAATCCATAAATATATTATCATCGTTTTCTTTTATTGGAAGTTTTGCTAACATTTTACTATTCGCGGGAATTGTTAGTATGCCGGAGGAATAACTCTTCTATAACTATCTTCGCATTGAGCGATAGAAGTGCATCTAGACCCAAAAGGCCGTCAAACAAGTAAAAGGCCTGTCTGATTAAATTCTATGAAGATAAGGAGGTTGACTTGTTTGTCTAACCGGTATTGCTTAAAAACTTTTAATTTTTACAGGTTCGTTATTTATTTGTTTTTCATGGGAAATGTACTCTGGATTAGAAGTGTCGAGGTATATCCTTACTAAAAGTCGCATATAAGATCCTGAACGACTCAAGCGGTTTTGCAGCACACTTATCGGTAAGTATCAGTGTGGCTTCCGGCCCGGCAAATCGACAATTGACCAAATTTTCACACTTAGACAAATTCTTGAAAAGACCAACAAATTTCAAGTCGAGACACATCATCTTTTCATCGACTTCAAAGCTACATATGATAGCATTCATCGTCAGGAGATCTACGTGGCGATGGCCGAATTTGGGATCCCGGCAAATCTGATCCAATTGTGCCTGGAGAATACGCGGTGAAATATTCAGTTTGGCAGCAGCTCATCTGAACTATTCTAAGCAAGTACCGGATTCCGGCAAGGGGATGCGCTATCATATGACTTCTTCACGAAATCATAAAGAATTTTAAAAAAATAATGAAGCTTGGCGGACTTTATTTTGTAGTAGTCAGTATGGGCGCAGCATGCCCCCCTCTCCCCCAATTGCCATTACCATCGCGAAATCATTAAGAAATTTTAAAAATTAATAAAACTTGACGGCCTTATTTTGCAATAGTCAGTATTAGAGCAGTATACCTCCCCCTCATATCCCATGACCATCACAAAATCATTAAGAATTTTAAAAAAATAATAAAGCTTGGCGGCCTTAGTAGTAGTCAATCAAATAAGAATTTTCATTGGAATGTGACACATTTTTGGGGCTATTTTTCATTTTGAAAAAATTTTTAATTTTTGGGCCATTGTTTTTTTGTGAATAAAATTTCATTTCAAACAAAATGAAATATGGCCCCAAAAATATGACAAATGGCCCCACATCACAGACATTTTCGCGTTGTTGCTTCCAATATAAATTTTTGGGGCCATTTTTCATTTTTGGTTTGGGGTCATTGTTCATTGGGGTCAAAATTCATATAGCCTGCTGTGATAAAGGCTTTTACGGCAATTGAAGAACAAGAACGCTTAATATAAAGAATTAACCTGGGAAACCGTCGAAGGACGAAGCGAAACAAAACTCTGATCCTTCCAGTTCTGCTCTATGGTGCTGAATGCTGGACGATAAGCAGGAAAGGAGAGCAGATACCTTACTCGTTTGAGCGAACAATTCTTCGAAGAGTTAATGGGCCTGTGTGCGAGGAGGGCGAATGGAGGAGAAGATAGAACCGCGAACTCTATGAGCTGTACCAAGATGTGGATGTAGTCCGAAAAGCTAAAACTCGCCGACTACATTGGCTCAGCCGCATCGAGCGAATGGACAACAATGCTCCACTTAAGAGGATTTTTGAATCCCAGCCCCCAGGTTCTAGAGGACTGGAAAGACCGAACCTCCGTTTCAAAGAACAAGCCATCACGGCTGCCAGAGCGCTTGGTCTCGGTAACTGAAAGCAGCGTGCCCGGGACCGTATAGGATGAGAGGCTGCTCTGTCTCAGGCAGAGACTCTTCACGGGTCCGGAATCCATTAAGAAGAAGTACTCTGGATTGATGAAGAATATCGATGCACCTGTATCGATCAGAAATCTTAGAGGTCTATCGAAAGCCGATTAAACATTAACGTATTGTAAAGCCGTTGGGCTTGTTTTTGGTCTTAAATACCCTGTGGGTTCAGTCATTTCGGAGCTTTTGTGTGCGCATCATATCTCTAATTGCCTTTCTCCCTAGTGTACTTATTAATTATTCAAAATATCCAAACGCAATAGATCTCCTGAATCTAAGGACATTCGTCTGTCCTCGGCTAACAAATTTCGTCGCACGATAAATAACGCGATAAACACATGGAAAAAGGACTCTAGTATCAATTACTGGAGCTCTCTGCAATGTCTACCTGATAATGACAACCATGACGATATGGACAATATTACGGTTATAGTTACGGGTTTATACCACTAATAAAACTTCTCCAAAAATTCAGTGACTACATTCACAGTTTGATGAAATCCCTAAACATTTCAGATTATTACATAAAAAGAATATCCATTGGAATAAAAATTGTTTGTGAATCTCATGCATCTTATACTTTAGTATTTGACAAGCTAAAATCTGATAACTGTCAGTTTTGCTCGCACGATCTTCCGAGTAAGATTTGAAGTATGATTTAAAGTGAAAATAATAACAGAAACATATAAACGCTACAGTGATATTTTTTACTTAATTTCTTTGGAAAATAGTTCCATTAAATTTTTTGAATTAAAAAAGCAGACCGATACTATCATATACATACAAGTGAGCTGGAGTGTTCAAAGAAATCTTAAAGGCAAACTGACTCAATGTCACAACTGTCAAATGTTCGGTCACGGCGAAAAAAATTGTAACCTTATATAATACTGTGCCATTTGTGCTGGTCAACACAAGACTGCAGTTTGTGATAATGTTGCCGCAAACAAATGTGTCAACCGCAATGGTTGTCATAAATCTACTGACCCAGCCTGTGTGAACACAATTAAATATTCGGAAATGAAAGAAAAATCACAAAAACATAAACCAAAAGCTTCCTACAAAAACTCATTACACTCGCAAAGGCCTCAAAAGTTGATACGAACGGACATTGGCAAATAGTCTTAGGATTTGGTCCTGATCGTAAATATATGATATTTTTTGGGTCTACGACGAATACTAAGACGTGTTACAAACTATGTGTCAAAATTAACATACCCTTAGGATAGGGTATGAAAATCAAAAGCCTATTCAGGTTTTCTGTGTATATTTCCCTGGTAAATCTGCATCAGTCGAAAGAAAAACGAGTTTTAAAAATGACTTAAGAAGATACATAAAACGGTGATTATCTTATTGGGAGAGATTTCAATTCCACGCATAGGAATTGGGGATGTGTTAGAGCGAACGCTTGGGGAAATTTGCTTTCTGATTTACTTGAAGTGTTGCTAATTTCTGTCCTGCTTTGTTTTCTCCCAGTCCAACCTATGTTCTAGCTAGTTCTCGTGGTGGTCCCTCCGCACTTTATTTATTTGTTACAAACGTGATTAGTAAGAAATAAAAACAGACAGTTACCTTTCCTACATAATGCATCGGGCGGCTTTTTTACCGATATTGAAAAGGCCAGTGCTCTCGCCGTATACTTCTCCAAAAAATAATATTGTATCTCAAAACTTAGATGATACACATACCAATACCATCGTAAGCAATGCCTTGCATAACTTGATGTCAGAAAGAACACCTTCTAGTTCAATGATGAAGATGTAGAATTTGTAGTCAACAACATTCGCCCCAAGAAATCATGCGGTCTGGACATGTTAAGAAACATTAACCTCAAGCACCTGCCCAAAGAAAGTATACAATTTATGGCTTTTATTTTAAACGCCAGTTTTAAAATGCAATACTTTCCGGATGAATGGAAACTTGCAAAAGTCGCCCCCATATTTAAAGCTGGTAAGGCTCCTGACAGGCCGGAAAGTTAAAGACCCATCAGCTTACTAAGTAACCTCAGTAAAATTTATGATAAGTTACTAAAGGAGCAAATTCTAAAGTTCATAGAAGATGATCATATCTACCCCAATGAACAGTTTGGATTTAGGCGTTACCTGTACTGTGGTAACGCCTTTCATCAAGTACTGCAAATATGCAACAGCGTGAAAAGAAACTGGTCTCAAGGAAAATCTACTGGAATGGTCCTTTTAGACATTGAAAAATCATTCGATTCCGTATGGCATGATGGCCTGATATACAAAACGATCATGACATTCCAAAACTTCCTTACTGTAATATAGCTATTTTTGAAGATATCACTGCAATAAATTCTTCCCATGAAATCGCTCTTAGTATTGAGAGGAATTTTCAATATGGTTTGGAAATATTAGTAAAATACTACCACAAATGAAAGATAAAAATAAATGAAGGGAAAACGCATGCTATTTTTTTCACTCGAAAAAGAAAATATTGCGCTCTTCCTTGTAATCAGCTTTAATCAGCAAGTTATATAAATTGGGAAACTTGTGTTAGATACCTCGGCATATATCTAGAGACCAGACTAACATTCAAATATCATATTAGTAAGACAATCAGAAAAATTGAAATTGGAATTAAAATGTTGTACCCATTTATTAATAAAAAATTACTGCTTTCCATTGAAAACAAAATTATTTTACACAAAGTTATCTTTCAAGCAATTTTATTATATGGGTGCTAGGTATTGGGCGATTCTGCAGCGCGCCATATAAAACAATTGCAGATTTCACCAAACAAGCTGTTAAAAATGATTGATCTGCCTTGGCAGTACTCCACTTTTGATTTACACAAAAGGGCGAATGTTCAATTGGTAGCTAATGATAGCTAAACTTGAACTTAATAATACTTTTAAAACAAGATGCAGTTTGGCAGATAATTCTCTTGTAAATCAATTATATACTTAAGACTACTTCTTGTTCAATGCACTTACTTGCCCATACTTATTTATATACTAAATGTGTATTGTTTTTTGACTTTTGTTGTTTTAAATTTTAGTTCTTACTTATAGTTTGGATGTAAGCCTAGTCATTTCTCGTCACCTTATAATTATTTATTATTTACTTATTTATTTTTTTATTTACTTATTTATTTGTTTATTTAAATTTATTTATTAAATTTGCTTCTAACACAATTTATTTACCTTTCCTTATTTATAAATCTTTTACATATTTATTTCTATTAATAAATAAACCAATTTAATTGTATTAAAATTCTTATATCCGGATACTTAACTTGTTTAACGCTCAGTTTTTATTTTTTTTTATTAGTTTTTTTTGTTCTCGTAATTATACTGAAGTTTTTTTTTTCGTATTTTCCTTCAAGTTTTTATTATTTCTCGAACTATAAATTCTTAATAAACATCCAAATAATATGCCAGCAGAAAGATAAAATATAAACTATGAAATCTCTGTAAAATGTGCAATAACAATAATTCTGTCAAAATCTTTATATACGAAATAAAAATATCTATCTATCTATCTACCCTGTGGGTTCCTCAAGGCTAAATTGGGGAAAGTCTGTCACATAGTTTGTAACACCCCTTAATATTCGTCGTAGACCCATAAAAGAATATATATTTATGATCAGGACCAAATCCTAAGACTATTTAGCAATGTCCGTCCGTCCGTATCAACTTTTGAGGCCTTTAAATTTATGCTAGGAAGCTGAAATTTAGAGCATATAGTCCTTAGGCTCCCGAAATGGTAAAGTGCAAAAAGATTTTAAATCCGCCCACTGCCACGCCCACTGCCACGCCCACAATTTAGAAAAAAACATTTTATGGCTAAAGTTAGAGAGATAGAGTATTGGAACCTTTACAAGATATTCAAGCACTGCCCTCCTTTATAAGTCTGTCGTATAAGATTTTTTGCCACGCCAACTTTTTGTGGGATTTTTTCACTAAAATGCTGTTTTCAGCGAAAATTTTCATAGAAACTGAAAAAAAATGTTTAACAAGATATTTAGAAAATATTTTTTCCAATATATCGCGCATACAAAGTTTTTGGCCACGCCCACTTTTTGGCGCTCTTTTTCAAAATAAATATTTTTTTTTTATAGATTTCATAGAATGAAAAGATATCCATCACCTTCTTAATGCTTTTTTCTTTGAAGGCATATAGGGATATGGATAGGGTATCGTACTGTTCGCCCCAAGCGGACTGTAGCCTTTCCTTATGTTATTTGTATAGGTATGTCGAGTGTATTGGGACTTTGGCAATCGTAAGTTGAGGGGAAGGAAACAATTTATCGTTTTCTACCTCCAGCTGAAGGTGAACAAATTGTTATTGCCAACGATAAAATTTATTAAAATTTTATTCATAAAGTCGAAATATCGAAATCGATAAATTTATATAATTCCAAGGATCAAGGTGATAGTGAAAGTGCTTCTGATAATAAGCGAATTTTGGGCAAGGATTTGTGATAACCCACATGGTTCTCCCTGCTTAATAAAGATATTTCTTTTTCTCCTTTCCATTCGCATCGGTGTTCAAGTACAAAATGAAAAAAATATCTCTTTGCCAGAGGCAAATTGTAAGGGCGGCAAAGAACGGGCAAGTATATGTGTGTGTTTGCACAGATTTGTGTATCAAATTGCGGCGGCTACTTAATGGACCAGATAAATAAAGTTTGGCTCGTTTTTTTTCCTGTTGGGTGGAGGAGAATGCTTGATGCACCATAAGGAGGACGTTTTGGCGTTTACCTTCCCCGTGTGTCTGACTCCCCTTTTTCAAGGTATACGTAAACTAAAACTCCTCCCACCCCTCGGTTTCTGACCCGCCCCCCCGGGACCGCTCTTCTTCTCTTTTCTATCTTCTGAGAATTCGTTGGGTGTAGACGCAGATGTCGTTCCAGTTCTGTTCGCTGGCCAGCATCTTTTCGACTATGTTGTCTCGAGTGATGATACCGATATTTCTCTCCAGTTCAGCTCTTTCATTTCCCCATCTGCTGCAAGCGAAGAAGGTATGTTGAACGTCGTCTTCTTCGGAGTCTCCATACTGGCAGACTGGGGTATTTTTTTTACTGATCTTATGAAGGAAGGCATTGAAATATCCGTATCCGGTGAGGAACTGTGTGATGTAGTAGTTCACCTCCCCATGTTTTCAGTCCTTCCATCCAGCCACGTTCCTGATCAGCTTTGCTGTCCATCTTCCTCTGCTGTCCGAGTTCCAACGCTCTTGCCACTTCTGTTTGGTAAGTTGCTTGGCCTGCACGGTTGCCGTTTCCACTCCGTACTTCCTTCCTCCGTTTCCAGACATACTTCCTCTCTGCCGCTAGGAGATCGGTGGGAGTCACTCCTGCGACTACAAGTGCGGCTGCTTCTGACACAGTTCGGTAGGAACTTACCACCCGTAGAGCTCCGCATCTTTGGACTGCCGCCATCTGTTTCCGGTACTTCTCTTGTTTAAGTGCGTCTGCCCAAATTTCGCTGCCGTAGAGAAGGATGGAATGCGTTGTCGCCATCAATAACCTTCGCTTACTGGCAGTTGGACCACCTACATTAGCCATCAGTCTGCTCAGTGATGTAGTTGTTTCTGAGGCTCTTTCCGCTGCTGCCTTTCTATGTTGCGAGTAGGATAGCTTTGTGTCGAGCCTCAGTCCCAGGTATTTCACCGCGGCACTGCTTCTTATTACTTCTGCCCCGATTTGGAAGTCAATTTGTGTGGGAATCCTCTTCTTCGTAAGAAGTACTATCTTAGTTTTCTCCGTCGCAAGGCTGAGTCCGTCTTCTTCCATCCACGAATTTGCCCGTCGCATGACCCGGTTCAGCTTCCTTTGCGCGTTATCGGTGTCTCGTGCCGTGATCACCGCCGCGATGTCGTCTGCGTACCCGACCAGGAAGGCACCCTCGGGCATTTCCATGCCAAGGATGTCGTCGTAGGAAGTGTTCCAGAGGTCTGGTCCTAAGATCGATCCCTGCGCTGCGCCTGATGTCACTTCCTCTCTTCGCGGGCCTTCTGTGGTTTCGTAAAACAGCTCTCGATCCCTGAGATAGTCTCGATCCGCAGGAGATATGCTGGTATGTAGAACCTCCATTCAAGTGCGTTCAGTATATCGCTCCACCAGGCTGAGTTGAAGGCATTCCGTACGTCCAGGGTTGCCAGCAAGACGATGTTCCTTGAGTAGTGGTTTCCCTGATGGGCGATTTTGGCGGCGTTCACAACTTCCTTTACGGCTCCAATCGTAGAGCGGCCTCTCCGGAAACCATACTGCCTCTCTGACAGGTCGCCTGACGTTTGCACTGCCGCTATAAGACGTGGCTTAATAAGCTTTTCGAAGAGCTTACCCGCGGTATCTAACATGCACAGAGGTCTGTATGCCGATGGAGAGTCTGGATCTCCTTTGCCTTTGCTGATGAGCACCAAGCGTTGTCTCTTCCAGCTTTTGGGTCCACTAGTACACTCCTCTTCTTCTGATGGCACCGCTCGTTCTCGCCACTGAGGAGTCTCAAGCGAGCCGAATTAGTTGCATCGTGGCTTCGGCCTTCGTTTCAGCAGGTCCTTGTACCTGGATTACGACGTCTGCACCTTCCTCGATCACGCCCTTAAAAAGATCTGCGTTGAGTCTGTTCAAGTTCCACCTCGGAGCACGTGGTTGGTAACGATGGATCAGAACTCGTTGGTTATACTCTAGGTCAAAGATGGTCGCTACCTGTGTAGTCCCCGATACTCTCCAGTTATTGATTCTTGCGAATGTGGTGTTCGTTGCGAAGGTTACGTCTGGGATAGTTCCTCAGTGACCGGGTCTCCTGAAGGTGGGGGTGTCTCCTGCGTTGACTACGTAAAGTCCACGTCTGGCGGCCATCTCGAGTATTTGCCTTCCTCGAGAGTCAGTTGTCGGCATTCCCCACTCTTGTGCTCTGGCGTTAAAGTCACCTGCTACCAAGATCTCCCCTCTGGTGTCGACCAGGAAGTCCTCCAAATCGTCCAGTTTTTGCCGGCACGCGTCAATTTGGTCGTTTGGGCCAGGTAGACGCTCACGACCATGAGTTCGTCGTGCTTTACCCACGTGAAGCCTCTTTGTGTGCCTATACTTTTCATGGGGAATTTTTTGGCATCTGTGGCAGTGGAGTTCCACACACGGGACTTGAGGAGAGATGTTAGTACGGGAACAAGAAATAGTTAAATAAAATAAATTGTTCCCATATCCTTGGCAGAGGGTTCGGCACGCTTGCGGTTGCTCGCGGCAATTAGCTCGTCGGTGGGGTGGAGTTCTTTCTGCTGTCCGCATAGTGTCCACAAAATAAATATCGTGCCGAAATAAAAAGATTATTGTTTCTAAAAGTTGCTCCTAAAAGTAGACCTTAAATATGTAACTCATGATTACATGGAGAAGGGTTCGTAGTAAGACGACCCTTATGGTAAATTAAAGGAATAACGAGACAAGATAAAACTAGAAAGGCTGTCGGTTATTGTTGACAGCGGATGATCTTCAAGTCATCCTTCGGCAAAACCCTCCCTTATCCATTGTCCAATGGTCAATGGCGCCGTGGTCACCAAGTGCCGATGCATTTTTTATGGCAACCCCTTATAAAAAAAATAACTATTTACGCTTTATGAATCACCATGTATCTCGTCGATCACGAACCTACCATCACCAATAAAAAAAAAGGAACTTACTCCATTTTCCTAATGAAGTCCATTAGAAACAAAATAATACGAATTGATTCATATACAATCGTAATTACGATATATATTTACGTTAAAATAGTATAATGTAGGATACCCTCCTTATAATCAAAATATATTACTATGGAATCGCAAGGTAACGGATAGTTAATCAAAGTTAAGTTTAAATATAGAGTTTTCATACCGAAAGATCATTTGGCTCGCAATGAAACAAATATTCAATAATAAATAGGATAAGATAAAGTATTTAAACTTATGATATAATTTTGTCGTACTATTCTTCAGGTTATAAGATATTAGATTCATGAATGTATTTTATGTTTCATTAATTGAGTTTTTTTTTTATGAATATGTTTATAATGCCCGAAAGAGAATATAAAAAAAAAACTTTAACGCACTTACAGTTTTGTTGCGATAATGAAGTAAAGATGATGTGATTCCAGATGGCCTTCCGTTTTGTGCGCACAAATCGTTTGGATCTGTTTTGTATTTAATAAAATTGTCTGAAAAAGAATGGAAGTTTTATATTGTCTTTAGGCATCCGAATCGCGAATCAAAAAAAAAAAATGAACAAAAATTCTTCATTCCGATACTTGCATGAATATATAATGTAATTAGAAATACTTGCTTAGATACATGTTAAAAACTATCATATGGTACTCGTTGCGATGGGTTATGGTGGGGAATGGGTGTGGTATTGGCTGAAACTGTTGTTGCCTTGGGTGCCGCTTGCTGTCTTCCTACTTGGAAGGTGTTGTTACTGGCTGTAATTCGTACCTAGATGGTGCTGATGTTATACTGATGCTGATGGTACAGTGTGGTGTACATTGTTGGTTGCTGTATGGCAGATTCAACTGAATTAATGTTTCCACCTGTATCTGTGGGTACTTGATGATATGACCAGGTATCTGGTGGTACCTGTATGCTGGATTGCTGGATTCTGTTGGTACTTGCTGCTGAATGCTGTGCCTAGCTCGTGGTCGTGGTGCTGAATGGTGGTGGCTGTGTGCAAGTTGCTGTGTTTCTTGTTATTTGTTAAAATTTTGTTTTTGTAAATGCTGTGGAATTGGTCGTTCTTGTTTTTTGTTTTTTTTTTTTGGTTTTAACGCCGAGTGGCTGGCGCGGAAGAATGGTGGTATCGCTTTGATTGCGATGCTTGAGTCTCGTGTGCTGTTGCGACAGAGATCACGCAATACACGTGACTATGTTCAAGCCTAGGTTTTTCTTTTTTTTTTTTTTCTTTTTGGTCTTCGGTATTCCTCCGGGTGATATTGAGAGTGTACGCTGTTGTATGCCCTCACTTAAGTCAGGTGCACTGCAGATATCGTTCCCTTCCCTTTGGTTTTATCCGCCACGTGGTGGGATTGGGTTCGATATCTGAGGCCGCCTATAGGAAAATGCGTTAGGGTTGTACCTTTTATTTGTATTTTTGTTTTTTTTTTTTTGTTTTAAAGAAATTTTAAATAATTTATACCTGGATGATGAATGCTCATTGGCTTCGTACGTAAGCGCAGAGTTTCTGGTAACCGCACAGAGTTTCCCGGCAAGCAAAAGGGGGATTGCGCACCTTGCTTGCAAAAAATGTTTTGTGGTTTCTGTTTTATTTTTTTTTGTTTGTTTTTCTTTCTACACGCACTACACTTATAGAATTTTGTTTTCCTTTTCCTTTTGTATATTTTTAAATATTATTTTTCTTTTATCTTTATTTTAATTACAAGTATTTAATAAAAACTTGGAGATTTGCCACTGCGACGTTTGTCAAAGCAAAAAGGGCGAGCGCATTGGCGATGACGGCTTTTATACCATTCACGGTTGACTAGAGCTCATACTTTTACTTCCTCTGTGAAGTGGATGGTATTTGATGATTTGATGCGCGTACAGCGGTTGTCTTGGATTTGCAAATAAACACACTGTGCGATCGAAAATGTTTACATTAATCCAGTTCTCGTTACTTTTTCAAAAGTTAAAATATATATATATTTAATTTTAAAGGCGCACGCTACAAAATCATGAATTTTGAAACTACATGTGGTGTCAAAAGGCATGAAGAACGGAAGTCTTTAAAGATATGTGCGTACTTTTCCTCGACCCACGACCCTTAAGTCGTTGTGTAAATTTAAATGCATTTAGTACCTTAAATTTCCAGTAGTTCCACTTTATTTTCATCTTCATTTAAAAATGTATATTATTCCTTGTCTTCTCAAACCACAGCGTTACCAAACCGAAAGATCTACTACAATTTTTTCTTTTTTTTTTTTTTGTCTCCACCTTTTAGTGCTAATGTCGCACTTGACAATTAGTACTAACAATTTTAGAACATGCGTCATACTCCATCAGACGTTTGGATTTGTCATTTGTAAATAATGAATATATTTTGAATTGTGACTGTTTACCTTCTTGCTTATTTGTTTACATTTTTACTCTTTGGTGTTTTTGTTTTGTTTTTTTAAATTAGAATCGTACATTTCGCGTAAGAATAAACGTCATCCCGATTATTTAAATAAGCGAGAATATAGGGAACTCGAAAGCCGGTGTGTAAAGTGTAATTATATAATTGATTTCTGTAATCTACCTCATTCAATTTACGCAACAGATTACCATTGCCGAAAATCTGTGAAGATCGGAATAGCATCATGTTCCGGTTGTGTACCTGTACAAAAATGTTCGAGCGGAAAATTTGTACATCGTTATTGTGAGTGTTCACATATTATCCTTTGTTTGTGCTGGCTTGGTGTCATTGCATACTGTATTGTATTGCGTTAATTTGTATTTTCCCCAACAGAAATAAAGAAAATCAAAACACGAAATGTATCATCGCCTGTGAATATGTGATTCCTAGTTGTACTGCGAATAAGAGTAACCAATTCGTCGGTGTTACGTGTTGCATTTATCTTCCTAATCAAGGATTCGTCTGCGATGGGGGCGAGGAGAGGAGGGGGTTAATGTTTTAAATCTTTGGCATGATATACACCTAGCGCTTTGCCTTGAGTATTTTCAATAAGATAGGTAGACTTGCCTGTCTGTTTCACAATTCGACATTTAACGAACTTTTTGCTTAATTTCGCGTTGAAATTTTTTGAAGCGTTGCTCAAAATGAAATTTCTTCGATATACTTCCTCTCCTGGTTTGAAGACTCGGATCGAGGATCTCAAATTGTATATCTTTTCGTTTCTGTTATACGCGCGTTGTAAATTAGATTTTACCTTTTCACGGATAAGCTCTAATTTGTTCGACAGTGGTAAATATTCGAGGTCACTTTCGTTAAGTGCTTGAAGTTTCCTACTCAAAGAGTACATATTAGCATGCGTTGTCATGTGTCTACCGAATAGTATGTAGAAAGGTGTCATACCAGTGGATTGATGTACAGAGGTACATATTGCTTGCTGGATATCAGTCAAATGGTTATCCCATTCTCTATGGTCTTCCTTTAGATAGGTTCTAATCGCAGACAAAATTGTTCTGTTGACTCTTTCAGAGGCGTTAGCCTGCGGCGAATAGACTGCGTTTTTGATATGAGTCGTGCCGTACTTAGAAAGGAAATTTGCAAATTCTTGTGAGACAAATTGTTTGCCATTATCACTGTGTATATATTCAGGGACTCCAAACCTTTGAAATACTTCCTTTTCTAAGAAGTTTATCACCAAACGAGATGTTGCTTTTGGCATTGCCTTGAGGAAAACAAACTTCGAAAACTGGTCTAATACAATGAATATAAATAAATTGCCTTTCTTCGTGCGTACATAGGGACCCATGAAGTCTATATACAGCTTCTGGATAGGAAGATCGATCTGATGAGGTGCTCCCATCGGTGGTCTGAGCGTAAAGTTCGGTGCTTTATTTTGCTTACATGCCTCGCAATTTCGCACAAAATCTCTGATTTGCAGAACCATGTTTGGCCAAAAGAAGGTTTGTCTAATTCTTTCCAAGGTTTTGCGAATACCTCCGTGAGCACAATTAGGTTGGCAGTGATTATTTTTAATAATTGACGTAGTCAACTCAGTGGGTATCCACAACTTCCATTGGAATTGCGTATGCAAATGATCTGTATCATTAGGAAAAAATCGTTTGTAGACGAGATTATCTTCGACCTTTAGATCAGGTAACTTGTCTTGGTTTTTCTTCACAGTCTCGATCAGGTTGAGATAGTCTGTTGATTTAAATTCTGGGGCGGTCAAGTTAGGTATATCATTATTGTTAGAGGACACTGATAGTTCGTCTACATACTTTCGAGACAACGTATCGGGAACGATATTCTGTGCACCTTTTCTATGTTGTATGTCAAAAGTGAAGTATTGCAGTTTTAGCGACCAACGAGCGAGCCTTCCGCTAAGGTCTTTAAGGCCCATGAGCCATTTTAAGCTTGCATGGTCGGTAATTATTGTAAATGGTGTGCCTTCGATGTAAGGTCTGAATTTGATTACTGATCGTAGCGCTGCTAAACATTCCTGTTCCGTAACTGTATAGTTTCGTTGGCAAGAATTTAATTTTTCCGAAAAAAATGCAATCGGCTTTTCATGGCCATCATCATCATACTGGAACAACACTCCTCCTATTCCTGTACTTGAGGCATCGCATTGAATGATGAAACGCTTCGAAAAGTCGGGGTTGCTTAAAAGTGGTGCTGAAATTAGCGACATTTTTAAAGCTTCGAAAGAACTGATAGATTCTGGGGTCATCGTAAAGGTTTTTGATTTTTTTATTGTATCGGTCAGGGGCGAAGCGATTGCGGCGAAATTCCTGATAAATCTACGGTACCAACCACAAAGTCCAAGGAACCTTCGTACTTGCTTCGGCGAAGTTGGTATAGGAAAATCCTTGATGGCGGATACCTTATCTGGATTTGGTTTAATGTGCCCTTGTCCGACGATGTAGCCTAGGTATCGAAGTTCTTTAAAACAGAAAAACGATTTTTCAACGTTAATCGTTAATTGAGCTGATTTTAAGCATTCGGCTACTTGGGACAACAGAGTGAGGTGTTGGTCAAAATCTGATGAGATGATGAGGAGGTCGTCAAGGTAGACAAACACGCTTTCTCTGAGTGCACTGGGGATCACTTTATCCATTAACCGACACATCCTTTGTGGTGCATTACACAATCCAAAGGGCATGACGGTGAATTGATAAAGTGGTCGCCCTGGCACAGTGAATGCGGTCTTTTCTCTTGAACTTTCTTCTAGGGGGATTTGCCAGAAAGCGTCCTTGAGGTCAACACTACTTATGTAATGAGTTTCCCCAAGTCGACTTAATAAACCCTCTATATGAGGCAATGGATACGCATCTCTTTTAGTCAGAGCATTGACCTTTCTGTAGTCTAAGCATAGCCTGTTTTTGCCTGGTTTCTTTATAAGAACTACCGGGCTACTCCAAGCACTCTGACTTTCTTCTATGACTCCCATAGAGAGCATGCGATCCAATTGCTCATAAATCATCTCCTGGATCACGGTGAGAGATAATGACGCTGTTTCACAGGTTCCGAATCGCCAGTATCAATTGTGTGTTTTTCAATCGAAGTTTTACCCAAGCCTATTTTAGAGAATGATGGGAATTTCGAAACAACTGTCTTCAGCTGTTGCGTTTGCATCTCGTTTAACTCATGAGATGGCGGTGGCAACTTGGTTGCATTTTCAGTAGATGAAGTGCAGCTAGTTTCGGAGAACAATTCACTAATAATGTGGGGAGCTATCTGAAATTTTGACCAGAAGTCTATTCCTAGATAGAGAGGTAATGATAAGCTGGGTACTATATATAAGGTCATTTCATTCGTTTTGTTTGCATGCTCAACGGATACCTCAACGCGTCCAACTATATCCTGTCCTTTTCCGTCAGCGGTTCTAACCGTGGAGTTGTAGGGAATAATTGAAATACCTAGATCCTTCAAAAGTTGAATACCTCCGCTACCCAAGCAGGATATGGATGCTCCACTATCAAGCAAGCCGGAAATCTCCTTGCCTTGCATGATAACTTTTGTAAAGGGTCTGGGATCAGGTTGTCCATCTAGCATGGTTTCGCTTATAAGCTTCCGATAAGAACGTCTTTTTCTAAACCGAAGTCTAGTCTTGGTAATACTTAAGGGTATATCAGGATTATTATTAGGTTTTTCACTAAATATTCTTTTACGTATCTTATGGTATTCAGTTAAGCGTTGACTATAAGGTTTTTTGTAAAATGGTATTGTTTTGTTGAGTAGATTAACGTCAGTCTCAGACGGTATAAAAAAATTGTATGGTACAGAGTTTAGTTTAGAGCCTCTTGCGGACGAAGTGGTAAATTGCTTAGATGCAATTGACTTTTCGCTAAGATTCATTGAGATAATATCTTTAGAATCGATCGAGGTGTTAGTGGAAGCGTCCTTTTTGATTACTCCGGGTTCGTCTGAGTCGAACAACACCTCCCGGAGTTGGTTTTGTTCGCACTCAGGTTTCCCTTCGACTGATTACATTTTGGACAATCAAGAACTGTGTAATCGTCTGTTCCGCATCGATAACAGAAAAGTTTTAGAACGGGGGCAGTACAATTAATGAATATATGACCTGAACGTTTACAATTAAAACATACGATACGATCAAGAGATGCTTTGTCTATGACCTTTGGTGTCTTAGGACGATTCGCAAAGGAAACGGCGGAGATATCGTTAGTGGATTCAAAAATTGTATCTGTCGGCTGTTCGGGTGATGTAAATTCGAGTTCATGCAAATGTCTAGTATTGATAAAGCGGTTTTGAGCAGAGAATCTCGAGTGTAACATTTTTTCTGTTCGTCGACATTCATCTCGAAACTGCTCGAACGTTTCTATCTGCATGGGATATATGAAATTCATTAGTCTGGTGTTGATATTATTTCTTAAAATTTTAATGAGATCTATCTCGCGAATAGGATCTCTCAACTGGCTTATGAGATGTCTGATGTTTGAGTAAAACTCATCGAATGATTCTGTAGGCATCTGCCTACGATCCATAATCTGCTTCAGAATTTCGAAATCGTTTTCGTAACTCTTAAAACGTTTGAAAAGGGCTGTTCGAAGCATATGCCAATCACCTCGCGGATTATTTCGCAAGTGTTGCCAAAACCAATCCTCGGCTGCTCCTTTCACTAAGTGGTGGAAATTTTTCATCACTTCTTCCCAAGGGCAGTCGTAGTTCGATTGTAAGACTTCGACACGGAAGACAAAATCCTCTATGGACATTCTTTTATCGGTACCATCAAATGTTACTCCCCAACGATCCAAATCAAATTTTCGACTAGGCCTGTGAGTTGGCTGTTCAAAAATTTGTCTGCTTGAATGGTGTGAAAACCGTGGGATGCCACAATGAACTGGTTCTTGTTGAATATTCATGTTTCGTGTACGCGGACTATTACCTGATCGTGAGTTTAGCGAATTGTGTACTGAATGACGTGTACTATTTGCAATTGCTTCATCATGATTCAAATTCGCTGGTTCATAATTGAAATTATTTTGGTTTGTCTGGGCTAGGGGATAATTTGTTTCTAAATTGTTTAGCGTATGTCCAACATTCTCTCGAATTAGACTAGGTAATTCTCTGAACAGTGAATTTTTCAAATCCGATAGGCTTGCTTCCACTACACTTTTGATGTGCGTGTGCAAGTGGCTATTTGAATGAGATGGTGAAGTGGTAAATGCATTTACATTATCTTCGTACGCTAAACGTCTATTAAAGGGGTCAGTGACACCATTCATTTGATCACCAACAGTTGGGATCATCGAAAACGACATGATAGGGTTTGAAGTAGTAGTGGTGGTTGTTAACAAACTAGATACTACTGTTGTGGGAACGAATGTTGTGACAACAGAACTTGGTGTATTAGTTCTCAGTGTATCATTCAGGCTTATATGCCTATCTAAAGAATGATTGAGCATATTATTACTAATATTAAGCGAACGATTGATATTATTTAATTCGGTTCTTTCCGGTAAAGGGGGTGAATGACGAACGCGACTGTTGCTGGTAAGTGGTAAAGGAAAAGGTGTGTCTGGAATTGACTTCCTATTAGCGATCGAACGAGTTTGCATGCTCCAATTTACATCGTCAGCTTGACTTCTGCTTGTTTTTGCTAAAGCTCCTGTATTTTTGTTGGCACTCATGGTTTACATTTAATTTTAATTGTAGAAAAAAAAATTTTGGTAAATTGTTTGATATTGATGTTTTTTTTCTTCTTCTCTTCTTGTATTTACTTTTCAAGTATTTTCAAGAGAAGGGATAAACAAAATTGGTATGGTAAATTAATTCGGTAATTAAAGTAAATTCCTGATATAATCAAAGAATCATTGTTAAATTGTATGTAACAAGATTCATAAAGATATTTGGTGATTTTGGTTGTGATCGTTGAAATATATAAAGGAGTATATATAAGTGTAAACATTATACAAATATGGAGAAAATTTGACAAAAGATAAGGTCACTTTGGAATGGTTTAATAATATTTTTTTAATGTATCGGTAAGATATATTTGGAGCATCATTTTACTGCAACTTCAAATAGCTTTTAAGCCTTGATTGAAGGACTCGTAAAAGAACTTTACAATCTCCAGGATCTCGTACCTTAATGTCGACACTGTAATATAAATGAAGAGCCTAGTGCAACTGACTTCTACTGACATAACGTCTCGATAGAACGGACTCCCAGGATTCATTTTTATGAATTCACAGGTACTGACATAAGTAAACATTAAAAAAAAATCTTCGGTGTTATAAAAAATTAAATAGTGAATTTATAATATTATGCAGTAACTTGCAAGACTCCGCAAAAAGACTTCCTATGCAACTTTTGAAATTATAGATTGTAAATACTGCTTGTGATTGATTATCGCCTTGACAACTTAAGTGAACTTAATTTGTCAGGACTGACGACTAGTTGCTGATTGTATAGGCTGCCATTTGAAACGAAACTAATGGCGGGCCCCACGTTTTGGGCGCCAATTTTGTGGCAGTGGAGTTCCACACACGGGACTTGAGGAGAGATGTTAGTACGGGAACAAGAAATAGTTAAATAAAATAAATTGTTCCCATATCCTTGGCAGAGGGTTCGGCACGCTTGCGGTTGCTCGCGGCAATTAGCTCGTCGGTGGGGTGGAGTTCTTTCTGCTGTCCGCATAGTGTCCACAAAATAAATATCGTGCCGAAATAAAAAGATTATTGTTTCTAAAAGTTGCTCCTAAAAGTAGACCTTAAATATGTAACTCATGATTACATGGAGAAGGGTTCGTAGTAAGACGACCCTTATGGTAAATTAAAGGAATAACGAGACAAGATAAAACTAGAAAGGCTGTCGGTTATTGTTGACAGCGGATGATCTTCAAGTCATCCTTCGGCAAAACCCTCCCTTATCCATTGTCCAATGGTCAATGGCGCCGTGGTCACCAAGTGCCGATGCATTTTTTATGGCAACCCCTTATAAAAAAAATAACTATTTACGCTTTATGAATCACCATGTATCTCGTCGATCACGAACCTACCATCACCAATAAAAAAAAAGGAACTTACTCCATTTTCCTAATGAAGTCCATTAGAAACAAAATAATACGAATTGATTCATATACAATCGTAATTACGATATATATTTACGTTAAAATAGTATAATGTAGGATACCCTCCTTATAATCAAAATATATTACTATGGAATCGCAAGGTAACGGATAGTTAATCAAAGTTAAGTTTAAATATAGAGTTTTCATACCGAAAGATCATTTGGCTCGCAATGAAACAAATATTCAATAATAAATAGGATAAGATAAAGTATTTAAACTTATGATATAATTTTGTCGTACTATTCTTCAGGTTATAAGATATTAGATTCATGAATGTATTTTATGTTTCATTAATTGAGTTTTTTTTTTTATGAATATGTTTATAATGCCCGAAAGAGAATATAAAAAAAAAACTTTAACGCACTTACAGTTTTGTTGCGATAATGAAGTAAAGATGATGTGATTCCAGATGGCCTTCCGTTTTGTGCGCACAAATCGTTTGGATCTGTTTTGTATTTAATAAAATTGTCTGAAAAAGAATGGAAGTTTTATATTGTCTTTAGGCATCCGAATCGCGAATCAAAAAAAAAAATGAACAAAAATTCTTCATTCCGATACTTGCATGAATATATAATGTAATTAGAAATACTTGCTTAGATACATGTTAAAAACTATCATATGGTACTCGTTGCAATGGGTTATGGTGGGGAATGGGTGTGGTATTGGCTGAAACTGTTGTTGCCTTGGGTGCCGCTTGCTGTCTTCCTACTTGGAAGGTGTTGTTACTGGCTGTAGTTCGTACCTAGATGGTGCTGATGTTATACTGATGCTGATGGTACAGTGTGGTGTACATTGTTGGTTGCTGTATGGCAGATTCAACTGAATTAATGTTTCCACCTGTATCTGTGGGTACTTGATGATATGACCAGGTATCTGGTGGTACCTGTATGCTGGATTGCTGGATTCTGTTGGTACTTGCTGCTGAATGCTGTGCCTAGCTCGTAGTCGTGGTGCTGAATGGTGGTGGCTGTGTGCAAGTGGCTGTGTTTCTTTTTATTTGTTAAAATTTTGTTTTTGTAAATGCTGTGGACTTGTTTTTTTTTTTTTTTTTTTTTTTTTTTTGGTTTTAACGCCGAGTGGCTGGCGCGGAAGAATGGTGGTATCGCTTTGATTGCGATGCTTGAGTCTCGTGTGCTGTTGCGACAGAGATCACGCAATACACGTGACTATGTTCAAGCCTAGGTTTTTCTTTTTTTTTTTTTTTTTTTTTCTTTTTGGTCTTCGGTATTCCTCCGGGTGATATTGAGAGTGTACGCTGTTGTATGCCCTCACTTAAGTCAGGTGCACTGCAGATATCGTTCCCTTCCCTTTGGTTTTATCCGCCACGTGGTGGGATTGGGTTCGATATCTGAGGCCGCCTATAGGAAAATGCGTTAGGGTTGTACCTTTTATTTGTATTTTTGTTTTTTTTTTTTGTTTTAAAGAAATTTTAAATAATTTATACCTGGATGATGAATGCTCATTGGCTTCGTACGTAAGCGCAGAGTTTCTGGTAACCGCACAGAGTTTCCCGGCAAGCAAAAGGGGGATTGCGCACCTTGCTTGCAAAAAATGTTTTGTGGTTTCTGTTTTATTTTTTTTTGTTTGTTTTTCTTTCTACACGCACTACACTTATAGAATTTTGTTTTCCTTTTCCTTTTGTATATTTTTAAATATTATTTTTCTCTTATCTTTATTTTAATTACAAGTATTTAATAAAAACTTGGAGATTTGCCACTGCGACGTTTGTCAAAGCAAAAAGGGCGAGCGCATTGGCGATGACGGCTTTTATACCATTCACGGTTGACTAGAGCTCATACTTTTACTTCCTCTGTGAAGTGGATGGTATTTGATGATTTGATGCGCGTACAGCGGTTGTCTTGGATTTGCAAATAAACACACTGTGCGATCGAAAATGTTTACATTAATCCAGTTCTCGTTACTTTTTCAAAAGTTAAAATATATATATATTTAATTTTAAAGGCGCACGCTACACATCCAAGCAGTTCCAAGCGAGTCCGCTACCAAGTTTATCTCTTTATTCCCATATTGTTCGCTGATGATGGCGACATCTACTTTGATTTCATCTAGTAGTTTAGTAAGCAGGTTATCTGCCGTTTGACTCCTGTGCATATTTCCCTGCAGGCTTCTGGTCATTGTGAGGCCCTTTTCTTTTCTTTTTCGAGAGCCTCTCGGAAGACAAGGCACTTTTCTGAACCCGGGACATGGTCCAGAGCGGTTGCTTGGACTTGGAGGTTCGCGCAAAGACAGCATTTTGGTGGATTTTGGCAGTCGATCTTCTTGTTGCCCTTTTCTCCGCAGTTGAAACACAGCCCTAGCCCCTTTCTATCTACGCCGCTACATGTTGCTTGTTGGTGGCCATATCCAAAGCATTTATAGCACCGCGCGACCTCTGTTCTGCGACGAATTCGACACTGGACCCATCCTATTCTAGGCATTGGCTATTTAGAAATATTATAAGACTGAATATTGGGTGTCGTTACTTTCTTTGTAAAAGGTTTTGAAGTTGAAGGTTCTTGTTGACCTATGTTAGGTAGTAATCTCGGGTTTGTGTTATTTTGTCGCCCATGTTTTTGTCTGCAGTTATTTTGATATGGTGTAGTATTCGGTCTGGTTTGGTATTGACTGGGAGTAGATGGGCTCTAGGGTTCAAGTACGGGAAAATAGTTCATCTTCTGATATGAAATGTTCTGCTCTGTTATGCAGTAGGCTAGGGCAGCGGCTAATGAGTAGGGTTGGATTGCCAAGACTCTAGAGCCAAGAGGTTCCTTAAGTCCGCTAAGAAATGGGTTGAGGAGCTACCAACGCAAACAAAAACATCGCCTGACACTATGCAGAAACTCTCAGATGTTTGGTCATGGTGAGATACATTGTCACGATAAAACGTATTGTTCCATCTGTGCAGCCACTCACAAAACATAGGGATGCAACAGCACAAACACACTGAAATCCGCAAATTGCAGTCGAAGCCACAAATCTACAGACAGTGCTTGCGCAGTATGCAACAACTACATTGAATTGAGAACGAAAATGTCAAGTAGGTCAAATCGCTCCCACTCTTAACAGCAGCTGTATTCGAATTTCAACAGCAACAATCCCCACGCGAAAAATGCAACAACAACAGCTACATGCTTACTGCCAAGTGCCTGGGAAGTCCAACAAGTGCAAGACGATGTGCGAAGCCAACCATGTGTTCCAAACACAAACAGCAACAACAAAACGACCACAGCCAGTGGTGAGTTATTTTCTATGGAGGAGCTCAATTTGCTTGTTATGGAAATGATTTCAAAATTAAGCGGTTGTAAAACTAAAATAGATCAATTTAATGTCATCGCGCAGTTGGCCACTAAATTTGAATACGCTAATGTTAAGTAATATAAGAACTAATAATCTAAATATTGCAACGTGAAATGCCAGAGGCATCAAAAATTAATACGTTGAATTTAATAATTTCTTAAACTCAAAAAATATAGATGTAGCTTTAGTAAGACTGTCTAGACTGTCTTCTTCGAATTTTAAATGTTATCGGGTAGATAGAACAAAAAGGTGCAGGTGGAGCTGTTGCGATTTTTGTAAAAAGATCTATTAGCCACTCATTACTGTCGGTTATTAGAACTAAATGTGTAGAAAATGTAGGTATAAAGATTATGTTGAGTGATGGGAGAGAAATTAATGTTTACTTCTTAGGGAAGGCAGCGTCTGCAGTCAAACGAAACAACTTAAAAAACGATTTGCTTAAGTTTTAGTTAGAACTGATGATTATATAATTGGTGGTGATCTTAATTGTAGGCATCGCAATTGGGCATGTAATCGAGCAAATACGTGGGCTAATATTCTTTCGAATTCGTCAAACTTCTTGCCGTTTTCTGTTCTGTAATCGCTTAGTACGTCATATGTACCATCTGGTTCGAGGGAGCGGCCATCAGTTATTGATTTTTTTTATTTCAAATGTGCCCACACTTTTACACAGCCGATTTCCGTACATGAATTGAGTTCTGATCATTATCCAGTGTTTTGTAAAATCTCTAAATCTGCTCAAACATGCGAACAGTTTGTTCCAAATTACAGAAGAACCAACCGGATTAGATTCCGATCGGAAATAAACCAAATATATAGAAACATGCCTATCGTAATAGATAATGTGAGCTCAAAAGGTGAAATTGATATGATGGTCAAAGTCTTTACAGATAAAGTACTCGAAACAATGAATTCATGTACCCCCTAAAAAAAGAAAAGAACACAACTTTTTTAGCATACCATCAATTTTATTAAGAGAGATTGGCAATGGTACATTTTACCTGTTTTTAAGTCATATCTTAAATATTATAACAAAGTAGTTTCTAGGGAAATAGAAAAACATCGAAATATTAAATGGAACTCAAAGCTATCATCTTTAGATAAAAACTCAAAGCCATTTTGGAACATAGTTAAGATCATAGTTAAAATCTAACTTGGATTAGATAAGAACAGGCAAATACCAACTCTTCAAGATTCGGGAAATGTGCATTACACGGATGCGAATAAAGCAAATTTATTTGCTCCTAGTTTCGTAAGAAATCATTTTGTATCCCAAAAGGTGACGCCGAAACCAATGAAATCGTTAGTGATGTTACTAACAACTTTATTGCGCAAAACTTTGAAACCCCACAAGATCAATTTATATCTCAAGAGAGCGCCGAAGACTATTTGGAAGGTAAGTAAAGAGCGTTGAAGACCAGTCTGATGGTATGGACGGTACCAAAAATATGTGTCTAAAACAACTTCCCCAATCTGCCATTAAATACTTAACGTTCATATTCAACAATTGTATTGAGACGTGGAAAAAAGCTAAGCTCATACCTATCCTAAAACCAGGAAAACCACCAGATGAACCAAATAGCTATAGACCAGTTAGTTTGCTGAGTAATATTAGCAAACTGCTTGAGAAGAAGGAAAAATTATTAAAAGTAATTGAAGAAAATAATATACTTCCAAACGAGCAATTTGGTTTCAGAAGAAATCACAATACATCCCATCAAGTGCTCAGAGTGTGCCAGCACATTTAGAAAGATCGTTTAATGGGAAAGTCCACTGGCCTTGTCTTACTGGACATTGAGAAAGCATTTGATTGTGTCTGGCATTTGGGCCTTATTTATAAGATGCTGTTGTTTCGTTTTCCCTCATACATCATCAAACTCGTCCTTAGTTTTCTTTCAGATCGGTTCTTCAAAGTTTACGTCAATTCCTGTTTTAATGTTTATCAAAGTGTTGTTGCTGGTGTATCTCAGGGATGGGTGTTGGGACCAATTTTGTATAACATTTTTAGTTTTGGGGATGAAAAAGCAATATATTCTTCGCATGAGTTTGGTCTCAAAGTGAAGACAAATTTACAAAATGCGATTGACATATTGCTAAATTATAACAATTGTTGGAAAATTAAAGTTAATGCAGAGAAGGTGCAAGCTATCTTTTTCAGCAGAAAACGAAAACTACAAGATACTTGGGCATACATATTGATCCAAAACCTACATTTAAGGAACATACTACAAGAACCCTACGCAAAGTGAGCATAGCCATAAATATGCTATATCTTTTCATAAACAGGAAGTCTCTTTTAACCAACGCCAATAAAATTATGACTTTCAAGTAATTTTTCAACCAATTTTATTGTATGGCTGCCAAGTTTGGGGAACCTTTGTAAAGTGTCAAACACAAAAATTACAAGTTTCGCAAAATTAGATTCTTAAGATCTTCAATCACACCAACCACTCAACAATTTGTGATACAATTACAAAACTATCCACAAAGTTTTTACTAAATTGTGAAATTTCCGAGAATCCACTCATTAATCAATTAAATGTTTAACCATGCTTTCTTCCGGTCATATTTTATTTATTATTTAATATTTTCTATTATATATATAAGTTGTTTACTAACCACATAATACAGTAATACAGTAGGTTAATACTGTTATATATATATTTTCTGTTGTTTATTATTTATTATTTATTATTTATTATTTATTATTTATTATTTATTATTTATTATTTATTATTTATTATTTATTATTTATTATTTATTATTTATTATTTATTATTTATTATTTATTATTTATTATTTATTATTTATTATTTATTATTTATTATTTATTATTTATTATTTATTATTTATTATTTATTATTTATTATTTATTATTTATTATTTATTATTTATTATTTATTATTTATTATTTATTATTTATTATTTATTATTTATTATTTATTATTTATTATTTATTATTTATTATTTATTATTTATTATTTATTATTTATTATTTATTATTTATTATTTATTATTTATTATTTATTATTTATTATTTATTATTTATTATTTATTATTTATTATTTATTATTTATTATTTATTATTTATTATTTATTATTTATTATTTATTATTTATTATTTATTATTTATTATTTATTATTTATTATTTATTATTTATTATTTATTATTTATTATTTATTATTTATTATTTATTATTTATTATTTATTATTTATTATTTATTATTTATTATTTATTATTTATTATTTATTATTTATTATTATTTATTATTTATTATAATTTATTATAATAAATAATTTATTTATTATTTATTATTTATTATTTATTATTTATAATTTATTATTTATAATATATTATTTATTATTTATTATTTATTATTTATTATTTATTATTTATTATTTATTATTTATTATTTATTATTTATTATTTATTATTTATTATTTATTATTTATTATTTATTATTTATTATTTATTATTTATTATTTATTATTTATTATTTATTATTTATTATTTATTATTTATTATTTATTATTTATTATTTATTATTTATTATTTATTATTTATTATTTATTATTTATTATTTATTATTTATTATTTATTATTTATTATTTATTATTTATTATTTATTATTTATTATTTATTATTTATTATTTATTATTTATTATTTATTATTTATTATTTATTATTTATTATTTATTATTTATTATTTATTATTTATTATTTATTATTTATTATTTATTATTTATTATTTATTATTTAATATTTATTATTTATTATTTATTATTTATTATTTATTATTTATTATTTATTATTTATTATTTATTATTTATTATTTATTATTTATTATTTATTATTTATTATTTATTATTTATTATTTATTATTTATTATTTATTATTTATTATTTATTATTATTTATTATTATTTATTATTTATTATAATTTATTATAATAAATAATTTATTTATTATTTATTATTTATTATTTATAATTTATTATTTATTATTTATTATTTATTATTTATTATTTATTATTTATTATTTATTATTTATTATTTATTATTTATTATTTATTATTTATTATTTATTATTTATTATTTATTATTTATTATTTATTATTTATTATTTATTATTTATTATTTATTATTTATTATTTATTATTTATTATTTATTATTTATTATTTATTATTTATTATTTATTATTTATTATTTATTATTTATTATTTATTATTTATTATTTATTATTTATTATTTATTATTTATTATTTATTATTTATTATTTATTATTTATTATTTATTATTTATTATTTATTATTTATTATTTATTATTTAATATTTATTATTTATTATTTATTATTTATTATTTATTATTTATTATTTATTATTTATTATTTATTATTTATTATTTATTATTTATTATTTATTATTTATTATTTATTATTTATTATTTATTATTTATTATTTATTATTTATTATTTATTATTTATTATTTATTATTTATTATTTATTATTTATTATTTATTATTTATTATTTATTATTTATTATTTATTATTTATTATTTATTATTTATTATTTATTATTTATTATTTATTATTTATTATTTATTATTTATTATTTATTATTTATTATTTATTATTTATTATTTATTATTTATTATTTATTATTTATTATTTATTATTTATTATTTATTATTTATTATTTATTATTTATTATTTATTATTTATTATTTATTATTATTTATTTATTATTATTTATTATTTATTATAATTTATTATAATAAATAATTTATTTATTATTTATTATTTATTATTTATTATTTATTATTTATTATTTATTATTTATTATTTATTATTTATTATTTGTTATTTATTATTTATTATTTATTATTTATTATTTATTATTTATTATTTATTATTTATTATTTATTATTTATTATTTATTATTTATTATTTATTATTTATTATTTATTATTTATTATTTATTATTTATTATTTATTATTTATTATTTATTATTTATTATTTATTATTTATTATTTATTATTTATTATTTATTATTTATTATTTATTATTTATTATTTATTATTTATTATTTATTATTTATTATTTATTATTTATTATTTATTATTTATTATTTATTATTTATTATTTATTATTTATTATTTATTATTTATTATTTATTATTTATTATTTATTATTTATTATTTATTATTTATTATTTATTATTTATTATTTATTATTTATTATTTATTATTTATTATTTATTATTTATTATTTATTATTTATTATTTATTATTTATTATTTATTATTTATTATTTATTATTTATTATTTATTATTTATTATTTATTATTTATTATTTATTATTTATTATTTATTATTTATTATTTATTATTTATTATTTATTATTTATTATTTATAATATATTATTTATTATTTATTATCACAACGTACAGTATTGTGCAAAACCTAAGCAACTTTTCCTACTCTGACGTAAAAACTGTGAATGACTACCCGATCGCAATCTCTACCCACTATTGAGCAAAATTAACTTTACACATTGCGTCATTTAAAAACCCACTTTAAAAATGCCGGTTAATTTGTGGTAATAACAAGAACTGTTTTAGCAAACTCGAAGTTGCTTAGGTTTTGCACAGCTGTTTTTTGAACTGCTTTTGATTTATTTTTTTTATTTACAGTTAATAAATGAAAATTAAAAACTTTGTTTGGGTGATTTTGAGGACTCATGCAAATATGTAAATAAATATATTTACAGTTTACCGGGAAGTATTTTTGAAAGTGGGAGACAACTTTTTACATTAGAGTAGGAAAAGTTGCTTAGGTTTTGCACAATATTGAACCTGACTAATTTAAGATGTTTTTATACCCTATCCTAAGGGTATATTAATTTTGACACATAGTTTGTAACACCCCTTAATATTCGTCGTAGACCCATAAAAGTATATATATTTATGATCATGACCAAATCCTAAGACTATTTAGCAATGTCCGTCCGTCCGTATCAACTTTTGAGGCCTTTAAAGTTATGCTAGGAGGCTGAAATTTGGAGCATGAAGGCTTAAGTTAGAGAGATAAAGTTGTAAAACCTTCACAAGATATGTAGGTACTGCCTACCTTTATAAATTTTTCATATAAAGTTTTTTGCGACGCCTACTTTTTGTGGGCGTTTTTCACTAAAATGCTGTTTTCTTTGAAAATTTTCATAGAATTTGAAAAAAAATGTTTAACAATATATTTAGCCAATATTTTTTCCAATATATCGCCCATACAAAGTTTTTGGCCACGCCCACTTTTTGGGGGCTTTGTTTTTAAAAAAATATTTTTTTTTCTATAAATTTCATAGAATGAAATAAAATGCTTTCTATCATCTTCCTTATGAATTTTTTCTTTGGGGTACATAGGGATAAGGATAGGGTATCATACTGTTCGCCCCAAGCGGACTGTAGCCTTTCCTTACGTTTTGTTTATGGATTGGAGGTTTTTAACGTTTATTTCCTTCGAAGTTAAAATTTTTTTTTGTCCAATATTTTAAAATTGTTTAAAATAATTGTTCAGTAGAAAGATGTAATATGTATATCATATTTCTGTATGTAAACTGCGCGGTGCCTCACCCAATTTAATTAAAAGTACGAAATAAAGTTACTACTACCACAAATACTCTTATATAAAGGAGTAAAGGAGATTATTTAGGAACTCATAAAGAAGACGCGGGTTTCCATCAAACTTTGGGAGGTCCTTGGTCGCGTCAGGCATCCCCAACGAGTTAAATATATCATTATTATTTATTATTGCTGTGTGAGCAATTGGGATAGGTTGGGCTTGGGTTGGTAAGTTAATTGTGCTTTCATCTGCAGACATATTGCTTGAATTATTGCTCGAGGAAGAGCTATCTAGATTTCTGTCTGGAATTCTGTTCAGGAATTTTAAATGCAAATAAAGATGATTGATTCTTTCCTAATTGCTTAGGTATGTGTATAAGAATTTAAAAGTATTTTAGGTAATATAAATAATTTATTGAGAGAGGAGCAAAGAAAGAAAAAAATATTTGTCTTTATAAAATTATATTTAAATATCTATGTATTTAAAATATAGTTTAATTGCTATTATTATTGTTATTTCTGGCTATCCCCACATTAGGGATCGCAGTTTGATTATATATTTGAAATATTTAAACAACACATGCACCCAAGTATGGATGTTACAATTGATATGTTTTGAGGTGATGGGTCCAGCGGTGATTCATTTGATGTTATAATTTCTGTTGATTTGAGATGATTGTTGCAGCGGTGATTAAGGGTAAAACCCCAACCCTACTTATTACTTTTTGTACTTTATTAGTTAATTATGACTTTTGTCCAATTTTATTTTTGTTTTTTTTTTGCTAAGTTTCAACGTTATCTTTTTATTACATCTGATTAACAGTGTATATATTTCAATATATTTTGTTTGGGTTCACTTTATTTGGACAACTGTAAGACAAAAAAATCTATAAAATCCCACCATTAATGAAAACTTTTGGTCGTTTGTGAATAACATTAAAAATTCGAGATCTTTGCCTGTTCGAAACTCATTTAAAATGACATTTCAGCTGTCAGCTCTTCATACAAAGCCAATGTGCTTGCTCCCAGATTGTACGCGTAGAAGATTCAGGGGACAAATTCACTTCCGAATCTTCCTCTCCCACTTCCTACCGAGAAATTCCACTTACGTGACCGTCAGTACGGTTTTCGCAGCAACATATCCACTGGTGATTTCATGACATATCTAACCGAAAAGTGGAACCAAACTATTCACCGTGGTGGTGAAAGTAAGGCATTTGACAGATTTTGGCATCATTTGGCATCATTTGGCATCATCTTTTTTCGAATATGCGTGCAGTTAGAATCGATATACCCTTCTTCAATGGATTAGAAATTACCGTTCGAACAGTTCAATACAAATTGTTTTGAATGGTTTTAAGTCTCCAACTCACCAAATAAATGCTGGTATCACTCAAGGCTGCGTTTTGTCTCCGACTATCGTTCTCATTTTGATCCATGTTCTCCTGTCTCCTGTCTGTCACATCTAATCCAATTTATTACTTCGCGAAAAAAATAATCGTTTAGGTGTAATGCCAACTTGATGCTGAATTTTTATTTCTGCTTTAGATTTACAAATTGATTTTGAATACTGCTGACTAAGAATGCAGAATGTCTTTTATAATAATAATAATTCATGGAAATAATAAGTTACATTTTTTGCATATTCAATTATGGTAGTCTGATATATCAAATTACATTTTATACTCAGGCAATAATATTTATTCTTAGAATTTAAGAGTTATGGATAATTCAGGTTGATTGCAGACCGGACGTGGGGTCAACGTAACTCGCGCACTAAAGGGATTTTGGATACCATTATAATGAAGTATCACAGTGCGAGCATTTGGGAAATGAAGGATTAGGAACAGAGACATACTGATGTGCGGTGGTTTTAAATGTCTGTAAACTATAATGTGTAAGAAAAACAGAGCGTGGTAAAGTATTCTACATTCGTATTGCAAGGTTAAGAAATGAATCCTTGTAATTCACTGTCCGTCTGAATAAATGCTTAAGGGTGAACTGATGTGCATTCCGAGCATGCCGAATATTGTGGTTGAAATGTTGTAGAGGTGGAATGCAACTGGCTATTTTGTTTGAGCACTTATGTTGGAAGTAGTGATAAAACAACGACGAGCAGGAAACATTGCGACGATGACTAAGAGAGTCAAGCGAACTCGCAATGTCTCGGTCGCCAATAAGTTTAATCTCACGTTTTTGAGTCTAGTAGCGCCAAATATGTGAGGCCAGATATAAGCATTATACTATACTTGGGGCGAATAAACGCCTTGTGTATTCCAGTCAGATCAAAAGGGGTAAAATATTTCTTGCATCGCTTGAGGAAGCAGCGTTCTTGGCGACGTCGAATATTATATTCGATATATTATATAATATATCATTTACGCATACCGAGGATGGAAAGCCTTTCGGTTTCAGCAATGCATATCCTATCCATGGATAATGGCAGAGTATTTGGGTTTCGCTTAAGTGACAGTAAACAGCATTGTGTTTTGGAAGCATTAAATTCCGCTCTATTGGTTTTACCCCACTTAAGAATGCTGTCAAGGTCAGAATTTAATGAACTTAACCTACATTTCCGTTGCAGTTCCACGCTCGAAGATGAGGGACGTGAATCCCAGAACGAATATGCGAAGCTAAGGGTACTGTCATCAGCGAAGGAATGGATTAGATTAGGAGTGCCAGACAGGAGATCATTGTTGAAAATGACAAAGAGAGCCGGAGACAAAACGGAGCCTAGGGGGACACCAGCATTTATTTGGTGAGTTGCAGACTGGAAACCGTTCAAAACAACTTGTATTGAACGGTCCGAAAGGTAATTTCAAATCCATTGAGGAAGGGTATCATCCCATCGATCCCAAATGCACGCATTTTCGACAAGAGAGCTTAATGCCAAAGTCTATCAAATGCCTTTGAAATATCAAGCGCAACGACCTTACTCTCACCACCACGGTGAAAAGATTGGTTTCACTTTTCGGTTATATATACCATCAAATCACCAGTGGATCTGTTGCTACAAAAACCGTACTGCCGGTCATTAAGAAGTTCTAGGGATTCAAGACTGATGGTTTATCAGCGTTTCCATGACCTTGAAAGAAGGGAAGTAAGTGCAATGGGTCGGTAGGAGGAGGAGGAGGATGAATCGCCTTTTTTTGGAACAGGCAGCACAAATGCTGTTTTCCATCTTCTCGGAAAGACCCCTGAAGAATATGACAGATAGAAAAGCTTACGCAGTGGTTTTACCAGCGTGGAAGAATGCCTCTTCAGAACGATATGGGAAATTTCATCTGGACCGGCTGATTTATGTATGTTAAGGTCTTGCTACTGTACGAGTGCGGAAGTGGGTTTGTCCCATTCAATGTTCTACGCGCTCGAGTACAGGGGGAGTCAAAGCACAGTCTGGGTGGGACTTCCGGTGGGCCTGTGTAGTACTTTTTGCCTCAACTTTTGTTCGTAGGAGAATTCAACACGATTGATTTGGGCATTGCAGTCATTTCTGGCTCGTTTAAACTTTTTTCGGTTTTCCTCAGTTGGGTTGGCCCTAAATAACCAAAAACTTACCTCTTTTGCCCTGGTAGCTACTTTACAGCTTAAGACCACCACAACGCAATGATAACCACAGCAAGTGCACGCAAAAACATACGACACTTGCTGTAGCCAAGCAAGGCATCAGCAAACGAATGGGAGTAGGACGAGAGGGACTGCCCCAACACAATGCATTTTTTTTATATTATAGCACCAGCAGTGCATACTGTTTATTTTTTAATTATTTTTGCGATCAGCACGCCCACGATTACCATTTTTTTTGTATACTGGCTTTTTTTATATACTAGCCGAGTACCGAAAACAAAGAAAAAAAATGCGTTAGCACGCGTCGGCAGACAATTCGGTTTTACCCCTTCTCATCTGTCTGTAATTTATTAGGCGTTTATTCGCCTAAAACCGGAGTACAATGCTCATATCAATGCTCATCAACGCAGGATAAAACTTATTGGCAATCGCGATATCGCCAAATCGCTTGACTCACTTAGTCGCAATGTTTCAATTCTGCAATTCAGCAATTCAACCGCAATTCTCGTCATGCTAGGAATGCACATCAGTGTAACCTTAAGCCTATACTCAGACGTACTGTGAAAAATAGAGATTCGTATAGTACGAATGTGGAATGTTGTACCACGCTCTGTTTTATATTCATATTATAGTTAACAGACATTTAAGACCAACTTGCATCAGTTTCTGCCTTTCTCTAATTCTTCCATTTTCTTAATCCCCGCACTGTTTCACTTCATTATAAGGGTTTCCACAGTCCATTTAGTGCGCGTACATTATAGAAAAACCATAAAGAAAAGCTACAGTCCGCTTAGGGCGAACAGTATGATACCCTATCCTTATCCCTATGTACCCCAAAGAAAAAAAGCATTAGGAAGACGATGGATAGCATTTTATTTCATTCTATGAAATTTATAGAAAATAAATAATTTTTTTGAAAAAACTCCCCCAAAAAGTGGGCGTGGCCAAAAACTTTGTATGGACGATATATTGCAAAATATATTGGCTAAATAAATTGTTAAACATTTTTTTTCGATTTCTATGAAAATTTTCGAAGAAAACACCATTTTAGTGAAAAACGCCCACAAAAAGTAGGCGTGAAAAAAAACTTTATATGACAAATTAATAAAGGGGGGCAGTACCTACATATCTTGTGAAGGTTGTACAACTATATCTCTCTAACATAAGCCTTAAAACGGTTTTTTCTAAACTGTGGGCGTGGCAGTGGGCGTATTTTGAAAATTTTAACACTTTACCATTTCGGAGCCCTAGGGAGTATATATTTCAAATTCCAGCTTCCAAGCATAACATTAAAGGCCTCAAAAGTTGATACGGACGGACGGACATTGCTAAATAGTCTTAGATTTTGGTCCTGATTATAAATATATATACTTTTAGGGGTCTGCGACGAATATTAAGGGGTGTTACAAACTATGCGTCAAAATTAATATACCCTTAGGATAGGGTATAAACACAAGAAAAGGCTACAGTCCGCTTGGGGCGAACAGTATGATACCCTATCCCCCCAAAGAAAAATCATCAAAAGGGTGATTTAATATCATTCTATGAAATTTAAAAGAAAACATAAGGAAAGGCTACAATCCGCTTGGGGCGAACAGTATGATACCCTATCCTTATCCCTATGTACCCCAAAGAAAAAAAGCATTAGGAAGATGATGGATAGCATTTTATTTCATTCTATGAAATTTATAGAAAAAAAATTTTTTTTTCAAAAAACGCCCCCAAAAAGTGGGCGTGGCCAAAAACTTCGTATGGGCGATATATTGAGAAAAATATTGGCATAATATATTGTTAAACATTTTTTTTCGATTTCTATGAAAGTTTTCGAAGAAAACAGCATTTTAGTGAAAAAACGCCCACAAAAAGTAATCGTGGCAAAAAACTTCATATGACAAATTAATAAAGGTGGTTGTGAAGGTTGTACAACTTTATCTCTCTAACTTAAGCCTTAAAACGGTTTTTTCTAAATTGTGGGCGTGGCAGTGGGCGTATTTTGAAAATTTTAACACTTTACCATTTCGGAACCCTAGGGAGTATATATTCCAAATTTCAGCTTCCTAGCATAATTTTAAAGGCCTCAAAAGTTGATACGGACGGACGGACGGACATTGCTAAATAGTCTTAGATTTTGGTCCTGATCATAAATATATATACTTTTAGGGGCCTGCGACGAATATTAAGGGGTGTTACAAACTATGTGTCAAAATTAATATACCCTTAGGATAGGGTATAAAAAGGCCAAAAACGTTGTTTGGGTGATATAAATATTAATAATATAATAATTATAATAAAAATATTCTATGAAAATGTTCGCTGAAAACAGAATTTGAGTGAAAAAGCCACCAAAGAGTGAACATGGCAAAAAAAATGTATGACAGACTTATGAAAGAGGGCAGTGCCTACATATCTTGCGCAGGTTCTAAAACTCTATCTCTCTAATTTTAGCTTTAAAACGGTTTTTTTCTAAATTGTGGGCGTGACAGTGGGCGCATTCAGCAACTTTTAACACTTTAACATTTCGAGACCCTAGGGAGCATATGCTCTAAATCTCAGCTAGCATAAATTTAAAGCCTTCAAAACTTGATACGTCCTGATCATAAATATATATACTTTTATGGGTCTACGACGAATATTAAGAGGTGTTACAAACTATGTGTCAAAATTATTATACACTTAGGATAGGGTACAAACATACATTTGAAACCAATTATCCAAACCAACTATTTTGTAGCTCCTTATCCACTTCGCAGCCGCGATAATTCGTCGGGTGCTTTCCTTTATAATTTATGAAAGTTGGCAAATCGTTTCTCATCAGACCGCACTCTTTCGATAAGTCATCACATTTTAAAGCAAAGCGGGTGTTTTCGGCAATACGCGGTAGTTTTACTGAAATCTTGGTAACACTTACACTGAGGGATGAGTACAGGCTTTTGTCGCACCGGTTCAATTCTTACTTACTGTTCAGCTTATCATGAACAGTGGAAGTCTACGCTTTACTATGATTTCGTCATTTCGTACGTTTTTTTTTGCTTTTAATTTATGAGAGGTACTTTGCGTCGATAAGTTCCGATCTGCCACCCGACGCGTGCAGACGCATTTTTAACTCACTCCGCGGTCGGCCTAAACACACAAAAAAAAAAAAAACCAAAAAACTTGTGTGCTGTAGAAAAAACGCTAATCGCGCGCGCGCTGTGCTTAACCAAAAAGAGTTTAGTGTATAGTGCAGTGAAAACAAAAAAAAAAAAAATTATGTTTGGGCACTCCATCTGGTCACACTCCCTATGGTTTGCTGCTGCTTTGCTTGGCTAAAGCAAGTGCCGTATGTTTTTGCGTGCACTTGCTATGCCTGGGTAGAGTATCATTTGGCGAATAGCGGGTCGTTTTGTGTAGATTTTGTTGGCAGACCAAAGCAATTCATTGTATGGGCATAACACCTGCAGTGATTTGTTTTGGAAAGCTAACGTCAGGATCTGCACGGTACGGCCTAGCTTAGTCAGCGTCGGAGTTGAGTTTTTTGTGTTTTTTTTTGTTATGCGTAGGAATTTTAGAGTGGACGTGAGTAATATTTGTGGGTTGAGATCGAATTTTTTTTCTTTGTACGCCCATGCGATTCACAATAAACCAGCTGTTTTGGCACTAAGTGAAACACAGGTCAGCATTGATTCCGATTTAACGGAGTTTAGTCTGCCTGGATATAACTTGGTGCCATTATTCTTTTCCCATCGTGGTATCGCCGTTTATATACGTAGTGATGTAGCCTACCAACTTCTACCTCAATATGGCCAATGTTCCAATCCGGAATTTAACTATATTTGGCTAAAATTCCATGTCCGTAGGCAATTAATCCACTACTGTTTTATTTACAGAAGCCCTAACCAAGACAGGCATTCAACTTATAATGAGTTTGATGCACTGTCTGATTCCATAACCACAATTGTTACCCTTTATCCTCATACTGAAATCGTCATTGCGGGCGATTTTAATATACACAATTCAAGTTGGCTTCGACATTCTGGACAGACAACACCCGAAGGAAGGTATGTTTAGATCTTTGCTGAGGTTAATAATTTAACCCAGATTGTAAATGAGCCGACACGGATACCGGACATTAGCGGTCAAAACGCCAACACTCTGGACTTGTTTCTTACCTCTCACCCTGATAAATACATTTTAAATGTATTATCGCTTCTAGGTTCGTCAGACCATTGTATCATATCGGCGAATTTCTCGTACTCCTGCCACACAGTTAAAGAACAAACTCCTAAAAGAACCATATGGTAATACGAGAAAGCCAATTGGGAAGCATTAAACGGTTTCTTTAGGAGTTTTAACTGGTCGTTGTGCGTCCTCAACAACGACGTGGATGCCGCTGCCGATATGATTACAAATTTAATTCACCTGGGTATGAAACGCTTTATCCCTAACAGGATAAAGTGTATCAGACCTAAGTAAAACGCGTGGTGTGACTTGAGCTGTAAAGAAGCTATCAGGGCTAAAGAGGTAACTTTTCGGTCATTTAAGGCCAACCCAACTGAGAAAAACCGAAAAAAGTTCAAACGAGCCAGAAATGACTGCAATGCCCATATTAATCGTGTCAAATTCTCCTACGACCAAAAGTTGAGGCAAAAAATACTACAAAGTCCCTCCGGTAGCAAAAACTTTTGGTCGTTTGTTAAGAATATTAAAAATTCGGCCTCATCATCTATCCCGACACTCATTTGCAATGACACTTCAGCTGTCAGCTCTTTGGATAAAGCCAATCTGCTTGCTGCTCATTTTGCAGCTAGCTCAACGCTCCCAGATTGTACCTTATCTCCCCCAGTACTCGAGCGCGTAGAACACTCCATGGGACAAATCCACTTCTGCACCCGTACTGTGGCAAGAGTACTTCAGGATCTCAACATTCACAAATCCGCTGGCCCAGATGGTATTTCTCCTATAGTTCTGAAGAGGTGTTCTTCCACGCTGGCAAAACCACTGCGTAAGCTTTTCTATCTGTCCTATTCTTCAGGGCTCTTTCCGAGAAGATGGAAAACAGCATTTGCCCAGCCCGTCCCCAAAAAAGGCGAATCTTCCTACCCCTCCTCCTACCGACCAATTGCACTTACGTCCCTTCTTTTCAAGGTCATGGAAACGCTGATAAATCGTCAGCTTATGAAATATCATGAATCCCGAAAACTTCCTAGTGACCGGCAGTACGGTTTTCGCAGCAACAGGTCCACTGGTGATTTGATGACTTATCTAACCAAAAAGTGGAACCAATCTATTCACCATGGTGGTGAAAGCAAGGTCGTTGCGCTTGATATTTCAAAGGCATTTGACAGAGTTTAGCATCAAGCTCTCTTGTCGAAAATGCGTGCATTTGCGATCGATGTTACCCTTCTTCAATGGATTAGAAATTACCTTTCGGACCGTTCAATACAAATTGTTTTGGACGGTTTCAAGTCTGCAACTCACCAAATAAATGCTGGTGTCCCTCAAGGCTCTGTTTTGTCTCCGACTCTCTTTCTCATTTTTATCAATGACCTCCTGTCTGTCACTTCTAATCCAATCCATTCCTTTGCTGATGACAGTACCCTCAGCTTTACATATTCGTTTCCTGGGCAATGCCCCTTATCTTCGGGCGTTGAACTGGAACGGCAACGTATGTTAAGCTCATTGAATTCCGATCTTGACAGCATTCTTAAATGGGGTAAAACCAACAGAGTGGAATTTAATGCTTACAAAACGCAATGCTGTCTGCTGTCATTGAAGCGAACCCCTAATTCTCTGCCATTATCTATGAATGGCACTTGCATCGCTGAAACCGAACGACTTTTCATTCTCGGTATGTGTGAAAATGACAACCTTCGTTGGAATGACCATATATTTGATGTCGCCAAGAACGCTGCGAAATGTCTAGGCTTCCTTAAGCGATGCAAGAAATAGTTCACCCCTTCTGATCTGGCTAGAATCTACAAGGCGTTCATTCGTCCAAAACTTGAGTACAACGCTCATATCTGGTCTGCTGCACCAATGACATATTTGGAGCTACTTGACAGGATCCAAAAACGTGCGGTAAAACTTATTGGCGGTAAAACTTATTGGCGAATCACTTGATTCTCTTAGTCATCGTCGTAATGTCTCCTGCCTGTCATTGTTTTATCGGTATTTCCACCACAAGTGCTCAAATGAAATAGCCAGTTGCATTCCACCCCTACAGCAATTCAACCGCAATACTCGCTATGCTAGGAATGCACATCAGTTTACCCTTAAGCCTGTTTTCGGACGTACTGTGAAATATAAAGATTCCTTTCTCAGCCGTACAATACGAATGTGGAATGCTCTACCACGCTCTGTTTTTCCTTTGCATTATAATTTACAAACATTTAAAACTAACGTGCATCGGTTTCTCCCTTTCTCTTATCCCTCATTTCCCTAATGCCCGCACTGTTTCACTTCATTATAAGGGTATCCAAAGTCCCTTTAGTGCGTGTACATTATAAAAAAAAAAAAAAATTTTAAGGTCTTGCAAAATTCCTTCTTTGCAGCATGAAGAATGCAACCCTCGTGGTATTATTCGATACGGCCTTTCCGCCTTGTTTTCATATGTGAAGCATTGTGTTTTCTTAGCATTTAGCTTTAGAGAAACTGTGCGGTACCCAAGTAACAATTTAGTTTCCAGAAGGGTCAAGGAAAGCTATTTTCTTATTTCCATAATAACTGTAAGAGATCTTATGGAAAACGATTTGGCGCACTTTAGCAAAGTTATTTACTTTCCTTAGGACCTTTGTTCACAGGCTCTATAAAAGTAATAAAATATTACTTTAAGGTCTTACAGAAGTTAGTACGGAAATCTTAACGAAATTAAAAAAATTCGTAAATATTACTAGCTTTTATTATATTTTTCGTTTTGATTCCAACTATATGTTCGTATTCATATTTTCAATCATTTGAAAGCCGCTTGAAAGTTTATCTGAAGAGGAAATAAATAATGATTAAATTGAAAAATTACTTAGCCTTGTCCAGGATTCGAACTCGGAACCATGCGCGTGCCAACCCAACTTGCACCCACGGGGTCAAAATGATCAATACCGAGTGAAGATTAAAAATTGATAAGTTGATACTATATATTTCATCGTAGATGTAGTTATATAGAATTTTACGACCTACATGCCGACAAAAATTTCATCTTATTTAAAGAAAGTAGGGCTGCTTGTTAGTAAACATTTAATAACTGAACGGATAAAAATTGAATTAAGTAGATATAAGTATTGTTTATTATAACTACCACTGGAGCTATACAAATATTATTAAGCTATTCAAATATTATCATTCACAAAATTTTCTTTATATTTTTGGTTTCTTATTTATAGTCCTTATCTAAGTCTATGAGAGCCTTCCCTGATCCATGAAATAAATACCGAAATAATTAATAAGGATTAATTATTTCCTTTCCTTTTCTTCTATTTAAATAAATATCTCTATGATATCTAACTCCAGGTTTAAATCTCCACTATATTGATTGTATGTTATGCTTCTATTCACAAGCCTTGTAGAGAATCTTGTTATTGACTTGGAATAGCAAGCTTTAAAGAAGCTATTAAATTTCAGACCTCAACCAACTAATTTCAAAAGGCCTTATGGCCACCTCGTTAAATAAGAAAATCTGCCCTTCTGTACAGCTTGTGAAATTGTTTCCCAAAAGCTTTAAAGAAACATTTTCTGAAAGTATATCTTAAAAAATACTAAACATCTATAAATAAGCCTTATGACAATACAATAGAAACAATAGCTTACCAAATTTAAAAATTGGATCTTATAGAAGGTAAATTGTTAGCTGGGTAGCTTTCTAGATCGGTAGCTTTAATTTTCCACGAATTATTATTATTAATGGATGTTTCTTTGAATTCGGTTTTTAAAATTTTCTTGAGAAAACTGTATAATTTGCTATAATGCGTGATTCCGACAACGATTATTAGAAGCGGAAGGTATACTCTATCGCGTGGCTTTTTTTCGTGCATTTCATTTTTAAATGAAGGTCCTTTAACCCCTGGTGGGGCATAGGGGCGACAAACTTCCTCCATCGTTCTCGATATGCGGTCAGATACTTCAGTTGTGTCCACGTTTAAAGCTAGGTTGTTTGCTTCGGTCAATATGGTTGATTTCCACGTTGTTCTTAGCCTACCAACTCGCCTTGTACCTTGAGGATTCCATTCGAAAGGCTGCTTCGTGATGTTGAAATTAGTCTCCTTAACGTGTGGCCAATCCAGTGCCACTTTCGCTGTCTAGTTTCGACATTCTAAATTCGTTGACCCGTTACGCGCCACAATTCCTGGTTCGATATAATTTGCGGCTATCGGATCTTAAGAATGTATCGAAGGCAGCGGTTTACTCATGCGTGTTATCTTCTCGAGATCAAAGTAGAGACTTTCTAGGTTTCATATGCGTGTAATCTTCTCGAGATGGAATTCGAAGAGTCTTAACTTGGTGCGTAGGCAAATTTGACTGCAGTCCATACTAAAGACAACATTCCAAAAGCGCTGCGGGTATTACTTATTGTGCTATTGAATGATACAAAAATGCCTAGATAGTAAAATTGCTTGACCTCTTCAATTGGCGTCTGTCTCAGAATTTTCTTATCTTATTGTTTTTTATAGCTTTATTTCTTCAAGGATATCGATTACTTGTGAGGACCCGATTTTTTTTTTCATTTGGTCTCCTCTTTGTACTCAGTAAGGTAATCGCGGCGAACTAGGCTAATAAATGTAACATCAGATTCTTTTTAATGCTGAGATTACTTTAGCGATTTGTTCTCGACTTCAGGTTTATCGATTTCGATATTTAGCTCTTGGTAGAGTTATGCGGAGTTCATTATTTTCTTCCTTCACGCTTTTACATTCCTTTGAGTCTCCAAAATCTTAAAAATCCAAAATCCTAAGAACCATTTTCGAGTAAATTAATGATAAGTGATTTAAAAAAAAAATTGTATGCCAGGCACCGTTATATAAAAATAAAAGCAAAAAACCCCAAACATTTTATATACGAACTTTGAAGCAGACGGACGGCATTGGCGGACCCAATTTTTGGGACTTCTCTTAAGTCGTAATATCCCTAATACTTAGTTTGAGTTCGAATTCGCACGATCGCAATAACATTTTCTTTAGTTTACTATCATAAACAAACAAGTTAAATATATAATAATGATAACAAAATTATTATTTTTGTTTACTTTATTCGCGGATGCCAAGAGCTTAAATAGAAATGTGCATGCACAAATACATAGATACATATTCATTCCTGCTGATGCAAGTATCACTTGGAATTGTTTTAACAATTCCCTGGATATTCCTTCAGGTGCAAGTGTTTACAAGATAGAACATTTTATTTAGACAATTCTCTGGTAACAATTCTTTGGAAGGTGATGACGGAGACAATACCTCATGCTACTCCAATGACTATTATTATTACAGTAAAAGAATAAATTCCTATGGTTTGGAATTTTACGTATTCTTCTATTTTTTCTTCTAGTTCTATTTTTAATATTTTTATTTTCAATTTTTTTATAGTTTTTAAAATGTTTTTTGTAAAATTTACATCAACGATTGTTCATAAATTTGAGTTCCTTTATTTGAATAGTTCAATCCGTTAACTTGATTATATTATTATTTTTGATGAACAATTTTCCTTTTACACAATTTTGACTTATTTCGGTAAATTGCAGATTTTTAGTTATAATTAGACCCTCTGCAGTTTCTTCAATTACAATCATTTAATTTATCTTAAGATTACATACATACATCACTTTCTTTAAAAGCGTTTCGGCATGTTCTTTTAAATTTTTTACTAAGAATGGGTTATTGGCTTCGTAAACTTTATTTTCTTGTATTAATACCTCTTCTATTTGATGATCTAATTCTTCAAATTGCTTACTAGAGAATGGTATCATTAAGGCTTTTTGGTAAATTTGGGTTGTAAAATAAGGGATGGAAATATCTAATATTAATGTTTCAATGACACTTGTTTTCATTTAGCCAAACGTTGTAATGAAATATTATAAGCATGCTTCTCCTGTTTTGTCAAAATATCATGAGGTAGGACATTAAGTCTGCTAACGAGTAAGACATATAAGAGTTTTTCTAATTGCCTATTGAATAAACTGCATATAATTGGATTGTTAGTTGAAATTTATCCAAAAATGCTACTACCTTGTTTGTCTTTTCTGTTATTTCATTGAAGTATTTTTTAAATTGTAGTTGTTGCCGGTTTACATGGTCAACAACGTGATTTACATTTTTTATCGAGTCATTGTTAATTTGGACTTGCTTATTTGACTGTTCTACAACCTGTTTCGTACTAAAATCTGAATTCCTTAAGTGCGCGTATATTTCGTCGGCGTCTTCGCTATCTATATTTCCGAAAAGAAAAGTAATTTCTTTGTATGAAAACTTATAATCACCATTTCTAGATCTGTTCAAGGTATATACGTTTTGCAGAGTAAATCTACTCACAGTGAGTAGGGACACTCTCCATACATATTCAACTCGTTCTACTACAAACGAAACACTATAGCAAATACGTACCATAGGTGAAAACAGGTAAGAACGACTGATTTTAACCCTTATGCGCAATCACTTATAATAAACATAAGGAAAGGCTACAGTCCCCTGGGGCGAACAGTATTATACCCTATCCATATCCCTATATGCCCCAAAGAAAAAAGCATTAAGAAGTTTTTATTTCATTTTATTGATAAAAAAAAAAGGTTTTTTTTAAAAAAAAAACGCCCCCAAAAAGTGGGCGTGGCCAAAAACTTTGTATGGTCGATATGTTGGAAAAAATATAGGGTAAATATCTTGTTAAACGTTTTTTTCGCTTTCTATGAAAATTTTCGAAGAAAAGAGCATTTTAGTAAAAAATTGCCACAAAAAGTAGGCGTGGCAAAAAACTTTATATGACAAACTTATAAAGGAGGGCAGTGCCTACATATCTTGTGAAGGTTGTAACACTCTCTCTTTCTAACTTTAGATTTAAAACGGTTTTTTCTAAATTGTGGGCGTGGCAGTGGGCGTATTCAAAAAGCTTTTACACTTAACCATTTCGGAGCCCTAGGGAATATGTGGTCCGAATTTCAGCTTCCTACTTAATTTTAAAGGCCTAAAAATTGCATACGGACGGACGGACATTGCTAGATAGTCTTAGGATTTGGTCCTGATCATAAATATATATACTTTTATGGGTCTACGACGAATATTAAGGGGTGTTACAAACTATGTGTCACAATTAATATACCCTTAGGATAGGGTATAAAAACGGTGTTTTTTGAATATTAAAGGATCAAATCCTTTAAGTTGGTTCTTTAATATAAATGTTTCGTTCAAGAATATGAAGTTAAATCTTTTGGGATTTCTATATTTATATATCATACTGGACGATTTTAAGTTTTATTGTCAACACTTTTGATGTTCTAAATTGTATAGTAGATGGTCACAGTAATTAGTTGGGGAAATTGTTTGAAATTTTTTTTCCCGTATTTTTAAAAGTGGCCTGAAGTTGAATTGTCAAAATATTTGCAATTCCATCTTTTGAATGAAAAAAAGGCTGTTGAGAATCGTGTGTAAAAAATTAAAATACAATTGAATTTTTTTTTAAATTGGGAAACATTATTTTAAGTGCTTGGCATGTGGGGAAGATGAAACATAAGGAAAGGCTACAGTCCGCTTGGGGCGAACAGTACGATACCCTATCCATATTCCTATATGCCCCAAAGAAAAACGCATTAAGAAGGTGATGGATATCATTTCATTTTATGAAATTTATAAAAAAAAAAAAATATTTTTTGAAAAAACGCCCCCAAAAAGTGGGCGTGGCCAAAAACTTTGTATGGGCGATATATTGGAAAGAATATTTGCAAAATATTTTGTTAAACATTTTTTTTTGAGTTTCTATGAAAATTTTCGCTGAAAACAGCATTTTAGTAAAAAAATCCCACAAAAAGTAGGCGTGGCAAAAAATTTTATATGACAGACTTATAAAGGAGGGCAGTGCCTACATATCTTGAAAAGGTTCCAATACTCTATCTCTCTAACTTAAGCCTTAAAACGGTTTTTTCTAAATTGTGGGATTTAAAAACTTTTAACACTTTACCATTTCGGGACCCTAAGGAGTATATGGTCTAAATTTCAGCTTCCTAGCATAAATTTAAAGGCCTCAAAAGATAATACGGACGGACGGACGGACATTGCTAAATAGTCTTAGGATTTGGTCCTGATCATAAATATATATACTTTTATGGGTCTACGACGAATAATAAGGGGTGTTACAAACTATGTGTCAAAATTAATATACCCTTAGGATAGGGTATAAAAAGAAAACTATGGTATAAAATATCTTAATCAAGATTGCTCGGAAAATACCTTTGCTGTTTTACGCAACCGAGGAGAAAATAATAAGTTGTTGTCTGCTTTTCAATTCATGTGTTCTTTTAAATAGAAAGATCTGTTTCGACTAAATACATGGAGGATGTTACCCGTGGAACATCCATGTGAGCCAATATCAAACTTGGAACTTCCAGAAATTGAAGTGTAGATGGAACCACTAGAACAACATTACGACAATGTGAGTTTCACTTTCAAACCGAATCTGATTATAAAACTGCAACCTTGGAATTGAAAATGCATTTTACTTTTTGCAGATTATATTTGAAAAAATACCGGTTAAATCACGAGTGTAAATTTAAATTGAGTCTTCAACTTAAAGTTTCCTTTGTGTTTACAGATTTTAAAGAATAGGAGGATTCGAATTTAAAACGACCTCTGAAGAATTCTTAAACTCGTAAGAAAATCTTGAAAATAAATTTATATGTTGTTTTCCAAACACGTATTTCTTAAAAACTGTAGGAAGAATATTTTTAACATTTTGAAAAATGAGTACAATTGTTGTAAAAATGAAAATGATTAATTTCTCATAAAATGTTATGTTGGTGTTCGAGTTTATCATATAATTAAACAGATTAATAAGGATAAGAAAAAAACTAGCAACAAACAATAATTTAAAAGCGTGGCACACTTGTGAACATAATATTATAAAATTTTTAATAAAAAAAACACGAATTGATTTTTGATTTTTGTTTTACTCTACGTAATCTTCTAACTAAATTAGTATTATTAAGTAGTTGGACTACTTCTAAATTAGCATGGTTGCGAAGCCTAACTTCATGTCTTCTAGCGACCTTCCGAACCTCGTCCACTACCATTTCAATTTTTAGATCCCTATTTAGATCAGCGTTACGTACGTACCACGGCGCATTAACAATATTGCGTAATACTTTGTTTTGGAAGCATTGTATGCTTTGTAGGTTGGACTTACTTGTGCACCCCCATAATTGGAGGCCATATGTCCAAATTGGTTTTAATATTTGCTTGTAGAGAAGCAGTTTATTGTGGATTGAGAGGCATGAATACCTCCCTATGAGCCAATATATTTTAATATATCGTAAATTTAGTTCATCACGTTTTTTCTTGACATGAGTTTTCCAGCGCAACTTTGCGTCCAAAGTCAAGCCTAAGTACTTAGCGGAGTTCAAATGATGAATAGCTTAGAAAGGATTGGCAGCAATGATATCGGCCGATATGACGTTACTTCACTGGGCAATTTGCCCGGCTTAGGTATCATAATAACTTCCGCGACCTTCCACATATGTGGAACATACCTTAGTCTGAACGCTGCATTTATTATCTGTGCCATTTTTTTCATATCTTTTTTAGGCAGTTTTTTCAGAATTTCACCCGTTATTAGATCAAATCCCGGAGCTTTTTTCGGGTTGATCTTTTCTTTTATTTCTTTGGCTATTTCCCTAGAGGTTACGGCTGGAATCGATCTCTCGTCTTCACACATTTCTTCCATTTGTTGGGAATTATCATTATCGTCATATGGCTGGAAGACATTTTCAAGGTGTTCCGCGAATAGATCCGCCTTTTGTTTGTTTGTTTTAGCCCAGTTACCACTGCTGTTTTTCACTGGCGGAATGTATGCCGTTGGTCTTTTCATTTTTTTTGTAGCCTTCCACAGTGAGTATTGTGTACTAGCATCGTTTGTCAGATTTGTAAGGTATCTTTCCATCTATGCATTTTTAAATTCTGCTATCTTTTTTCTGAGTTTATTGTTTAAACTATTAAGTCTATTTTTATCACTCGGAGCTCTTGTCAGTTGCCATCGTTTGCGAGCTCTTCTCTTTTCTGATATAATGTCGCAGACTTCTTTGGGATACACGTTTCTTTTTACTTTGCTATTTAGTTCAGGCGTTGCAGCCCATGCAGCCTTTTGTATAGCTAAGGTGAAAGACTGTACTTCGCTTTCTAATTGCTCTATTGTATTAATTGTTGTGGATAGTTCGATGCATTCATCTATTAGGTATCTGAAATATATCCAGTCAGTTAGTTTGTTTACTAGACGTGGGTTGTGTTCCTTCATTATAATTTTATTACCAAGTGTAAGCAGCACAGATGAGTGATCTGAGTCAAGATCTGGCCCTTCCTTAACTTGGGTAGTATTTGAAGAAATATTCTTAGTTATGAAGAAGTCAACAACATCCGGGATTTTGTTCCTATCTGTGGGCCAGTAAGTAGGATTTCCCGTTGAATGGTAGTTAGCATTGGTTTGTTTAATAGATTCAAGGTGTTCTCTTCCTCTTGTATTTGTTAATCTTGATCCCCAAGATTTGTTCTTAGCGTTGAAATCTCCACCTATTATGAATTTATTTCCGAATTTGCGTAAGAGGCATTCAAAATTGTTTTGTTTCAGTCTGTAGCTAGGAGAACAATATGCCGCTGTTACCGTTATCTGCCCGGTGCTTGTTTTTATGTTTACGGATTTGGCTTGTATTTCACACGACTGGTATTCTTCATCTTCATCGTGTTTAACACCTTCCTTAATTATAACTGCGGCCCCTCCTCTTGCTGCATTGTGAGGATGTGGAGTATGGTATGTCTTGTATCCGCGAAGCTTGTATTTTGTTCCAATTTTAAAATGTGTCTCGGAGACTAGACATATGTCAATTTTGTTTATATCGAGAGTCGCTTGTAATCCATCTTTGCGATTCTCGAGGCCATTGGCATTCCATAACAAGATTTGTATGTTTTTAGCCATTATGATCTTTTAGGTACAGTTCTTTTATTACTGTTTTGTTTTTCAAGGAAAGATATTCTTTCCAGAATTTTCTTATTATTCTTTTCTATATCTTCCATTCTGTTAAGAATACTTTGCATTATATCCTCCATAACATTGCAGGGAGGCTTGGGGGTTCCGACTGGTTTTGCAACGTTTGTCGAAGCAACATGTGCATATGTTTTCTTTGGACCGGCTGTGGGGCTTAATTTGCCATTTTTGCTTAAGGGTAAATTTCCTTTATCTCTATCCAATTTTTTATTAATTTTGGGCCTAGATTTCGGTCTCGAGTCTTTTTTGTTTTGTTTTTCTGTGTCTTTAATTGCGTCTATTTGAACAGGCTTTTGCATTTTTTTTTTGCTTGTTGTCTTTTACCTGCTGTAGCTCTTTTGCTACTATACACCCTCTGTAGTTGGCTGGGTGTCTTTCGCTACAATTGGCGCATTTAGGGACAGCCTTTTTTTCCTTTATGCAGTCTTTTGTATGGTGGTCTCCTGCACATTTAACGCATTTCGGGTTAGAGCTGCAGTATTTGTGAGTGTGACCATACTTTTGGCAGTTCTTACATTGAGGAACTAGCTTTGATTTCCGCAAAGGATGAATTTGTACTTTCATTCCTAAGATAACTTTAATTTCATAAATTTTTCTTTTCTGGTTCTCCTTTGGTGGTGAAAGCTCTGGAGACATGCTGATTTTTCTTTTCTTGTTCCGTTTTGGCGTTCTACAGGATGGTTCTGTCTCTCTCCGCAGTTCTTCTTCATCCGTAGAGTACACTACAGTTTTAGGTATCTGTTCATTTTGATTGTTATTATTGACCTGGTCTTTAAGCAGCTGCAGCTCAAGCTTTAATTTATCAATTTCACTTGCCAGTTTTTCACTGAGTTGCTTAAAATTATCTCTTTCTTCACAGGCTTTTTATAATTAGCTTCCAACATTGAATTTTCTCTGGTTGGTTGGGATGGTGGTGTCCTTACCAATTTACGAATCTTTATAAAAGGGTCATCTTTCAGCAACAAATGGTTCGCCCCAGAATCCATGGAACCGGCCTCCGAAGAGGGTGGATTTACCAGTTTACCTGGCGTACCACCTGGGGTAGTTATATTATTAGTTTTGTTCATTGCATATTTTTCGTTTTTGGTTAACTTTGGACTTTAGTCGCCTCTTACGACAGGCATGCCTAACTCGGGTATATTCTTTCCCCTACCGGAAGGGGACGATAATTTCAGCCGCCCCTCTGGGATCAGACGCTGACCGGTGTGCCGCGCAATATGCATCAAACGCTCCCGGGTTTAACCTTTAGTTTCATCTTTCAGCTATGACCTTACTGCCAAGGGAGGCCCTACCAGGAGTACAAATCTCCAGACAGTGTCGCACATACCGTCATTAAGACTACATCTTCGGGTGGATTTTAGTCGCCTTCTACGACAGGCATACCTTACCTCAGGGCTATTCTAACCCCGTCCCTGCAGGGGGCTAACGAAAAGAATAATTTTTATTTTTCCAAAGATGTACAAACAGAGTTCATTAGTACATGATTTTTCATTTTTAGTACAACTATTAATAAAAAAAATATGACGAACATTGGTTTTTGGGCACTAAGTTTAAATGTTTAGAAGTTCGAATCTGACCTCAATGCAATACTTATAACAAATTTGTGTGTTACTTAATTTATTTATCGCTATGTATTTAAAAGTATATGATGTTTGATGTTTTTGAAGATTTGTTTTACCCAACATTACACCCGCTTTGAAATCACCTGAGTTCAACTCGGAAGAACGGCTAGCTTGTGTATCGGTCTCTTGATTATCCCTCTTGGTGTTCGAAACTCCGCTACTCTGATGTTTCCATCTTTGCCAGGGATTGTCCTTTGGATTCTTCCTAGCAACCATCTTTGAGGGGGTACATTGTCGTCGTGGATGATAACCATCGAATCCACTACGAGATTGGGTTTTGATGATGGCCACTTCGATTTTTGCTGCAACTCTTGTAGATACTCTTCTGTCCAGCGCTTCCAAAAGTGCGTTTTTACATTTTGTATACGGCGCCAGTACTGCAACGAACCTGTATTCAGGGAATCAGAGCAGAAGCAAGTTCTTCAAATGATAGCTTCGTATTGTGTAGTGTTCGAAGCAGATGCCCTTTGGCCACTCTCACGGCGGCTTCCCAGATTCCTCCAAAATGAGGCGAGAAATTTCGTGAAACAAGATGTTATGCAACTCTGTTACCTTTGAGTTTGCTCCAACAAAATTTGTTGCGTCATCGCAAAATATATCTGTTGGCAGTCCTCGACGGCTTATCATGCGTCTTAACGCAGCGATAAAAGCATCTGTTGTCAGATTTGATACAGATTTTTCACAGACCCTATGATAGATAAATATGGGACCACAGAAATCGACGCTACATCGTTGAAAACGTCGTACAGGGATGATCCTGCCTTTGGGGATGTTACCCACTACTTGCTCCATTAGCTTGGGCTAATATCGAACACAATGAACGCAGTTATGCGCGATTTTACGAGCGAGGTCTCTGGCGTTTACAACACAGACCACCTGTCTAAGAAGTGCGAAAAGAGCCCTTGGTCCAGCATGAAAATTCTTCCTATGAAGAAGACGAACTATGAACATGTAGCCAAGCTAGAACCTTTCACCAACAAAACGGGATGTTAGTGTTGCTCAGGCAGAGTTGAATTTTATAATCGCCCTCCCATGCGAAGTATTAGAAAACCTTTTGACGTATCTATGATAGGGCTGAGATACTTTAGAGAACCTTTTATACTTTATCCCTTTTGGAGTAGTTTGATTTTATTTTGTTCAACCCAAACGATTTTATAAACAGCCGTGTCAAGCTCTTCGACACTGCAAACTAATGATTTTTCTGCCGTTGAGTTTTTAATGTTTTTGATGAATCGAAGGATGTATGCAAAAATATGCAAAAGTCTAATGTATGAACTGCAATTGTTTACTATGTTGAGCAAAGTATTTTCGATGACTCTACTGGATACTAACGCCGTTTTTCTCTTTTCCTAGGTCATTTTCTCGCAGGAAAGTGATATGTTTGGATTTTAAGGCCATTGTACTGGGGGTTCCAATAGAGATGATGGTCCAGCTGACCATATCGATCTCCCAAGCTCATCGACAGTCCTATTCCGTAGGTAAGCGCCTCCAGTAAATGCCGGTTGACGCCTCCTGTATCTCTGCAACCCGGTTCCCAAGAAAGTATTCAATTTTGACGTATGAGTCGATATCCAATGCAAAACCACCGACAAGTCTGTCCAAAAGCATACTTCCGGACGCCATTCTTGGAACGTGGGTTGAATTTTCGACCACAGTTTAGCAAGAAGATGTGCAGCACACAGTTCAAGACGCGGAATTTGTTTCTTAATTGATGGCGCAACTCCTGATTTTCCTACCAGCAATCTGACAGAAATGGAATCCTCAGTGTCGACTGTTCGAAGATAAATGCAGCATCCGTACGCATTCATGGATCACTCATAAATGTCCTCCATTCTGTATCTATTGGAATGGCAGTGTCCCACTCAATCTTCACCATTCACAGCCATTCCAAAATGATTTTTGCCCTCACAATAATTGGACATAGAAGACCCAATGGGTCGAAAAGAGATGAAGCCACAGATAAAATTTTCCTTTTTGTATACGAAGAATGTATTTGGGTAGGGTTATAAGAAAAGTAGAAATTGTCATCAAGCGCAATCCAAGTTATCCCTAACGTACTTGTAACCGAAAACGTCCCATATGTCACTGTATTCAGAGCATAGATTTTAATGGGAGACTTCACATTTTCCCTCCATAGGATGTATTGAAACCTACGGTAGTCGGGATGTACCAAAATTTGTCGGTAAATTTTCAAAATCAAGATGTTGGAAGCTTGTAACCATTTGTGAAGTGAAAATGTTAACTTCCAAATGAAACAATGCGTTTTCAAACGTCGTCCCGAAGACGTTAACATCATCAACTTGGGCAAGACCTGGGAGAAACTGATGTTGGCTGCTCGTGCCATTGCCGCCATCGAGTACTCTCAAGATGTCTATGTCATCTTATCTCGTTCAGTTGGTCAACGTGCCGTACTCAAGTTCGCCAAGTACACCGATACCACTCCAATTGCCGGACGTTTCACTCCTGGTGCATTCCAGAGGAGAGTGCGACCCAGAGGAGAGTGAGAAGGGGAAAGCTGCAGCCAAAGAGTTGTTGCCTCCACCAGTCAACGTTGAGGAAGTTGTCGACCATCCTGTTGAAGAGACCAACAACTGGGCCGAGGAAGTCGTTGCCGCCGAGACTGCTGTCGCTGGCGCTACCACTGAAGACTGGGCTGAAGATAAAGTCAAGACATCATGGGGCGGTGATGGAAACTTCTAAACAGACTGTTACGAAAGCAATTATTTGTTGAAACATTTTTGAAGCACCTGAAATAAAGCATTTCGAATGTAAAACAAAAAAAAAAGGTTTAAGTCTGAATTCATCGTCCGAGTACAAGCCTTAGTACTACAAAAGTTGACAAGACTTTTGCCATCCGAAGAAATTGGAAGATCTTTAGCTCATAAATTTGAAAGCCTGACACTAGCCGATCCAACATTCAACAACCCCGGCCATAGAGACATTATAATCAGATATATATGCTGATATAATTCTGAATGGAGTTAAGAATGGGTCAAGGTGCTTCGATATAGCACAGAGATCTAATCCAGGTTGGCTGATAACAGCCGAACCTCAACACAAAATAACAATAATGGCAAGAGACTTACAGCAATGGTCTTACAGACATCAATTGGTAAGCAACTTGAACGATTTTGCTATAACTGCAAACATAACAACGATACCATTAGAGGGGCGTTAAAAACATTGAAACTAGAAACCGCTAACAAGGTCTTAATTCGAGCAGTACAACAAAGATACTTCTCGCATGAAATTTCTCGCTTACTAAAGGGCTGTAGTATTCCAAAGTCGAGCAAGCTATTATCATAAGAATCACATTTTGACGAAGATGAGCTCTTAGTCGTCGGAGGCATATTAGAGAACTCGAACTTACCACAGAAGCTTTTGCTAAAACTTAAATGTGTTGGGCTTAAGCGACACCACTACTTGTCCTGCTTGCGGTGAGGAGGATGACATAGCAGAACACATTTTGTTGCAGTTGTCCGGCCTATGCACGCATCAGGTGGCTGATTTTCGGGGCTGACGTGGTGAGTACCGATCATCTATGCTCTTTATCACTAAAGCTCCTTCTCGTTTTTCTCCGAAAGACGGGAAAACTAAGAACATTAATGTAAGGTGTCTGAATGGTAGCACAATGGACCTGTAGTTGCGTCTGAGCGCTCCATCGGATAGTAGCAACCTCCGACAAAAAAAAAGGTATCGAAAGCTCATATACTTCGAGAAAGGCAAATAAAACGACGTGTAGACTAAACCCAATAAGGTGGATATTCTTCCCCAGTTTGGTCATGATGGTTCTTGGACAAGGAAACTCATTAACATCAAACGAACAAATTGATCCCGTAAAGGTTATTGCATTCAAAAACCGCCCAGGAATTTACTTTGAGAAAATCGGAAGAGTAAATCTAATAACCAGTAACATGACGAACTATTGGAGAGAATTTGAAGGATTCGAGGAACTAGTGAAGGATATGAATGACTTTTATAAAATGAAGTCTAACATTTTGACATCAATTGAACCATCAGCTGACAATTATAAAAAACAATAATGATTTGCTGCATACACATGGAGGTGGAAGGTCAGATCAAAACGATCGCCTTTCGACTTCATTGATACCGTGGCAAACAAGCTGCTCGGAGTATTGGATGAGTCATATGCTGGACATTATTAGCAGCAAATTCAGCATACACGAGCTAATGAAAATCATTTACTGGAGTTGATAAAAAACCAGATTTCACTCGCAGAAGCAACGAGTAATATACTTCAGAAAAACACTGAAACTGTAACTGCACAGCTGCAAACATTTCAGACCGATCTTGAGAACCTTAAGAGCATGGCAGCCAAATCGATCATCCAGAAGGAACCCGAACAGACATTTTTATCTGGGGCAGCGTATGCGACATTAGCTATGCTGAATTATCAGCAAATACATCATGCCAAAATTAACCCTCTGGTGATCACTCCTGACCAACTCAGATCGCAGCTGACTTTGATAAGAAGCCACTTGCCTACACAGCCAGCTGTAGCAGAAGACGAAACGCATTCGAGATTGCTAGGACTTTACAAAATGTTCTCCGAAAGGGTAAGAATAACTGATCGGAATGTAATATTCGACTTTTGACTCATAGTTTGCAACACTCCTTAATACTCGTCGTAGACCCACAAAAGTATATGATCAAGACTATTTAGCAATGTTCGTCCGTCCGTCAACAATTTATAGGCCTATAGCTAGAAAACTGAAATTTGGAAAAAACTAGGGGTCTCCTTAGGGTCCCGAAATGGTAGAGGGTAAAATTATTTTTGATACGCCCGCTGCCACGCCCATAATTTAGAAAAAACTGTTTTAAAGCTAAAGTTAGAGAAATAGAGTGTTGTAATCTTAACAAGATATGTATGTAGGTACTGCCCACCTTAACAAGTTTGTCATGTAAAGTTTTTTGCCACGCCTATATTTAGCCAATATTTTTTCCAATATATCACACATACCATGTTTTTGGACGCCCAACTTTTTAGGGGCGTTTTTTCAAAAAATATGGATTTTTTATAAATGTTATAGAATGAAATAAAATTATATCCATCATCTTCTTTACGTTTTTTTCTTTGCATATAGGGATATGGATAGGGTTACATACTGTTCGCCCCACGCGGATTGTAGCCTTTCCTTATGTTTTTATTAATGATTTCCTACATCATATGGCGACACTGTAATACCAGGAAAAATATCCAGATAGAGTTCCAGGCTCAAGAACTACCACCAATACTTGCAAATAGGCGTTCTGTTGACACCGATTTTAGTGTGGCTTGAAGCTCGGCCCCAGCACGTCATGATGACAACACCAGAGTTTTTTACATTTATATTTTTAATTTCTTGGAATATTATATTTCAATTTTGTTCCCAGCAAAGTCAGCATAATAAATTGCATCATCATTGCTGACTTTGCAGTAAATACTTTGTAATATAAGCCTTTATATATTTGGAACATAAACAATATTTTAGTATTTAAGAGAAGTAAATAAAATCAATCTTTTCATTCGTTAAAGGTAATTCAGAGTTATTATTTAGACTTCCCTCCACCAGAGGTAAGGAGTCTTTAAGCTAATTTCTGAAATTAACATTAACTATCCTTGATGGACACCTTCCGTTTTCTTTACTGTAACGATTGCGCTACTTCTTCCGTAACTAATGTTACTTGCGAATCAGGGTCAATAAGCGCTCTTAACGATCTGCTATGACCTTACTAGTTTCTTGCCTTTCTGACTGCGGTAGCTAGTAATACGTTCTGCTTTTATTCTGGTTGATCTTGCCGCTTTATCCGATTGACCCTTTCGAACACATCCACATACAGCAATGAATGATGCCTCTTGTTGCAATGCTTACACGTCCCTTTACTTCCGCATTGGCTCCGCTTGTCATGACTCAAGCAATTGATGCATAGCTTATACAATTTTGCCTTCTCGTATCGGTCCTTTGGTTCAAGGCCAGGAATTTTTGACACAAGTAGATATTATGGTCACTATTGCAGATAACGCAATTATTAGTCTTTGATGAAAAGTGAAAGTTACAAAGAGGGTGTCTGGAGTCATCTGCCGACTTGAAATGCTTCTGCTTTCTGAGTAATAGTACCTCAAGTGATTGATATCTTCTTTCCAAAAAGTTAAGGAATATCTCTAACGTTGGCATCTTGTTTGGCTTTGAAGTCTCTGCTCAAACAGGCTTCTGCGTTCTTGGTTAAGGATTTTGGAGTTTAGATAGTAGTATCTACCCCCATGTTGTTGAGAGCCGCCAATCCTTCTTTGGTAGCATCAAGCATTGCCTTTACTTGTGCCCCAGGCTGATGATTCGCATGATGACCTCCTTTCAGCATTTTTTCCATGTGTGTAGACATGATCTTACGCTCGTTGGCATATTATCCATTTAAAGTTTCCCATGCTGTTTGATAGTTTGCGCTGGTAATTGTAATGTGCTGAATTAGTTCTAAGGGTGGACATTTCAAATGGGTTTTCGGGTTTTCAATTTTTTCTATTCAACACAATGACGTCTTGTTGTGAATGTGTGTCGAAAATAGATCATAGAACGAGCGCCATTGTAGGTAATCGCCTCTAAATATAGGGATTTTGATTGTATGTATACGTGTCTCAGACACTTGGAGTTGGCTTTTTTCTGTTTATAACGATGAAGCTTTAGGGGCCATCTTAAAGAGACATTGATTTACTCTTGTTTGCATTTCGTCATATATTCCGTTACCATTGTCCAATTAATATTTTTTGCTGGAGTTCATGCGCCTCCTTTGCATAATTGTCGAACGTATTTTTAAATTCGTCAATATTGTTATTGATTGCTTCTATTTTTATTTCAATTCTTCGTAGGCGTTGTTCCTAATGCGAAATGTATTTGGGACTACTAGAGGGTACGACCCTTTGAGATTTGCTGTCATCTTCAGGAACATTCGTTGCAAGGGGAATTTTTGGCTTTACACCCTTATCGGCATTCTTTGCAGCAATACTGGTAGCAAGATCTTCAAGACTGAGCTTAGTACTCTCATATGGTGTATCTTGTTTTGCAACGGACCTAACCTTTTCGTGGTTGGCTTCGAATTCGATCCAGATCTCATCGATTCGTCGTAGTCTCTCATCGACATATTAGTGCGTCTTGCGAGATGAACTGTCTTTGCTGAAGTTAGTTTTCAGCCAGCGACATTTGTCTTGCCACTATTGTGAAAACATCCGTTTCTTCCATGTTGTGCGAATTTATGTTTTAATTTTTCCGTTTCTCACTATTACACTGTGTTTGAAGCCCTGGTTACGCATTCACTACGAGAGGGGGAGAAAAAAATTGTTTATGCTTTTCCTTACCAGTGTTTGTAGCCCTGGTAACGCTTTTATTTCTTTACTGATTCATTTGTTCCAATGAATCGAAGGACCAATGTTAATTTCAGAAATTAGCTTAAAGACCCCTTACCTCTGGTGGGGGGAAGCCTAAATAATAACTCTGAATTACCTTTTACGAATGAAAAGATTCATTTTATTTGCTTCTCTTAAATACTAAAATATTGCTTACATTACAAATACATACAGGTCAGCAATGATGATACAATTTATTATTCTGACTTTGCTGGGAACAAAATTGAAATATAATATTCTAAGAAATTAAAAATATAAATGTAAAAATCTGTCTGGTGTGTCACCATGACAATGTCGGCTGTAAGTGCAAATTGAAACAATCGAAAATAAAGCAGTATTGAAAATAAATCTGTTTGAACCGTGGGTCCTACCATAAGGATCCCGTTGAGCGAAATAGTCGAAGAGGTGCAACATGAAGCATCGAATACTACTCGTAATTTGGTTGATGTACTGTTTGGTCGTAACACACATTGATGCGGTCTAGTCTTTCAAATACCAGAAGGAACTGTACATGCTATGATTTTAAAGCTTCGTCTTTAGCCAACCTGCGCTCCAACGAAAGAAAGCGACGAAAAGCAAAGTCGTAACAGAACAGAAGGGGTCTCTCTGAATGGTAACTTGACCATGATCCTTCCGGTGCTTAATTCCACCACCGATTCTTTGAAGTGCTGTTCGCATTCTATTTGATCATCTGTCCATTTTGATTTGTTCCCAGTGACTGCTTCGAGCTTCCAAAATCGTTCCACGGATTCATTCAGGCGATTATCAGTTGATCTAATACAGCATGTTCTCCATTGATCTGTGCTAATCTATTTGTATTTTCCCGATCCATCCCAAACGAGTATTTTGAAGCGATGTAAGACCAGCTCCGAGCCTGATTTGACCTACCAGTAATAAATCGAAGAAGGTTTCTATGCCTAACAGCATGTAAATGGCCGCCGATCGATTGAATAGTTCATCTGCAAGTTTCAAGTTATTGGGAACATTCCAATTGTCTATATTAATTGACAGTTCAGGTTGGTAACCAGTAATTGTGGGGAAACTAGAAATTTTAAAGATAACTCAAATGCCGTCTCTGTCATTCCAATACCTTGAAAGTCAACGCATTTCCGAGCATGGATTTTGTTTCGTTGTGGACAATACGCCAAGTTTTTATCCACAAGCATATTCTGTCGATTGATCGATGAGCATATTTCGGACTGAATCGAATTGTCTACAGCTAGAATAGCCGTATCATCCGCTAAAGTTGCTACGATAAAATACTTCCTTGTTGAACTCCCGCCGCGATTTCTTTGAATTCGGAGTACTCGTTCCCGTGTTTAACACGAAAGAGTCTGTCATCTAAATATGACCTTGGGATCTCATATAATTGCTTTGTGAAAGCTTTGTTTAGTTTATATTTTAATTACGTATGCCATACTTTGCCTGAGAAACGTCAAGGAAAACGCTAGAACAATTTTTATTTCTCCTCTAGTGCTTTTTCAATTTCGTTGGTAATTCAGTAAACCTGGTTGTAGAGTGCTTAGTTCTGAATCCGAATTAGTGATCCGGTATCAATCGGCGTTCTTCGATGATCGAATGTAATCGCTTCAATATGGTCTATTGATTTTTGATCATTTGGAGGCTTAACTGGCTTAGAAACCATTATTACCTCAGTTATCTTCCATTGCCAGGGAACAGACAATAGAATAATAGAAGCGTTTATGAGATAAACAAATTTAAGTAGTAATTTTCTGGGCAGCTCATTAAGGACTTGTCCCGTAATTAGTTCATATCCAGGAGCCCAGTTTAATTTAAGTTCTTGTATTTCAAAATAGAGTTCGACCAGCGATACTCGTCTAATTTGAAAATTAGATTGATACCCTGGTAGGAAAGTATCTTCAACCAACGCTTCACCGTCAAACGGTTTAAACATCTCTTCAAGGTATTTGGCATTTCGCCCATTCCCCATTATTTTTCGGAATGGGTGGCGCTTGCATCTTTGGCTTTTTCATGCCTTTCATAGCTTTCCAAAGCGAATTGTCAGAAGTTTTATCCGCCGTTAGACTTTCGAGATGTATAGAGATTTCACAATTTTTAAAGTCCCGAATTTGAGTTTGCTGGATAGATTATTTAAAATTGTATTATCCTGCGGAGCACGAGATTGCTGCCATCTTTTACGCGCTCTTCGTTTTTTCTTTACGGAATCAGTAATTTCGCGGGGAAATTTTTTTATGAGGTTTGGGTTTTTGCCATATCCGAAGGCCAACAGGTGTATTTGCCAGACGACTAAAGGTCGACCCCAGACTCCAAACCGGCTTCGAATAGAATTCGACCTTTTTGTGAGATACAACTGGAGCCTCAGAGGGTGTGTTTTGCGTTGAAATCTCCACCAATTACAAAGTTCTGTCCAAGTGAGAAGTTGCTTCTAAAATCATATTTTCCTAACGTCGCTCGTGGAGGACAATAAATAGACGCAAAGTTGTGTGTAATGCGTTTAATGCTTACACTAACCGCCCTTATTTGCATTTCAATTATTCACCCGGGGAGTGATCAGTGGTATATTTTATAAAAAGGGCGCTCTGACCTCTAATTTTGATACCTGATTCTTTCCTTGCTTATCCAGTTTTGCGAACATTCATTTGTTAATTTGGCTTCGCTCTTCAAGTCTCGCAAGAAATTAAAAAAATTATGGACTGGATCAGGCGCCGTATTAACAACTCGATTATTTGCTAGTATCGCGGCTTTAGCGTACGTTTGTCGACTTTTGTACCCCAATTTTTCGTATTATCGTCTGCGGTGGTTTGGACATTTGCTTAGTCCTTGTTATTCTTTCTTTAGAAGGTTTTCCGTTTTCTTTTTTATATTATCGGTTATCTTTGGATCGGTTTCCGATATTTTGGCGGGCGTTTTCCCTTGCAATTAATGCAAGTCGAATCTTGTTTTTTTAGAGCACACTCTTTCAATAAGTGTTAACCCTACGATTTTGCTATAACTGCAAACATAATAACGATAAGATAAGAAAGGCGTTTGGTTATTGTTTTTTATAATTGTCAGCTGATGGTTGAATTGATGAACTATATTGTGAGTCAAAACGTTAGACTGCATTTTACAAATATCATTCATATTTTTGGCCCTTCGATCCGGATAAAGTTATAGGTTTAGTTGGTGTCCGCTTTTTTAACTGTTTGTCTATTGTTACTTTAACCAGGAACGTGTCATCTGATGGCTAATAGTGAATTCCCAATGTTTTTATGGTGTCTTCCTTATCTATTTTAATATCGTGCTGATGTTGCGCCTCTGGCGATATGCTGTTTAGTAATTGTAAACTATTGCTGAACCATTTTCTGAGACAGAATCCACCTTGCTTTAACAGAGCTATCAGTTGAGACTGCGCTTCTCTGCACACACATTGCTTTAACAGAGCTTTCAGTTGAGACTGCGCTTCTCTGCACTCTCTAAGTGTTTCTTGCCCAAACATCACATCATTGATATATAAATCATTTTGTACAATATCGGCTGCGGCAGGATATGTTCTGCCTTCATCAATGGCTGTAGCAATGTTTTGACAGCCAGATATGGTGCTCCTGATGTTCCATATGTGATTGTTGTTAGTCTGTAATCCTTGATCTCGTCATCCGTGGAATCTGGTACACAATGCGCTGGTAGTCCTGATGATTACTGCAGATTTGTATCTAACGATACATCTTTTCAACATCTGCCGTTAACACGTATTTGTGTCGACGCCACCGCATTATAATAGTTATCAAATCTTTTTGAAGCCTTGGTCCAACAAGCATCAATTTATTTAAACTAACCCCAGTCGATGTCGCTGCCGATGCGTCAAATACAACTCTTAGTTTAGTAGTTGTACTATCTGGTTTATGTACAGCGTGGTGCTGCACATAGTCAATGTCGTCTTTATAGCTGGGGCTTGCTTGGACCATGTGGTTAATATCTAAGTATTCTTTCATAAACCTTGAGTATTCCTTTCATAGTGGTTCATCGGAGCTAAATCGCCTTTGCAGTTGTAGTAGTCTAGCCACTGCTCTATGGCGTGTGAGTTGCTAATAGCTCCTGATCGAAGGGTATGCTGACGATGCACCTTCCGCCTGCACCACGGTAATGAGTTTTTTCATAGATTGCCATACATTTTTTGATCATCAGGTTTTTTTTGGACTTTGCTCAGCTAGCTCTTCCATTTCCCAAAATCGTTCAAGTTGCTTATGAATGGATGTCTGTAAGACCATTGCTGTTATTCTCGTGCCATTATTGTTCATTGTTATCGCGCAATTAACGCAACGCGGTTCCTTGTGGCAGTATGCGTGCGTATGTTTATAGCCTTAATTTGGTCAATCTTACTCCGCTTCTGCTTTATTGCAAAGTCTTCAATGTCTTTACGATCATAGTTTTTTTTTATGAAGTCAATTGCTCTCAGTTTTGTTGTGGTATGTATTGTGTTCCTGTAAATTCTTATGATGTTTTGAATTTTGTCATTTAAATATTAGTCCTTGTTTGTTTTATTCTAAGATGTTCATTTAAAGTCCCGTGCAGTCTTTCAATGCCTGCGTTTCCTGTTTCGATAGGTGCAGTTGTCCTGTGACAATGTTATTTTCTTTTAAAAAGAGTTCTCCTGTATTACGCACCTTTTATTTTCAAATAATATTTTATTCACTTAGAATCGTATTCTTTCTTTAATAGCACTTAAGATTGATATCCACGTTCTATCGTTAAGCTTGTGTATAGTCGCCTATTTGGAAAATTTATCAATGGTTGTACAAGTTAACGCACGCGCACATTAACCAGACAGCAGAGTGAACTTGGCATAACCGGACACCGGACATTCCACCAGCACATTCCACTCCCAACACACGCTTTTCTCACACTACATTTTGTCACACTACATTCCCACACATAATCCAATAATATCACCAATACTGCATAATCAGCACCTTTTATCCATTCACCCCATGCACCGACCTATTCCCTTACGATGCACATTGTTCAAAAAGATAAAATTACTTTAAGGTAGAATTAAGTTATGAAGAAATAAATCAGTGATGAATTGAACCTGAAAGTGAAAAGTCGTTTCATTTACAAATGAGCTTAAATAATTGGCGCCCAACTACTTGTGGTCTATTGTGTTTTGTGGTTAAAAAGTTGATCTCAAAAATCCTTGTAAAGGAGAACAGGATCATTTAAAATAATCGTCATACAACGAGAATAACCTAGCACAAATAGGCAACATTGAAGCACTCAACGACCAACTACAAATCCTCATATAAGGAGAAGGTTAAGGACAACAAACCGAATTAAGACGATTAAGGATCTCAACAATCAACAAACAGGAATAATCAACATAAAAGAATTAGTCAGCAAAAAAATGAAACTTTTGTGAGTAAAAAAATTGTGAAAATTTAGTTGATTATTAGTTGAAATATCGTATAGAATTTAAATAGAAAGTTTTAATAGTAAATAATAGTGTAAAGGTATTCCAAAATGAGCATTACAAAAGAACAAATTATAGAACTTGTCCGCGCTACCGTCGAGTTATCACAGGAACAGTTTACGGAACAAATAAATAATCTGACATCCGCAATCGGTCAATTACAACCCCCTAGTGTTAAAACATACGTGCCTGTATCTGTTCAACCCGGTGTTCAAAATCGTAGTGGTGGTCTCGATCTAGTAAAATCCTTACCCGAGTTTAAAGGCGATACCTCTTCATATCCTTCCTGGCGTGCAGCGGCGCATTTCGCAATGAGTTATTATCACGAAGGATCTGAAAATTACTACATTGCCATGGGAATTCTAAGAAACAGAATAACAGAATCTGCTAACGCAACTTTATCCGCTTTTAATACGGTGCTAAATTTTAATGCGATTATTGCTCGATTCGATCAAGTTTACTCGGACAAAAGGCCATTACATGTTCTTGAAAATGAACTTAGTATTTTGCGTCAAGGTAACCAATCCATTAGTGAATATTACGATGCAGTTGATAAAAACTTAACCCTAATAATAAATAAAAATATTATGACACACAGCGGTAACAATGAGGTTATTGTTGCTCTCAACAAGCGTGCCAGGGAGAATGCTTTACGTATTTTCATTTCTGGTCTACGAAAGCCACTATGTGATATATTATTTTCTTCTCGTCCCTCTGATCTACCGACAGCTCTTGCAACGGCACAAGGACTGGAAACAAACCATAAGCGGTACGAATTCGCACGTACGTTTGCTGCGGGCAGCTTAACAAAAAAAAGCGGATCCCAGTTTCAACAAGATTCTGATCCACATATTAGCAATTACCCACAGTATAGTCGTGTTCAACAAAACCAAAAAAATAAACCAGTTCCAATGGATGTAGATAATCGTACTTCTTATATTAGAAAGCAAATTCCTACTCGGAATAATTCTTTAAAACAGCATCCGAGTAGAAGCCTAAGACATCCAGACCAACAACAAGCCATGGTGGCTAAACGCCCACGGGGCATAACGAACTCTACTCAATCACCTATCCAAAAATTACAAAAAATTAACTTAATGAAATTAGAAAGTTCCGAATTAGGAAGCGAATTTTGTTGGGATAATTCTTCTGAAGGGCAGTCGGATGACCAAATTGATGATGAGATCAATTTTTTAAGGTAAATTCACTCTTGCCGTTTATTACTAAAACTGCAATAAATGGACAAGAGATGCGAATTTTAATAGACACAGGAACTTCCAAGAATTATATTAAAAAACATGATTTTCTTAAAGCAATATGCCCAGTAGAAAACCCCTTCAATGTTAAGTCTGTCAACGGAACTAATCTCATAAAAGAAAAATGCAAAATAAATGTGTTAAAAATAATTCAACATTCTTCATACTCAATTCGTTGAATACCTTCGACGGTATTATAGGGTACGATTTCCTTAAGCAAATAGATGCAAAAATTGATACTCAAAATGAAATTTTGTTGTTTAGAGATGGCAAAGAAAAACTGCGCCATCTCAGTTGTCAACAGGTTAATTTAATTACTACAGACCAGAAGTCAGTTCCTGAATACATACGAACACAGTTTAATCAGTTAATTCAAGAAAATGCCTCTGCATTTGCAGAGCCAGATAGGGCATTACCTTTTAATACACAGATTAAAGCCACTATACGGACAACAACCGACGAACCTGTCTATACTAGGAGTTACCCTTATCCTATTTCAGCGACCGTGTTTATAAATGATGAAATAAAATCACTTTTGCGGGACGGAATCATTCGAACATCATGTTCACCATATAATTCCCCAATTCATGTAGTTAATAAAAAAGGTTTGGACGAAAACGGCAAACCAAAATTAAGAATGGTCATTGACTTCAGGAAAATCAATGAGAACACCATAGCCGACCGGTACCCCATCCCTGATACATCGGTCATTCTAGCAAATTTGGGTGAATCTAAATACTTTACAACCCTGGATTTGAAATCCGGATTTTACCAAATTATTTTAGCGGAAAACGACCGGCAAAAAACCGCTTTTAGCGTCAATAATGGCAAGTATGAATTTTGTCGCTTGCCATTTGGCCTTAAAAATGCTCCAAGCATTTTTCAAAGAGCTATCGACGATATTTTACGAGAAGATATCGGTAAAATCTGTCACGTCTATATTGACGATATAATCATATACTCCCCAGACGAGCAGACACATTTAACACACATAGACAGAATATTGAAAAAACTGGAACAAGCCGGAATGCGAGTTTCCACGGAAAAATCAAAATTTTTTAAAACAGAAGTAGAGTTTTCAGGCTTTTTAGTTTCACAAGAAGGTATAAAGACTTGCCCCGACAAAGTTCAGGACATTTTAAATTATAAAACACCAGAGACACTTCGAGCATTACGTTCTTTTTTGGGATTATCAGGATATTATCGTAGGTTTATAATGGACTATGCAAGAATAGCTCAGCCTTTGACAAAATTCTTACGCGGAGAAAATGGTCACGTAGGGACTAACCGTTCCAAAAATATAAAGATAAAACTTGATACAGAGGCCTTGCAGGCATTTGAAAAACTAAAAAAAATTGTAGCTTCAGAAGACGTTTTACTTCAATATCCAGATTATAAGAAGCCCTTTGAGTTAACAACAGATGCCTCTTCATCTGCATTAGGAGCAGTACTCTCCCAGAATGGCAAACCTATTACCATGGTTTCCCGAACGCTTTCAAAAACGGAAGAAAATTACGCCACCAATGAGCGCGAACTCTTGGCAATAGTGTGGGCATTACAGAATCTCAGACATTACTTATATGGTACCAAAGACATACACATATATACAGATCACCAACCCCTTACATTTGCAATTTCGGACAAAAATCCAAATTCAAAAATCAAAAGATAGCGTGCTTTTATTGAGGAATTCTCGCCTAAATTCCATTATAAGCCCGGTAAAGAAAATAAAGTTGCAGATGCGCTTTCAAGACAATTTATTCATACTTTATCTAAATCAAACACAAAAACGGAAACAGTACATAGCGAAATTTCATCAACAAGAACAATTAAAACAATAAAGTTCCCTGTCAACCAATTTAGAAACCAACTTGTAATATCCAGATCTGACCATAAGCATAAGAGTACAAAAATTTTATTTCAGAAATGTATCCGACACACAATAAGCTTTAGTACTGATTCCGTACTAATGCAATATCTTCGAGAATGTGTAAATCCCAATGTGGTGAACGCAGTTCACTGCGATCTTCCAACTCTGGCCCAAGTTCAAAATACTCTAATGCTAAATTTTCCAAGCGATAAATTTGTTCACACTGAAAAACTAGTTATTGATCTCTTAAACAAAGATGACCAATTAGAGACAGTTACAACGGAACATAATCGTGCTCATCGATCCCTTCAAGAAAACTTTCAGCAAATTCTTAATGACTACTACTTTCCCGATATTAAGAAGATGCTCAAAACTATTATTATGAATTGTAAAATATGTTTGGAAAACAAATACCAAAGAAAACCTCCTAAACCAGAGATAGGTGCAACACCGTTGCCTAGCGTCCCGGGAGAAATTCTTCATATCGATATCTTTATTACAGATAAACAGCATTTCCTAACGTGCATTGATAAATTTTCCAAATTCGTAATAGTAATCCCTATAGCTTCTCGTTCTTCCATTGACATAAAGGAGGCATTGCTTCAAATATTAGGAAAATTCAAAAGTCCAAAAATATTAGTTTCCGATAATGAAAAAGCGTTTAAATCAGGTATTATTACAACGCTCCTCAGGGACCACTTTTCCATTGAGCAATTTTTCGTCCCGACACTCCATAGTGAAAGTAATGGCCAAATTGAGCGATTCCATTCTACGCTTTTAGAAATTGCACGTTGTATAAAATCGCAACAACAAATAAATGACACAGTAGATCTTGTGCTTTTAGCAACACATAAATATAATAATACGATCCACTCCATTACGAACGCAAAACCAACCGATATAATGCACGATTATCAAGCAGAAAAGCTAGAGCTCATAAGAAAAAAGCTGACAATTGCTCAAGAAAAAACGCTTGGACGAAACCAAAACATATCCAGTAAAATCTACCAGCCTGGCGAAATAGTTTTCGTCCGAAGAAATAGGCGCTTAGGAAACAAATTTGAAAAAATCTTTATTGAAAAAGTAATTGAAAAAGATTTAGGCACCACTGTTTTGATAGATGGCAAGAAAATCCATAAAAGTAACCTCCGTTAATACTTTATTTTCAGTTTGTCATTCTTCATTCTTCGGATATCAATAGCCGAAATTCACGATTACTCAAATGCACACTTCATAGCAGTAACTAAAGGAAAAACCGCCACCTACAACGAACTCTCATATCTTGTTCATGTCACAAACCTCTCTGAATATAGGACCATTGCTTACGAAAGCAAAAACGTTCACATAACGGCCCTGCAAAAAGGAGACGATATTCCGAACCAACAATCTGAAGAAATATTGCACATAATTAGTACACTTGAAGTCCCAAGGAGATTCGCAAGATCTATAGACTTTATTGGGAGTACACTAAAATTTATAGCCGGAACCCCTGACCACAGCGATTTTGAACTTCTATTAACGAAACAAAATACACTTATTGAGAACAGTAATAGACAAACAAAAATAAATTCTCAAATACAAGACAAAATTAATGAATTAACAAATCAAATCAATGCCATAGTTACACAACACAGCGATATAAGCAAGTCTTCAGAGTCAGAATTATTACTTTTGGAATATCTATCTGTAAGAAATAATCTTTTAATTAGCCATTTAAATAATATAGCGTTATCAATTGTATTAGCCAAAAATAACATAATAAACCCATTAATCTTAGATAATTTAGAAATAAGTCACTTAATTGATTCTCAATATCTTCCGATTAGTATCAGTAACTTACTTTTCGCTGCTAAAATTAAAATACTTCAAAATTCAGATGTAATAAATTATGTATTACAAATTTCTAAAATTGAAAACTTTTGTGATTTTATCGAAATTTATCCTGTAGTTCATAATGAAACTATTCTTAAGCTAGATATAAGGCAGGCTACAAAATGCAAAAAATTCATACAACCCTTAAAAGAATGTGTCCATACGTCAGAAGTCAACATTTGCAAACCTACAACCTCGGAATGTATCATGCAGTTGCTAAATAATAATACAGCTCTATGCGCCTCCCAAAACTCACACCACCTACCTCTCGTACAGGAGATTGATGATGGAGTAATAATACTCAACGATGTACCAAAGACAACTGTTACCGATCACGTTCAGTTAGAAGTGCAGGGAACATATCTAATGACATTTTCAAATTCAATAAAAGTTAACGACACCGTATACCGAATAAGGAAGAAAGCCGCTTATGTCGTACCGCATCCCCCAAAGGCTATTTCCGTAACGCACCTAGAGCACGAAACGAAACTATCGCTTCCATATTTGCATCATATTCATATCGACAAAACAAATCATATCGAAACACTTAACGAAGAAATATCGGCTCAAAAAATTCTCTGGTGGACCACAATTTCCCCAATAGCAGTAATTGTTTGCATACTAATCTTTATGCTCCTTAGACGCAACAGACAACATGCAGTCACATCAAACCAAATTGACTCCATAATAACACAAGTCAAGAGTCGAAACGAGGACGTGTCGAACTTAACAGGGGGAGGAGTTAACGCACGCGCACATCAACCAGACAGCAGAGTGAACTTGGCATAACCGGACACCGGACACCGGACATTCCACCAGCACATTCCACTCCCAACACACGCTTTTCTTACACTACATTTACTCACACTACATTCCCACACATAATCCAATCATATCACCATTACTGCATAATCAGCACCTTTTATCCATTCACCCCATGCACCGACCTATTCCCTTACGATGCACATTGTTCAAAAAGATAAAATTACTTTAAGGTAGAATTAAGTTATGAAGAAATAAATCAGTGATGAATTGAACCTGAAAGTGAAAAGTCGTTTCATTTACAAACGAGCTTAAATAATTTACATTTCTACATGGAAAATAAATATCCATGTGCACAATTTCATTAAATTTAGGAGCATTATCACTGCTCTGGTAAGGAATTTTAATTGAGTTGTATTTAGCTGGTTGACAGGTTTCGCAGTTATTTATAAATTTAGTTATAAGGTTGAATAGATTAGGATAAAAGTGTTGCTGTTTTAATTCAAGAAAGATTTCGTTAATGCCACGGTGGTTTTTGCTTAAGTGTTAATTTTTGTTAACGTCCAGTATTTCATTTTTAACTGTGATATCAACTAAATTAACATTGTTTTGAAAATACTTTAAGTAGTTTTCCTGAAATTATTCCATTTTTTATAAATCTGCGTTTCATAATTTCAATCAAGTTTGAATTTTTTGCAAGTGTTATGCGATTCTGACATTTTTTATTAAAAATTTTTGTTACAAATTTCTCTTTTTTGCCACACTTTATGTATATTTGGTTTTTATAGACATTTATACATTTTGCTTGTGGTATTGTATAATTGTATTAATAGAAGACATGGCTTCAACGTCCAAGCTGCTAGTATCACTAAACAATATTTCATTCAAACTTTGGTCATCAATTTGTTTTTGAGTGTTTATGTACCTGCTCAGAACATCAGCTACAATATCTTCTTTGCCTCTAAATAACTAATTTTGAAATCATATTCGTTTAGCATTATTTTCCATCTTTGGTGTTTCATATTTGTCTCCTTCAAATTGTGAAGGTATATCAGTGACTTATGGTCGGTGCGAATTAAAAATTTTCTGCCGTATAGGTAAGAGCGAAAGTATCTAACTGCTCAAACTATTGCTAGAAGTTCTTGTTCGATAGTTTCATATTTTTGCTCATGGTTGTAATAGTTCGGGATGCGAAACAATCAGGGTGACTGTTTTGATTGGTCAATTGGATCACTAGTTAGCAACTGTTTTATTTTATTGAAGGCACTAATATATTCAGTATCTTTTAAGCTTATTTTCGGATTTTTTTTTCAAATACTTAACGATAGGGTAGACTACTTTTGCGTAATCCTTGACAAATTTCCTATAGTAACCACTTATACCCAGAAATTGTTTTATCCCCTTATTGTTAGTGGGAATTTGGACATCATTAATGGCTTTTATTTTGCTGTCGTCAGACTTAGTTCCATTATTTGTTATAATGTGCCCTAAGAATTTTGTCGATAATTTAGCAAAGCTACATTTTTCAGCTTGAATTTTCAAATTGATTTATAAATGCTCCTGAAACTGCGATTATATGAGAACACAAAGGTTCTCACGTTAGCATAACACCATCAACTCCTACTTCTCACATCCCCGTGGTGACTGATGGGTGCCTAGTACCTCGACTGGAGATGGGGTAACCAAATCCTGCGGAAGTTCTTTGGCGGCAACTGACGAGAGAGGGGGGGGAGTGCCAGCTCACTAAGGCACTTCTCCTGTTTCCGGAAGGCGGTGGACGAATTCTACGGATGGATCAAAGGCGGCGTCCACAGTTCCAGTTAGGTGGAACTAGTGATCTCTCTATATGAGCTGCTTCGCTTTATTTAAAGCCCAGGTCTATAGGGATATCCAACACTAAGCCAGGGTGTCGGAAAAGAGTTGGTGGCGGATGAGCGCTTGATGGGTCAACGGCAGCACTCACATCCCCGAAGTGGGTTACTGGCACCGGAACTACCGGCCTACTGTCCTAGGGTCAAGAACAGGGCTTGGCCTTTCAGGTTTGGGGGTTGTGCCGTCCTGGTAACTTCCCGACTACGTCAAAAACATCTAGTTATGCGAGAGACTATGGCAGCCTCGGATATAAATGTACCTCAAAAGCAAAATAGACCCGGAACGTTAAAGGACATGCGAGTGTGTACCTGGAATGTGTGGACACTCTACACTCCAGGTGCTACTCAAAAACTTGAGTTTGTCCTCTCGCGGTACAAGGGCGACATTACTGCGTTCTAGGAGATACGATAGATAGGATCAGGAACTATGAAAAGACAAAATTGCGACATATATTACAGTTGTAAAAAAAGATTGCACATGTTAGGATGCGGATTCGTCGTGGGAAATCGGCTTTGATCCAAAGTAATGGACTTCAAGCCGATAAGTGATCGCCTGGCTGTGATCCGCATCAGAGCTACATTCCAAAACATTAGCCTAATATGTGCACACGCCCCTACCGACGAGGCTGAGGAACCTATCAAGGATTAATTCTATGACCACTTGGACGGAGCCTAAGGAGCCTGTACGGACTAAGATGTCAAAATTGTACTCGGGGACTTCAATGCTAAAGTCGGCAAGGAAAACATATTCGGCGGATTAGTTGGTAAGCACAGCCTCCACGAAACGAGAACAGATAACGGATACTGACCAATTGACTTTGCAGCAGCTTGTAATACGGTGATAAGTAGCACTACGTTTCCGCGACTAAGGACCCACACAGCAACCTGGCGCTCTCCAGGCTGTCGAACCGCCAATCAAATTGACCATGTGCTAATCGATGCGTGGCTCGCATCCAACATCCTGAACGTGCACACTTACCGAGGGGCAAACGTCGACTCTGACCATTTTCTTGTTGCAGCTAGATTCAGAGCTCGACATGGCAAAACAAATGGGTTCAAAACTCCTAACTCGAAGGATAAGGTGCATGCTCTACAGAACCCTTATCCTACCAGTTCTGCTATATGGCGCCTAGTGCTGGACGATAAGCAGGAAAGGAGAGTTAATACTGGGATCCTTTGAAAGAAAAATCCTTCGACGGATATTTGATCCTGTGTGCGAGGAGGGCGAATGGAGAGAAGATACAACCGCGAACTTTATGAGCTGTACCAAGATGTGGATGTAATCCGAAAAGCCAAAACTCGTCGACTAGATTGGCTCAGCCACATCGAGCGAATGGACAACAACGCTCCAGCCAAGAGGATCTTCGAATCCCAGCCCCCAGGTTCGAGACGACAAGGAAAACCGAACCTCCGTTTTAAAGACCAAGCCATCGCGGATGCCATAGCGCTTGGTCTGGACCACTGGAATCAGCGTGCTCGGGATCGCAGAGGGTGGAAGGCTGTCGTATTTCAGGCAGGGACTCTTCACGGGTCGGGAGCCTGTTAAGTAAGTAAATATAAATAAGGGATTCGCTTTTGAGAATGATTCTATGTTTATTTTAATTTGTACAATATAGCAGTTTTTTTCAGTTTTGAAATATCATTTAAGTTAAGGCTATTCAAATTTTCGTGTTCTTTTTGGAGTAACTCTACGGAATAATTTATCAAATAGTTTTCTAAATATGAATCTTCGTCGTTGTTCAAGAAAATTGGTATATTTTTGTAATCTTTATGATGCAATAAATTTTCCGTTCTAAATTCTTTGAACAACGGAAATCTATATTGAACGTTTGCTGCAATATTTCGGTTTAATATTTGTTAGGTACAAGTTTTGTCATTTATTTTCCATTTTGGATTGCAATAATTAGGATTAATGATTTAGCATCATTCGGCACGTGTGTCTATTATTAACCTGAGTTTCCTAACTGCAGTATCAATTACTATAAAGGGTAGATGTTTTTACTTAAGTAATATTTATGTTTTGAAAGTTATCGCGTTGAGTTGGCTATTCAAGCTCTTGGTAAAAAAAGTTTTGTGGCAGCGACAAGCTCTAATTTTTCGATGAGTTCTTCAACTGACTCTTTCTATTCGTGATTTTTGATCATTTTACCTTTAAATTCTTCCCATGTTGTTAAATTGCTATTTATTAATAAAGTATTACGTGCATCGCTAATAATTTTATCTTTCATTATTCCTACTGCTACAAGCTTATAAGTACTATTAAATGAATGTTTCGAAGGTAGGTAGAAATACTTCTACCTGAGTTATAAAATATATTTGGGAATCTTTGCCACCATCACATTAGACTTAATTTGTTTGAGACTAATTTAAAATGTTCATTAACTTCTAAATTTTCCGTTTTATTTTGTAATATTCAAATAGACTTATCTTATACTCAGGTATTTTTCGATCTCCTTCTTTTTAATGTGTTGCAGCTCTTCAGCGACTGTGTCTTCAGCAAATTCAAAATTTTGTTTGGATTTTGTTAGACGTTGCGCATGTAAATGTTTGAACTTTTACACTCTTTCTTCCATTCTCGTTTTTTTAGATTTGATTGTAACATATTTATTGTCACAAATATTTCATTTAACGCATATAACTTTTTCACCGTTCCCTTAGATTTATTTGTAACTTTTATACCGTCACAAATATTTTATTAAAGGCATAGAAACAATTTTTTTTTAGATTTGGTTGTAACTTTTTTACAGTCACAAATATTTTAAACGCATAGAAATTTTTTTCCTGTTTCTTCTGATGAACTTCTTTACCGTCAAAAATATTTAGGTTTTATTAATATTAATAAAACAGTTATTATTTTTGATTAATGGAGTTTATTTAGATGCACGCCCAGACTGCTGTTTATACCCTATCCTAAGGGGTATATTAAATTTGACTCATAGTTTGTAAAACCCCTTAATATTCGTCATAGACCAATAAAAGTATATATATTTATGATCAGGACCAAAACTTAAGACTATTTAGCAATGTCCGTCCGTCCGTCACCAATTTATAGGCCTTTAAATTAAAGCTAGAAAGCTGAAATTTGGAACATATACTCCCTAGGGCCCCGAAATGGTAGAGATTTTGTTTGATACGCCCACTGCCACGCCCACAATTAAAAAAAAACAGTTTTAAAGCTTAAGTTAGAGAGATAGAGTTTTGTAATCTTTACAAGATATGTAGGTACTGCCTCCACGCCTACATTTTGTGGGCGTTTTTCACTAAAATGCTGTTTTATTCGAAAATTTTTATAGAAACCGAAAAAAATGTTTAACAAGATATTTAGCCAATATTTTTTCCAATATATCGCATATACCAAGTTGTTGTCCACGCCCACTTTTTGGGGGCGTTTTTTCAAATATATGTTTTTTTTTATAATATTTATAGAATGAAATAAAATGCTACCCATCATCTTCTTAACGCTTTTTTCTTTGCGGCATATAGGGATATGGGTTGCGTATCATACTGTTCGCCCCACGCGGACTATAGCCTCTCCTTATGTTTTAGACTAACTTTATTCGCTGATGCCAAGAGCTTAAATAGAAATGTGCATGCGCAAATAGATACATAGTTATTCATGCTAATGCAAGTATCACTTTGAATTGTTATAAACAATTCCCTGGAGTTTACAAGATAGAGCATTTTATTTAGACAATTCTCTGGTAACAATTCTTTGGAATTAAGAATTGCAGTTTGAGACAATTCCTTGGAAATAATAGTGTGAGAAGGCACGAATATTATTGTGTGCCAAGGTCGAAAAAATGTAGAATGGGCTATACTTATTCTCCTATTAAGATTCAGATCCGTTCCTTCATCGGATGATACAAAACTGCGTAAATAGTTAAATTGCTTTACCTCCTCAATTGGCGTATGTCTCAGAATAAAATTAATTTTCTTAGCTTACTGTTTTTATACCCTATCTTAAGGATTTATTAATTTTGGCAAATGATTTGTAACACCTCTTAATATTCTTCGCAGACCTTTAAAAGTATATATATTTAATATCAGCATCGAAATCTATGACTAGTTAGCAATGTCTGTCGTACGTCCGTTCCCAATTTTTAGGCCTTTAAACTAAAGCTAGGAAGCTGAAAATTGGAACATATACTCCGTATGGTAGAAGGTAAAATTTTAGGCTAAAGAGACATTAGAGTATTACAACCCTTACAAGATATGTAGGCACTGCTCTCCTTCATAAGTATTATGTTTATATGTTTTTTTCCCATGTGTACGCATTGTGGGCATTAAACTTTTTTTTTGGGGTTTCTATTAAAATATACGAATAAAACAGCATTTTAGTGACAAACTTACATATCATGTTAAGACTGTAACAATCTAAATTAAGCTTTAAGACTATTTGTTTCTAAATTGCGGGCGTGGCAGTTTGCGTATCAAAAAAAAATTGTTCACTCTACCATTTCGGGACCCTAGGGAGTATATATTCAAAATTTCAGCTTACTAGCTTTAATTTAAAGGCCTATAAATTGGTGAGGGACGGACAGACAGACGGAAATTGCTTAATTTAGTAAATACTAAACAGAAATATGAGTCAAAAAAATATACCCTTAGGATAGGGTATAAAAACTTACGAAGGAGGGCAGTGCCTACATATTTTGTAAAGGTTGTAACGCTCTATCTGCCTAAGTTTAGTTTCAAAAGGTTTTTTTCTAAATTAAGGGCGTGGCAGAGGGCGTAAAAAAAAAAGTTCACACTCTACCATTTCGGGACCCTAGGAGTATATGTTTCAGATTTCGGATTTTTAGCTTAAATATAACGGCTTAAAAATTGGTGACGAATGGAGGGACCGACATTGCTAAGTCTTAGATTTTGAGCCTGATAATATAAATATATATATAAGTTTAGTGGTCTACGACATATATCAAAGCATTCATGACAGCACCTTATTCTGGCTCCAGAAAAAATGTTTTGCTTAAAACTGGCGTTTTAGAACTGAACTAAGGTTAAATTGAAAAAGAATACATATAGAAATGGTACAATACACTTATTACCCTATACGATTGTCATTAAAAAGGCTTCGAAAACAAGATGACATTTTATTTAGTTTTCTATTATAAAATCTTAAAAAATGTTTTTTGAATAAACGCCACCAAAAAGTGGGCATGGCTCATACCTTTGTATTAGTGTAATATTTAGAATTGTAATGTCTTTTGGTTTGTATATTTTTGGTTTTCTAAAGAATTTATAGAACAAAATTAACTTCTTGTTAAAAAAAACGCACCGCAAACCTTATATGGCAAATTTATTACGTAGGTCAGCGTCTACATAAATAAATATTTTGCTATTACTTTATTCCATTAATTTTAGGCTTAAAACATTCTATTCTTAATTTTGAGCGTGTCAGTAGGTGTATCATAAAAGTGTACACCTTACCACCATTTCGGGACCCTAGGGAGTATATGTTGCAGATGTCAGCTTCTGAATTGAAAATCTGTAAATTGGTAACGGACTGACGGAAATTGTGAAATTGTCTTCGGTTTTATTCCTGATAGGGGATTTTTACGAGAAATACTAAGGGGTGTTATAAACTATGTGCCATAATTAATATACCCTTAGGATAGTTTATAAACAGTTAGAAAAGCTACAGACCGCGTGTGACATAGAGTGATACCCTATCCATATCCTTCCCGATGAAAAAGGCTTAAATATTACATTTTATTGGTTTTTTTATAATACAATAATTTTTAAAAAAACGCCCTCAAAAGGTGGGCATGGTCAAAAATTTGAAACGGTTCAATGTTGAGGAGAATTTACTATAACTATTATGTTAAGCCGTGGCAGTGGCTTAGTGGTTAAGTGCGTTGGACCACTAAACAAGAGATCGTTAGTTCAAATTCCGACCTGAACCACCTGAGCGTTTTTATTAGGTGCGCCACCTTTTGCGAACATCTGACAAACATCCGAGGGTAAGAAATGTCATGAGAAGCTTCTCACAATGAATTGCCGTTCCGAATCGGCATTAAACTGTAGGTCCGTGCGTCTTCCACATCGGTGATCCATTGTCATAATAATTGTCGTCGCCACTAAAGAGCTGAAACATAGCTTCGAGAGCCGAGAAATCAAACCTCTTTTGATCGGCCATGCTAAGTTCCTCCTTGAGCGCCTGCAACTCGAGCCGCTTTTGCAGCAACAGGATTTCCTTCTCGGTTTCGGCCAATAATAACACAATAATTCGTCATGCAATGGCCGAAATTCGGCCGTGGTGGCATTTTCGTCGAATTCTACGTCGGCCGCGGTTAAAGCTTCAATAATCGGTTTTCTCGGAAGATATGACATTTTAACTTTTTATTAGTTATTTTTATGTCGATGTCCCACTTCTGAGATTGTAACCGTCTCTTGATTTTAAATTTAAAGTTGGTTTTATTAAATACGTGTTCCTTTTGCTTTGGCAACTAATCTCTTACTTCTTTAAAGACAAGTGTTTTGAACCTTGTTACAAATACACCTCTGACACATTACCTCTTGGTGGTGCCAAATATTCAATTTAATTCTAGTTCATTACATATTAAATATTTTTTTTTTGTTTTTATTAAAATTTTCGAATATAACAGCATTTTAGTGAAAAACGCCAACAAAAAGTAGGCGTGGCCAAAAACTTTATATGACAAACTCATGAAGGAGGGCAGTGCCTACATATCTTGTAAGGATTGTAATACTCTATCTCTCTAACTTTAGCTTTAAACCTGTTTTTTCTAAATTGTGGGCGTGGCAGAGGGCGTGGCTAAAAAAATGTTTACACTCTACCATTTCGAGACCCAAGGGAGTATATGTTTCAAATTTCAGCTTCCTAACTTTAATTTAAATGCCTATAAATTGGTGATGGACGGACATTGGTAAATAGTCTTAGATTTTGATCCTGATCATAAATATATATACTTTTATGGGTATACGACGAATATTAAGGGGTACAAAAACTATGAGTCAAAATGAATATACCCTCAGAATAGGGTATAAGAACTAATGAAGGAGGGCAGTTCCTACATATCTTGTAAAGGTTGTAACACACTATCTCTCTAAGTTTAATTGTACAATGGTTTTTAGCCTGATAATATATATATAAGTTTAATGATCCACGACATATATCAAAACATTCACGACAGCACCTTGTTCTGGCTCTAAAAAAAAATTGTTTGCTTAAAACTGGCGTTTTAGAACCCAACTGACAAAATTGAAAAATAATACATATATAAATGCTTGAATCAGTTAGAAAGGCTACAGTCCGCGTGTGGCGTGGAGTGATACTCTATCCATATCTGAATTGATTGTTGAATTCAACAGGAAAAAGTGGGATATTTGGGACTTATGTCCCATCTTCGACAAAATCTTTTGGAACTTATGTCCCGTTAAGTTTAATGGTCTACGATATATATTAAAACATTCATGACAGCACCTTATTCTGGCTCCAGAAAAAAATTGGAAAAGAATACATATATCAATGCTTCAATCCGCTTGGGCCGAACAGTATAATACCTTATCCATATTCCTTCTCATGAAAAAGGCTTCGAAAGCACGATGACATTTTATTTGGTTATATAAAATCTTAAAAAATGTTTTTTGAATAAACGCCACCAAAAAGTGGGCATGGGTGTAATATTTAGAATTGTAATGACTTTCGGTTTGTACATACGAAATTTTAACGAAATTATGGAACAAAAAAACCTCCTGTTAAAAAAAAAAGTCCCGCAAACCTTATATTACGGAAGTCAGTGTCTATTTAAATAAATATTTTGTTATGATCTAAGTACTTTCTTCCATTAATTTTAGGCTCAAAAGATTTAATTCTTAATTGTGGGCTTGACAGTAGGCGAATCGTAAAAGTCCACACCTTACCATTTCGAAACCCTAGAGAGTATATGTTGCAGGTGTCAGCTTCTGGATTAAATTTTAAATTTGGAAATTGGTTACGGACCGACGGAAATTGTGAAATCGTCTTCGGTTTTGTTCCTGATCATTCTTTAGGGGATCCTACGAGGAATACTAAGGGGTGTTATAAACTATGTGCCATAATTTAAATACGCTTAGGATAGGTTATAAACATTAAAAAAGGCTACAGTCCGTTTGCGGAGAACAGTATGATACCCTATCCATCCCGATGAAAATGGCATGAATTACATTGCATGGCATTTTATTGGTTTTTTTATAGTAAAATAATTTTTGAAAAAAAAACGCCTTAAAAAAGTGGTCATGGGCAAAAAAGTTGTAGGAGTTGAATTTTGTGGATAATTTACTCTAACTATTTAGTTAAGCAAGTGTGTGCAGCGGCTTAGTGGTTAAGTGCTTTGGACGACTAAGCGATAGGCTGCTTGTTCAAATCCCGACCTGTACCACCTCAACGTTTTTATTCGCTGCCCCACCTCTTGCGAACATCTGACAAAAATCCAAGAGTAAGAAATGTCATGAGAAGCTTCTCAAAAATAAATTGCCGTTCGGAATCGGCATTACACTGTAGGTCCCTCCATTCGTGTCAGAAATATATCGTCGCATTCACAATGGCCCCCAGAAAGTGGGCGCACCTAACAACATTATTACAAGGTGGCGCAAAATTAATCACCCTATCGAAAGATGTTATGACTTTTGCAAATAGCGCCGTATGTCAACCATAACTTACATTCTAGATAGCTGCAGTTTTTATACTGTATTCTAGATAGCTGCAGTTTTTATACTTATGGTTGACATACGACGCTATTTGCAAAAGTCATAACATCTTTCGATAGGGTGATTAATTTTGCGCCACCTGTTAGAAATGCTGAGAATTTTCAATGGAGAGTACGCAGCAAGAATGTATAGCCAGTCAGACAAATATTTGGCCCCATTTTTAAGTGAAAATAAAACCTCGTGAGTTATGTGATCGTATTTCAATGACTCTATTTCTTTTTTAAAATTCTTAATGATTTTGTGACGGTAGTAAAATAGCATAAATAAATCTTTGCATATACCCAATCTCGCGCCTACTCCAAGTCTAACAGTGTAACCGAACAGGGGCGTCTCAGTTGGCAAGCACGCGCCTCACATTCCATTCGACGATTCTTAATAATTGAAATAACTTTCAACGGGAAAGAGTGGTCTAATTTCTTTGTAAATGTGGAAATAATAGCATATATATTACCTCTCTGAAAATTTGGGACTTATGTCCCATCTTCGAAAAAATCTTTTGGAACTTATGTCCCGATGGTGTGGGACATAAGTCCCCAATCGAATTTGGAGTTAAGTTTCTTTGAAGTGGAACATAAGTCCCAAAAGAAAAAGTTGGGACTAATGCCCCTGCGCCAAAAAGTAGGCGTGGCAACAAATTTTGTGTGGCAAATACAAATGTGTGGGTGTTATAAATTATGTGTCAAAATTAATATAGCCTTAGGATATAGGATAAAGAAAATATTTAGACAACACATTACTCAACTTTCCACCTATATTTTTTTTTTTAAATTAAAATAAAAGTTTAACATAACATTTAGAAAATATTCTCCTTAATATTTTACAGACTAACATTGCATAGGTCACAATGTGCATGGCGTTAGTTCAACTATTTTCCCTTTTTTTTAAATTTATCATAAAAAAAGTAAATCAAATCTCATTCATCGTGCATTTACCATGGAGAGGGATATTGATAGGTTATCATACTGTTCACCCTAAGCGGACCGTAGCCCCAATTCACAACAATTTTACTGTCGTTGTTTAAGGTAATTTTTTAATTTTGTTTTGGGCCACTTTTTCATGGAAGTCATTTTAAATATAACCCATATTTTAATTTTTCATTATTAATCCAAAGACAAAAACATAAACTACTAATGTTTACTAAAAACTTTAAATGTTCCAGGAAACAAAGCCGAAGTTCAGAGTCACTATAGGGGACATAAGCTCTCGATGTGGTTAAATTTAATACCTCAGCTCCATATGCATTCTAATTTAAATGAAGTATCAATGAGGCATCACCAATTTATGGAGGATGATGTGCAGTTCTATGATGGTAAATATTATTTATTTAGTTTGTTAATTAGTTGACATTTTTCATATTACCCCGTCAGCATTTCTGCATTGAAACTACCTTTTACTAATTCAAAATTTGTGGAACTAAAAAGAGAAAAACATAATCAAAAGTAAAAATACATCTAGAACGTAATAATTTGTAGAAAGATTTAGTACATAATATGGCATTTAATAAAAGCATTTTTAACAATTTTTCTTTGTCAGTAATTTTATTTATTTTATAAAAGTAATAGTACTAAATCAATGTCATGCTTGAACTTGATTTCATCCAAAAGGGAAAATATTAATTATATAAAGAGTTATCGTTTCCGTGTTGTCAAAACAACAGTCTTTCGAGGTGACCATCATAACTTCTCCACAATTCACTCGAAATCGTTGATTTAAAAATAATTAGTATTTGAATACCATCCTAACAATTCAGTCGAAATCAATCAAATAATAAAAAAAAAATTTAAAAGTTAATGCCTGATTAAAGGTTTTGTTTTGAAAATACACAAAATAGCGGCCGCAGACAAATAACATCAACGGAAGACATGACTAAAGATGTAGGCAGACCCAACACAGGCCCGGGTCCTCGGATCCCATCCGAGATCTCATTTCCCTTTATGCCAGTGGGACCCAGACAGGATTCACAGTCTTCCGCCTTCCGACCAAATTCAGAAAAAGCTTGAGCTATAGCACTTCCTTGGACAAGGATTTGCTGTTACTGCAAATGGAAATGCTTCTAGCCTTGGAGGCATCCGTGAAAATACGAAGGCATTCAATCCATGGTTCAGAGTCTGGGCAAAGCCACTTCATTACCTGCGGAAATTCGACGTGGACGTTTTTTGCCAATTACTAGGGCACCAAACATCGATCGAATCCAGGGATCTCTGCGCCTGAGAACAGACAGCCTCTATATTTGAACCGACAGAAAGAACGGCGACATCATCCGCATAAGCATGAGTGTAGTTTCCAAAAATATTGAGACCCGTAAGCAAAGAATCTACCACCATTCACCATTAGAGGGGAGACAGGGCCCCACCTTGAGGGCAGCTCCTATTTTCTCCTGTTATACATTATACCCTTCCAAAACATACGATCGAACAACCGGCAATACAGGAGAGTTAATTACCATTTACTTCACGTACATACAATACATAGACAGACACTTACGTACGCGAACGCACTGGTTAACGCAAGAACGACATAAAATAGACGAACACTAGGGATAGGACGTGCAGTTCAGTTCAGTTCATACGCAGCCGCGATAGATCAAAGAAGGGTTTCTCATTTTTACCCTATCCTAAGGGTATATTAATTTTGTCATATAGCTTGTAACACCTCTTAATATTCGTCGTAGATCCCTAAATGTATATATATTTATGATCTGGGCCAAAACTTAAGACTATTTAGCAATGTCCGTCCGTCCGTCCATATCAACTTTTGAGACCTTTAAATTAATCCCAAGAAGCTGAAATTCGTAACATATACTCCATAGGCTTCCGAAATGGTAGTGTTAAATATTTTTGAATACGCCCACAATTAAAAAAAAATTGTTTTCAAGCTAAAGAAAGAGAAATACAGTGTTAGAACCTTCACAAGATATGTAGGCACTGCCATCATTTCGGTCACATAAGGTTTTCTCCCATGCAAAAAAATGTGTCTGTTTTTATATATTTCATACAAAATTAAATAAAATGTCCTCCCACCATGTTCTTAACGCCTTTTTATTTTGGAGACATATATGTAGAGATATGGATGGAATGTCATACTGTTCGCCCCAAGCAGACTGTAGCCTTTTCTTATGTTTTTTATTGAAAGTCGCCAAACTTTAAATGACAGTGTAATAAATAAATAAAATTGTTGTCTCGAATTTAATTACGGGTGCGTGTCTAGAAGAAGATCGGATACTGGTTTAAGCAAAATCCTACATTTATATGACCTTGAAAAGATGGTACGTACCTAAGTGCAATTGGCCTGTTAAAGGAGATTCGGCTTGTTTAGGGAAAGGCTTGACAAACACTGTACTACATCTTCTCGGAAAAAGCACTGAAGAATAGGAGAATAAGAAAACGGAGAAAAGACCAACTGGTGAAAAGATTTATACATACGTTCACTGGGTCCTAAGGATAAATTAATATCGACACATAGTTTGTAACATCGCTTAATATTCGTCGTAGACCCCTAAAAGTAAATATATTTATGATCAGCACTAAAACGTAAGACGATTTAATAATGTCCGTCAGTCAGTATCAAACTTTGAGGCATTTAAATTAAACCTTAACAAAATATGTTAGACACTGAACTCCTTCACAAGTGTGCCATATTGAGTTTGTTGATACGCCTACTTTTTGAAGGCGTTTTTTTAATCGAAATGTTTTTTTTTTCGAAAATTTTATATTTTTTCTAGTATCACTATTTGTATACCCTATCTTAAGGGTATATTTATTTTGACAATTAGTTTGTAATACCCCTTAATATTCGTCGTAGTCCCCTAAAAGTACATATATTTATGATCAGCATCAAAATCCAAGACTATTTAGCAATGTCCTTCCTTAAAGCTAGAAAGCTGAAATTTCGAACTTGTACTCCCTAAGGTCCCGAAATGGTACAGTGCAAAATTATATGGATAGGGTATCATACCGTTCGCCCCGAGCGGATTGTAGTATGTTTTTTCTATTAATTTCATACCCCCTTCGGGTAGGGGCCAGAATATATCCCAGGTAGACATGCCTGCCGTAAGAGGCGACTGAAATCCAAAAAAAAAAAAAGCCGGGGACGAAAACTTCGCAAAACAATACGTCAAAAAGTAAAACAAATGACCCGGTCCTCCTGGTAGGGGGCTTGTGTGTAGAACTTACTGAGATACCTATAATGAAAATGTTTCAGCTACAACAAAAAAATGATGGCAATGAACAAAACAAATGAAGTTGCAGGCAAACTGAAAAATCCACCCTTTTCGTAGGTCGGTCCCATGGATATGAATGTAGATAAAGAATCTAGAAATAAAGTTATCTTATTGGACTGTGCCAAGACGAAAAACAGTTATACCTTACGGATGAAGAGGAACTTGCAGAGACGGAAAGATATCTAGATAAGAGCAAAAGGCCAACGAAAAAAGGAAAGGCTGAAAAAATTCCTGATGCATGTTCAGCAAATTTTAATAGTCTGACTACGACAAAACACACAAGTTCGCAAGCTAAAACGATCATAAAAGGCTTGAAAAGACTGCCATTACCACCACCAATAATGATCTCTGGAGTAGACAAAAACAATAATCGAGAAAAGAACAAAGAAAACGTTCAAGCTCACGTCATATAGCAACAACAATTGGAAAATAAATGTCGATGACAGTGACGCTTAAAGAGAAATCTCTGATGAGCTAACGAAAATGAAGTTGCAATCGCACTCTTATGAAAATAAGGCTACTAGACCAATTAGAGTAGTTGCCAGAGGTATTCAATTCTCGTGTGATGAAAATGATATCGTGGAAGACTTGACTAAGAAAAAATTAAAAATTTTTGAAGCCAAAAACATAAGAAAAGGTTTCAGTCCGCTTGGGGCCAACAGTATGATACCCTATCCTTATCCCTATGTACCCCAAAGAAAAAAAGCATTAAGAAGATGATGTATAGCATTTTTTTTCATTCTATGAATTTTATAGAAAAAAAATATTTTTTTTAAAACGCCCCCAAAAAGTGGGCGTGGCCAAAAACTTTGTATGGACGATATATTGGAAAATCCTAAGGGTATATTAATTTTGACACATAGTTTGTAACACCCCTTTATATCCATCGGGGTCTACGATACATATATTTATTGTCAGGACCAAAACATAAGACTATTTAGCAATGTCCGTCCGTCCGTATCAACTTTTGAGGCCTTTAAATTCATGCCAGGAGGTTGAAATTTGGAACGTATACTCCCTAGGGTCCTTAGTATTAAAATTTGCAAAATACGCCCACTGCCACGCCCACATTTAGAAAAAACCGTTTTAAAGCTAAAGTTAGACAGATAAAGCTTTACAACTATCACAAGATATGTAGGAACTTCTCAATTTTATAAGTTTTTCATACAAAGTTTTTTGCCACGCCTACTTTTTGTGGGCGTTTTAAACTAAACCGCAGTTTTCTTCGAAAATTTTCATAGAAATCGAAGAAAAACTGTTTAACAATATATTTACCTAATATTTTTTCCAAAAAAGAAAAACACAACAGGTAATGATGGGACACCATCTACAAGAAATAGAAAACTGCCCCTGTTTATGCTCTCCTTTCATAATTAAGAAGATATATATACGCGATTAAATCAATCATGAGTATTGTTGTTAAGATTGAGCCACGTCGAAGAAGATCCAACTCAATTTCCCAATGCAAACGATGCCAAGCCTTCAGGCATACACAAAGCTACTTTAAAAGGGATTTTGCGTGCATTAAATGTGAAGGAAAACATTTAACAAACAGCTCTCCACAAAATAAAAATGAGAAAGTAAAATGCATCAACCAACAGAACTCTCTAAAACTTCGAAATTGTAAAAAATGCACGTAAGGTCGAAGAAACATCAGTTAAGGAAATGCTTTCTACTATTATTCAAAGATTGGATAATCAAGATAAAGTAATAAAGCTACTGAGCAAAGAACTTTCCAAAGTTAAAAAACAAAATAATGATGATTAACAAACCGAAAATCGCAACCTGGAATGCAAACGGGTTTCACCAACACATCTCTGAATTTCAGGTATTCCTATGCAATGAAGACATAGATATTTGCCTGATTTCTGAAACTCACTTCAAACAAAAAACAACGAGTAGTATTCCTGGGTACCTCTATTAAAATTCCCCCCATCCATCTGATAGTTCCAGGGGAGGTAGAGCGGTAATTGTAAAAAGTATTCTGAAACCCTATGAAATGCCAAAGATAGTAAAACTAACTATGCAAGTAGCGACATTAAATATTTTAACCAAACGAAAGCAACTTAACATAGCTGCTATATACATAGCATAGCTGCTATCCACCAAGGCCTACGGAGGAAGATCATAATAACCTTTTTAAAACTCTATGCAACTTTATAATTGGATGTGATTTCAATGCAAAACACACCTACTGGGGGTCTATATAAGTATCGACAAAGGGCAGGAAGCTTTAGAAAGCACGACGAAAATTCAATTGTCCAATTGCCCACTTATTGCCTATCCGACCCAGCGAAAACACCAGACCTTATTGGCTTCTACATAATGAAAGGAATCAATGTGGGATCGGAAGCCGAACCATCATCGTATGCCCTACCAAAACATACGATCGAACAACCCGCAAGACAGGACAGTTCTTCTTTATTTACTCCACGTACATAAACTACATAGACAGACACTAACGAACACGAACGAACAGATTAGGAACGAAATAAAATAGATGAACACAGGACAGGACAGAACCCAGTTAATACGTAGCCGCGATAGAGCGAGGAAGTGTTTTCGTAAAGTCGCCAAACTTTAAAATGAATTAAGAATTAAGTTATAATAAGCAAATAAAGTTATAACCGAATATATCATGTGATGTGTATATTTTTGAAAACGGGCCGAGAAGAGGACCGTAGTATCCTGGAGAAAACAAAATCCTACATCAATACAAAATAACTATAAGTTGAAAGCAGTGATGATTTGTCGTCGGATTATACACCCGTAATCGTAACGATTAACGGCATGTCAATATTTATTAAAAAAATAAATAGCCTTAAACCACCAACGAACGATTAAGCATAAAATGGCTCAGTAGTTTTTACGATTATCGCGGACAAAAAACATAATACTCTCAATATATATATAAAGATAAGCAAAACCATACCCAAGTCAATGAAAAGCAGATTGAAATGCTACAATCCGCTTGTGTAACGGTTTGATACCTTATCTTAAATCAGAATAAACAGCATTTTTAAAAAAATGCATTCAAGAAGCATGCCCACAAATAAATCGAAGGTAAAGGAGAACATTTATTTAAAAAAAACGCCCCCAAAAAGTAGCTTAAGATTTTGCATGGGTAAAATGTTGAGAATTGTATTGTCTAACTATTTATTTTGATATGATTTTTGTTTGTTTTTTAAAAAAATTTCGCAAAAACAACATATTGTTTAAAAAACACCCCCAAAATTAGGCGTGGAAAAAGCTGCATAGGGCAAAATTGTTTAGGGTATCAGTGTCTACATAGTTTAAAATACAAATTCCTACATGTCCCCATGACTGTGGAACATGGTTAGGCAGGATGCAATTACTGTAGATGGCAAGAAGCCAGGGTATCACTTTGTTTTGATGTTTTTGCAACATAATGGGCCAGACCTGGTGATTTTTACGACTAAAAACTGTTAATAGCCCCAGAAATCTTATCCTCTCTAATAACTGTTTTAACCTCATCTTGTTTACGTTGCCTCATTTGCAAAGCAGTTTGGCTACCGAAGTAATTTTTGCATCCAGTGAAGTGGGTGTTGAGAAGGAGCTTTAAAGATTCTTCACTAGATTTCGTCCACGTACCATCCCCTTTCCTAATGAAAATGAACTGGAGTGTGCTTTGGATGAGATATTATTGAGTCAAACAGATTCCTTGAGTTTTTAGATGGATTGACAATAGTCTGACCAAGCTTGAATCTTGGCTAATATTATTGATTTTTTATAGAATTTTACGCAGTCTTTGTACGGCTGCAAGAACTTGTGCCGATAGCAGATGTTGCCCACTCTTGTTATCCTCCTGAAGATGGTTAGGTCTTCGTTCCATAATGGCCGTAAAGCTTTTTTGCTATCGCTAACTGGACACGGTATTCTGAAAGCTACTCCCATAGCTGGCTCGAAGGTCTGAACTATAGTGTCCAGATCTTAAACTGAGTCTAGATATAGATTGGGTAGTATGTTAAGTTTCGAGTTAGGGATTGGGCCGAATTTTTTCCCGTCGATCATATTTGGGTTTCTATAGGGAATGGGAATATCAACTTTGATATTTACATTGAAAGGAATACCCCGTGATCCATAAAGGAGTTTAGGTCGGAGACTCCTCAGTTTTCAACTCTAAAATTATCAGTGTTTGCCTTAAGAGTAATACCTAATACTACTTCCCAACCGCAGTAGCTTTCCGTACTCGAAAAAAATGAAGATTATCTACGTTGCAGACAGTTAAATCGGCAGTTATAGTGAAATCGAATAAAGACTCACCTCGTTCGTTCACTTCAGAATTGCCCCATAAATGATGTCGTGCGTTCGCGTTGCAGGCTATGAGCAGGGTAGCTTCCCGTTATGCATCAAGCTTGCGAGCCTTATCAAGTCCTCTGGCGGAGATGGCCTGTAGTAGGGCAGGTAGGCCGAGAATAAATAGATATCTTGCCCAAAAGACAGTTATGTCGTTAATGCTAAGGTTGGGACAGGGGAAAGCGTTAATGTATTTGTTGATGTTGTTCCGATGGCAAGGTTTTCCAAAAGCTTGTTGGTTGACACAACGTCGTCGCGCGTCATCTTCTGGGCCCGTTGATCGGAAAATCTTTAATTTGGCAATCCTTATGCCAAATCTTAATTTATTGTCTGCTTCTTCGATTCGGACATTCGCGAATGTCCGTTTTTATTAGTCGCGTTTCAAGTGTCATTCATTCATTCAGAGACCGGAGGCCAAAAGCTTCTCTTTTGAAGTCGTACCGGGATAAGGCACTTATACAACTGACCCTGCCTCGGCATCGAAGGATACCGTTCGCCGCGAAGTTCTCTTTTACCAATAACTAATCACGCAGCTCTAGGTGCCACAACATCTTAGCTTAAAAGTGTTTTTTAATTCTACGGGCTTACTCCCTAAACCACCATTAAAAAGGGTGTTATGTGATTTTGTTCTTTGCTACTTTGTTGTTTACTACCTGAAACCCTCTAAATAAGAGTTTGCAAGACTAAGTTGCCTACCTTGACAAGCATTCGTCTGAAGCAACCCTGTCAGTATTGATACTGACGAGAGGTCCTGAGTCGGTTTAAGCGCGACACCAAGGTGTTGCTCCACGCACTGGTAACATTAATGATGTTATTAGTGAATAGTATTTAGATTTCATTTTGTTGTACAACATAGGTTGTCCCTTACAAAAATGCTAGTCATTTAACTGTGAATTAAAACGAGCAAAATTGTGTAATATGAACTCTAAATGGAAATAAACTAGGTTCGGGTTCTTAGAAAACTTCTTCGGAACCTTGCTTAGCAAGCTCATCCCATTTCCCTAAAGGCCTGTGTGACCTGGGACCCAGACAAGATTTATTGTGGTTAGCCTTCCGACCAAATTTAGAGAAAGCTTGAGTTGTAGCACTAACTTGGATAAGGTAAGAGGGTTTAGCAGCGCTTTTAATGCGGCTTGACTGTCACTGCAAATGCAAATGTCTCTAGCCTTCCACTTGTTGTTCACTCCAGCGCATAGCCATTAGGATGGAAAAAACCTCCGCTTGGAAAACAGACGCATGTTTACTCAAGGTGTAATACATTATCGCATTCCACAAAGACTCCAGCACCAGACCCCTCCGGTTTTGGAGCCATCTGTGAAATTACGAAATCCATGGTTCCGAGACTGGCCGAAGCCATTCCGTTACCTGAGAAAAGTTGACGTGATAGTTTTGTCGCAGGAGGATTTCTGGTGTCAGAGCATCAGACGGCATATCTATAAGGCAGATCAGAGGCCAACTCTCGAGCAAGTTCTTCAAAATTCCAGTGCGCATGGTACCAAAAACCACCTCTCGTTACCCGAAAGATGGTTTTTCGCGTACACCCCATGATATATAAATCGAAGGGGAAAGATTCATCAAAGCATTTAGAGCAGAGCCCGGGGTGTTAGGGAAGGCCCCTGTGCGGCCGAGACATGCCGTTCTTTGGAGTTTGGCAAAGAAGCAGTAACACGTTTCCGCGAAAGCCTGTTCCACCAAACAACTGATGCGTATGAGAGAAGCGGTTTAATCATGGCGATATAGAATCAAAGGACCCTTTTCGGAGCCAAGCCCCATGTTTTACCAAAAGCGCCTTCACTCTGTCAGAAAGTCGCTAGTGCTTTATCGGTTTTCGATTCAATACGTTTGGACCATAGAAGTTTTATATCGAGGATTACGCCCAGACATTTGACTTCGTCAGAGAGGATTCACTGAAAGCCAATTACTAGTGCACCAAGCATCGAACAAATCCTGGGATATCTGCGCCTGAGAGCGGACAGCCCGTAGGTTTGAACCGGCAGAAAGAACGGCGACATTATCCGCAGAGGCGTGAGTGTAGTTTGCAGGAAGATTGTGAGCCATAAGCAAAGACTCTACCACTATACGCTATAAAAGGAGAGACAGAACACCACCTGGAGAAAAGCCCCTATTTACATCACGTGCCACAATCTGCCTCGGTTATCAGCGTCCTGCTGACTTGCATTGCTTCAGTCCACAATACTAAAGGAGTATTCACATGAGACCGAATTGCTAATAGGCGAATCGCGAATTTCGTTCGAACATAACCTTATAATTGACACATCTTGCTGCTAACATTTACAAATCAGATTTGCGGGTACCTGCGGCCAAAAAAAGTAGTCATGTGAGAGAAATGTCAGAATTTACGAAAATTCGCTTGTTCGCAGTTAGCGATTCGCTCTCATGTGAATGATCCTTAAAGTTTCATCTAAACCATGCTGTTTTGCAGAGTTACACATGCTATCAAAGGTCGCGTTATCAAAACCAGCTTCAAGATCGACGAAAATACCCAACGCGAACTACTTCCGGTCAAGGGCACTTTCAACCCTATCAAAATTCGTTTGAAGCGAAGTTTCGCAGGATTTTCCGCGCTGATGTTGCCTCAGAGAGGGAGGATTTGATCGAAGACCAACTTTGCGCACATGACGCTCCAAACTTTTTAGTATGAAAGAAGACAGACTTATCTGTCTAAAGCTTTTGGATAGAGTGTAGTCAGACGTAAAAATTTTTGGTGTGAAAACCACTTTAAGCGTGCGTCAGGGGGAAAGTATATAGGCCAAGGAGCAGCACGCGGTGAAAATTATTTTCAACGTTGGAAAAACCTGACTTAAACCTTGTTTCAGCAAAACTGGCTAAATTCCAACCGAACCAGGTGACTTGAAACTCCCCAAAGATGCAATAGCATATTTGATAGCATCATCAGTCACCACTCCCGATGCAATATTTCAGCTGTGCTGCGTGGTGTTAGGCGGTTCAAATGTAACAATCGTTGATTAAATGGCTGAAGGAGTCTCAAAGAGAATACTGAAAGTCTACGCATTTGTACGTACCAGGTTTAAAGATTGCATCCAGTTTGAGTGGTCTGTTCGTTTGAAGGACTTTAACAAGCATTTAAGCTGAACTTAGAGAATCGACCTCTTCACAAAACTTTTTATAGGAGTTATTTTTCGACTTGCTAATGAGTATCTTAAACGCCTTTTGCTTCGATCAAGAAAGATTCCTGTCTTCTACTAAAATGGTTTTTAAAGACCGATTTAGGAGCTTCCTAGTTTCTTTACGAAAACACTGAAGTTTGGAATTCCACCAGGGTACCGGTTTTATACGGGGGTGTTAAGAAACAGGGCACGAAAGTTCAAAGCAGCAGGTAAGGAAGCTGCTTAGTTCCTGAGCAGACCTCTCCACTCCCTGTCTTGATCTATGTTTGAGTTCAACTTTGACAGAGTTGATAAGTTTCTCTCTAAGGTCGTTTTTCTCGGCACCGACTTCATTTGAAGAGAGGGCGTGGGCAGACATAGGAGCTTGAGGAGGGTTTTATTGCTTAACGAGCTTGGGTTGCTTCTTCTTGGTTTTCGCAGAAGAGGAGGCATTGATTGATGAAAGGGTTAGGTCAGCTTCGAATTGTGAGACTTACACCGACCTATCCCGTTTCATAGACGTAACGGAAGAGCCGATCGGAGTGCTTGCGCCTTCAGCCTGTGAAGCTTCTTTGCGCCGCTGATCGCTCCTTCCTTATCCCCTTCCGCTGCCCTTTAGTGGGGCGCACCACAAAGCTAATCTCAGTTCAACCGTAGAGATATTATGGGCCAACTGTCAACGGCGGGGCAGTGGGCAGCAACCTTACTCGTGCTCAGTTTGCGAAATGAGTCGGACATAGAGTAGCTTGTATGTTCAATGAATGCTGGGGCCTTCAGAATCCGAGCCCCAGCCGCAGTCGAAAAGACCACGGATGGATTTTGGCAATTGCCAGTACCACCGAGAGTATTAACATCCTTTACGTTGTCCATTCATCTATTTTTTTAGTTTTAACTAAATACTACTCCTGTAGGTTAGTACACTAAAGGATTATTTTAAAGAGGATAGGTTAAAAACCGTTGCCTCAAACACCTCCTCCTTTATCCGGGCTTGAGACTGGCATGCGTAACAAGGCGGAGTTGAGAAAAATACGTAAAGTTTATTGTCCACTCAAAAACGCTATATATAGCCCGTTGGAGCTTGTTCATTGCTGATTCTACCTTACTACTTACGACCAATATAGCGGGATCATTCGCAAACATAGCTACAGTCGTGTCATTTTCTTGTGGAATATCTGGATTATAAATTAAAAACGTAAGGAAAGGCTACAGTCCGCTTGGGGCAAACAGTACGATACCCTATCCATATCCCTATATGCCTCAAAGAAAAAAGCATTATTTCATTATATGAAATTTATAAAATAAAGAATATTTTTTTGAAAAAACGCTCCCAAAAAGTGGACGTGGCCATAAACTTTGTATGGGCGATTTATTGCAAACAAAATTTGCTAAATATCTTGTGAAACATTTTTTCCAGTTTCTATGACAATGTTCGCTGAAGTCAGCATTTTAGTGAAAAAAGCCGACAAAAAGTGGGCGTGGCAAATAATTTTATATGACAGACTTATAAAAGGGGGCAGTGCCTACATATCTTGTGAAGGTTCTAACACTCTATCTCCCTAACTTAAGCCTTAAAACGCTTTTTGTGGGCGTGGCAATGGGAGGATTTAAAAACTTTTAACACATTACCATTTCGGGACGCAAGGGAGTATATAGTATAAATTTCAGCTTCTTAGCATACATTTAAAGGCCTGAAAAGTTGATACGGACGGACGGACGGACATTGCTAAATAGTCTTAGGATTTGGGTCTACGACGAATATTAAGGGGTGTTACAAACTATGTGTCAAAATTAATATACCCTTAGGATAGGGTATAAAGAGAATCGGACGAAGAGACCCTTCCTTTGGGAACTGCTGCCGCCATTTCTTTGAAATCGGAATAATCGTTTGGCATACTTTATGAAAAGCCTGGGAGACGTCGAGAAAAACGCTAGAAGATTTACTTTTTTTCTCCTCAAGGCCTTTTTCAATTTTATTATTTATTCGATAAATCTGGTCGATTGTAGAATGTTTGATTATCAAGGTTTGGTGATCATGTATTAATCGGCGCTCTTCGGTTATTTGATATAACTGGTAAAAGCGATATTGGTTTATATGAAGGTTAATACATGAAGGTCACATGAAGGTTTTACTGGCCTTGGAACCATTATGACCTCAGCTACTTTCCATTGTCTTGGGACGTACAATTGGTTAAACGCAGCATTTATTAGATTTTCGAACACGATTAGTGGTTTCCTATGCAATAATGTTGGTACCTGCCCCGCAAACAAATCGTATCCAGGAGCTTCGTTCGTTTTCAATTTTTGTATTTTAAAATACAGCTCAGCCAGCGATACACTTTTAATTTAAAATTTGTCAGGTATCCCGGCTAAGGCTGTATCTTTAATAAGCTCTTGGCCATAGAAGGGTTTACACGTTTTTTCTAAGTGCTCAGCAAATATATCGTATTTTTCTTTTTTTCCTTTCGCCCGTTCCCCATTATCTTTTCCGAGAGGAAGCGCTAGCCTTTTTGGCGCTTTATTGCCTTTCAAAGCTTTTTAGAGCGAGTAGTTCGAACTCTTATCCGCAGTGAGACTTTCAATATATGAAGAATCTTCGCGATTTTTAATATCCTGAATCTTTTTTTTAAGAGTGCTACAAAGATTTTTGAATATCGTTTTATGTTGCCATTTTTTACGCGCTATTCTTTTCCCTTTTACTAATAGGATATTTTATTTCGGTTTTTGCTTGTGTTTATAAAGAGTATTAAACCAGGCTGAGCTTTGTACGGCTCCGATTAACTGATCGACTTCAAAAGGTGTTTGAAGTAATACGTTAAGATCGATTTTATTTGCAAATTGTTTTTAAAAGATTCCCTGGTTGTTAATACGCTGGTAAGTCTGGGTTGGCCCTCCTTTTTCAACATGCTACCACTAATTGTCAGAATGATAGGCGAGTGGACAGACGAAAGGCGGAAACATTCCTCAAGTTTAATATGGTTTTCGGATATTCTTTTTGCGATGTAAAAATCTGTAAGGTCCGAATCTAGATTTTTGTGCTTATTGAATGGTTTATTTAATAAACAAACACCCTCCACCTCTAGCCCATTCCGAAGGATGATATGCGTGATACATACTTTCACCAGTTGGGACAATCTCTTAGCCTTTTTTCGTTGTTCAGCTATTTTTCGGTAACCTTACGTGTTTATCGTTAGATTTTACCCCGAAGGGTAAAGATCTTTTCGTTAGTAGATCACGCCACTTTTTTGCAGGTCTTTAGCTACTTCGCAGCCATGAGAGTTTACCGGGTGATTCACTTTGCAATTTATTCAGCAAATTATATCACACTTTCTATTCATATCGCACTCTTGCAATATGCGTTAGTGTGATTGTACCCTTGCCAACGCTTGCACTGATAAACGAGTTTAATTTCGAATTTCATCAAGGATCTCGATTACGGATGAGAAACCGACTCTCCTTTTTCTGTTTGGTCGCCTCTTCGCATTGAAATCTGTTTCGCGCCTCAGCTCTTCTTCTCTTGGTCTGAAAAGTAATCGCGACGAACTGGAGTAATTGTTATACCTTCAGACTCTTTTTTGAGCTAAGATTCCTTTGGCGCTTTGTTCTCGATTTTGAGCTGATCGTTTTCGATTTTTTGGTCTTAGTACAGTTCCTCGATTTTACTAAACTTAATGCGGAATTCATTATTTTTCTCCTCGACGCTTCAATAATTGCATATTTTGTACACGCTACAACTCGGTATACGGAGGGTGATCTTACGACGAGTAGTTGCGAGGTTGGGTGTATGCCAACTTTGTTTGTACCCAATAAAACTTTTAAATACAAACTTTTTTTGTACCCAATAAATCTTTGCATATACTGAAGTGGGTCACAAGTCTCAACCATGTGCACAGGGGCGCAGGGTCATAAGTCCCGAAGAAAAATTAATTCGGGACTTATGTCCCCGCGCCCCTGCGCACATGGTGTTAGCTTAGGAGACGAGTGACTTCCCTAGTAAATGTCACAACGTCCCTAGATTCAGATTCAGATTTTCAGAATTCTGCTGATATACGGAAGCCTTTATTAATCCGTCGTCTTTACCAATGCAGGTCTAAGACGGAGTTGTTGTTTCCAATCGTCAATTAGCCTTAAATCAGCAGCCCAGTTGAATCTGTAGTAAGGTTTTCGTCCTACACTCTGGCCTGGATCAGAATGCCGATATTAATCGTGTCAAATTCTCCTACGACCAAAAGTTGGGGCAAAAAAAACTACAAAGTCCCACCGGTAGTAAAAACTTTTGGTCGTTTGTTAAGAACATTAAGAATTCGGCCTCAATAACTATCCCGACACTCATTTGCAATGACATTCCAGCTGTAAGCTCTTTAGATAAAGCCAATCTACTTGCTGCTCACTTTGCACAACGGTGGTGAAAGCAAGGTCGTTGCGCTTGATATTTCAAAGGCATTTGACAGAGTTTGGCATCAAGCTCTCTTGTCGAAAATGCGTACATTTGGGATTGATGATACCCTTCTTCAATGGATTAGAAATTTCCTTTTGGAACGTTCAATTCAAGTTGTTTTGGACGGTTTCAAGTCTGCAACTTACCAAATAAATGCTGGTGTTCCCCAAGGCTCCGTTTTGTCTCGGCGTTGAACTGTAACGGCAACGTATGTTAAGCTCATTAAATTCTTGAGTGGATAAAATCAATAGAGTGCAATTTAATGCTTCCAAAACACAATGCTGTCTTCTGTCATTAAAGCGAAACCTTAATTCTCTGCCATTATCCATGAATGGCGCTTGCATCGCTGGAACCCAACGACCTTTAATTCTCGGTATGTGTGTTAATGACAACCTTCGTTGGAATGATCACATGTTCGATGTCGCCAAAACGCTGCGAAATGTCTAGGCTTCCTTAAGCGTTGCAAGAAATATTTCACCCCTACTGATCTGGCTAGAATTTATAAGGCGTTTATTCACCCCAAACTCGAGTACAACGCTCATATCTGGCCTGGTGCACCTGTCGTTGTTTTACCGCTATTTCTACCATAAGTGCTCGAACGAAATAGCCAGTTGCATTCCACCCCTACAACATTTCAACCGCAATACCCGTCTCGCCAGGAATGCCCATCAGTTTACCATAAAACCGGTATTCGGACGTACTTTTCTTTGTCGCACAACCCGGATATAGAATGCTCTGCCGCACTCTGTTTTTTCTAACCATTACAATTTACAAACATTTAAAATCAATGTGCATCGGTTTCTCATCCTTTCATCTAATTCCCCATTTCCATAATGCCCGTGCTGTGTTACTAACATTATATTTAGGAGTAAAAAGAATCTGTAAATTCGTTGCCTGCAATACCTTGGTGACCAGGTACCCATCCAAGTTTGACTTTGTTTGTTTATCTAGGTTTTGCAAGGCATCGGAGCAGCTTGACTATCCGAGAAGATGTGAATTCCTGTACTTTTAATTCCTTTTCAAGAAATAAAATATGGGCAGATCGCAATGGCATGGATTTTCGCCTAAAATACCGTGAGACAAATTCCCGTGGGGTGGGTATCGAGACGGTCACCAGCAACTTATATTTATGCTGTCATCATAATGAAAATCTTAAATAAATTCCGGTTGCTGAGCAGCTTCTGCAGCTTATTTGTCGTTGTCCGTTCAATAACCTTGGGCCCCCAAACGTCGGCTGCATACTAGATAATGAGTTTGACCATCATTGTAGACAGCCGGTGTATCATTCTGGGACTAAGACCCCAAGTTCTGCCATACAAGCTTCTATTGGCCCACATGGCTAGGTGGCAGACTTTATATGAGAGTTTCAGTTAAGTTTTTTACCCATGACAATACCAAGATATTGGAGTAACTTCATTGGAGTAACTCACCACGGTGCCTTTATATCGATGGGTTGGAGACTGACCAATTTGTCCCTAATGGCTTTGGCAGAATTTGTAGTAAGTCCTTTCCGTTCGCACCATTCTAAGACTCGTAGTAATGCATCCTGCATACCACTAGCAATGGTTGCACTAAGCTTACCATTAATAATTATTTCCAGGTCAGCTGCACAACCAAGCGCTATAGGTTAGTCTCAATGACTAGTGCCCAAAGGAGTGGGGAGAGTACCTTTCCGTGTGGGAAGCCTTTGACTGACGTCACAGACACAGACCTGAGCAGGAGGTTATGATTCGACTTTTCGGCATGGCCATTGCTTTTTAGAATCTTCGATAACTTTACCACTGATTGCCCTGGCAATCGCATTGTATCCGGTGTTATAGCGAGCGCCCTCACCGCCTAGAGGGCGGCACATAAGGCACATAATTTGATATAAGTGCTTTTTCTTCGAAAATAGTGAAGAGCGCGTTCAGGGAACTTTCCCTTTCTGTACGAAAATTGACTTGAGTGAAGGGCGTTAGATATTTCAAACTGACTTTCATATATGAACATCTATAAGTCTTTCCATTATTTCAAGAACAAAAGATGTTAGAGTTATAGGCTTATTGCTATTTTTGGGTATGAAAATCACATTCACATTAAATCAAAATCACTTCACTCCAGTTATATATATCCTTAAATAAATCAATAATGTCCGGTAGTACGATTTCCATCACCCTTTGTAACTATAAGGGCTGGAAATAGACCAGGTTGGTGATTTAAATAAGCCAATTGCTCATCTAATCTTTAGTTAGGTTAGGTAAAACAGGGGTGTGGTGAAAACGAAATCCACCACACAAAACTAGGCACCAAAACTGGCCCATCGCGATCCTAGGGGGAACCAATGCGCTATTGCCTCACATTCACACAGTATATGTGTTATGCCCTCAGCAGCACGCAGTATCTGTATCCGATAAACCGAGCCTCTTTGCTTGTTTCTGCAGGAAACAGTTCCCAGTCAGAATTCATTCTTGTTAATGTTCTAAGCTTAACCCTGCTCAATTTTATTACCTCTATAGATCTTTTACTATCGAAAAGTGGTCTTAGATACCCTGTAAAGACTTTTCCACATTAGATTGGCAGACCTAATGGTTTTTTCCTTATTCATGCCCTTTATTATGCAAAGGAGATGCTTATAACGGATAAAATAAGTTTGATGTCTGCAGCTTCACTATCAACAAGTAGCCCTCCTATTCTGGTGAGCTCATCCGCCTGCTTATTTCCTTCAATACCGCAGTGTCCTGGCACCCAATACAGTCTCACTCGGTTCTTACTGCATAATCGGAACAGATGTTGATCCTATTGCCTTGAATGCGGCCTTCAATGTAGATAGCGATATCCCTTCCGGATAGCGATCTTATTTGCATTAGCACAGCCGCCCTGAGGACAGTCATAACCTTTGATTGGAAGACACTGCTTATGTCCGGTGGTCGTATAGATACTCCCATATCAAAGTCGACAAGGGAAGTTATTTTATCCGTTATAATTGATGTAGCCTGGGAGTAGCTCCGCTGGGATCATACAATACCCAAAACTGTTACTCTTGAGGAGTCCCAAATTAGTGAGTGGCATAGCACTGTTACCAGCAAGTATTTTAACTTTAGATCAAGCGGTGTAAGATTGAGGTGATTCGGAGCGCACCTGTAACGGCTATACTGTCTGTTCTCTGAACCGCCACTAATTTTCCATATATATATGGTTACTTTCCAGCATACTATTAAGCCGTATGGCAGGACCTGTTCCTTCCGCTGTTTAAAAAGCATCAGTAAAAATCTCAATTTCGTTCGATGTGATTATTGCGTTTCTTTGCCAATCCTTCCTCTCCGGATATGTTGAATGTCAAAGTCGACAAAGGAAGGGATTTTATACGTTATAATTGTATTAGCCTGGGAGTAGCTCCACTAGAATCATACCATGTCCAAAACTATATCTCTTCAAGAGTCCCAAGCACTGTTACCAGCAAGTTTTTTGATCTTGAGCGGTGAAAGATGCAAAAGGGTGTCCAGAGCTCCCGGCTTTACTGGCCGTTCTCTGAATCGCGGCTAATTTATCGGATGCGGTTTTCCGTATGCTGGTCTGAAATATTTTGCTGTTATTTGTCTCTATTTGCCAGCTTTGGGTATGAAGATAACTTTAACTTCTCTCCGAACTACTGGTATTTACCCTATTTTTAGACTGTGACTAAGAATTGAAATAATTTTTTGAATGGCTACCTCTGGTGCGTTCTGTAGCATTATCGGTAAAATACCATCCGGACCTGGAGATTGTATGGCATAAAGGACTGAATTGCCCACCGTAATTGTTTCCCTATTTATGAGAGCACTTGTTTACTTTTCAGAGAGAGAGGAAGGCCGTAGTGGGCCAGAGTTATTTGATAATGTGGATTCAGGAAAGTGGGTTTCCACTTTCCACCAATGTTATCAGAACCCCTTGGCTACTTTCAGCCTAAGTACCGTAATTTTGTCTAAGGTAACTAGAAACGGTTGCCTCTTTGGAGAGCATTTTGCGTAACCTCAACGACTCATCTGTTACCTTAATAGACTCGCAGAACTTCTGCCATGAATCCCTTTTTGACTTCCATACTAAGTATTTGAAGTGTTGAAATGTGCTATCACTTCTATTGTCGAGTTTTCCAACCTCTTTGCTCTGTGCACCGATTTCGCCGTTCCCCAACTTTGGCTGCGCCATTTTGGGATTTCTATTAGCTTGGCAGGTTTTTTCGAAAGCAATTCTTCGTGCTTTACTGAAATTATCTACTACCCTATCTAAGTTTGCAATATCATCACAGGTGATCGAATAGGTGTTCAGGTGTATTAATACCACTTCTGTGTATTTGTCCCAATCGGTCTTCTAAGGATTCTTTAAAAACTACTGGTAAGTGAACCTGTATTAAGGTTTTGATTGTTTCCGTACGATCCGTCATGTAGGTGCCATTTGGTTTCTTTAGAAATCCTACACAATTTGTATCATCCTTAGTGGATACGTTTGTGGATACGCAGCTATGTCTTCACAGCATTTCCTCCACCCAACTCGTTCTGAGTTATATTCTGTGAGACCGAACCTATATTCATCCCACATTTTTAGACGTTTGGCCTGACTCCCATGTGGACTCAATAGATGTATTGAGCATATCACTTTTAGAGAGGACATGTCCTTGATACATATTCCAGTCCATCGGCTTGGAATTGTATCTACTCGTGTTTTGTGTCGATGTGTATATCGAAGCTTTTATGTTGATCATCCGACAATGTAGTCTCATCTGAAAAATGCCAATTCATAGACTTTTGGCAGTGGGGGATGAGAGTCTGGACCTTCTTAGGTGGTCGTCAGTTGGGAAGTACGCCGTGGTACATAAGATGTTTTTTGTGCCTCAATCAGTCGCGATTTCTATAAGTAGGGCAATGAGAACCTTTGTTATAAATTTTGAATTGGGAAGAAAGTGGATATATATATCGATTAAGCTGGCCGCCCTCGGCACTGGCTCCGGTGTTTTAGTGGTAAGAACCATTGGGTCTTTTTGGCCACTATGCCTCCGATGGCGGCTGAGTTACAACACAATTACGTCAGTAACGCATCCCGATCCAGAGGGAGTGACCTGCCCAGCAGCATTATCACAACCTGCACGGATCGTTTGGACGCGCTCCGCAGGATATGTTACCACTCCCATTTGGACCCAGACTGTACTTCCCTGAAGCATTTTCAGTCGACGAGGCCTGTATCACGCTCTCGAAGAAAATTTCGGTAGTAAGTACGACGTAGTTGGTTGGGCGCGTCTCTAATCATCGGGGTACCGCTCTCAGAAACCTGACTCCTACTGGTGCTCTTAAGGATCAGTTAAATCTGACCGAAGCGGAAGTTCGAGGACCTTAGCATTGGATGCATCATTTATTGCCAAAACCAGGTGAAGGAGTGAACCTCTCTTTCCTCTTTGGAAAACTATTCGCCTTTTGATCGGGATTTGTGAATTAAGGATGGCAAGCAGTTTCTCGTTCTCTTCCACCACCACCACCAGCATCATTTTCGAGTATCCGGGAAAGGAAGTAGCGCATACTACACGGTACTGCACGGGAAGGCTGGCTTGAAACCGAATTTCACCTGGTGTTCGGAGTTTGTTAGCTAAGCTGTCTCTTAGTCACGCATCACTCAGCATGTACCGTTCCACTTTGGAGTTAGAGTTTTTTATATAATTTTGTCAGCTCTCCATTTGGGTGGTTCTTAGTTAGTTGCTCCTCGACAGCCTTTCTGCCATGGGTGACACTTTTGAACACCAAAGTTTTGGAACAGCATCGCCCATTTGGTTTTTGCAACATTAAGCCTCGGCACCGTCGCGCAGGCTTTAAAAAGGTATTAAAACTGGATCTGTGATATTTCCACAATATATGTATTTAGAAGTGTTATAAAGGAGTGCAATCGATTTTAAGTTTCAACTAATCAATATATAGATGATATGTATATATTTTACTTCGACTTTAACTACATGAACACCAAGATGATTAGGGATGCAATTAATGTGATCGGACCACCGTTTAAGCACGTCTTAATATATTCTTTTCAGCTGGAATTTTTTCTGAGTTTAGAAGGAATCACTAGCTGTACCTATAAAAAAAACAATTCAAAATTCTATAGCGATTTCAGACCTATTCCTGTTTATAAAAAAATTCTAAAAAACGTGGTAATGTTGGAACTTCAAGATCATCTCGAAAGCGCAAACATATTAAGTAAATATCTATCGGGATTTATAACAAAACATTGTTGTGAATTATGTATGTATATAAAAATTATGTTCTAGGTGAATGGGAGCATTAATGAATTCCGAAGATCGATTATTCAATACTCAAAAATTAATTTTGTAAAGATTTTTACAGAAAAAAAACATCTGTAAACACATTGGGCCTTACTAATAATCAAATTTAGTGAATGCTTAAATAAAAGTCTCCACACTTTAAACAAATCATGTACCAATAAAAAATTTAGTCCCAGCTTAGTCACAACTGAGACGATAAAATTTAATGTATGGAAAGCCATGTATAAGTCCTTACTATACAAGCATAAGCTGACATTTCGAAGCAGGTGTTACCTGTTGTACAATATGATGGTACCTAAAGTAGGTAGTTTAATACACAAATGTACTGAAAGGCGTCAGGTTAATAAGCAATAAATTTTAATACATGTAGGATTTGGAAGGAACAGTAGGGATGAAGGCTTAACTACATTCGGCAAAAAGTGAAGTACACACACGAAAATGTTTTTCTCTTTCCACACTGTTTGCAATTTGTATTTTTCTCTCAACTTTTAACAAAGTGACTTTTTTGAAAGATAGACGTACCTCTAACTTCCAAGTGGCACACTTTGGGAAAGTTCGAAAAAAACGAATACATTTACACAAACAAATTTTCACTAATTACTGATCTTATGCTTAGATAGATGACTCTGATGCAAATGTTGGCAAATTCTTCCTGGTTTTGTTTATTCTTTCTTAGAGCTCTTAAAAGTCAAAATAGATTCTTAGCAGCGTGTGTATGTGAGCTTTGAAAAAGTCACTTTTTGCCGTTAAGCCGTAACGATAACGAAGACGAACAAATATACCAACGCACGAATTAACATCGAAGTAGAAAATATAAATAAATTACATTTCTAGACGCTGTCCATACTAACGATGAAGATCATAAATTTGACTATATATAGCAAACCAATACACACGCATGCGCAAATAAAGTGCTGAGTAGTCCAAAGCCCATCAAGACACACGGTCTTTATCACTCCGCACCCATAGCTATTAAAATTCTTTGCATTTATATATTTTGATTCTACTTTTTAATTCATTTTAAAATAAACATAGTTACAATATTGAATCTGTGGTGTTTTATTTATTTAAGAAAAAATTACCCACATACATATATATATAAATATATGTATATTAATAGTCCCTACTCGGTACACTCATCGAATGAAATGGTTCGACATGTATAATATGAGGAGCTTTAGTTCAAAGTTATGATGATGCATTAATTATTTCCAATTATTTCCAAATTGGCAAATAAACCTTCGCCACTCGAACTAATTGTAGGACTCGTAAGACTATTTAGCAATGTCCATCTGTCTGTCTTTCACCAATTTATAGGCCTTTAAATTAAAGCTTGAAAGCTGAAATTTGGAATATATACTCCCTAGGGTCCCGAAATAGTAGAGTGTCAAATTATTTTTGATACGCGCACTGCCACGCCCACAATTTAGAAAAAACTGTTTTAAAGCTAAAGTTAGAGAAATGGTATTGTAATCTTAACAAGATATATAGGTACTGCTCACCCTTACAAGTTTGTCGTATAAAGTTTTTAGCCACGCCTACAGAGTTGATGTTGCTGAAAAAATGTCAAATGAATCTCCTAATGTAAAGTGTGAAGTAAACACATTGCAACAACGAGTTGATCAAATGGAAAGAAAGGAGCTTGCCGCTGATGCTGTTTTGTTTGGGGTACCAGTACTACCAGACGAAAATCTAAATGATTTGTTTAGACTACTGTGCCTCAAAATTAACACTAATGCTCCTCCTTTAAGAGACATTTTCCGCCCTAAACACCCGAGACCTGATAATGCACCCATCATCATTGAATTCAACTCGTCTCAAGAGAGAAATTCCATACTGAAGGCAGCATCTCTCTTCCGCAATGCAAGCAAAAAATCCCTTTTATTAAAAGACATTCTACCTAATTCTAATTCAACAAGTGCGGTATATCTAAATGAGAGCTTAACAAATAAAAATCGTTCTCTTCTAAAACAAGCAGATCAATTAAAGAAACAACAAAAATTGTTCCCAGTATTTACGATTTCTAGCTCTCTTTACGTCAAAAGAAATGCAACTTGAAGAGGAATGAAAATAGAGACAGTCGAAAGTTTATATGCTGCAGCTGCTACGCCCATGACGACAACAAGTACCTGATCATCACTTATCATCAACTCATTTTATCCTGGTTCTTATTGATTTTGATTGATTTATTTTAAATTATTTTCTTTTATTTTGATATATTATTGTTACATACTTATTTATTTTTTTTTTATTTTTCTTTTATTCTACTTTATTATTTTTATCTAAATGTTTGTTTTATTTTATTCTTTAATTTCTTTTTTTTGTCTTTATGTGGATGGAACATCAATGATCGTTTATTGTTTTCTTATTGCTAATTCTCTTTTTGACTATTTATACCCTATCCTAAGGGTATATTAATTTTGACACATAGTTTGTAACACCCCTTAATATTCGCCGTAAACCCATAAAAGTATATATATTTATGATCAGGACCAAATCCTAAGACTATCTAGCAATGTCCGTCCGTCCGTCCGTACGCAATTTTTAGGCCTTTAAAATGAAGCTAGGAAGCTTAAGTTTGGACCACATATTCCCTAGGGCTCCGAAATGGTTAAGTGTAAACATTTTTTGAATACGCCCACTGCCACGCCCACAATTTAGAAAAAACCGTTTTAAAGCTAAAGTTAGGGAGATAGAGTGTTACAACCTTCACAAGATATGTAGGCACTGCCCTCCTTTATAAGTTTGTCATATAAAGTTTTTTGCCATGCCTACTTTTTGTGGGCGTTTTTGACTGAAATGCTGTTTTCTTCGAAAATTTTCACAGAAAGCGAAAAAAACTGTTTAACAAAATATTTACTCAATATTTTTTCCAACATATCGCCCATACAAAGTTGTTGGCCACGCCCACTTTTTGGGGGCGTTTTTTCAAAAAAACTTTTTTTTTTTAAATTATAGAACTAAATAAAATGCTAGCCATCATCTTCTTAATGCTTTTTTCTTTGGGGCATATAGGGATATGGATAGGGTATCATACTGTTCGCCTCAAGCGGACTGTAGCCTTTCCTTATGTTTTTTCCTGTACTTGATTTCGTTCTATTTGTCATTAATGTGTTATGAACAGTACCTCTAACAATGGGAATTCGAATGGTAGGAGTGAAAGTTTGCGCACGATGCTAAATATTTTGTGCAAACAGAGCACTGGTCTTCACATATGTCATTTTAATGGCCAAAGCATAGTGAGAAAAATTGATGAACTTAGGTTTTTATTTGAGAATGGTAAAATGGGCATTATATGTATATCAGAAACTTGGCTGAATTCAAGTCTAACCAGTGCATATTTTGCGCTTGGTGGCTATAACTTATTTAGATCTGATCGCCATAATCGAGTTGGTGGAGGGGTTGCAATATAAAAAAGGATTTGGAAGCCAAAATTGTAAGGTGCTCCTTGTCGTCTGACAAATTTGAATATATATTCTTGGAAGTTTTAACTGGTATAAATAGGTGCATAATCGGATCAATTTATATCCCACCTAATGTTGCTCACCACAGTATAGTTAGTGTTTTATTAGATGATATATGTTCGCTTGCTCCTAAATGTATTATTTGTGGTGACATAAATATAAATCTCCTTAATAATGTTTCGCGTCCGACTTTAATGGAAATTGTTAACTTGTTTAATATGTATTTTGCTAATGTGTCTCATGCAACCCATTATATGCCTAACAAAGTCCCCTCGTTGATAGATGTTTTACTAGTAAGTGATGCTAATATGCTAAAACATTATTCTCAGTTGTCTTTTACTGTTTTTTCCCATCATGACCTTGTATTTGCCACTCTTGACATACCAATTAACCTCACCAATAATCAAGAAACCATACAGTTGTATGATTTTAAAAGAATTGATACTGTGGCCCTTTTAAGTGAATGTATGTCCCTCAATTGGGACTGTATCTTTCGTTCAGCAGATGTTAACAACCAAGTTGAGATCCTAAACAAATGTATCACCTATCTGTTTTCTAAGTATGTACCCATTAAATCGTTTGTTTCAAAACAAAGTCCGTATCCTTGGCTTTCTGTGGAAATTAAAGCCGCGATGAGTGTTAGAGATAATCTCTATCGGCGTTGGAGACGATTTCAAATACCTCAAATGTTTGCCGATTTTAAAAGGATGAGAAATAAAGTAAATTTAATGATTAAAACAGCTAAGGCATTGCATTGTATTATAACAACAAATTTAGTTTAAACCGTTCTTCGTCTTTTCTGTGGAAACAGATTAAAAAAATTGGGGTGTGCAATAACAACAATATGCAATCCAATAGTGATATCAATATTGAAGAACTTAATGTCACTGTTACCTGATATACCCGCTTCTGCATCTGAAAATGTTATTGAGAATACATCTGACAACGCTTTTCTGTTTGATATAGTTGATTCATTTACCGTTAGTAAGGCGATTCTGCCTATAAAATCTGACAGCATGGGCATGGACAACATTCACCCAAAATTCCTCAAACTAATTCTACCCTGTATCCTTATATATATAACGTTTATTTTCAACACCATTCTTATGTCTTCCACCAACCCGCAGCTTTGGAAACAAGCTAAAGTAATTCCAATTCTCAAAAAAAAAAAAAGGAACAGAATATCGACCCATTGCAATCCCACCTTTTCTATCTAAAGCATTTGAATCAATAATTAGTGCTCAAATTAAAGCTTACATTGAGTCTAAAAAATTGTTATCTCCTATGCAGTCCGGTTTCCGTTCTGGTCATAGCTGTGTAGTTGCTTTACTTAAAGTCACTGATGACATACGGGAAGCTATTGACCAGTACGAAGTAACTCTCTTAACCTTAGTCGATTTATCCAAAGCATTTGATTCCGTTCGTCCTGATATACTTTGTAATAAACTTGTGTCTTATTTCAATTTTGCACACCTTTCTGTAAAATTAATATTGTCTTACTTAACTAAAAGAGTCCAATCCATCTTTCACAGTCAGTCCCTATCGTCGTTTGTTATTCTCCATGTTCATTAATGACCTACCACTTGTGATACATAATTGCCGATTTCATATCTATGCTGACGATGTACAAATTAATATTAATTTTTCTATTGGTTTGATGGACGACGCTGTTGAAAGTATGAATGAGGACCTCGCTTCAATCGCTAGGTGGTCTTATGATAATAGACTTCTCATTAATCCTTCAAAAACAAAAGCCATCCAAATTTACAAACACTTATTATCATCTCACCTTCCTCCAATTTTATTAAATGGTGTTCAGGTAGAAATGGTGTCTAGGATAAAAAACCTAGGTATTATTATCAACAATAATCTCACATTGAGTGACCACATTAACCCTGTGATATCCACAATCTATGGTGCTTTGCGGGGTCTGTCAGTATGTCGCGACACGTTACCTACTACGGTTAAATTAAAAGTGGTAAAGGCTTTGATCGTACCATTAATCATGTATGGATGTGAGTTGTTCGCAAGCACAGATACCAACTCCAAGCGTAAGCTGAATGTAGCCTTCAACTCAATCGCAAGATTCGTATACAATCTACGTAGATACGATCATGTGTCGAGCCACTCTCGACAAATACAGGATGCACTCTGGAGCAATTTTTAGATTTTGAAACTTGCGCAATGATGGTTAAAATTTTAAACGCAAAACTACCAATTTATCTATATCGTAAAGTAATTTTCTCCCAGTCTCTTCGTTCTTGTTGTATCAGACCTAATGTTTACACTTGCACGATTTCACGTAGGCAATTTTTCATTTACGCCATTCGACTATTTAATCAACTTCCCCTTAGTATAAGAACCAAAGTCAAGCACAGGAATTTTTTGTCTTTAGTCTTTACATATTTCAGTACTCTCCATTGATGTTTTTTTTCATCGTAATTTAACTTAACTTAAATTTATAGTAATAATAATGTTAAAATAATATCATTCATAATTTCATTTATTTGTTTTCACTTTTTATTCAATTATTCCCTTATAGTTTTATAGTTTTTATATTTTGTTCTTCTCTTTTCTTTTTTTTATGAACTTCAAATATGTTCGAATGTATATCCCCATGTTAACTGTGCATTTTGAAAGAATGTAGTTCTTATTGTACAGCAAATTTGTATAAATAAATAAATACAAATACAAACACAAATACATTTCGTGGGCGTTTTTCACTAAAATGCTGTTTTATTCGAAAATGTTCATAGAAACCGAAAAAAAATGTTTAACAAGATATTTAGCCAATATTTTTTCCAATATATCGCCCATACCAAATTTTTTTGGGGCGTTTTTTCCAAAAATATTTTTTTTTCCTATAAATTTTATAGAATGAAATAAAATGATATCCATCATCTTCTTAACGCTTTTTTCCTTGCGGCATATAGGGATCTGGATAGGGTATCATACTGTTCGCCCCAGTCGGACTGTAGCCTTTCCTTTTATTTTTTTTTTTTTAAACTAAAAAACTGATTTTAACAGTTAGTATTGTTTGATAATGTGGGTGCAGTGGCCTAGTAGTTAAGTGCGTTGGACCACTAAGCGAGAGGTCGCTGGTTCAAATCCCCACCTGAAAGCTTTTATTCGCTGCTCCACCTCTTGCAAACGTTTGACAAACATCCAAGAGTAAGAACTGCCATGAGAAGCATCTCAAAAATTAATTGCCGTTAGAAATCGGCATTAAACTGTAGGTTCCTTCCATTTGTGCCAAAAAAATATATCTTCGCACACACAGTGGTTGTAGAAGCTAGGCTTTGGGTCCTGTATGGACCGTTTACGCCCAATATATTTATTTATTTTTTATTGTTTTATAACAACTTTGATGGAAATTGTAGTAGATTGAAAGAAAGTACGAAGGTTACTTTATGAATAGGTGAAATCCTTTATTAGTAGGATTTATTAAAGCTCACTACTATACTATAACCTTGCAAATAGCTAGTAGTCAACATTTGTGTCTGATTATTAGTAAGGCCCATTGCAAATTTAAATATTAAATATGTGAATTGCGAACTTACATTTTTATATAATAACTTTGTAAGTCAAATAAAATGCAACCTACTAACAAATTACTAAAGTGAGGAGATAAAACAAATATTATGTCATTTCGGGTGGTCAGTTTGGGGAATAAAAAAAATTCGCGTTTTCATAATTTCATATTGTTTTCACAATTTTCATAGTAAAATTTAAAAAATTCTTTAAGGTTGTTGAATAGGTCTTCTTAATTTGTCTCTAGGCATACAGATGTTCAGTGGACCACTACGATAGGTCCGACGTTCGGACCTGTGCCCCGAATTCGATTCGGGGTTTGTTGCTGACTTTTGGGACATGATTGTACAAATACACTTAAGCTATTTTTTTGTAATTTAACCATTTTTTTACCCCGAAGCCCCACCAGCTTAATCTATGGCAGGGTATCATACTGTTCCCCAAGTGAACTGTATCCTTTCCATATTGTCACGGAGCTAAACAAAGAACACGTTTTCGTGCCGGTGGTCAACTTTATTTATAACCATTTCACTACCATCATTATAATCATTGGTTGCTGAGTTATCGATGATTTTAATCAAATATTGTCTTATTCAAATTCGGATGTTTTAGCCATTAATTGAGCGCACATACGCTCCCACTATTACATAAACTTCAGTCTTGGTGGTGGCCCTTCAAAAAATAAAAATTAAATGCTTGTCTTGGGTATTTTTTTATGCTCAGAAATAGTTCTTACAAAAGACCTTTTAGTAGAAACATAAGACCCATATTATTACATTTTTCCCAGAGATAGAGCTCTTCAAAAAACTGTTAATTTTGGAGCAGTATGTATTTACATATATGCAGTATTATTGTTTACTAGAATCCTCTCAATGTATTTGGAAATCTGAAAGACTTATTTAATTTCTACTATTTTCTTTGCAGGAATTGTAAGACCTCATTTGCAAACTACGCCTTTGGATGAAGTGCGGGAATTCGCTGTTGGCACGCAATTAGTTCACGCTAGATCAAGTGGAATTGTAATAAATCCGAGCGGCTTTTCTCAACCTCAAGTAACCACTGGTAATTAAAAAAAATAGTTTTAATTAACGTTATATAGTAAATATTACATATCTATTCCGTTTACCTTTCAAAATAAGTCAGAAAATCCGCATCGAGCAATGAATCTAATAACAATCCCATTAAGGGATTTACAAAAAAACGGCTGAACAACGGAAAAAGGCTAAGAAACATAAGGAAAGGCTACAGTCCGCTTAGAGCGAACAGTATGATACCCTATCCCTATCCCTATATGCCCCAAAAAAAACCTTAAGAAGATGATGGATAGCATTTTATTTCATTCTATAAAATTTAGAAAAAAAAAAAACATTTTTTGAAAAAACGCCCCCAAAAAGTGGGCATGGCCAAAAACTTTGTATGGGCGATATATTGGAAAAACTTTTGGCTAAATATCTTGTTAAACATTTTTTTTCGGTTTCTATGAAAATTATCGAAGAAAACAGCATTTTAGTGAAAAACTTATAAAGGAGGGCATTGCCTACATATCTTGTGAGGGTCGTAACACTCTATCTCTCTAACTTTAGCTTTAAAACGGTTTTTTCTAAATTGTGGGCGTGGCAGTGGGCGTATTCAAAAAAATTTTACACTTAACCATTTTGGAGCCCTAGGGAATATGTGGTCCAAATTTCAGCTTCCTAGCTTAATTTTAAAGGCCTAAAAATTGCGTACGGACGGACGGACGGACGGACATTGCTAGATAGTCTTAGGATTTGGTCCTGATCATAAATATATATACTTTTATGGGTCTACGGCGAATATTAAGGGGTGTTACAAACTATGTGTCAAAATTAATATACCCTTAGGATAGGGTATAAAAATGCCCCAACTGCCGAAATAAAGACTTGTAATAAGAAAGTCGTCGAACCCTGGACCGAAGATTTAGCATTCGCAAGAAAGAAAAATCGTCTAATACACAGACTAATACCACAATGCAAGCAATCCAGCAAAGCGAAACAACGCTTGATCCAATCGCTCAAGTTTTCTCCGCTATTCTTACTAGACTGGAAGAACAGAGTCTTTTGAACAAACGAATGTCGAAATGGCGAACGGCCTTTTGCAAAACCCATTTGACGAAGGAATAAAGCACAAACATGAAAGGATATAGTTCCTATCACGCATTTCACCATTCAGAATGGGCTAGAAAGGAGGACGCTCTCCTTATATATACAACAAAAAAATCAATCATAATTATATTCAACCAAAAACGGCTCGTGTGAAAATGAAAATGAATGCAAAACATACCTTTTGGGGTTCAAGATGCATCTCACCAAAAGGCAAAATCCTCTACGAAGCGGGTATGCAATTCGGAGTAGACTTTTACTCGCCAGGCAAACCGACTTATTGGCCATGATTTATGGGAAAAACTCCGGACCTTACAGACTTGTACATCGCAAAAGGGCCATCCGAAAACCATATTAAATTTGAAGAATGTTTCCTCTGACCGCTCGCCTGTCATTCTGGCAATTAGTAGCAGCATATTAAAAGAGGAGAGTCCATCCAGACTTACCAGCGCATTAACTAACTGGGAATCTTTTAGAAAAAACTGCGCAAATAAAATCGATGGTAACGTATCACTTCAAACGCCTTTTAAACTTGAGATCACTTAATCGGAGTCATACAAAGCTAAGCCAGGTATAGTGCTCCTTATAAACGGATAACAAAAGCAAAAAGCGAAAAAAAATATCCTCGGGAAATAATCGAATTAGTAAAAGATATTAAAAGATATTCAATAATCTTTGTAACACCTTCAAAAAAAATATTCAGGACTTTAAAATTTGCAAAGTATCTTCATATATTGAAGGTCTGACTGCGGTTAAGAGTTCGAACTACTCAGTCTGGAAAGCTTTGACAGGCATTAAAACACCAAAAATGCAAGCGCTTCCTCTCAGAAAAGATAATGGTAAATGGGCGAAAGGAGACAAAGAAACCGACATATATGCAGAGGACTAAGAAAAAAAGTTAAGGCCCTTATAAGAGCTTATTGAAGATACAGCCTTAGCCATGATACCTGACAAATTAAAAATTAAAAGTGTATCGCTAGCTGAGCGAAAATTAAAAACGATCAAAGCTCCTGGATAGGAAAAAATATTTGTTGAAAAAACGCCCCCAAAAAGTGGGCGTGGCCAAAAACTTTGTATGGACGATATATTGGAAAAAATATTGGCTAAATATCTTGTTAAACATTTTTTTTCACTTTCTATGAACATTTTCGAAGAAAACAGCATTTTAGTGAAAAACGCCCACAAAAAGTAGGTATGGCAAAAAACTTTATATGACAAACTTATAAAGGGTGTCAGTGCCTACATATCTTCTGAAGGTTATAATGCTCTATCTCTCTAAGTTTAGCTTTATAACGGTTTTTTCTAAATTGTGGGCGTGGCAGTGGGCGTATTACACTTAACCATTTCGGAGCCCTAGGGAGTATGTGGTCCAAATTTCAGCTTCCTAGCTTAATTTTAAAGGCCTAAAAATTGCGTACGGGCGGACGGACGGACATTGCTAAAGAGGCAATTTGGTCTTGATCATAAATATATATACTTTTATGGGTCTACGACGAATATTAAGGGGTGTTACAAACTACTTACTTAGGTGGCGCTACAGTCCGGGGTGGACCTGGGCCTCAACCAATACACCTCCGCACTCCAAATTGGTTGAGGTCCCCTTCCACTTGCGCGCGCCACCTTAGGCGAGGTCTTTCTCTACTGCGTTGTCCCTCCGGGTTGGATTCGAAGACTCTTCGGGCCGGAGCGTTGGTGTCCATTCGCTCTACATGACCCAGCCATCTCAGACGACTAATCCGTATTTTTCTGACCAGGTCGATGTCGCTGTACAGCTCGTAGAGTTCGCTGTTAAATCTCCTCCTCCAAAGCCCGTCAACGCAAACGGGACCGATAATCACTCGAAGAATGTTGCGTTCGAAACGACCAAGGAGATCTTCATCCGCCTTTGATAACGTCCATGCTTCTGCGCCATACAGCAGGACTGGGATGATGAGGGTCTTATATAGAGTCTCCTTGGTGTTTCTCGACAAGGCCTTACTAATCAATTGCCTCCTTAGGCCAAAGTAACAGCGGTTGGCAAGTGTAATTCTTCGCTTGATTTCTGACGATATGTCATTGTCAGAGTTAATAGCGGAGCCGAGGTAGATAAAGTCCCGAACTACCTCGAAGTTATAGCTCTCTATCGTGACGTTCTGTCCGATTCGTCGATGTTGTGCGTCCCTTCTTGTTGACAGCATATATTTCGTTTTGCCCTCATTCACCTCTAAACCCATTTTTGCCGCCTCTGTACTGATACTTGCAAACGCACCAGTGACAGCTCGCTGTGTTCTGCCAATGATGTCGATGTCGTCGGCGTAAGCAAGTAGTTGCACAGACTTTTGGAAAATTGTGCCCCTGGTGTTGGCTTGCGAGTTTCGCACAATTCTCTCAAGTATGATGTTGAAGAAGTTACATGACAGCGCATCGCCTTGTCTAAATCCTTTTTTGACATCAAAGGTCTCGGTGAGATTGTTTCCGACCTTAATGAAGCAGCGAGAGTTCTCCATCGTCATCCTCCACAATCTGACGAGTTTGGCAGGTATGCCAAAACTAGACATGGCTCTGTATAGCTCGTCTCTATAAATGCTGTCATATGCGGCCTTAAAATCGATAAAAAGATGGTGAGTATCGATCTGGACTTCTTGGGTTTTTTCCAGGATCTGCCGAAGTGTGAAAATCTGGTCAGTTGTGGACTTACTGGGACTAAAACCGCACTGATAGGGTCCAATCAGTTCGTTGACGAACGCCTGAAGTTCACACAGCACGGCAGACAGGATCTTGTATGCGATGTTGAGGAGACTTATACCTCTATAGTTGGCGCAGTTAAGAGGGTCTCCTTTCTTGTGGATCGGGCAAACAATGCTGAGGTTCCATTCATCAGGCATACTTTCCTCTGACCAAATCTTGGAGACGAGCTGGTGCATGCTCTCTACCAAATCATCTCCCGCTGCCTTGAAAAGTTCGGCAGTTAAGCCGTCCGGCCCGGCAGCCTTGTTGGATTTCAGTTTGGATATTACTATCCTCACTTAATTTTGGTCAGGTGGGCGGGAGTGTTGGCTTTCATCACCCATGTTGAATGGTTCATTCTTCCTGACAGCGGAATTTGTGTCATCATCGCCGTTTAACAGTCTGCAGAAATGGTTTTTCCATATCCTCAGCACCGACTGTGTTTCCACTACTAGGCTTCCTTGTTCGTGTCTACAGGTATCTGCTTGGGTAAAGTTGCGTTGACACGTTCTTTCTACCTTTTGGTAAAACTTCCGAACATTGTTCCTGGAGTACCACCTCTCTATTTCCTCGATCGCGCGCTTCTCATGCTCTTTCTTTTTCTTCCGGAGAAGCCGGTGTTCTTCCCTCCTCATTTGCTCGTAGAGCTCACGAGCCGCTCTCGTCCTTCTGTGCAGCGCCGCTTCGTAGGCACGTTGTTTTGCTGCATGCGCTTGCCGGCACTCTTCATCGAACCAGGGGTTTCGTGGGGGTGGTTTGGTCAAACCAAGCACATCAGTTGCTTCTGATGGCTTCTTGGCATCGATGCCACTGGTCTTCAGCACTTGATGCTGGCAGCACAGGACTTCTCGAGAGGTTGAGGGATACGCGATCCGCGAAAATTCTGGCGGTTTGTTGCGCTTGTAGCCGTTCAACGTTGAATCTCCTCACAGTATTTCCTCGCTGTTGTGGTGTCTGGGATATCCGCATACGTACCTTGGCTACAACAAGGTAGTGATCCGAGTCTATGTTGGCCGCTCGGAAAGTTCGGACATCTAGAATACTGGAGGAGTGCCTTGCGTCGATCGCAACATGGTCAATTTGATTGACGGTTTGGTGATCTGGTGACCGCCATGTTCCTTTGTGGATATTGAGGTGAGGAAACCGTGTGCTAGCTATAGTAACATTACGTCCCGCAGCAAAGTCAATTAGCCTAAGTCCGTTTCCAGACGTGGTGTCGTGTAGGCTATGCTTTCCGATTGTGCTACCAAAGATGTCCTCCTTTCCTATTTTGGCGTTAAAATCACCTAGGACGATTTTAACGTCATATTTAGGACATTGCTCATATGTTTTCTCGAGGAGCTCGTAGAAACATTCTTTGGTAGCATTATCTTTCTCTTCTGTGGGGGCGTGAGCGCATAAAAGGCTGATGTTGACGAATTTAGCTTTGATGCGGATGGTTGTAAGGCATTCACTAACGTGTCGAAAGCTCAAGACTTCTTGCCTAAGTCTGCCGCTTACAACGAATCCACATCCAAATAGACGCTGCTTCTCTTCCCTATAGCAATCAGTTTTTCATTCTTCTTTTGCCCGGTCCATCCCATCGCACTTCCTGGATGGCGGTGATATCTGCATTGTAGCAGGTTAGGGCCTCCGCTAATTGTTCGGCTGCACGTGGTCTATTCAGGGTTCGAACATTCCACGTGCAGATCCGAAAGTCATTGTCCTTTTTCCGTTTTGCAGGGTCGTCAACAGTGAATCCGTCCGTATCCGAGGCTTTTGGTTGCTTCGTAACCATGTGGTTTTTCCGTGGTTGGGTAGTTAACCCTATGCACAACCCCCAACCTGGAGGACCAGGCCCTAAATTGACCCTAGGACAGCGGGTCGGGTAATCCGTTGTCAGTAACCCACTTCGGGGATATGAGCGCTGCCGTTGGCCCATAAAGGGTTCATCCGCCACCATCTCTATTTCAGCACCCTGACTAGTGCTGAAAAAAAAAACTTACCGACCTTTGCTCTCAATATGTCAGAGTAGCTCGCTTTAGGCATCTGCCATCCCGACTGTTGACAACACCGTTGATTCAATATGGCGAATTCATCCGCTGTATGTCCTCTTTCTGAGGGGCTCATGTAAGACCTCTGAGACTCATCAGCCAGTCATTCCGACAGAGCATTATAGTGTTGCTACTTCTTTCGAGTTCAACACTCGCGCTTATAAGTTTAGCAAGTCAAGCCCGGGTGGGCGAGACCAGTATCCGGCGGTTACCACTCGGAGGTAAAATAAGCACAATTGATGTGTACGAGATAGTTACAACGACTGGGCATCGCCAAGTTGATGCCAATCAGCGTCTACCCTATTCATACACACCCAACCACACAAACTATGTGTCTAAATTAATATACCCTTAGGATAGGGTATAGAAATACTATACTTTACCTGTTAATTTGTAGAAGATTCTGAATGTTTTCGTTTAAAAGTTGAATTATCAGCTCTGGTGTTTACTGGAAGGAATCTGCCTTAGAGGATGATTTACGCCAGAAGTTCTTGATAATACTGTAGGATTAGTAAGTAACTCTTTTGGCGGTTTTTGCTGTATTTCTGAAGTCAGTAGACAGACTTTAGCAATTGATTTTCGTACTTATCCATTAGATGTCTTGATATCGACTACCCGTGCCCTCTCGTCGTGACCAGGAAGTGTCCGGGTAACTCTGCCCATTAGCCATTTCAGAGTAGGTAGGTTATCTTCCTTTATTAGTACAAGGTGGCGCAAAATTAATCACCCTATCGAAAGATGTTACGACTTTTGCAAATAGCGTCGTATGTCAACCATAACTTACATTCTAGATTCTAGCAGTTATGTTGCAAAAACAATTTCTTGTGTCATTGTATTACATTCTACTGACGGTTATAACACATAACTAAAAGTGATAATAGCTCTCCTGAGAGTATGCTATATCATATTGCCAGAATAAGTTATAATATGTTTTATATTAATTTTTAAAATTTTATAGTTCGCGTAACTCAAAGTATGTTGCCTACTTTTAGACCAATGGACTTGATTTCATAGGACTTGAATTGACCGCGGCTTCCCACAAACCTCCGAAATAGGGAATCGGTGTCCACCCGATACATTTTTCGGCGCAGTGGTTTCTAATAGCTGCTGTTCCTTCATTTCGGGACCCTAGGGAGTATATGTTCCAAATTTCAGCTTCTATAGCTTAAATTGGATGTTGTGAAATCGTCTTAATATGTTTTATATTAATTTTTAAAATTTTATAGTTCGCGTAACTCAAAGTATGTTGCCTACTTTTAGACCAATGGACTTGATTTCATAGAAAGTTAAGTACTAAATATCACGACACGAGACACGTTCATAAGTTTATAGCAAAAAAAAAAATTTATTGAAATTTGTTCCTGATGGTGGTGAAATTGAGGATCGTGATGCTGCTGTTACTCCTGATGGTGGTAATACTAATGTTCGTGATGCTGCTGCTGTTGTTATCCTTGGTGGTAATGGTAATGATACTCGTGATGCTGTTATTTCTATGGCTGCTAATTTTGTTGCTGCTGCTGCTGGATTAGATGGTAATATGCTAGCGATGATCGTGATGATGCTGCTACTGATGCTAATGTGGAAGTAGCTGTAAGTATACTGTATACTGTAAGGAAGTCGTTTGGTTCTGAGGCTGCTGCTAATGCTGGTAGTGACATGCTGCATCGTTTGGATTAGCGGTGTGGTGATTTATGGTAGTATCAATGCGATGCGATTCTGCTGAAGCAGTAAAATGGAATCGCTGGCACACCGTTGTGGTCCATCATAGTGGTGCTTATTTTGCGGATGCTACGGCTTGGATTCTTATTGGAAAGACCGTGGCGTATGATTGCGTTCTAGTTGCGGTAAAGGTGGACTTTGTACTTATTTGTACTTCTTTTTACTGAGGTTATAATCACTTCTGCTTTGAAATATATATATATCTATAAGTACATATAAATATATATAGAATCTTGTGTATATTTGTATGTATATCTGTCTGCGCGTGCTTTTTGTTACTAAAACTTTGGTTTTAGCATAATATATATATATATATATATGTATATATATTGATTTTATATTACTTTTATATAAAAACATAAGGGTATAATTAAATTTATAAATTATTGTCGGGGCAGTATGGTGGTATGGTACATCCGGACCTTAGCTAAGGACCAAAAGGAATTAATACTACTTTTAAAATTTTATGGTGAATCTTATGACTTACCCCGGCTTTAGAAAAGATATGCGTATATTGATGAAATCTGGTGGACAGGAATTCAACTCGCAAGGCAGCGTGTGCCAGTGCGCAGTAAATTCCTTACGTTTGTTTAATTTATTTCTCTTCTGTCTTGCAGAGTATGTATTTGGGTATAAAGGTACACTCCCGCACTTATTATTAATATAAATAATTGTATAATTATTGTTTCATACGAATACCCTTGTTTGAACAACACGACACCTGACCGCTTTCTTTGACTATCAAAAAGCAAAATAATTTGTTAAAAGAATCACCATGCTGTATCGCCTTCCTTTAGCCACGTACGCAGTTTATTGTATTTTTTTTTGTAGTTGGTATTCCTTGTGCGAGAACGGTACGGCAGGGATATGTTCGCTTTCTTTGGAGTTGTGCTCGTGGGTGAACGTACTAGATCGTAAATGGACTAGGTACTTATTATTTCAAAACTTTTAATGAAATTGCGTAAGGTAGTTCTTTAAATTGCATTTAACGCCAATCCGTCCCCTACAATTCGCTGCTCCATCTACGCCAGAACTCTCGGTGTATCGATGTAACCATATTCCGGCCACGTGAGTGATGGAAGATGTCTTGTAATCTGGATCGATGAAAGTTCTCAGTGGTGCACCAATTACAAAATTTTCTGATACGAGAACCTTTAGACCATTTGGATCTAAAGACATGGGAGCCAATAGTCTTAAATTGAGAACAGCTTCTATTTGCGCAAGACCAGTGCTGAATTCTTCTTGTGTTAAAACTGCACCAGAGAACACCCGTTTTATGTGATGTTTAGGCGAATTGACCGCGGCTTCCCACAAACCTCCGAAATAGGGAATCGGTGTCCACCCGATACATTTTTCGGCGCAGTGGTTTCTAATAGCTGCTGTTCCTTCATTTCGGGACCCTAGGGAGTATATGTTCCAAATTTCAGCTTCTATAGCTTAAATTGGATGTTGTGAAATCGTCTTACGTTTTGGTCCTGATCATAAATATGTATACTTTTTGGGGTCTATAATATACCCTTAGGATAGGGTAAAATACCAGACTTTCTTGGTTTTATCCCATTGTTTTAAAGAACTGCTATGATTATAGAACCATCGTTACCTCTACAAATCTTATTTAACCAATCTCTCACTAGTGAAATCTTTTTGGCTGATTGGAAGTTCTCTTCTGTAAGCCCTACCTTTAAGTATGGCAAAAAGGATCAAGGAGTTTGTTAGTGAATGCCGACGAGGTTTCTTAAAAGGTACGTCAACTTGTTCTAACATAGTTAAGTTCATTACTTACAGCAAGAATTCTTTGTAAAAGCATTAACAGGTTCATGTAGTATAAGTTAACACAGAGTCATTTGCTGACACAGCGGATCCCAGCGCTAAGTGATCCTCGTCGCAACCTCATCTCAAGCGGCAAAGGACCAAAGATAGATACCAGCAAAACGGGACGACACCAACAGCGGCTATCAGCAGATTATATAAGGAATTTAACATAAAGTAAGTGACTTTCTCACATAATCTTTTTTTTTTTTTTTTTATAATGTACGCGCACTAAAGGGACTTTGGATACCCTTATAATGAAGTGACACAGTGCGGGCATTAGGGAAATGAAGGATAAGAGAAAGGGAGAAACCGATGCACGTTGGCTTTAAATGTTTGTAAACTATAATGCAGAGGAAAAACAGAGCGTGGTAGAGCATTCCACATTCGTATTGTACGGTTGAGAAAGGAATCTTTATATTTCACAGTACGTCCGAAAACAGGCTTAAGGGTAAACTGATGTGCATTCCTAGCATGGCGAGTATTGCGGTTGAATTGCTGTAGGGGTGGAATGCAACTGGCTTTTTCATTTGAGCACTTGTGGTGGAAATACCGATAGAACAATGACAGGCAGGAGACATTACGACGATGACTAAGAGAGTCAAGTGATTTCGCAATGTCTCGATCGCCAATAAGTTTTACCGCACGTTTTTGGATCCCGTCAAGTAGCACCAGACCAGATATGAGCGTTGTACTCAAGTTTTGGGCGAATAAACGCCTTGTAGATTCTAGCCAGATCAGAAGGGGTGAAATATTTCTTGCATCGCTTAAGGAAGCCTAGACATTTCGCAGCGTTCTTGGCGACATCAAATATATGGTCATTCCAACGAAGGTTGTCATTAACACACATACCGAGCATGGAAAGTCGTTCGGTTTCAGCGATGCAAGTGCCATTCATAGATAATGGCAGAGAATTAGGGGTTCGCTTCAATGAAAGCAGACAGCATTGCGTTTTGGAAGCATTAAATTCCACTCTGTTGGTTTTACCCCATTTAAGAATACTGTCAAGATCGGAATTCAATGTGCTTAACATACGTTTCCATTCCAGTTCAACGCCCGAAGATGAGGGGCGTTGCCCAAGAAACGAATATGTAAAGCTGAGGGTACTGTCATCAGTAAAGGAATGTATTGGATTAGAAGTGACAGACAGAAGGTCATTGATAAAAATGAGAAAGAAAGTCGGAGACAAAACAGAGCCTTGAGGAACACCAGCATTTATTTGGTGAGTTGCAGACTTGAAACCGTCCAAAACAACTTGTATTGAACGGTCCGAAAGGTAATTTCTAATCCATTGAAGAAGGATAACATCGATCCGAAATGCATGCATTTTCGGCAAGAGAGCTTGATGCCTAACTCTGTCAAATGCCTTTGAAATATCAAGCGCAACGACCTTGCTTTCACCACCATGGTGAATAGATTGGCTCCACTTTTCGGTTAGATATGTCATCAAATCACCAGTGGACCTGTTGCTGCGAAAACCGTACTGCCGGTCATTGAGAAGTTTTCGGGATTCGAGATATTTCATAAGCTGACGGTTTATCAGCGTTTCCATGACCTTGGAAAGAAGGGACGTAAGTGGAATTGGTAGGTAAGAGGAGGGCGAGGAAGATTCGCCTTTTTTTGGGACGGCCTGGACAAATGCTGTTTTCCATCTTCTCGGAAAGAGCCCTGAAGAATAGGACAGATAGCAAAGCTTACGCAGTGGTTTTGCCAGCGTGGAAGAACACCTCTTCAGAACTATAGGGGAAATACCATCTGGGTCAGCGGATTTGTGAATGTTGAGATCCTGAGGTACTCTTGCCACAGTACGGGTGCGGAAGTGGATTTGTCCCATGGAGTGTTCTACGCGCTCGAGTACTGGGGGAGATAAGGCACAATCTGGGAGCGTTGAGCTAGCTGCAAAATGAGCAGCAAGCAGATTGGCTTATCCAAAGAGTTGACATCTGAAGTGCCATTGCAAATGAGTGTCGGGATAGATGATGAGGCCGAATTTTTAATATTCTTAACAAACGACCAAAAGTTTTTACTACCGGAGAGACTTTGTAGTATTTTTTGCCTCAACTTTTGGTCGTAGGAGAATTTGACACGATTAATATGGGCATTGCAGTCATTTCTGGCTCGTTTGAACTTTTTTCGGTTTTCCTCAGTTGGGTTGGCCTTAAATCTTATAATAAATATGTACATCTAAAGTTAGAAAGTCAAGATTTGTTTGAACAAACATTTTACATATTGTTAAATATCGGTGTGAAATTATTAAAAGAACTAGATCCAAAATTTCGGTGTCTATTAACCAAGTGCTTAGAAATTAATGAGTGATAGCGGATCAGATTTGAGTCTAGTGCTCGAAAACCTTAGGTGTTTCTTATACAAGAGAATAACAAATCTCTTATAGCATTTTTTTTTGTTGTAGGTTGCTACTATCCGATGGAGCGCTCAGACACAACTACAGGTCCCTTGTTCTAACATTCAGACACCTTTCATTAATGTACTTAGTTGTCCCGTCTTTCGAAGAAAAACGAGAAGGAGCTTCAGTGATAAGAGCCGCAAATCCACCACCTGATGCGAGCATAGGACGGACAACTGCAGAGAAAGTGTTCATCAGAACGCCTACAAGCAGCCTACAGTCGATTTTTCTCAAAAACAGAAAAAAAGATGCTGACCTTTTGCAAATGTCCGGGCGCAGAGTTTGGTCTCTCTACATCCACCGCAATCGCACCACCGAATCTTGTGTTCACGAGAAACCCAAGAATCGACAGAAGACATGACTAAAGATGCAGGCAGACCCAACACAGGTTCAGGTCTTGAGAAAAGCCTCATCCGAGATCTCATTTCCCTGGATGCCAGTGTAACCTGGTACCCAGACAAGATTCACTGTGTTCAGCCTTCCGACCAAATTCAGAGAAAGCTTGAGTTCTAGCTCTAACTTGGACGAGGTAAGAGGGAAGCGCTTTTAATGCAGCTTAGCTATCACTGCAGATGCAAATGCCTCTAGCAAATGCCCTCCACCTGTTGTTTACAATACAATCTCCGCTTGGAAAACAGATGCATGTTTACCCAAGGGGTAGTAAAGTCGTATATCATCGCGCTCCACAAAGACTCCAGCACCAGACCCCTGTCCGGTTTTGGAGCCATCTGTGAAAATACGATGGCATTCAATCCATGGTTCAGAGTAGTGGTCAGAGTGGTAGTTTTTTCGCAGAAGGATTTATGGTGTTATTGCATCAGACGGCATATACATAAAACAGGGGTCAAAGGATAATTCTCGAGCAAGTTCTTCAAAATTTTAGTCCGCATGCCAAAAACCATCTCTCTTTAAGCGAAAGATGGTTTTTAGCGTACACCCCAAGATATCTAAATCAAGGGGGGGAAAATTCATCAAAGCTTCTTTGGAGTTTGGCAAAAGAAGCAGTAACACATTTCTGCGAAAGCCTGTTCCACCAGACAACTGATGCGTATGTGGGTAGCGGTCTAATCATGGCCGTATAGATCCAAAGGACCCGTTTCGGAGACAAGCCCCATGTCTTACCAAAAGCGCTTTTACACTGCCAGAAAGTCGACAGCGCTTTATCGGTTTTCGATTCGATAAGTTTGGACCAGACAGCCCCTAGATTTGAACCGACAGAAGGAACGGCGACATCATCCGCATATGCTTGAGCTTAGTTTCCAGGAAAATTGAGAGCCGTAAGCAAAGAGTACCATAGGAGGGGAGACAGAACACCACCTTGAGGGCAGCCCCCCATCGGCTACCAACGTCCTGTACATTAGCATTGCTTTAATCCGCAACACCAAAGTTTCATCTACACCATGCTGTCTGGCTGAGTTACACATAACGTTTGAAGGGCTGAAGAACACGTAGTAATCTGATTTCCCGGAAAGTGAGTCTCAAGTAGGAGACTAAAAGTCTCCGCCTTTGTCTCAGTGTACGTGCCAAGATTGCATCCAGTTTACTTGGTCCGTTCCTTTTGAGGACATTAGTAAGCCTACTAGTTGCACTTAGAGATTCGACCTATTCTCAAAACTTTTTATAGAAGTCATTTTTCGACTTGCGAATAAGTCTCTTAAAAACTTTTTGTTTCGATCGATAAAGATTCCAGTCTTCCACGAAGTTAGTTTTTAAGAACCGATTTAGTAGCTTCCTAGTTTCTTTAGGAAGAGGACGTTGTTCAGATCCTGAGCAGACCTCTCCACTCCCTGTCTTGAGTGGAAATTTGACAGACTTGGCAAGCTCCTCTCTAATCCGTGGCCAGTTCGTTTTTCTCGGATTTCTCCTCTCTTGCGAAGGTGAAAGTTCGCAGTAGATTTGAAATTCGATGTATCTGTGATCTGATAAGGTGCTGTCTGACGATACTTTCCAATTTATGATAGACTTCAAATGCCTGTTTGACAGGGTAACATCAACTACTTGCTGTCTTCTGGCTGTAACAAAGGTAGGTTGATGACGTACATTGTTGATGGTAATAACAGACGATAATATGAAGTCCAAGAGTCGATCTCCCCTTATGTTGCATTTGCCCCAAACAGTGTTCTGAGCATTAGCATCGCAACACAAGACAAGACCCAACCTTTTGGATTCACAACACTCTACGAGCTCAACAACAGCCTTTGGTGGAGGAGGGGTAAGAGAGTCATAGGAGAAATAAGACAGATGCAGATGTAGCGACAAATCTTGGCTACAAATAAGACAAGTCCTAGGTCTTTCGGATTGCTCATCATAAAGAATGTGGTATAAATCACTCAAGCAACCAAGACCACAGATGCGATTTTTCCACACCCATGGTTCCTGGATGGATATTATGTGTGATTTTGTTCTACAAGCCACAAGCCTGCCACTTAAAAGGGCTGTAGCAGCCTTGCAGTGCTGTAAGTTAATTTGAGTAAACAGGATGGATGAATACTCTGCATAACGTCCACTATTAGCACTGTTTGACATTGAAATGGAAATGGATCCTACCAATATGCAGATAGGGACGCATGTTGTACCTAGATTTGATGATCTCGGCAGTAGCCATATTTATACTCACAACAAGAGAACTACCACCTTCATTGTGGCGGTTTTTACTCTTCTTGTTTGAACGGACAAACCAGGCTTTTGTGTCGAGACCAGGATTCTGGGGTTGCAAACGCTTAGCACATTCGCCGATTTCCCTAGTTTCCCAGGGATCCAGCAGACAGCCCGCGTAAGCTTGGGTGGTTTGTAGGGTGATTTTCGGCACCATACTGTTAATCCATTCAGAGGTTTTCTGTGATGAGCTCTTCACCAAGTGGGTTCCGTCCTTTAACACACAGCCCTCCACCTAAATGCAAGCATTTGTTGCAGCAGCCAGCTCCAAAAGATGAGTTTATCATTGCCCGCTTTCCCAATGCGAACTGCTAAAGAAGAGACAGCAGCATCTTTGTAGGAGTGCTTCTTAACTCCCACTCTAGCTGTTTTGCGTTCAACACGTGGTTTCTTAGACGCACACCTACCATCAGAGCCGTCTGCGTCGACAAAGTGCTGTCCACTAGTGCTGCACCCAGCATTATTGACAGCACCAGCGACCAAGAGTCGCTTGTAGGTTCAATAAATGTTGGGGCCTCCAGAATCCGAGCCCCAGCTGCAGTCGAGAAAACCACTGATCGATTTTGGCTATTGCCAGTACCACCTGGAGTATTAACATAATTAAGGTTGTTCATTCATCAGTGTTTTAAGTTTTAACTACTACTCCTGTAGGTAAGAGTACACTTACGGATTATTTTACAGAGGATAGGTTTAAAACCATTGCCTCCTCCTTTATCCGGGCTTAGAACCCGGCTTGCTACTGGCGTAACAAGGCGGATTTATGCTTTTATAGCTAGATTAGATTTCACATATTCCGACAAAGGCCAGAATACTTGATCGAGCAGGAATTGAGTACTGTCAGATAGGGTTATCTGATAATTTTACAGTACCACGAAGATGTTGAGAGGACACCCACACTTTTGATAAATAAAACTTTTATGACATTCGAGAGCGTTCTAGCCGGCTCTATTAACGAGAAATTCTTGTTCATATCTGGATGGAAAAAATCACTCAGCGACGCCTTATTTTCAGCCTTCCGTCTGATTTACCCGCCTCTCTGGCATTGGCCCAAGAAGTTGACTCAAACCATGAAAGGTACATGTTCACAACGAACTACGCCAAGAATTCTGAAGAGAAATCACGAACGTCTGAAAGTCAGCGATCGCAAATCCGACCGCAAAATAAAGCCAATTTAAATAGAAACAATAGTAATAATTATAACAACCAAACCAATAACCTAGGGATTCAGGGAAAGAACCCCTATTATAGCAGGCAACGCAGTTATGGTAATCAGGACCCTCAGAGGATCCTGATGTAGATCCCACATGGTCGCGTTGACCAACTATCCAATGTAAAACTTTGGTAATAATACTAATAACCAAGGGCAGGGATATGGATCTAAGCGGTCGAATAGCTCTGAAAGACAGTCTGGGCAGAGGCGGTAAAGGATTAACCACATGTCTCAGCAAAATTTCCCACAATATCAGGAAGGGTATGGAGCCTTAGCTGAATCGGAAGCGGCCGAAGTATAAGTGGAAGCAAACGATTCCGATTACGTTAATTTTTTAGGGGGACCTCCCGGCTGCCATACATACAACGAACAATGGCGAAATTTTTAATTGATACTGGGGCGTCGAAAAATTATATCAAATTTCTGCACGAGATAACAAATGTCCTGTCGGTTAACGCCCCTTTTCTATACATGGTTCTGACAAGTATAAATGTGTAATAGAAATGTTTGGAATTAGCAGTCCCTGTTTTATACTCTCCTAGTTCTACGACCTTCGATGGGATAATTGGTCTTGATCTGCTAACGCAAGTCAATGCCACAATTTGTTTGTGAAAAAACGTAATTTGCTTTGATTATGGATTAGAAGCAATTTAATTCTACAAATGCGAAACTGTTAGTTTTATAAAAATAGATGATATACAGATCCGCCTTTCGGTGAGGGCTGACTTCCAAAAAATTATGACGAAGCGAGTTAGGAAATTTGCAGACTCTAACGAGTTGCTACCGTTTTACACAAACATTGTCACTACTATTCGAACTGAAAGTAACGACCAAATTTATTCAAAACTGTACCCATACCCTATGCGGGTAGCCAATTTTGTTAGTAACGAAATAAAGGATCTTTTAAGGAATGGCATCATCAGGCCTTCCAAATCCCCTTACAATAATCCTGTCTGGGTTGTTGATGAGAAAGGTACTGACTTGTTGGGCATTGAAAAAAAATGTCTAGTAATAGACTTTCGAAAACTAAACCCAAAATCAATTGACGTAAGTATCCCATACCTAACGTTATGGTTATTTTATCAAATTTGGGTAAGGAAAAGTATTTTACAACCCTCGACTTAATGTCAGGGTTTTACCAAATCGAACTCGGGTAGCGAGATCGAGAAAAAAACCTCGTTTTCCGTAAATGGTGGAAAATATGAGTTCTGCCGGCTCCCATTCGGCTTTAAAAATGCTCCTAGTATTTTTCAGAGGGCCTCAGACGATGTCCTTCGCGAACAATTTGGAAAGACTTGCTAAGTTTACGTCGGCGACGTTATAATCTACTCTGCAATTGAGGCAGACCATGTAAAGCACATTGACTCGGTTTTACAAGCTTTATACGAGGCCAACATGAGGGTCTCACGAGAGAACTCCTGACCATAGTATGGCCATCAAAAAATTTGCGTAAGTACCTCTATGGGGTAAAAACGTTTTTACATTTTTACGGACCATCAACTTCTCACGTTTGCGGTTTCAGACCAAAACCCAAATGGAAAGATAAAGCACTGGAAAGCGTTTATTGATGAGCACAAAGCTCATATATTCTACAAACCAGGAAAGGAAATCCATGTCGCTGCCGTACTGTCGCGACAAAACGTTCACGCTCTGGAGGAAGAAGCAACCTCTGACGTAGCCACAATCAACAGTGAGCTATCCCTGACCTACACGATCGAGACGACACAAAAACCAATAAACTGTTTAAGGATTTAAATAGTTATAGAGTAGGCAATCTGTACTTTTATTAATTTTTGAGCGAAGAGCATTCACTTCTTATATTTCTAAGATAGGGACACTCTTATAGAAATAGTGAAAGATACGGTAAAACCAGATGTGGTCAATGCTATTCATTGTAAACTACCAGTTTTGGCCCACATTCTGCACAGGCTCTTTAAGCTATTCCCAACAGCAAAGTTTTGGTATTCTAAAGAAATATCGTGGTGAATATTTTCGACAAAGTTAAACAAAAAGAAATTGCCATTGCAGAACATAACCGGACACACAGAGATGCTCAGGAGACCGTGAAACAAATTTTACGTGACTACTTTTCCCAAAAATGTCCAAGCTGGCAAATAAACAAGGTTATTGCAAATTGCAACACAAGTATGACCGACACCCAACGAAACAACTACGCAGGTGAAATACTGCACATTGACATATTCTTCACTGACAAAAAACTTGTCCGAACTTGCGTCAACAAGTTTTCTAAATTTGCTCAACCGATACTGTCCCGTACAATCGAGGATGTGAAAGCGATTCTACAGCTAATGAACATTTTTCTTCAGACAAAAACAATTTTCTGCGGCAGATATTAATAAAAACAAGAAAACGAGAGCAAATCAATAAGTTAACATACACCGTAAATAGTATCTTATCAAGTTCTAAAAAGAAGGATGTTGAGACCTTTATAAATTCTTCTCTTTCTCCCTTTAACGACGAGATTATGATCAGGATTACAGGGATCATAACCCTCCCACTTTACCGCATTCCTACTGGTCTGCCTGTTCGCCGGTTTGACCTTAAAAACTATCTGCAGGCATCTCAATTTTGGATCACTTCATCATTGCGGCCCATAAAATGCTGCTGTTTTTGAATTTGTGTGGTACAGGAATCCGCTGCTTCTCTTACGCGATTGTAAGAGAACGTTGATTGCCATTGCCTTTTTGACGGGGTTCGTAGGATCCCTCCTATATACATGGCAATACCAACTGTCGGTCGGTCGGTAGTGCATTTTTTCGAGATGGGTTCTTTGACGTGAAGGCTTCCTCGGATTCTGGAACTTCCATTCAATCAAGCTTTTTACTCCTTCTGTCATGCGAAGCATCTTCATCTCAGCTGCTTTCAATTTGCCCTCATATTTTGTGTACATTGTCCAGCATTGTGAACCGTATGTGAGCGCCGGACGCACAACTGCGGTGTAGAGCCTTCCTTTTAGCTTAGGGGACATTTTTCGGTCCAGATGATGGCAGAGTTTATCTGTCACATCGGGAAAGAATAACTGATGCAATTTAGGGTCCGTCACTTTTCCCTCAAGCAGATAATCTATAAAGAGCAAAGGACTTTTATTGGAAATTCATTGGGGACGCCTACGGGAAAGCTGACTTTTGTCTTCGCTCCCTCGTACATGTCCATGATCATCTGTACGTAGGTTTCAGGAACTCCTCATTGTCTTAGCGCTACCCATATCAGATATTTTGGTTGTCTATCGAATGCTTTTTCAAAATCAACCAGAATCATATGCAGATCCTTTAAAGAATCACCATGCTTTTCGATTATGATCCTTATACTTTGGATTACATCTGTGGTTGATTTACCCGCGACAAAAACGCACTGGTCATCAGACAGCCGTATTTTTTTGTATTAGGCCATCTAATACCCGCTCAACGATCATGGTGTGTGACATCAACTTAATTGAAAGGTAATTATCACAGTTTCGAGTATATCCCTTTCCTTTGTGAAAAGAAAGAAGATAACTTTCCCTCCACTGATTGGGTATTGGATCACCTCTCATGAGTTTGTAGATAAGAATCATGAGCCATCTGAGCCCGATGTCTCCCATAGTTTTCCAGAACTCACTGGGTATCTCATCCGGCCAAACCGCTTTTCTCTTCTTGGAGTTTTTGACCGCTTTCCCAACTTCTTCGACTGTTACGTCGGTCACTTCTTCATTGTTGGGAGCGGCTCCTGGAAAATATAGCCGGAGAAATTGTTTGTTTAAAAGTTGCTCGCAATACACTTGCCATCTGTGTAAAATTGTTGTCGTGCAAAAGTAGTTGGCCTTGAGCATTGTTAATTAGAGGAAGGGTGGTGAACGAATTTCATGAGCCTTTGTTTCGTCTCTGTGCGGCAATCTTGAAAATTGTTGTTCCCTTGTACGTGTTTTGTCGAAGCTCGTGGAACCAGTTGTTCCTATCAGCAGGCGAAGAAGACACCTCCTCCAACTCCTGATACCGACTCTCCATGCACTTAGCTTGAATTTGGGAACAATTTTTTTCGCGATCCATTTGCAACGTCTGTATTCCACTTTAAGGCGAGCTTTTCCAACTATATTATTTGAGGCTCACTTTGACCAAGCTTTGGAAGCCACTTTACCTTTTTCTTATTGTGGGAATCGCTTCGCTAGTGTTTTTACGGAGGATATTTTCCATGTTCATAATAAATGACTCGCTTTTTTCTTTGTCGAGGTTGTACCAATTGATTTTCGCAGAAACCTTTGTTTGTTTATTTTTGTTCTTCTTCTCCATGAATATTTCTGTCAGGAAGAGACGCTGTTGCCGGGTGATCGCCTCTTCCAAGATCAATTGCATTCTTAAACTCTAGGCTTCATGAAACTTGCCCCCAAATGGTAGTCAATCTGGGTTTCATTTCCGCCAACGCTATAAGTGACCAAGTGCCAGCTCTGTTTGATGAACATTGTATTTAAAACGATCAGACCGTATGACTTACACATGCTGAGGATGTCTTTACCAGAAGAATTCCTATTGCCATATCCTAGTCCTCCATGGCCGTCTTCATAGTCTTCGTTAGACTTCCCGACATGTCCATTCAAATCTCCGCCAACAAACAAACGCTCATCCTTTGGGATATTCTTGTTGAGGTTGTGGAAATCAAGCCAGAATGCATCGTTTTCCTTCTGCTTGCACCCGATTTAGGGAACATATGGACTAACCAAACTAATCTAACGGACAATGGACTTTGAAATGGTCAATACGTTGCTAAGTAACTTTGCAATGATGATACCGATACCATGCTTACCCTGTTCTTAACTGTAGTAGAACATCTTGTATTCTTTTGTCTTAACGTCCAAGAAACGCGCCCGATTTCCGGTGTTTCACCATTTCGTTTCTTGGACACACAAGACTTCCAATCGCCTTCTTACCATCATCTCTTCCAGCTCGTAGCTGCGACCACCCATACTTCCAACATTCCAACTCGTGACCCTTGGGTGTCGCCTACGTCTTTGCATTATTTTGCCATCCCCCGGAAACCGAATAGCTCTGACCCGTGCATTTCTGCTCGTCCCAGGATCACAACCATGCGTAGCATTAGAGGTGCCTGGCGGGGTGAGTTGTGTTTCCTTGAACGGAGATTTCTCTAATGCTAGGTTAAGCGAGTTTGTGTGTTCAACAAGTGCATGCTCCTGATATAAGTTCTTGATTGATCTTAATTTTATGGCACCTGTGATCTCCAGTCCTGTCAACCCACGGATCTGCATGCACACTTGTTTTTGGCAGTTTTGAGGTGTTAAATATGTTGCTAGGCTCACCTGGATATTTAAATTGCCTAGAAGTGATTTCCTCCCCCTTAGTCGCCTTTTACGACAAGCACTAGGGGGCGCTATAGGGATATTCTTACTTCCCGTCCCTACACGGGGCACCCTCATGAATTCTTATTAGCTAAAAATAGAAAAAATTAGCTGAAGTAGAAAATTTAATGTTGCCAATATCACTTGCTTAAATGAATGTAATAAATCCGACAATTCTTGACTACAATTACTTAAAGTCAATAATTAATGAGCAATTCATAACTCATCATTTTAAGAACTAATGGAAGTAGCTAGCGTTAAGATTTTACAAAATATTGATCCTAGACCTAAGTTAGTTTGTACGAAAGTTAGTATTTTCCCGGTCTCACATAGCAGAACGATTCTTCACCTAACAGACAACAACATGTTAGTAGAACGCGGTAACCAAGTGCTGGCGATTGGTAATTGTAGCTTAACAACGACATCAACATTCCGTAAAGAGGTACTTGGTAAAATGTTCGCCCAACAACTGCACTTTGGGGAGTGGTACATTGCAACACTAAACCTAATCATCAGGATCCCGTGGTGGTAATCGATGATGGCATCATCAAAAGCAATGACAGACCAGCCAAGGTAAAAGAGGCGAAGGATGTCGACGAAACCATCAATGGTTTCGTTAATCGTAAAAACATCCAGAAGAGAAATTAATATCACTGGTCACAACGAGATATAAATCCTTTCGTTTCTGCATAGAATGAATGAAGAAAACTTGCGCCACATTAAAGAGATGAAGACGAGAATAACAATGCATCCAGTGCTGGCCTGCTGCGTGACTTCCGTCTTCTTTGCTGTCTGTTATGCCGTCCTCAAATTATAACAGCCCAGAGGAAAAAATGCAAACAACTTGAACTTTGGAATATGATTGGAACACTGGGAAAGACCGTGGACGGTCTTAACTGAAGGAAGGGAGGAGTAAACACGACAGAGACATTTACTGACACAGCGGATTCGAGCGCTAAGTAAACGTCGTCGCCGGACATCTCAGAAATGAGCTGGAAACATGAGATCTTGCACAAGCTACAAGATGGACACATCATTCGAGTGTCACGATGCCAGCGCGTGGTGGTTTTCTCTATTGAATGTATTTTTATTAACAAGTAAGTTAGTCTTAAGTTGGATTCAATCCGAGCTAGGCTCGTTTAGAGTTGGTAAAGTTAATTATCGTTCTCACAAGCAAAATAAAACTTATATATGACCAACTAATTCCAGTTATGACTTTATATGTACTGCGAAAGTGTATAATTGCTTGGACGCAATAATAACAACAATTCAAGATATAACAACAATAGCTATCGACAAAATAACTACAGACAATTTGACCATGGACAAAATAGTTACAGGAGTAATGATAACAGACAAAATATAGATTTCGGACAAGACAATAATTCTAGACAATACAGAAATTACAATAACAATACTATTCAAAGTAACAGCTCGAAACAAAATCGTAATCGTGACCCTAGATTTTCACCCCCAGAAGCAATGGATACCTACAGTGGCAACACTAATAGAAGTTCCGAACAGTAGGCAGGGACAATTATATACTATAGAGGGTACGAATTCCACCAACTGTTACCAAAATAAAAATTCTCCAAGTACTTCGAATGCACAAATTTCGAGGACTGGAGAAGTAGATGACGGAAATTTTCCTGTTCATGCCTCGGACAACCGGTTGTTGTTTACCTAGATGTAAACATTCACATCCCTTTACCATACATTGACATCCAAAGTATAAATAATAAAATCCTGAAATTTCTAATTGATATGGGTAGCAATAAATCATTCATTAATTAGTCATATAAAACCTATAGAAATAAAAACAATTTTTGGTACACAAATTGTAAATAAACAGCTAAACCTTAATAAAATTAAGAGGATTAATAGAATTCCAAAAAAATCAAATTTTGCCATTTTACTATTCAGATTTCGTAATTATTTTGACGGGTTAATTGGAACGGTCATTATGAAAAAATTATCCATGAAAACAGATTTAAAAAATTCATTGCTCGAAATGGAAAATGTTGAAATTCCGTTAAGTTTTCAACCGAATTTAATGTCAAATGTTTATGTGGTACTTGCATTTAGAAAAACAATAAGTAGTCTCCCTCGACGTAGAATCTGGTACCATTTATATAACACCAACAACTATTAAAGGAAATATCAGTATATCTAAACGAATATATAGAGCCAAAAATTGGTTTTCAAGTTGAATTGGTTTGAAGTTGTAAATACTTCCGATTAAGGTTCAATCCGTTGACCCATATGATTTTATTGAAATCCATTCGCTTGCTATTAATAACAAAAAACTCAAATTTATACGATTTAATAGCAACAGGGCATACGAATTGGGAGGAAAAAAAGCTATTTATAAACTATGCAAACATTATCAAGACATTTTCATTAGAGAAGGTCAGAACTTAATGTTCTCCAATCAAATAAAACACCAAATACAAACTAAGGATGATCTATCTATCTACTTAAGATCATATCGCTATCCATATGTCCATAAGGAAGAGACAGATTTCCTAAATGCTCCACTAGGGCATTATTAGGCCAAGTTAATGACCAAGGGGAAAAATTTGGATAGTCCCAAAAAAGAAGGACATTAATGGAAAACAAAAATGGCGGTTGGTCATCGACTACCGTAAGCTATATGACAAAACAGTAGATGATAGATATCCACTCCCGAATCTTAATGAAATTTTTGGAGAAACTAGGCAGATGCATCTACTTCACAACTTTGGATCTTGCATCTGGATTTCACCAAATCGAAATACAACACAAAGATATACCAAGATATATTCAGTAGACAATGTGCAATTGGCTTTTGGACTTTTCAAAGAGTGATGGACAATGTGCTCGAGACCTCCAGGGCAAGGTGTGTCTCGTGTATATGGACAATATAATCGTCTACTCAACTTCACTGCAGGAACACATCGAGAGTTTAAGTGCAGTTTTCTATAGCTTAAAAGATGCTTATCTGAAAATACAAATAAAGAAGTCTGTGTTCCTTCAAAAAGAAGTATCCTTTTTGGGTCATTTCAAATCATTTCAGTACAATTAGAAACTTTCCAATACCGAAAACAAGCAAACAAATTAAATCGTTCCTTGGACTTCTCGGATATTACAGGAAATCTATTCAGGACTTCGCTAAACTGACAAAACCCATTATCGAAGAAGATTCCAAATAGTTACCGATCCCAAACAGTTACCGATCACAAACCTCTTACTTGACTTTTTTCATTAAAGGAACCTAACTCCAAACTAATTTGTTGGCGGCTTCAGTTAGAAGAATTCAATTATTATATTACATAGAAGAAAGGCAAACAGAACTCAAACGCTGATGTTTTATCTAGAATAGAAATTAATAATAATGTTGCGAGTGAGGTAGAAGACCGAGATTTAGCATCAGTCGAAAACAATTTGGATGAGCAAGACCGTATGTCTACAATACATTCTGCAGTAGGAAGTCCGATCTCTGAGCGCCCAATTAATGTATTCTCTAACCACATTATCTTTATGCCCAATTAGAACAAAAAGAATATTAGCCATAGATTAACTATTGTACTTAAGAGGAAAAAAAGAATACTAATAATAGAACATGAACACATTAATAACGAATCTGTTGTAATTAATATCTTTTAAGACTTTCTAAACACAGAAAGGGTTTCTGCTATAATTGCGAACGATGATGCCTTTAAAACTGTCCAATCTGTTTATTCTAAATATTTTAGCAGTAGTAACTATCAAAAATTGGAAAGGTGTTTTATATTACTAAAGGATATATCAGAACCAGACGAAAAAGAGAAACAGGTACGTGACTACCATAAAACATCGAATCATAGAGGTATAAACGAAACCATTGAAGATTTAAGAAGATCCATACAGTTTCCCAACATGAAATCCACAATTACACGTATTATTAATAATTGCTACATTTGCAAGAAATATAAATACGACCGAAAGGAAAGGGGCTAAAATTTTAAGTCACAGAAACTCCCTCTAAGCCTCTAGAAATAATTCATGTTGATAAATATTCAGTCCATAAAAAGCATTTTCTTATAATTATACATAAATTCAGCAAGTTTGTCAGTGTTTATTTGATATCCGCGAGAAATAGTATAAATCTGATTAAGTCGATGAAACACTTCTTTTCACATCATGGAATACCAAAATTATTAATATCCGATACAAAATTAACACCTTTGGAGTACTTAATGGACATATAGATAAGCCTAACCCACTATCAATTAAAGGCCCATACAAAACAGAACAGAACTACTTACTGCAGCATATTAAGCATTACGAAACTTTAACAAAATTAGTTCGAGAGCGTAGGGTCGAACAGTATGATACCCTATCCTTATCCCTATGTACTCCAAAGAAAAAAAACATTAGGAAGATGATGGATACCATTTGATTTCATTCTATGAAATTTAGAGAAAAAAAAAATATTTTTTTTAAAAAACGCCCCCAAAAAGTGGGCGTGGCCAAAAGCTTTGTATGGGCGATATATTGAGAAAAATATTGGCTTAATATATTGTTAAACATTTTTTTTCGATTTCTATGAAAATTTTTGAAGAAAACAGCATTTGAGTGAAAAACGCCCACAAATAGTAGGCGTGGCGAAAAACTTTGTACGACAAATTAATAAAGACGGACAGTACCTACATATCTTGTGACGGTTGTACAATTTTATCTCTCTTACTTCAGCCTTAAAACGGTTTTTTCCAAATTATAGGCATGGCAGCGGGCGTTTTTTGAAAATTTGAACACTTTACCATTTCGGAACCCTAGGGAGTATATGTTCCAAATTTCAGCTTCCTAGCATAACTTCAAAGGCCTCAAAAGTTGATACGGACGGACGGACATTGCTAAATAGTCTTAGATTTTGGTCCTGATCATGAATATATATACTTTTAGGGGTCTGCGACGAATATTAAGGGGTGTTACAAACTATGTGTCAAAATTAATATACCCTTAGGATAGGTTATAAACATAAGGAAAGGCTACAGTCCGCTTGGGGCGAACAGTACGATACCCTATCCATAAACCTATATGCCCCAAAGAAAAACGCATTAAGAAGGTGATGTATATCATTCCATTCTATGGAATTTATAACAAAAAATGCGTGGCCAAAAACTTTGTATGGGCGATATATTGGAAAAAATATTTGCTAAATATCTTGCTAAACTTTTTTTTTGAGTTTCTATGAAAATTTTCGCTGAAAACAGCATTTTAGTGAAAAAAAGCCCACAAAAAGTAGGCGTGAATTTGAAGGTTCCAATACTCTATCTCTCTAACTTAAGCCTTAAAACGGTTTTTTTCTAAATTGTGGGCGTGGCAGTGGGCGGAGTTAAAAACTTTTAACACTTTACCATTTTGGGACCCTAAGGAGTATATGCCCTACATTTTAGCGTCCTAGCATAAATTTAAAGGCCTCAAAAGTTGATACGGACGGACGGACGGACGGACGGACGGACGGACGGATATTGCTAAATAGCCTTAGGATTTGGTCCTGATCATAAATATATATACTTTTATGGGTCTACGACAAATATTAAAGGGTGTTACAAACTATGTGTCAAAATTAATATACCCTTAAATTTATCTGGGAGCAAGCTTGTTTCTTCTGTGGTCCAATTCATATATTATTTCGTTTGATTTATTTACTTATTTTCTTTATATCTTATCCTAAGGGTATATTAATTTTGACACATAGTTTGTAACACCCCTTAATATTCGTCGTAGACCCATAAAAGTATATATATTTATGATCAGGACCAAATCCTAAGAATAAGGAACCATCAGGAATCCATCATTTAGTAAGGAACCATAAAACAACAGTAGAAACCAATAAAAAAAAAGGTACATAAACAGAATATAAGATAAAAAAATTGAAATATATGGAATTATGCACATAAAAGCGTTCATATCGTAACATTTCGATTATTATCGTATTGATGTCATGCATTCCCTCAGTTCATTCTTAGACGGGATGAGTTACATAGCGACGAAACTGTCACAGATATTTATGTATTTACCATCATCATCATTATTAGCATCATCAGAACCAGATGAGCAGAAATATGAGCATAGCAACAAAAACTCACTGCATCCAACAAACCACCCGTCCGCTAAGCTCACCATCATGATCATCCAGGTAGCTGCATTTCTATTTACCATCAAGCAGCTATAGGAGAATACAAAAACAATACTCTGTGGTTGGTATATATTCGGAGGTGACGAATAACTATGATCTTAAGTATTTGGGCAGTGCAGTTTTGTCTTTGGACCATCAACTACGTTATACATAGAATAAAATAAAACCAAAAACAAAACAAAAACCAAGTAACGTGTTTATTTAATTTGTTTAATTTGAGGTTATAGAGTTACATGTTAAAGCTTCGAGGATGAAAATAATGAACTCCGCCCGCATTAAGCTTAGTAAAATCGAAAAATTCTACCAAGACCTAAAAAAGCTAAATCGATCAACTCAAATTCGAGAAAAAATCGCTTAGGGAATCTCAACTTTATTACAATATTAAGGATATTCTTATTATTGTAATTTTTTTCGATATTTTCCGACTTTTCAAAGCTTATCATAAAAATGGGAATGAGATTTACTGCGTCGATAATTTTCAAGCATTTCGTTTCAACATCTTGCAAAATGTCTTCTTTGCAACACGAAGAATTCAGACCTCGGGCTTTTACTTGATGAGGCCTTTCTGACGTGTTTTATAACGTGTACCATTGTATTTTCTTAGCATTAAGCTTTTGAGAAACAGCGCGGTAGGTTTCGGGATCGGTAGAGTAATTTTCCACGCCTTATTATTCATGGATGTAACTTTGAATTCGGATTTTAAAATTTCTTTGAGAAAACTATATAACATAACAATAGGCCCATGTGAGGCCGCAGTGATGTGTAATATCATACACCACCTCCGACGGGTGTGTTTTGTCCATTGCATTTTTTGTACGCGCTACAGCTCGGAATACGGAGGGTGGATTTTAGTCGCATCTTACGACAGGCATGCCTACCTTTGGTATATTCCGACCTCTATCCGAAGGGGGGAAGGCGCCTGTTCATTAGCTCATGCGAGAAAAAGAAAAATGCAAACGCACGGTTAAAACTTTATTTAATACTAACAAGTGAGTGGACGGTATTTGCGACCGCTCTCATTGCTGTCTTTATACCCTATCCTAAGGGTATATTAATTTTGACTCATAGTTTGTAACACCTCTTAATATTCGTCATAGACCCACTAAAGTATATATATTTATGATCAGGACCAAAACCTAAGACTATTCAGCAATGTCCGTCCGTCCGTCACCAATTTATAGGCCTTTAAATTAATGGTAGAAAGCTGAAATTTGGAACATATACTTCCTAGGGTCCCGAAATGGTAGAGTGTAAAATTTTTTTTGATACGCCCACTGCCACGCCCACAATTTAGAAAAAACAGGTTTAAAGCTAAAGTTAGAGAGATAGAGTGTTGTAATCTTTACAAGATAAGTAGGTACTGCCCACCTTTACAAGTTTGTCATTTTTGCCACGCCTACTTTTTGAGGGCGTTTTTCACTAAAATTCTGTTTTCTTCGAAAATTTTCATAGAAAGCGGAAAAAAATGTTTTACAAGATATTTACAATATTTTTTCCAATATATCGCCTATACCAACAGGCCATGCCCACTTTTTGGGGGCGTTTTTTCCCAAAAAAATGTTTCTTTTTAAATTTAATAGAATGAAATAAAATGCTATCCATCATCTTCTGAATGCTTTTTTTTGCGGCATATAGGGATATGGATAGGGTATCATACTGTTCGCCCCAAGCGGACTGTAGCCTTTTCTTATGTTTTTTTTCGATATTCTACTTCGTTCTTGCAGTTCGAACGAAAACTCCGCTACCGTTCGCTGTGTAGGCACTCGATCGCTTTATCAGTGTCGTTATTTCCACAGCTGGCCGGTCGCAACCGCCGTTGCTCAGGCGATGGTGTTATTATCCTTGTATTTATGAGTCTCGTTATTTGTTCAGCTGGCCGGTCGCCATTGCTCAGGCGATGGTGTTATTATCCTTATATTTATCAGTTTTGTTATTTGCTTAGCTGGCCGTTGCTCTTGCTCTTTACCACATTTCCTATGTTTTGAACAATGAAGCATGGTCGTCATTGATAGAATTCCCCTAGTCAATTGGGAGTGGGCAAAGTTTTTGGATGGGATGAAATCCGTCCTTGCCCATGTGGACTGCTGATATTCGTCCTAAAAGCCACAAGGTGGGTGGCAGGTTATCTTGTTTAATGAGTACCAAGGTGCCCACTTTAAGGTTGTCGCGCTCTCGATTCCACTTAAAACGCTGCTGCAGCGTGTTTATGTACTCCTTGCTCCATCTCTTCCAGAAGTGCTGCTGCATTTGGTGGATCACGCCCCACAGTTTCAGCCGATTCTGTGGCACTTCGCTGAAATCAGTTGTAAGTGGCTGCACGATTTGCTCACCGATGAGGAAGTGTCCCGGTGTCAACGCGCCCAAGTCGCCCGGATCGTCTGTCAATGCTGTGAGTGGCCTTGAATTACGACAGGCCTCGATCAATACAAGATTTGTAGCCATCTTTTTAACCGTGAAGATCTGTTTGCCCATGATCCTGCGTAGATGATGTTTCATATATTTAACGCCAGCTTCCCAAATGCCGCCTGTGTGTGGCGCACCTGGAGCAATAAACTTCCACTACGTCCCCATCGCACTGATTTGATCGAAGAATCGTTCTCCATTGCTCTGCCCTTGCTCTTAGCTCCTTGTCAGCAGCGATAAATGTTGTTGTGTTATCGCTCCATTGTACTGAACATGCACCGCGCCGTCCAGTAAACCTTTGGAAAGCAGTGAGGAAGGTATCTGTAGTTTAGTCGGTGACAGGCTCTAAGTGTATTGCGCGTGTCACCAGACACACGAAAACAGCAATATAGCCCTTTTCGATCACCTTGGATCTTCCAGCCCTTGCTTGAAATTATATTCGGCCAGCACAGTCTACGCCGCTGTGCTTGAATGCTCGTGTTGGTCGCACACGGTCTCTAGGAAGATTGCCCAGTAGCTGCTCCGCTACCCTCTATTTTGACGGAAGCACTTCATGCATCTCATAATGGATGATTTTAACGCCCGTCTGAGTGATGTTACTGACGTACTGCATGCAAAGTTGAACTCCACCATGTTGCGTCCGGATATGCGCTTCTTTTAGTAGAAGCTCTGTCAGCTTGCCTTTTGAGGGTAGGATTATAGGATGGATGTTTTCGTAATCTAGTACTGACTCCTGAAGGCGACCGTAGACTCGGAGTACACCATTTGAGTCTAAGAGGGGACACAATGTGCGGATGCTGCTCGAACTATCAACTGCTCGCATTTTTCGTATTAGCCCTATCTCCTGTGCGTATGCTACTCGCTGCATTGATTTTACCCAGTATTCCATCGCATCCTTTCGCGCCATTGCTGTAGTGAGGCCACGTTCCGTCTCCTTGCTTGTCTTGGTGAACAATCGCACAGTTTGTAATGTTGAACAGTGCTCAAGAAGACTAACGCCATCAATGCTCAGATGAGGTGATTTCAACGCCACAAGATTCGCAAAGGCGACTAACTTATTAGCTGCGCATGCTCTTACCCACTCTGTTTGGCCAGTGCTGCTCAGGTTGAATAAGCCATTGTGGCCCTTGCCACCATAAGTTTGACCTGACGAGTTGGCCCGCTGAAATTCCTCGAGATCCCTAATCAGCTGGGTTGTCGCCGGAAGCAATGTGTTTCCAAGGTCGACTTCCAGTAAGCTCTTGTATGGAAACTACCCTGTTTGCGACGAATGTTTTCAGTTCAGCTGGTGCCTTCGTAATCCAATAAAGCACGACCATTGAATCCGACCAGCAATATCTCGGCACATGTTGAAGCTCTAATGCAATAAAGAAGTAAATTGGCTGCGCACAGTTTAAGCTTAGGTATGGTGGTCGTTTTGAGTTGCGCTACTCTTGTCTTTGACGCTATTATTACGCATCTTGTCGTTCCATCGCTTGATGTGGAATGCAGGTAGATTACAGCTGCGTACGCTCATGCCGATGCGTCGAAAAATCCGTGAAGCTGAATATTAACGCCGTTCTCACAGCCGAACCAGTTTGGCACTCTGAAGAGTGTTAGATGTTGCAACTCCTCATAGAAGTTATTCCAAACAGGCACAAGTGCCGCAGGTATATTCTCGTCCCGTGCACCCCAGATCGCCACAAGTCCTGAATCAGAATCTTGGTTTAGTCAACTTGAGCTCGCCAGCTCCTTGATGCACCTTGAAGAGGATCTCATCGGTTATTTAGTCCCAGCTCAGGCCCTGTATTGAAATCTAAAACTCTTTTGGGAAGGTCAGCTCGGTGACATGACCGGAGTCATGTGCCCCAACTGCAGGTACTCATGAACTCGACATACCTGGCTCTTAGCTCTGAGTTGGCTTGCAGCTTCCTCTCTAGGTAGAAAAACCTCTGCGAGGCTACTGCTCTTGAACTGCCCAATTTCTGGATTTATCAATTGAATGTTATTTTGACGACATACCTTCCTGATGAATCACTGTAATGTATTCTCTGGAAATTCTCCTCCGCCCATTGGTCATCTGCTGACATCGAAATGGCTCTATCCTGCTCTTGTATTTCCCAGAATGTCTTTAGGAGATCGCTCAGCTCTTGGTTAGATGGTTCCCCAACCACTATCATGACCCTTGCTGCTGGATCTGAAAATGATAGTGGCTGTCCAAAGATGATTCAGCCCAGGTGAGTATCCTGCGCTGTTAGACCGGAATCATACTTGTGGATTCTGCTCTGGATAATTTTCGCCCAGAAATCGACTCCCAGCAAAATATCTATGCTAGATACTTTGTTGAAGCTAGTGTCTGCTAAGCTTAGCTGTCTGAAGTCTGCACCTTGGTATGGCAGAAGGTCAGAAGGTCAGAAGTTGGCACATAATTTCCACTGCTGCACTTTAATGATTGTGATGAAAGTGCCAGGAAGTCTTGGCAACGATAAAGTGCATGCTCCGCTCTGCACAATGGACATCTTGGTATGGTTCCTGCTCTGCTACCACTAGGCGCATTGCCGAGAGGTCTCGGCTTCCTCTGCTCTTCCCTGGTAGGACAATCAAAACGATCGAAAAAGGCCGAGCAAGGCTATCTTGCTCACATCCTCTCTTGCCATCTGCCACGCTTAGTTGGTTTCAGAATCCAACCGTGCTCTTATTATGTTGACAATTAAGGGATCCCAGAAATCAGTTTCTAATCCAAGAGCCCTCAAGGATGTTAGGTGAGCGTTTGTCTTGTTAATAAGGTCATGCATCTCTCGTGACCTTTAAGAGCTTCTACCAATACTCGGAATGGCATGCAGGGTGTTGAGATGCGCATCCACTATGCTCTGTGGATTGTTATAGACCTCGTTGAGTTTTGCCCATGCCTCAATGAAGTTCGCTTCCGCGATTTGCCAGCGATTTATTATTCTAGAGGGAGCTCCTTCCAAGGCTTGCTTCAGCTCATTTAATTTCGTGACGTTTGCCATTGCTCCGTTGCTGTGCACTTCAGTGATGAACATGTCACGAAACTCACGCCACTTGGTGAAATCGCCTCTGAAGGTCACCAACTTAGTGGGACGCTCTTGTCGCACTTGGATAATAGTGCCCTGTGAAGCACGTGCTCCTGTCCCTGGGGCTGTTGCACTAGCACCGACCTGCTGCTGAAGCTCCAGAATGCGAGCTCTTATCCTTGCTATTGTTAGATGATGAATGTCGTCTATATTAGCGAGGTAGTCGTCGTGAGCTTCTAGCTCGTCGCTCTTAGTAGCTTGCTGTAATAGCTGTTCGTGCACTATCAATAATTTTTCAAGTGCTCATTCGGCTGCTGGTAATTTTTTGCTCAAAAGAGACTCGTCAGCATTCTTAAAATCATCAGCACCGGCGAATTTTGCTGTGCGCATTAACGATGCCCGGAAGCCGTCTCTGCGCGCGAGATCACCCATTGCACTGCGCTTTCGAAGTTTTTTAATGATTCCTTGCCCGTTAGACCGTCGACGGCTAACATTAGTTCGGGTCAACCCTTCGAAAACCACTGCAGTCATGAACGGAATTGGAATATCACTATTTGTTTTGAATTGCACGGAGTTAAATTCACTAGTTTTTGGACACTGCTCTGAAGAAAACCTACTAAATGTCTGCAACTTTTCACTTGCACTTATATGATTAATATATTTCTTTTAAATACGCACTGAATTAATTAAAAGTCTGTTTTTGGTTTCTAATACGCACTGTATATACAGCTTTTTAAAACGCACTGTTTTTAGCTCTGCTATTCGGCTCGGCTCGAACGAAAACTCCGCTACTGTTCGCTGTGTAGGCACTCGATCGCTTTATCAGTATCGTTATTTGCTCACCTGGCCGGTAGCAACCGCCGTTGCTCAGGCGATGGTGTTTTTATCCTTATATTTATGAGTCTAGTTATTTGTTCAGCTGGCTTCGAAAACTAAGGTGGCATCTATCCGACAGAAAAATACGCCTTCTAATTAGTACTTTGTAGCGCTCATTTGCTGTCGTAAATTCGCAAGGAACTAAAAAAAGTTGAGAAAATCTTCCTTTAACAAGGAAGGTGGCTTCAAAGGTGCATGTGCATGTGTTTTTTTAAATCAAGTAATCCTTCAGGGATCGATTCGTACTGTGCAAGGAATATTTCAAAAGTAATGGGTGAATTCGTTTACATCTATTACTATGTTTGCAGTCAAGAATGCAATTAACCGAACCTGCAGCTAAAATTCCTGCATACAATTCCAGAACAATTAATATATTTTCCCATGTGAAAAGCGCCGAAGTTAATAAAAAGGTTAAAAAAAGTCCGGATTGCAGTCGTTTTGGATTTACCTAGCCAATTTAGCAATTGCCAAATCACAGGTAACGATAATGTGTTCCTGATTACACTCTTGCTATTTTTTTGCATTAATATGAGGTTAATTAACAACATTATACGCGCTCGGTGATTAATTGATCTGTGGCAGGTAATCCCGCCTAACTGTAGATAAACACTTCATGTTCGTTAGATGTTGCTTATTCGAATTTTAGAATAATAGCATAAGTCAACTTAAACATTTCTTTATTCAATAGAGAAAATAAATCAATTTTTTTACTGAAAAACAAACTCAAGTTTGGTTGTTATTCCATATCGAACACTAACATTTAATTTTCCTAACTCGACTTTAGCTGTTACTCCAAAATTTCGTTTTTTGCTACGACCAACATAAGTCGATTTAGGTCCTTATTCCAATTTCGAAAAATTAAATCTCAACATCTTATCAGGATTTAGGCTGTTATTCCGAAACAGAATTGTAAAAAGGACAGGCAAAGTGAACTTTCGCTGTTATTCTTAATTGGATAATGGTAAAAAAAAAATAAAATATCCTGCATCATAACATGAGTTTGGTTGTTGTGCACAGTCGCGTACTCTTAGTGGTGTTTCTTATTTTGAAGTGAAAGTATTAATTGAAGTGAAAAAAAGTTCTCCTCGTACAAAAAAACTCTCGAATTAGCTAAGATGTTAACGAATCGCCAAGTAGTCAAAGGTAAGTCTATAATATAGTGATCCATCTTCATGATATCATTATTTAATCTAACATCGGAAACAAGTGAATGTGTGTCCACATTCTAGTAAAATTGTACCAAATTTTAAACAGAGTGTACGAAATGAAACGCACACAATTCGTTCCGGCATCTCCTTAAAAGTTAAGTTAATTTTAATATCTCATATATATAAATCAAACTCGAAGTATTATCTTTCATACTTTAAGTTAAGTTGAACTAAATTTGTATAATCATTCTTCGACTGTTGATAAATCATCTCATGATAATTTATATGTTTTACCTGAATGGGAAAACTCAGACGATTCTATGGAGGATCCAGATTTCAATTTATCGACGAGTAGCATTAATAGTCAGTTGTCATTTTCTGAAGAGGACGAGGAAATTAATCGACTAGGATCCCAAATAGAGAATGCGCTGGCTAGTTATAGTTTCATCATTGAAACACATCATTGGAACAAATCAGTGGAATAGTTGTTCCATTTTTTTGACAAGTCGTTTATAGCAATCATTAAAAAAAGTCTGTCAGTGGAAGGCCACTGGTATAGGTTTTAGGGGCCAGTTATAGCTGTCATTGAAATCCATCATTGAACATTTTGTTTTCGTAATTTAAGACGACTAAACAAAGCATTAAGCAGTATCAAAATACAGCTAATCACTTATATAATTTTTCTACAAACAAAATTACTTAATTCTGATTTAAACTTTTCTTTTAATCGATTTTTATTATTTCACTGATAGAAATCAATTTTAATGAACACCTGATATTCGTTTCTACAATTTGGAACACAATCGTTGAATTAATATACAGTATTTTTTGCTTAGTCGCCTTTAAATCGCAAAACAAAATTTTCAATGATGCATTTCAATGATAGCTATAAATAGTCCTTTAGATGTAAGTTAATAAATAGTGGCAAATCTTATAACACGGTTTCTAGGAATAGTATCAGACCTAGAACATGTAAGCCTTTCGGTGTCAGAAATAAATGCAACGAAAAACATACATTTGAGGATGTTGAAGTCCTTTTAAAGCACTAGTCCCTAGGAAGTTATGATCAGAGAATTTTGTATATTGGATCTCTGATAATGATCGGAAGTAAAAAATGTGATAAGCTGATTAACTGCAATGACCGAAAACGAAAACGAGAAAATACTATGAAGCACACGTTAACATTTGGTGATAACCTTATTGAAGTGTGCAGAAAGCATTTCTTACAGTGTTTCTACGAGACTTATAGCTTCGTAAAATCAGTTATACTTGAAAAGATCAGTTGTCCATTAATTCCATTCAAAAATCTTCGCGGTATAAAAACTCTTATTAATGGGATTTGTTCTGAAAAAGAAGATGAAGTTAAGCGCATTAAAATAGCACAAAATGAGAAGGAGAAAACTGATTTGATGGAGAAAAACAATTCATTTGGATAAAGCTGAAAGGGCATATGCAGCCAAACGAAACGATAAATTGGAGGTCATGCATTCTACAAATATGAGGGTATTTGAATTGATACGGATAAACAATTCATCGACTATTGGTATTGCTGGCTTACGGAAAGAGTGGAAGAGGTGGGTCGGTGTGTTATCTTAGGTAACTCCTCCTAGTCTTAAGTAGTTTTAAGTTGTAAGTTGATTAGTTGGTGCTCTGCAGGTCGGCTGCAAGGTGTGGTGTTTCTGAGTGTCGACTGACGCATTTCGGTGTCAGCGGACTCTCGGTGGCGCATGTGCGCTATGTTGGCGGCTGCTGGGTGCTGCTAATGGAGTTGGGGGGTGGGCACTCGTTGCCTCTGTAGATGAGGCGGCGAGTGCACATCACCCCCGATTATACTTAGTATTAATTTGGTAATTTTAAGTAGCATTAGTTAGATTTTAAGTTTTTAATGTATAGTCGTAAGTAGTTTTAGTTTCTTTAGTTTTAAATAAAAATAAAACTAATAAAAGAGTCAAGTTTTTAAAATAAATTTTCTTGTAAAAAAAATTATATTTTAATAATAAAAATTGTATTATTAATTTTATTATTAAGGCCGAAAGGCAATAGTATTAAGTGATATAGTTAAGCTTAGAGTGTCCGCATAAGGACCAGTAATCTAAAATAAGTATCCTGTTAATTTTAAGTTAGATTTAATAATTTTTGTCTAGTTTGTAAGCTTTATTGAAATAAAATAAAAAATGGATTTAAATTGAAATATGAGCGTATTTGCTTTCGACTTGCCGCAATGCTTACCAACTCCGTTTTTAAGAAATTCTGTTAGACATCTGCAAGATCTTAAAACGAAATGCTTGAAAATTATCGACACAGTAAATATTCTCACATATGAAAAGTTTTTTTTGCGAAAAGAGGAAAAGAAAATCGTAATAAATCCTTTTCATTATTATTTGAAAAGTTGGAAAATATCAAAAAAAAATTTACAATATTAAGAATATCCTTAATATTGTGGTCAAAATTTAACCGCTGCGACAAAGAACTCGATTCATTCCTCAGTGAAAGCTTTGCCAAGGTTACAATCACACTACCGCGTATTGCCAAAGAGAACCACGTCACGTAAAACTCTTCTCGGAAGAGTGTGGCCTGAATAGAAACGATTTTACAACTTGCATAAATTGCAAAGGAATTCACCCATCGAACTATCGCGGCTGCGAAGTAGCTAAGGAGCTACACAACTGGCGTGATGTATTAAAGAAAAGATCGTTACACGTCTTTAAAATAACTTAACGACCGAAAAATGTTAATGCGCTCTCTAAACAACCGAAAGAAAGACCTCTTAAAGAAAAAAAGTCGAATTCTAATGAAAATTGGTCAAATACTCGACCACAGAGATATGCCGAGGCCTCGTTGTGAGCAAATCAACAAAATGAAATAACGCCTGATCCAGTCGCTAAAGTTTTCTTCGCGATTCTTGGCATACAAGAAGAACAGACTCGGTTAAATAAACGCATGTTTGAAAAGTTTGACGAGCTCGAACACAAATTTCGAGGCAAGCAAATTAAAAAACTAACACGCAATGCGAACGGCCTTCTGCAAAAGATGGACGAGCTGAATGAATGGTGTGTCTGACACATTTGTTAAAAATGAAGAGAGGTTAGATCTCTCCTCTGACCACTCGCCAGTGATTCTGACTATTAGCGGCTGCCTACGGGGAAAGGACGGTCCACCTAGACTAACAAGTTTAAAAAGTAGCCAAAATTCTTTTAGAAAAGACTGCGCAAATAAAATTGACTTAAACGTCTCTTCATATTTTTATACCCTATCCTAAGGGTATATTAATTTTGACACATAGTTTGTAACACCCCTTAATATTCGTCGCAGACCCCTAAAAGTATATATATTTATGATCAGGACCAAAATCTAAGACTATTTAGCAATGTCCGTCCGTCCGTATCAACTTTTGAGGCCTTTAAAATTATGCTAGGAAGCTGAAATTCGAAACATATACTCCCCAGGGTTCCGAAATGGTAAAGTGTTAAAACTTTCAAAATACGCCCACTGCCACGCCCACAATTTAGAAAAAACCGTTTTAAGGCTTAAGTTAGAGAGATAAAGTTGTACAACCTTCACAAGATATGTAGATACTGCCCACCTTTATTAATTTGTCATACAAAGTTTTTTGCCACGCCTACTTTTTGTGGGCGTTTTTCACTAAAATGCTGTTTTCTTCGAAAATTTTCATAGAAATCGAAAAAAAAAATGTTTAACAATATATTATGCCAATATTTTTCTCAATATATCGCCCATACGAAGTTTTTGGCCACGCCCACTTTTTGGGGGCGTGTTTTGAAAAAAAAAAATTTTTTTTCTATAAATTTCATAGAATGAAATAAAATGCTATCCATCACCTTCCTAATCCTTTTTTTCTTTGGGGTACATAGGGATAAGGATAGGGTATCATACTGTTCGCCCCAAGCGGACTGTAGCCTTTCCTTATGTTTTTTTTATAATGTACGTGCACTAAAGGGATTTTGGATACCCTTATAATGAAGTAACACAGTGCGGGCATTAGGGAAGTGAAGGATTAGAAAAAAGGAGATACCGATGCACGTTGGTTTTAAATGTCTGTAAACTATAATGCATAGGAAAAACAGATCGGGGTAGAGCATTCCACATTCGTATTGTACGGTTAAAAACGAATCCTTGTATTTCAATGTACGTCCGAATACAGGCTTGAGGGTAAACTGATGTGCATTCCTAGTATGGCGAGTATTGCGGTTGACTTGGTGTAGGGGTGGAATGCAACTGGCTATTTCATTTGAGCACTTGTGGTAGTACCGATAAAACAATGACAGACAGGAGACATCACGACGATGACTAAGAGAGTCAAATGATTTCGTGATGTCTCGATCGCCAATAAATTTTACGGCTCGTTTTTGAATCCTGTCAAGTAGCTCCAAATATGTCATTGGTGCACCAGACCAGATATGAGCGTTGTACTCAAGTTTCAGATCAGAAGGGGTGAAATATTTCTTGCATCGCTTAAGGAAGCCTAGACATTTCGCAGCGTTCTTGGCGACATCGAATATGTGGTCATTCCAACGAAGTTTGTCGTTAACGCACATACCGAGGATGGAAAGTCTTTCGGTTTCGTCGATGCAAGTGCCATCCATGGATAATGGCAGAGTATTGGGGTTTTGCTTTAATGACAGAAGACAGCATTGTGTTTTGGAAGCATTAAATTCCACTCTGTTAGTTTTACCCCATTTAAGTATGCTGTCAAGATCGGAATTCAATGAGCTTAACATACGTTGCCGTTCCAGTTCGACGCCCGAAGATGAGGGGCTTTGCCCAGAAAACGAATATGTAAAGCTGAGGGTACTGTCATCAGCCAAGGAGTGGATTTGGTTAGAAGTGACAGACAGGAGGTTAGGGATAAAGCGTTTTACACCCAGGTGAATTAAATTTGTAATCATATCGGCAGCGGCATCCACGTCGTTATTGAGGAAGCACAACGACCAGTTAAAACTCCTAAAGAAACCGTTTAAAGCTTCCCAATTGGCTTTTTCGTATTGCCATACGGTTCTTTTAGGAGCTTGTTCTTTAACTGTGTGGCTGGAGTACGAGAAATTCGCAGATATGATACAATGGTCTGACGAACCTAGAGGCGATAATACGTTTAAAGTGTATTTATCAGGGTGAGAGGTAAGAAATAAGTCCAGAGTGTTGGCGTTTTGACCGCTAATGTCCGGTATCCGTGTCGGCTCATTTACAATCTGGGTTGAATTACTAACCTCAGCAAAGATCTCAACATACCTTCCTTCTGGTGTTGTCTGTCCAGAATGTCGAAGCCATCTTGAATTGTGTATATTGAAATCGCCCGCAATGACGATTTCAGTACGAGGATAATGGGTTACAATTCTGGAGATGGAATCAGACAGTGCATCAAACTCATTATAAGTTGAATGCCTGTCCTGGTTAGGGCTTCTGTAAATAAAACAGTAGTGAATTAATTGCCATGGACATGCATTGGAACATTGGCCATATTGAGGTAGAAGTTGGTAGGCTACATCACTACGTATATAAACTCCGGCGCTTGCGTTCTTCGCTTTTTAATGCTTTTCATAGCTTTCCAACGCGAGTAGTTCGAACTCTTATCCGTAGTGAGACCTTCAAGATATAAAGAGACTTCGCGGTTTTAAAAGTCCTGAATCGTTTTTTTTGAGTGCTGCATAGATTATGTAATATCGTTTTATGCTGCGGAGCGCGAGATTGTTGCCAATTTCTACGGTTATTTCCGGTTATTATTTTATTGCCCTTTTTGATTTTGCTATCCTTTTGTAAGGAGTATGAAACCAGGCAGAGCTTTTCTGACCAGATTAATTTATCGTTTGAAGAGTTATATAAAGATTGATTTTATTTGCGCAGTGTTTTCTAAAAGGGTCACAATTAGTTTTTAAAATATTAAGTCTGCGTGGACCGTCCTTTTCCCGAAGGCAGCCGCTAATAGTCAGAATGCCAGGCGAGTGGTCAGACGAGAGGTCGAAGCTCTCCTTAACTTTAACAGAGCTGTCTGACAGACCCTTTGCGACATAAAAATCTATAAGGTCTGGTGTTTTCGACGAATCCGTCGGCCAATACGTCAGTTTATCTGTCTAGAAAAAGTCTTCCCTGAATGCCATACTGTCTTCGTTTGGGAATCTGGCTTTGATGTAATACATCTAGAACCCCAGAAGGTGTGTTTTGCAGTAAAATCGCCATCTATAACGAAATTTTTACCAAATCAGTCAAAGATACTTCGAACATCATTTTTCACTAGTTTTTCCGTTGGAGGGAAGCTAAATTTTTGTGCTTAGTAATTGCTCTATGGTGGTCAGAGAGGTGGTCAAAAGGATAGTGAATACGATTATATGAGAACACAAGCGTTCTCACCATCAACTCCTACTTCTCACCTCCCCGTGTTTACTGCTACCTAGTACCTCGACTGGAGTTGGTGTAATCAATCCCTGTGGAAGGTCGTTGGTGGCAGCTGACGAGAGAGGGGGGGAGGAGTGCCAGCTCACTAAGACACTTCTCCTGTTTCCGGACGGGTTCTACGGATGGATAAACAGTGGCGTCCACAGTTCCAGTTAGGTGTAACAAGTGATCTCCCTATATGAGCTGCTTTGACTTATTTGAAGCCCAGGTCCAAAGGGATCTCCAATACTAAGCCAGGGTGTTGGAAAAGAGTTGGTGGCGGATGACAATTTCCTTGAACGGACATGCGAGTATGTACCTGCAATGTGCGGACACTCTACACTCCATGTGCTACTCAAAAACTTAAGTCTGCCTTCTCGCTGTAAAAGGCCGACATTACCATGATCCAGGAGATACGATGGATAGGATCAGGAATTATGAAAAGAAAAAATTGCGACATTTATTACAGCTGTAACAAAAGATTGCATGTATTAGGATGCGGATTCATCGTGGGAAATCCAAGGTAATGGAGCCGATAAGTGGTCACCTGGCTGTGATCCGCATCAGAGCTACATACCAAAACATTAGCCTTATATGTGAACACGCCCCTACCGACGAGGCTGAGAACCCTATCAAGGAGGAATTTTATGACCTCTTGGACGGAGCCTACGGAGCCTGTCCGGAGTACAATGTCAAAATTGTACTCGGGGACTTCAATGCTAAAGTCGGAAAGGAAAATATCTTCGGCCGATTAGTTGGTAAGCACAGCCTTTACGAAACGACAACATAAAGCAGCTACCGACTAATTGACTTTGCAGCAGCTTGTAATACGGTGATAAGTAGCACTAGGTTTCTGCGACTAAGGATCCACACAGCAACCTGGCGCTCTCTAGACGGTCGAACCGCCAACCAAATCGACCATGTGCTAATCGATGCAAGGCACGCATCCAACATCTTGAACGTGTACACTTACCGAGGGGCAAACGTCGACTCTGACCATTTTCTTGTTGCAGTTAGATTCAGAGTTCACCTGTCCAACGAGAAGAATCTGCGAACTGCCCAAAAAAAGAAATTCGACGTTGTACGCCTTAGCACATCTATAGTCGCCAGAGCCTACAAAGAGCGTCTGAGTGAGAAACTCTCCCCTGTGCATTCACTTACTACAGACGCCAACAACCAGTGGTTTTAGTATCGCGAAATCTTCACCCCAGAGAAAAAGCCCGTGATCTATGCGTATACCGGAAATAGGTGCCAGAAGATGCACGCATTAGAATGCTGCAGAGGAAAAAAAGGGCAGCAAAGGATGAGGGAAAAAAAGAGAGAACGCAGTCTCTTAGCTCAAGGAGATCGAAGAGTCGCGCGACCGAAACAAAATCCGGCAGAAACACATAAGAAAGCCAAGCAAGTGGCTGCTGGCTTTAAGACCGGAAAGCAGGGTCTTCGCAACAGCGATGAAAACCTAGTCACTGATGCGTAGGGAATAGTAAATGTATTTCCATTGGCTCGGCACGTGTTTTAATCTGAGCGCAGTATTTATAATATATAGAAGCTTAATTAATGCTTTTCAAGGTAGAACTTTGAGAACAGGAGCTTTCTTGGGTTTTAGAGATTCAATTTCACGTTTTAGTTCCCTTAGGGTTGCATTTGTGAGTGTACAGTCGTCAGATAAGAATTCCGTTCCACTATTGGTACTGTCGTGAGCCGCTTGACCATCGTACGGTTTAAAGATTTCTTCGAGATGGGCGGCAAAAACGTCCGCTTTTTCTTTGTCTTCCCTTGCCCATTCATTTTGATTTATTTTTATGGACGGTGCGGGGATTTTGGGCCTTTCACCGCTTTCCAAAGTGAATAAATGGAATCTTTTTTTGCTGTTAAACTTGCAAGGTAAGATCCAATCGTGTCGTAAGTGGAACGCTCAATTCAACATTCTCTTCAATTTCATTCCTAAATTATTCCCAGTTAGTTGTTTTACCAGGTTAATCCCGCTGGCTCTAGGTTATTGACTAGTTTTACACTCAATGTTAAGATAACCGGTGAATGATCAGATGATAGATCAAAGCTCTCTCCCTTCTGCTGGTGGATGCCCCATAAAGCATTCGCGAGATGTATCTAGAACCCCAGAACGTGTGTTTCGCATTAAAATCGCCGCCAATAAAGCAATAAAGCAAGTTAGTAGTTATAATCACTTTTTTCAAGCGCGGAGCGTGGTGGATAGTAGATAGATGAACTTCTAAGAGTACGCTGATTATTTTTCCACCTCTCACCTTTCCCGATGGGTGACAAGCGTGGAAATCATTGTAGCCTTTTATTTTTAAAAGTGATCGCTCTTTTATGTGGGTCTCAGAAATCAAGCAAATGTCAATATGTTTTTCACGCATGAATACTTCCAATTCGTCAAGTTTTTGCAAATGTCCATTTGCATTCCAAGTACATATTTTTTACATTGGTTTTTCATTCATATTATATTTGAAGTACGCATTTTCCTTGAATTATTTATATTTTGCTTTGTTTTTCAAGTTTCTCGAGAATAACTGAGAAAATATGTGAAACAGGGTCTGGCAAAGTTTCAACGCTTTTTCGAATGCCGCGGCCTGAGCGTAGATCTGCACTCTGGCTGTCCGCAGGCTACTATTCGATGGCTTTTCTGATGGTAATTTTCGAATAGAATTTCTTTTGACAGCAGGGGTCGAGGGATTTTCTGCTGTCTGTCTTTCTTTGATATTTTGAGGTTCAGGTACCGGAGGTCTTAGATTGCCTACTTTCTCCTGAGCGGTCTTACTCTTTGTCTTTTTTAGCGGTTTTGTTTTATCATCTTGGGGTTGAGAAGGACATCTCTCCGTTTTTGTAGCTCCTTAGCTACTTCACAGCCTCTATAATTTGCACAGTTAGGGGAGGATTGTTTGTTTACTCCAAAGTATTGGGAGAGGTGATTTTCGGCGCATTTCACACATCGCGGTTCCTTTTAGCAATAAATTTGCGTATGATTAAATCCTTGGCAGCGTTTGCACTGTGGAATTATTCTTACATTTCTACGCATGGGTTCGGTTTTTACCACGATATTTATTATTGTTTTAATTCGGTAGATCTCTTCGATACTTGTTCGGAGAGTGCATTAATCTTTTTCCGTCGTTCTGTTACTATAGCGACGGGTAAAGGTTCTTTTGGCAATACGCGGTAGTGTGATTAAAACTTTGGCAACGCTTACACTGAGGAACGAGTCGAGTCCTTCGTCGCACCGGTTCAATTTTAACGACAATATTGAGGATATTCTTAATATTGTAAATTTTTTCAATATTTCCCGACTTTTCAAAGCTAATCATGAAAAGCGCAAGTCCAAGCTTTACTACGATTTCCTCATTTCGTTGTTTTGTTTTCATTTTTCAAAAGATTTACGGCGTCTACAATTTTCAAGCCTTTCGTTTTAAGATCTTGCAAAATGTCTCCTTTGCAGCACGAAGAATGCAAACCTCAGGCTTTTACTCGATGCGGTCTTGCGGACTTGTTTTCATACCTGTTTCCTTGTATTTTTTTAGCATTAAGCTTTTGAGAAACTGCTCGGTTGCTTTCGGGATCGGTAACATAAATTTCCCATGCATTATTATTCATACTAAGCGTTACTCGCCCAGACATCACAAATACAACATATACCCATATTATTAATAGTTGGAATACTTTTTTTTGGAATAAAGATTTCTTTTTTTAGCTAATCTCTTTAAACTAGATATAAAAACTTGTTTAAGCATAAGGAAAGGCTAAAATCCGCTTGGGGCGAACAGTATGATACCCTATCCATATCCCTATACGAAAAAAACGTTAAGAACATGATGGATAGCATTTCATTTTATTCTATAAAATTTATAAAACAAAATGAAAGTTAAGAAAACACCCCTAAAAGTGGGCGTGACCAAAAGCTTTGTATGGGCGATATATTGGATAAAATATTGTCTAAGTATCTTGTTAAACATTTTTTTTCGGTTGTAACACTCTATCTCTCTCTTTAGCCAACATTTTTTCCAATATATCTCCTACACAAAGTTTTTGGCACGCCCACTTGTTGGGGACATTTTTTAATAAATTTTTTTTTTAATTTAATAGAATGAAATAAAATGCAATGCATCATCTTCTTAATGCTTTTTTCTTTGGGGCATATAGGGATATAGATAGGGTATCATACTGTTCGTTCCAAGCGGACTGTAGCCTTTCCTTATGTTTTTGGTTCACTACACTCTTAAAGCTGGGAAGTACTTCTTTTTTGTTTTGGATTTGACAAAATTAAGTACATACTGGAAACAAGTACATTTTATGAACAGAAGCGGGTAAATTGAGTTTATTGATAACAGTTTTGTTTTTCTTACATTACACTCTTAAAGCTGGGAAGTACTCTGAATTTTTTTTTAATTTGACAAAATGAAGTACATAATGGTTTACCCAAAGCGATAGTACTTCACTTCAAAACAAACCCACAGTATTTTTATTTCCGAATTGCATGACGTTTCCCGCAGTGCAGCGGAAATACATTCTACAGATTTCCTTTTAAGAAAAATACATTTTAAATGAGAATGAAACCACATTATACTGTCAAAAGCTAAGACAATATTCCATAAATTAGCATTTAATTTGTAACGGGAACTCAGAGGCAGCCCTTCTTAATCTTTAAATTACTGTAGACTATGCTAAACAAATACAGTAAATTGCTTCTCGTAGCGGTAAAGAGTCGTTTAATATCCTTAAAAAATAACTATCCAATATATTTATAATATGCCCACAGTTATTTATATTCATTTTAAGCTATTAAACCATCGATAGGTAAGTTGAATGTGCAATGATAAACTAACTTTCAAGGGCTATTAAGAAATAAACAAAATATATATCTTTTCTCCTCTTCTGGTTTATATCCATAGGAAGGTAGTACAATGTTGCTAGCACATTTAATTCTGAAGCAATCACACAAACATAGAGCGGTACATTTGCGCAGTTTGGGAAAATTAAAAAAACCGAAGGTATCCTGTTGGGAAACTAAAATAACGGGAGAATATTGAAATACATAAAATAGCAACAAACAAATTAATATTGAAATGACAAAATGTAATAATTATTTTCGTAAAAATAACAAACCAATTGGTCAATTGAATTCATTTGACATCACGTCACGTACAGATTACATTAATATATATTTAGTAATAAATATAAATTGATAGTGAATAAAAAAAAATATTCATAGAAATTTTTAAACATAAGGAAAGGCTACAGTCCGCTTGGGGCGAACATGTACCCCAAAGAAAAAAAGCATTAGGAAGATGATGGATTATATTTTATTCTATGAAATTTATAGAAAAAAAAATTATTTTTTTTTTTAAAACGCCCCCAAAAAGTGGGCGTAGCCAAAAACTTTGTATGGGCGATATATTGAGAAAAATATTGGTATAATATATTGTTAAACATTTTTTTTCGATTTCTATGAAAATTTTCGAAGAACCCTAGGGAGTATATGTTCCAAATTTCAGCTTCCTAGCATAATACTAAAGGCCTCAAAAGTTGATACGGACGGACGGACGGACGGACATTGCTAAATAGTCTTAGATTTTGGTCCTGATCATAAATATATATATACTTTTAGGGGTCTGCGACGAATATTAAGGGGTGTTACAAACTATGTGTCAAAATTAATATACCCTTAGGATAGGGTATAAAAAAACCTCTTGTTTATTGCGTTATTCCATAAATGATTTTCATTAAATCTAAAATGTATGCAGTTTAAACCGTCATCCCTCAAATAAAATCCCGTAACTGTGTTGCGTTAAGTGCTGCATTTCCCAGTATTTATCTTTTAATTCAGATGTTGTCATGATACTGCAAATAAGTTCATACTGGGAGTTATTTGTGAAGACATCTTCATTTGAGTAGTCCTTCACGCTGGAAACTATAGAAACATTTAACCCCCCTCACTCAAGTTAATTTGCGTCCATATAGTTAAAGTCCACTATTGGTACTCGTGTAAGAAGGATAGAAAAAGCGCTTATATCAAAGGAAATTGCCTTATGTGCCTTCTTAGACGTTGAAGGCGCTTTCGATAACACCGGATAGGTAAACCGGTAAAGGTATCGAAGATTCTACCAACCAATGGATTAGAGCCATGCTCGAATCATATCCTCCTCCTCTGGGGGTGTGTCAGTCCCTGTGACGGCAGTTAAAGGCTGCCCAAAAGGAAGGGTACTCTCCCCAACCCTATGGTCATTAGCCATTGCCAATCTGATAGTAAGGCTAGAGAGACTAGGCTATAGTGCCATTGGTTTTTCAGATGACCTGGCTATAATTATTAATGGTAAGCTTAGTGCAGCCATTATCAGTTGTACGAAATATGCATTGCTACTTTCAATAAATCATACCAAAATCATTCTAGTGCCTTTCACTAGGAAAAGATGGATCTTGGAATTGATTAAAACTTAATTTGAACCCTTGATAGAAAACTTAACTAGAATACTTATCTAAAGTTAGCTACCGAACGCGCAACTAGAGCCATTGGGCCATTAGACGCTTGTATAGTAGTACTTGGGGACTTAGTCCCAGAACGATACTCTGGCTTTATAACTTAACTTATTTATCGCCAAAATTCCAGAGAATAACTACTTCATGTTGCAGTCACCAGCTGCACCTGCCATCATCCAAATTCCAAGTAAAATTAAAGGGTGATCCATTTCGAGGTTCCCTACTTTTTTAAAGAAAAAAACACAGAAAATTCAAATATAATGGGGAATGTTTATTATCATTTGAAAGAACATTCTTTGGCATTTATTTTTTGAAGATTATGTCTATCAAATGTTGGCCGTTGCTACGTCGCAGATCGTCCATCCGTTGAGTCCAATTTTCGATCACTCGTTTGAGCATTTCGACTGGTAACTGGCGAATGACACGCGTGAGATTTTCTTCCAAGGCCTGAATCGAAACGGGTTTGTCGGCATAAGCTTTTGACTTTACATATCCTCACAGGAAAAAGTCTAACGGTGTGATATCACACGATCTTGGTGGCCAATTGACCGGCCCAAAACGTGAAATTATGTGCTCACCGAAATGTTCTCTCAATAAGTCCATTGATTGATGCGATGTGTGGGAAGTGGCGCCGTCTTGCTGAAACCAAATGTCGCCGAGATCACGAGCTTCAATTTCAGGCATCAAATAGTCGGTTATCATGGCACGATAACGGTCGCCATTGACGGTTACGTTCGCACCGGCATCATTTTTAAAGATATATGGACCGATGATTCCACCGGCCCACAAACCACACCAAACCGTTGTTTTTTCTGGATGAAGTGGCAGTTCTTCAATCTCTTCAGGTTGCCCTTCGTCCCAAATGCGGCAATTTTGTTTGTTTACATACCCATTGAGCCAGAAATGGGCCTCATCGCTAAACAAAATTTGCCTCGAAAACGTCGCATCTTCTTGGAACTTTTCAAGAGCCCATAGAGCGAAGCGATGTCACTTGGGAAGGTCGAGCGGCTTCAGTTGTTGCACAAGCTGTATTTTGTACGCTTTCAATTTAAGATCTTGACGTAAAATGCGCCAAGTCGTTCCATACGTCAGTCCGAGTTGCTGCGAACGGCGCCGAATCGACTCTCTACGGTCTTCGTGTACACTCTCAGCTACGGCCGCTATATTTTCTTCACAGCGTGCTGGACGTAGTCTATTCGGTCGAATATTATCCAATAATGAATGCTGGGTCTCAAAATGGGTGATGGTGTTGCGAATAGTACGCTCAGTAGGCCGATTATATTGACCATAAGTTGAGCGAAGTGCACGAAACACATTCCTCACAGAACGTGAATTTTCATAATAAAGTTGAACAATTTGTAAACGTTGTTCACGCGTAAGTCTCTCCATTATGAAATGCCAAACAATACTAAACAAAAATAACATGACAGCATGACACGACTCACACGTGATCTGTCAAAAAAGGCTATTGAAAAAAATATCTCTACTTGGATCACCCGTTACTAGATCATGTTACTCATGTGTCATGTCTATTGTTCAATTCTTTTTTTGTTTAATTATAAATACATGTAAAGTCAATTAGTTCAGTTTGAGTAGCTATCTGATAATTGTGAATAAAAGTTCCGGCAATCTGCTGATGAAAAAATATTTTTTTAATAGTAAACAAACTGGCGCCGTGACCATGACAGTGTTCTCGTTTGAGAAATAAAATTGAAAAAAAGTGAAAGTTCAAAATAAAATAATTCAGCCAAGAAATAGTCAAGGATTTTAAAAGAAAATCACTTAAGCCAAATAAAGTGAAAGTGGAAAGACCCCGGAGTCACCTTTAACAGAAGTAAGGTTAAACGGAAACTGACATCCTGTTCACCAGAGAGTTAACCTCACGATGACCTAGACAGCGATTTAGGAAAACTAGAAACACTCCCAGGATGTTTGTAATCTTTATTTGAAAACATGAGAAAAGGCTACAGTCTGCCTGTGGGCGAACAGTATGATACCCTATCCATATGCCCCAAAGAAAAAAGTTTTGGGAAGATGATGGATTGCATTTTACTTCATTCTATAAAAAAAAATATTTGTTGAAAAAAATGCCCCAAAAGGTGGGCGCGGCCAAAAACCTTTGTATGGACGAAATATTGGAAAAAATATTGGCTGTATATTTTTTTAAACATTTTTTTTTCGGTTTCTATGAAAGTTTTCGAAGAAATCAGGATTTTAGTGAAAAACGCCCGCAAAAAGTAGGCGTGGCAAAAAACTTTATATGACAAATTTATAAACGAGGGCAGTGCCTACATAACATACATACATATCATACATAGGGAATATGTGGTCCAAATTTCAGCTTCCTAGTTTAATTTTAAAGGCCTAAAAATTGCGTACGGACAGACGGGAGGACGCACGGACATTGCTAAATAGTCTTAGGTTTTGTTTTTGATCATATATATACACTTTTATTAAAAGAAGAATTAAAGAACAAATAGAAGAAAATTAATTGATTTAAAAGATATGGACAATAAAAGTGAGTTTTAAAAAAAATATAATAAATTAAAATTTTAAGGTAGATTAAAAATATAGAATTTAAAAAGGAAAGAAATACAATCATAGAAACATGAGACAAAAAAATAGCACTGAATATTATTGAAATAATAGAAACAGAGCCAAAGAGATACACCCTTGGAGAAAAAATAATATTAATTCAGAAAATATTTAGTGATGTAAAAAAAGGAAAATAATTGAAAAAGAAAATAAATAATAATTAAAGAAAAGAGAAAAAAAAAATGTTAGTAAGAATTTTAGGAAAAAAATAAATAATTTTAAAATATTATTGAAACAGGAAATTGAAAGAAATTTATTGATTTAAAACCTTCGTTACGTCCGAGACTCCACTTAAACCGACACCACCATTATTCTCCACATACCACTTCGTCTAACGGTTTCCCTCACCCTTTTTCCTTGCAAAATGGTGCGGGAAAACCAGTCCTAAATGGATATGCCCCCTTTCCCCGTCCCATTACCCTACAGTAAATTTAAACTGCATACGCAGCCATTTTTGCGCACGTTGTTTTTCTGCTTGTAATTTTATTTTTCTTCTCATATTCATATATCATATGGTGCATTATGAAATATGAATATATCATAAACACTTGCATTCCTTCAGAATAAGTTAGTCTTAAAGTTGGTTTTAATGTGTTATACGTTAATACGATAAATGAAGAATAAAGAAGAGAAAAAAACGTAAAGGTGTTTTTAATTTAGGACAAAGAAAATATAATTAATGAAATTATTAGGAAAAATATGGAAATATAGAAAAATATAGTAATTTAAGTAGAAATTCAAAAATATCAAACTTTATCTATCTCCTCACTTTCTTGAAAATTTTAAATTTTTAAAAATTAATAACTAATAATCTACTCAGAGTTCCTCGTGCGGACAATGCTGTACCACCTGCTAGAACTATTCTACAATCCTTAGTCAACCCGAATCTCGACTTTGCAAATGATGTAGATCAAGCTATTAACATAGAAAATGATAGAAATTTATCAGATATAGACAAAATCCCAGATGTTGTTAAAAGCCTCCATGAATTCTCTGGACAGGTAGGAGAATTTAGCGTCTGGAAAAAAAGTGTTGACAGAATACGAACAATATACAACAACCTTAGATACAACCTTTTTGTGATTTTCATGCATATAAAATAAAAGAATAAACTAATAACGATTCGATAGAGGACATTGAATGCAATTCAAAAATATAGGGTTGTCAGAAAGCAACTATTTATACCCTATCCTAAGGGTATATTAATTTTGACACATAGTTTGTAACACTACTTAATGTCCATCGTAGACCCCTAAAAGTATTATATTTATGATCAGGACCAAAACCTAAGACTATTTAGCAATGTCCGTCCGTCCGTCAGTATCAGCTTTTGAGGCCTTTAAATTTATCAAGGATGCTTTGGAACATATACTCCCTAGTGCTCCAAAATGGTAAAGTGTTAAAATTTTCAAAATACGCGCACTGCCACGCCCACAATTCAGAAAAAACCGTTTTAAAGCTCAAGTTCGAGGGATAAAGTTTTACAACCTTCACAAGATGTGTAGGTACCTTTATAAATTTGTCAGATAACATTTTTTACCACTCCTACTTTTTGTGGGCGCTTTTCACTAAAATGCTGTTTTCTTCGTCCCCCAAGGGAACTGTCGCCTTTCCTTATGTTTTTTCTATAAATTTCATAGAATGAAATAAAATGCTATCCATCATCTTTTTAATCCTTTTTTACTTTGTATGGCCGGTATATTGGAAAAAATATTGTCTAAATATCATGTTAAGCATTTGTTTTCGGTTTCTATGAACATTTTCGAAGACAACAGCATTTTAGTGAAAAAAGCCCACAAAAAGTAGGCGTGGCAAAAAACGTTATATGACAAACTTATAAGGGAGAGCAATGCCCACGTATCTTGTTGTAACACTCTATCTCTCTAACTTTGCTTTAAAACAGTTTTTTTAATTTACATTTAACCATTTCGGAGTATTAGGGAATATCTGGTCTAAATGTCAACAATTAAAAATGTGAAAATGAATGTATGTACGAATTAATTTATTAAAATTTATTTTACAAACGCTATTCCGATGAAAATACATTTGTTTCATTTTCTCTTATAACAGGCTTTAAATGAAGGTTGTCTGTGTACCTGGCTAAATTATTACAGCCAACCTTATATATTCGTAAACGATAACCTTAAATATGGTGAATGTTTCATTCTATTGTCTTACACCTATGGTCAATCGAAAAAAAACTTAAATAAAAACATAAGGAAAGGCTGCAGTCCGCTTGGGGCGAACATCCATATCCCTATATGCTCGAAGAAAAAAGCATTAAGAAGATGATGGATAGCATTTTATTTCATTCTATTAAATTTACAAAAAAAAAATATTTTTTGAAAAAACGCTCCCAAAAATTAGGCGTGGCTAAAGGCTTTGTATGGACGATATGTTGGAAAAATGATTGGCTAAATATCTTTTTAAACATTTTTTTTCGCTTTCTATGAAAATTTTCAAAGAAAACAGCATTTTAGTAAAAACGCCCACAAAAAGTAGGCGTGGTAAAAAACTTTATATGACAAACTTATAAAGGTGTTTGTCTTGTGAGGGTAGTAACACTCTATCTCTCTAACTTTAGCTTTCAAACGGTTTTTTCTAAATTGTGGGCGTGGCAGTGGGCGTATTCAAAATTTTGTACACTTAACCACTTCGCAGGCCTAGGGAATATATGGGCTTAATTTTAAAGGCCTAAAAATTGCGTACAGACGGACGGACACTGCTAGATAGTCTTAGGATTTGGTTCTGATCTCTAATATATATATACTTACTTTTATGGGTCTACGACGAATATTGAGTAGTGTTACAAACTATGTGTCAAAATTATTATACCCTTAGGATAGGGTATAAAGAGAAAGTTGACATCTTTAAAAGATATTTGAACTCCAATTCGATTAATGGACTTTCAGCACCAAAACAGGTCATGGGAAAAATACAACAAATTAATCCTATTACTTTAAAAATTATCAAATTAGATTTACCCAAACTCTTGTGAAAGACATAAGAAGAAAATGAAACCGATCAAGACGAATTAATACTTACTGAACACAAAAGAGCTCATCGAAACGCTGAAGAAGACAAACTTCAAATCCTGAAAAAATAGTTCTTCCCTCAGACGAATAATAAAATAAAAACATAAGAAACAGTATGATACCCTATCCATATCCCTATATGCCCCAAAGAAAAAAGCATTAAGAAGATGATGGATAGCATTTAATTTCCTTCTATTATTTAAGGAAAATATGTTTTGTTTTAAAAAAGGCCCCCAAAAAGTGGGCGTGTCCAAAAACTTTGTATGGGCAATATGTTGGAAAAAATATTGGCTAAATATCTTGTCAAACATTTTTTTCCTTTCTATGAAAATTTTCGAAGAAAACAGCATTTTATTAAAAAACGCCCACAGATAGTAGGCGTGGCAAAAAACTTTACATGACAAACTTATAAAGGAGGGCAGTGCCTACATATGTTGTGAAGGTTGTAATACTGAATCTCTCTAACTTTAGCTTTAAAACGTCTTTTTTCTAAATTGTGGGCGTGACAGTGGGCGTATTCCAAAAAACATTTTTACATTTAACCATTTCGGAGCCCTAGCGAATATATGGTCCAAATTTCAGCTTCCTAGCTCAATTTTAAAGGCCTAAAAATTGCGTACGGACGGACGGACGGACATTGCTAGATAGTCTTAGGATTTGGTCCTGATAATAAATATATATACTTTTATGGGTCTACGACGAATATTAAGGGGTGTTGCAAACTATGTGTCAAAATTAATATACCCTTAGGATAGGGTATAATAATTGGTAAACGTTGCACGGTATGCAAAGCTAATAAATATGACCGACATCCATCCAAACAAGCAAGTAATCGAACCAACCCATATCGGAAGTTAACCAAGCAATAGTTTACATTTTGCCAAGCGAAAATAATTGAATTTCGTTCAATAGAACATATTAAGAGACCCCTTCAAAACATTTTATTCTACTTCTGCGTTCCAGAAAATGTCGTAATTGACAACGATTGTCTTTTAATTCCGCATTAATCAATTCAGTGTTAGAGGATGACCCCCAAATCAAAGTCTTTACTACACCCCCATACAAAAGATAGGTAAATGGTCAAGTGGAACGATTCCATTCCATATTGGCTGAAATTATGAGATGCCTTAAAGCAGATGGACCCACCCGATCATTTCAGCAACTCGTGGAACGATCCGTCAATGAATACAATTTCTCAATTCATTCAACCCTAGGTAAAAAACCTGTTGAACTTCTAATATTGAAGCCCTTAAATCAAAACAGCAAAGAGACATAGAATACCATAACAAAACCAGAAAATCAAAAAAGAATTACACTCCCAATGATACTATTTTGTCAAACTCAATAAGAGATTAAATCAAAATTGACATTTCGATACCGAAAAAAAGTAGTTAAAGAAAACAAAAATACAGTAGTTATAACAGAATCAGGCAATACGATTTATAAAAGTATAAAAAGGAACTTAAATAGAAATTTCAATTACAGGCTATTTTTCATCACCGTTCAATGATAAATTCAAATTCAGCATATTTTAAATTCTCAATTTCTATCTCTACATGATGGACAGGCAAAAATCCAAGAAGGATACCTAACGATAATACACGATTTTCATATTAAACAATATCAAAAATTTATTGAATAAATTACCGTGACTCTAAATCTTAATATTACGCGTAACCATACATTATTTCTATTGATTTCACACGAGGTTAAGCAAATAAAACACATAATTTTACACATTAAACCAACAACCAGGAAAGTAAAGAGATCGCTTAATTTAATTGCATCTGCATAGAAATGGATTGCAGGAAATCCTGACGATTTTATAATCATTAAAAAGAAAATATCAAACCTGCTAAAAAATAATAATATTCAAGTCGTTATAAATTAATTACACAATGAATGAGTAAATAACCTAACAAAAATTACTAATGAGATTTCAATATTCTTTTCAAATTCAAATTCAAAAGAAAAATAATAATGTCAACAATAAAATTTTAGCTGCACTTCAATATGAAATAAGAATGATTTAAGAAGGATTGCAAAACATAAAAATCAAGCCATTAATTGGGCAAAAATGGGAATTATAAATATATTAATATCAAAAGAAGAAATAGATTTAGCTATTAATGTATTTATAAAGAAAATTTTCCTTACGAAAGAATCGAAGAAGCATTAAATTTTGCTGCGATAAAAATTGTTACAAGCATGTCCTCACTTCTTTATATTAAAAGCATACCTAGACAAAAAAAATAATTATGAAAAATGATTGTTAAAACCCAGTAAAAAGGAAAAAGTGGCGCTTCACCTAAAATATGAAAACATTATACGAAATAAAAATTAAATAATTGATAATAATTGTAAAACCATTACTTTGTAACAATTTGTAATACTAAGAATATTTTAAGCTTAAGTAACTCCACATGAATTGATTAATTATTGAAAAGTTTAAAAGCGAAATGTTACTTAATGAACAGTCAGCATCTTCCCTATTTCAAAGAAATAACCTCTGGAATCATAATACTAAACAGCTTCAACGGAACCATCAAGGACGAAAACAAGAGGCAAAATCTTATTGGCACATTTCCCATCAGATATCACGATATTAACCTTGCTATCGTACTGTATTTTTGTTTTCTATCATTTCTATTACTATCAAGAGAAATAACAACACATAAAATCTTACCAGCCATACTACAACCCCTTCCACAGAAAAAGAATATCAGAAACGTATATCACTCGAAATGGTCAACGAACTCCAAAACAATGACAAAAAAGAAGTCCAAAAAATTCAAACTGAATAAAAAACATATCAATTCACTATCTATGGGCCGATCATATTCCTTGGCATGCTATTAAGACCATCATTCATATGCAAACCACTGTTAACCAAATCAAGTCAGTCAAACATCACCATAAAAACTCCGAAAACAAAACGGAACGAAATACCACTCCAGGTCATTGCGGACGAAACAATCTTATCATCACCAGCTATAATCTACCCTACGTTACATCATTCCATAACTTAAGTCACTTCAAACGATCGAGGACAATTGCATTTAAGGGGGGAAGACAATAGTTTCGACACACGATCATCTTCTCCTCCCTTGTCTCTCTCTCTTTATACTCTTCTCTTGCTGTCCTATCTTTCCCCAGCAGCGTTTTGATGTGTGCATCTTCTATCCGTTTTTCCGGTATACGTATGCAACATCAACCACGGGCTTTCTTTGAGGTGGCTCGTAACATAAGGTTGCTTCAGCTACCTTATTGATAATGTCAGGATACTTGGGCTACTGGTTGGTAGTGTCTGTAAAAGGTGAATTCACACTGGGGAGTCTCTGTGCTAAGGCGTCCAACGTCGAATTCCTGGGCACTTCTTCCATCTGCAAAAAAATTGTCAGAGGGAATGTGCTAATCGCATCGATTAGTGGTTCGACAGTCTGGAGAGCGCCAGGCTCATCATATTTACCTAATCGTATGTATCTCTTGGATCGCCGTAATGTTTGCCTTGTACCGCGTGAGGACAGACTCAAGTTTTTGCGTAGCACCTGGGGTTGAGAGTATCCGCCCATTCCAGGTGGATACTCGTATGTCCGTTGTAATACTACGTTCCCAGTCTGGTTGCCATTGGAGTAAACATTGAGGCTTTACTTGTCTCTCTCAAAACTAATCGTTTTTGACGTGGTCGGGAAGTTACTCCGACGGCACAACCCCCAACCTCAGGTACCAGGCGTTGGCCTTAACCCTAGAACCACCGGCAGACCGGTGATTCCGGAGCCAGTAAACCACTTTTGGGGATATTAGACCCGCCGTTGATACATGAAGGGTTCACCCGCCATAATCTCTTTTCCAAAACCCTGACTAGACCTGACAATTCCTTCCTCACCTCAGTTCCGAATTTGTCGAAGAAACTCACGTAAGGTATCTGCCATAATAGCTAGCCGTTGGCGACGCGCGCCGATGATCCGATCTAGTAAATTCATCCGCTTTACGTCCTCTTTCTGAGGTACTCATATAGACTTCTGATATTCATCCGCCAGTGATCTTAGAGAGAGCGTTGCCATTTTCTTCTTGTTCAACACATCCACCAGAAATGTTTGTAGTTATTTAAATCAGCAACAACAGCATTTGTTTACAATGTATTCCAACATTTTTGGAATGAAAAAGATCATTAAATTGATTGAAATAGTTCTGCCCATACTTAACTTTACTTTGACTGTGAGTTTTGATTTTTGAAATAATATACGAGTTTATCATTGATAATTATTTTATAACATCAGATTTTGAGGACAAGCTTCCTTCAATAGCAAACATTTAAAAAAAGTAATATACGAGTTTATCATTGATAATTCAGTTCAGCCGCAGCTTTAAAGCTACACGCATCGACTAAACCCATCGTCACAGTTTTTCTTGTTTTTTTTTCTTTCGCTGTGTTATAGTATTTATCAAAATTAATAAACAATCTAGATCCCCCAATATAGGGGACAACTCTACAAAAAAAAATTAAATCGCTTGCGAAATATGGCAACAAATAATAAGAACCCCCGGTCAAATTACTGGCGACCCTTGCAGTGTTTACCTGACAGCGACAACGAGTGTGAAAATATGGACGAAATCATATCGCCTAAAAAATGCTGAAAAATTTTGGTTCTTCCTTGTACAAAAAACCCCTGAATATGTTCACAGTGCATTAAAGTCCCTAAGTGTATCGGATTACTCGGAAAAAAACATGTCTACTGGCATTAAAATTATATGTGATACAATGGAGTCATACAATTGTGTATTAAATAAATTAAAAAAAGACAACTGTCAGTATTTCACTCGCGATACTAGAAGTGAAAAATGTATTAAATCTGCTCTGTACGGCTTAGGTGAACTTGAGACAGACACACTAAAAGAGGAGTTATTAAAATTCGGTCTGAAGTGTATATACATACAAATAATTAGCAAAAAATATGAGCACTATACGGATACATTTTATATTATATTTTTTGAGAGTGGCAGTGTTAAACTAAATAAACTTAAAAAAGACATTCGCTCCATTTTACACATTCAAGTAAATTGGAGCTTTTACAGAAACCAAAAAAAATAGATTGACGCAGTGCCCAAAGTGCCAAATGTTTGGTCACATTAGACCATATAGTGGTATATGCGCTGGACCACACAAAGCTGAGTTCTGTATTGATAATAATATCAAATCTATTGTCAAATGCGCAAACTGTATGGGAAACCACAAATCGACTGACAGCACATACGCAAGCAGAAACAGATAGGTACTTAGCAATGAGGGAAAAATTTGTAACAAAGACAAATCGTTCGTCTTTCACCAGCAGGACAAAGCTTAGCGACAATAGCAACAACAATACTAATGGCACTGTTTCTCTTCACTCATGAAACGATTTCCCAGCTCCCTAAATCGAGCAGTTGTAAAGTAGGTGGATATAAAACGCAGCACCGTTTCTCGACCAAGGGTAGAGAGTCATGCCGCACCAGCGTCTCAGCCATCCAGCAGCAGCAATAACATTACGTGGTGAGCTGTTCGCAATGGAGACTTGCTCGTTATGGAAATGATAACAAAATTAAGTTCTTGTAAAAATGAAGTAGAACAATTTAATGCCATCGCACAATTAGCAAATATATTTTTGTATTCTAATGTCAAGTAATTTAATAGATGGTAATTTAAAATTGTTACATGGAACGCTAGAGATATTGGGAAAAAACATGTTGAATTAATTAACTTTTTAAACGTTATAAATGTCGACATAGCTTTAGTCACGGAAACTTGGTTGAATACTACAATTCAAATTTCAAATTCCTCTTTCAAATGCTATCGATTTGATAAAAGCGATAGGAGAGGTGGATTAGTAGCGATTTTGATTAGGAGGTCAATTCAGCTTATGCTTTTGAGAAGTGTAGAGACACGATATGTAAAAAATGTGGGTATAGAAATTAAACTATAAAATGGTTATCCTTTAAAAATAATTTGTGTGTATTTCCATGGGAGAATTTCCAACACCATTAGGAGATCAGATTTAAAGTCTGATTTAAGAAAAATGTTTAGCATAAATGCAGAATATTTGATTGGGGTGACCTCAATTGTAGACATCGTGACTGGAGTTGCGTCCTAGCAAATACATGGGGAAGTATTTTGTCTAACATTGTTGCTTTTTTTCCAGTGTTCTATTCACGTCCAGCCCTGCTATATTCTCGTGGTCTTCCATCTTTAATCGATCTTTTTGTTACTAATATATCTAGTCATATTTCTCAGCCAATATCCTTTAATGCTCTGGCTTCAGATCATAACCCAGTACTCTGTCAACTTCCATGGCCTGGGGAAAAACAAGTGCAATACATTCAGAACTTAAAAAACACTAATCAGTTTTTCGTTCTGAAATAAGAAGAAAGCTCCGAAAGAAGAAGTGACAATATTGTCAAAAAGTTTTCTGAAAATGTATTAAGTTCTTCTAATAGTAGTGTACCTAAAGTTGAGAAAAAATATTTTTGTGGCCAACTTCCAGGTCATGTGTTGGATCTTATAAGACATAGAAATATGCATAGGCGTAACTAGCAAAGTTACAGGCATCCTATTTCTCAATGTCAGGTAAAGCACCTTAATAAACTTGTAGCTACGTTCATTCATAATAAACGGAATGAAGAGTGGAACTCAAAGCTTCGCGCACTAGAAAAGGCATCTAAACCTTTTTGGAACATAGTAAAAGTAATAAAAAAACATAAAGAAAGGTGATGGATATCATTTTGAAAAAACGCCCCCAAAAAGTGGGCGTGGCCAAAAACTTTGTATGGGCGATATATTTGAAAAAATATTTGCTAAATATCTTGTTCAACATTTTTTTTGAGTTTCTATGAAAATTTTCGCTGAAAACAACATTTTAGTGAAAAAAGCCCACAAAAAGTAGGCGTGGCAAGAAATTTTATATGACAGACTTATAAAGGAGGGTAGTGCCTACATATCTTGTAAATGTTCCAATACTCTATCTCTCTAACTTAAGCCTTAAAACGGTTTTTTATAAATTGTGGGCGTGGCAGTGGGCGGATTTAAAAACTTTTAAAACTTTACCATTTCGGAACCCTAAGGAGTATATGCTCTAAATTTCAGCTTTCTATCATAAATTTAAAGGCCTCAAAAGTTGATACGGACGGACGGACGGACGGACATTGCTAAATAGTCTTAGGATTTGGTCCTGATCATAAATATATATACTTTTATGGGTCTACGAATATTAAGGGGTGTTACAAACTATGTGTCATAATTAATATACCTTAGGATAGGGTATAAAAAATAAGCAAATTCCATATCTTGCAGGCAGTGATGACGTATATTAACCTTGAAAAAGCCAATGCGTTCTGAAAAAAAGGAAATGAAAACACAGATTTACTTGTATTTAACTCTGTAGAGACATTAATTTCCGCTGTAGTCGAAACACTGGCGAACGAATATGTGAGCGAAGCCAATATCAAACATATAACGATATCAAACATTTACGTCAACAGCAGTCGATCCAATTTGTTTAATGTTACCGCCGGAGTTCCCCAAGGCTCAGTTCTTGGACCGATTTTGTACAACCTGTACACTTCAGATGTACCATTGTTGCCGGAATGTGAAATTGCGATTTATGCTGATGACACTGCAATATACTCATCGCATGAATTCGGTCTCAATATTGTGACGAATACACAAAATGCGGCAGAAATATTAGGAAGATATTACAGTAAACGGATATTACAGTTTTCACAAGAAAAAGAAAGACTTGCCTCTTACCGCCTTATCAATTAGTAATTAATGGCAATAACATATAATGGGAGCCAGTGGTTAAATATTTAGGCATTTATCTAGACAATAAACTAACATTTAAAGAACATACGGCCCAGTCATTAAATTGTTATCGCAACTAAGATATCCTCTTATTAGTAGGAACACTTTGTTATCAATTGATAACAAATACAAATCCAGCAAAATAAAATATTAAAAATGATGTTTAAACGTCCCTGGCATTACTGGCATTACCCACTGAATTACATGAAAAGGCCAATGTTGAATTGATCTCCGAAATGATTCGCAAACTCCTTGAGTCTTTTGATATTAGTTCAAATATCTCTGATAATCCTCTCATTAACAACTTACTTCTATGATAGGATTATTGATTTAGTTATTTAATAATTCATTTATCTACCTATTTGTTAATTTATTTTTCTTTTTGTTAATATACATATTTAATTTTGTTAATTAATTTATTTATTTGTTAATTTCTTTATATGTTAATTTATTAATTGATATGTTAATTTGTTTATTTATTTATTAAATGATTGGTTCATATATTTTTTCAATTACTTACTTATTTTTTAATATACTTATTTATATGTTAATTTGTTTATATAGGCTAATTTATAATTATATATATTTTTTATAGTTACATAGAACAAATATCAATTCAAAATTTTTTTTTTGTTAAATGTGGGGTTTCTACGTTGTTTTCCCTCAATAACAATAATCTAAAAAGTGAAATGAATTAAAAAATTTTAAGAACATTTCAGTTGTAAGATATCTTATATAGCATATCTCTCAATTGTAAATTGTGTGGTGGCTTACCTTTGTAATTATAAAAACGAAAAAAATATATATCTATCATCGATAATTGTATATGTTTTTGGCCTTTTGCATGTCTTTCCAATGTAGATATGTCAGGTTTGTCGATCATCAAATTATACAGAACATTTAAATTTCAGACAATCATCTGTAGATCAAGTAGACATTATTTTCTGAATTTCCTATCAGACCTATCAGTTAAATAAAAGCTAAATATATACAATTAACATGAATGTTAAATAAAGTCTTTCATTATAATTTTGTAATTAGGTTCACATTATCAGAAATCAGAAATAATAACTATGGCAAAACTGATGTTATTGTCGGTATGAAATTTAAAGCAGGGATGGTGGAAAGTTAGTTAGCGTCGAGGCGTTCAGGTTTCACTAATAGATGGCGTTCACATTTTAAATTATTTTTACTTTGTTTTAATAAAACTTCGAATTGAAATAAAACACAAGAAAATAGTCTTAATATCCATCAATTTGACTTTATTGGAAGGATAATTTTATGCCATAAATTATTACATATGATTTCGGGCACGTGGCCGCCGCGGTTGGTTCGAATAAAGACAAGTCTAGAGGTCCAGTTTTCAGCCACTTTTTCAAGCATTTGGGGCTGTATGTCGACAATAACGCCACGAATGTTGGCTTCCAAATCCCCTAAAGTTTCTGGTTTGTTGGCGTAGGCGAGCAACTTCACAAATCCCCAAAGAGAATAATCCAATGGTGTCAAATCACACGATCTTGGTGGCCAATTTACAGGTCCATTCCGAGAAATTATGCCCTCATCGAAAGTTTCCTTCAAAAAATCGATTGTGACGTGCGCTGTGTGGCATGTAGCGCGGTCTTGTTGGAACCACATCTCATCCACATTCATGCCATCCAATTCAGGAACAAAATAGTCGTTGCGTTGTTCATTTGGCAACATGTTCATTATGGAATGGGAAACGAAACTGAACATTAATGGCATTAGAGTTGTCAGTTTTATCTATATTCGAAAAAACCAACCTCTAAAAAAAATACCCGTTATTTCAAAAAAAAATACTATAGGAACTTCTTGCCCAAGGACTGTGGTAGCTAACCAATTAAACGAAACAGATGTTGGAGTATCATCATTTGTATTTACATGTTAGGCAATTGGCTCTAGCGACACCATTGCCATCTGATATATGTATTGCTTCAATTTCATAGGAATTAATCAAATAAATCTTAAAATTATTTAACTAAAACAAAATTCAGAATCGCTTCCTCATTTCGAGTATCAATAAAGATCGTACTTGTTTACGTAAAACAGAAGTTTGGTTAATACTTCAGTGTAATATACAATATAAAGCAGTCCGCTACAAAATGTTAAATTCTTCATTTTCTTCATCTCATCTGCTGTCATACTTATTGAATGTCCAATATTGTAAGCCGTAAGAAAGCTTCAGACGAATAACTGCAGTGCGTGGGCGTACACCACGATTGAAGTCGTCATCCACACTATCCACAGTTGCTTCGCTGTTGATCATAGATCTCAGATATATTTAAACTTTTCACACTTCTGAATAACTTTTCCAATCAAATAAATGCCTGAGAATGCTTGAGAGAATGAACAATGCAAGAAGATCGAGGAAAAAAATTTGGATTAAAATAAAACACTTTGTATATAATAATTACAATAATGATATGTACGTAGTTCAGTTAATTTCCCGGAGAAAGTCAAATTCCATACATTCACTAATATTAATAAACCAATGTTTTTCATTAATTAAAATTACAATAATTGTTTCCTTCATTTACTTCATTTCAGACTGTAGTGTTAATATCACACAATTTCCAATTGGAGTGATTTCTGCAACATTTAACAATAATTCAAATACAACCGATAACTTTCCAAGTGTTCTAGAAAATATGGAAGTACTACGAAGACTGAGTGGGAAACAGTTAGAAAGCTATACTACAGCACTTATAGCTACTGTTGCAGTCGGATGCTTTTTACTTTTGTTAAATATAATTATTTTTGCCGGAATTTACCACCAAAAGGAAAAACGTGCTAAAGATACAAAAAAGAAGGAACAATTAAAAGAGAATGAGATATTCATAAATAACACGCCATCAAAGGGCTCATCTAATACAAATTGCATCCAAACAACATCGGAGAACGTTCTTTTCGACGAATACAAATTCGATCATAAATCCACTCATGTAATACAAAGAGAGTGCTTATTAGATGGGACCGAAAATAAAATTGCACTGGACTGGGTCACTAGTACAAATACTGTCGATCTGCTCAACATTAAACGTTCTATTTCCAATGATAATTTAAGTAATACTGACCTCACTGCATCAACTTTAAACAATAACAACATACTTAAGCCAGACGGAGAAGCGTGTTTACGACCTATAGATTACTCTGTTCAAACACATGAAATGTCATACCAAAATATAAGCGATTTAATCAATTCGAATAGTGAGAAAGATACCGATCAAAAAATGCCAGAACCTCCTCCTCCGCCAATATCAATTCATCAAAATCAGTGTGGCATTCTACGATCTGCAGGAACAAATCAATTAAATTCGGCGACCAAAAAACGTGTACATATTCAGGAAATCTCTGTCTAGTATTTCATTTGGATGTTCAAAATTTAAAAACAATGCATAATGTGGTCTTTTTTTTAATTATTAACCAAAAATCTAAGAATATTAAAATTATTTTTCTTAATTACAGTTGAGTTTAATTGACGTAATTTTCGACCACTTTTTCAAGGGCTGTATGTCGGCAATAACGCCACGAATGTTGGCTTCCAAGTCCCCTAGCGTTTCTGGTTTGTTGGCGTAGGCGAGCGACTTCACATATCCCCAAAGAAAATAATCCAATGGTATCAAATCACACGATCTTGGTGGCCAATTGACAGGTCCATTCCGCGAAATTATGCGCTCATCGAATGTTTTCTTCAATAAATCGATTGCGACGTGCGCTGTGTGGCATGTAGCGCCGTCTTGTTGGAACCACACCTCATTCACATTCATGCCATCCAATTCGGGAACAACATAGTCGGTTAGCATGGCTCTATACCGGTTTCCATTACCGGTAACTGACTCTCCAGCACCACTTCGGAAGAAGTATGGCCCAATGACTCCACCAGGCCATAGAGCACACCAAACAGTCCGTTTTTGTGGATGTAGTGGCCTTTCAAGGGTCTTATGTGGATTTTCTTCACTCCAAACGCGACAATTTTTCTTGTTGACGTAGCCATTCAACTCAATATGAGCCTCATCACTGAACAAAATTTTGAAAATTTTGAAAAAAAAAAAATGTTTGAGCCATTATTTTCGAAATAAATTTGCACGATTTGCAAGCGTTGTTCATATGTCAACCTGTTCATGGCAAACCAAACTGAACAAAAAAGACATAAGAGTTGTCAGATTGGACCACAAAATGTAAGTTTTATCTCTATTCGAAAACCCAACTCTAAAAAAACACTCTTTACAATTTCTATTACTATTTATTTATTACCACAATATTGCTCTATGTATATGGATCTGAAGTTATTTATCACTCACATGTACATTATACATTAAAATACCTTTCAACTGTTGCAAAGTTATAGAATGAGGTACTTAAGCAGGCTTAAATAAAATGTTCATAAATAAATTATGAAGTTTTTTCGCATCCATATAAGTTATACAAAGTTTGTGTAAGAAAACACAGAAAAAATAAATTTAAAAAAATGATTGTCCGTCCATTCGTCAGCTTCTGCGACCTTTAAATTTATGCTAGGAAGCTGAAATTTGAAACATATACTCCCGAAATGGGAAAGTATTAAAATTTTACACCCACAATTTAGTTAAAATCATTTTAAAGTTGTAGTTGAAAGAGTTTAGAATGAAGGGTTGGAACCACAAAAAAAATGTAGATACTGACCTTCTTAAAAAATTTGCATATAACGTGTTTTATACGCCTACTTTTTGGGAGCGTTTTTTTAAAAAAATGTTGTATTCTTTGAAAATTTCGTTCGAAAACAAAAAAAAATGTATAACAAAATATTTAGGCATTACAATCCGCAACATTCCACCCATACAAAGAAACGCCCAAATTTTGGGGGCGCTTTTTTTTAACTGAAAAATTTTGTTAAAATTTTTTTTTATGATCTTATAGCAGAAAACCAAATAAATGTCAACCAAAGTGATTTCCATGCCTTTTTAATAGGAAGGGATATGGATTACCTGTCTATGTGGACAAGCTGAACACGATTGAAGCCTTACAGGATAACATGTTATTCGGGGAATACAGGCCGAAATGCTCGAAAAAGTACCCAAAATTGGACCTTCCGAATGGACCATTTGAAACGGAGCCGCAGACAAAATTTACATGAAGTTGTCTTTAAAACGTAAATGGCAAAGGGCTATTTATCGATTTCAATAAACGTTTTAAATATTTGATGCAAACATGAGTGTTTTATTCGATTTTTAATAAAACTCTGCTTAAAAAATCACCCTTTATAATGTTAAATCTATTTTAAAGACGCTCACTACCACGCACACAATTTAGAAATGTTTTAAAGCTGCAGTTACAGAGATGAATGATTATAACCTTAACTCCTTTACAAGAGCTCCGATCTGACCACAAAAGCGAAAACCAAAACCTCTGCGCCGCGGCCAATAATAGTGTACGACAACAAAAATCAACACACACAGAAAACTAAACCCTTTTCCTCGGTCGCATGTGCAAGAAATAAAAATCATCGTGGTCTCGCCGTCTATATACGTAGTGATATAGCTTACCAACTTCAACCACAATACGGCCAATATTCCAATCCGGAATTTGAATTTAATTGGCTTGAATTCACGTCCGTAGGCAATTAATCCACTAATGTTTCATTCATAGAAGCTCAAATTCGGGCCGAAATCTCACTTTTAACGAGTTTGATGAGTTGTCCGATTCCATTACACGAATTGTAACCCTTTACCCTCACACTGATGTTGCGTGCGATTTTAATGTTCAAAATTCGAATTGGCTTCCTCATTCTGAAGAGACAAAACCCGAAGGAAGGTATGGTAAGGTCTTTGCTGAGGTAGACAACTTAACCCAGCTTGTAAATAAGCCGACACGAATTCCGGAGATTAGTAGTCAAACCGCCAACACACTGGACATGTTTCTCAACTCTCACCCAGATTAGTACACCATAAATGTATTATCGCCTCTAGGTTCGTCCGACCACTGTGTCATATCGGCGAATTTCTCGTACTCTAACCACAAAGTTAAAGAGCAAGCTCGTAAAAGAACCATATGGCAGTACAAGAAAGTCGAATGGGAATAAATAAACTGTTTCTTTTTCTTTCCGTCCGTCCGTATCAACTTTTGAAGCCTTTAAATATGTGCTATGAAGCTGAAATTGAACGTATACTCCCTAGGGTTCCGAAATGGTAAAGTGTTCAAATTTTTCAAATCCGCCTACTGCCACGCCCATAATTTACAAAAAAGTTTTAAAGTTATCTAACTTTATCTAACATAAAGAAAGGCTACAGTCCGCTTGGGGCGAACAGTATTGTTGGCGATTGCAGATTAAAGTTTTATTCTTTAAAGATTACGATTTAAAATTATTATACATATTTCCATAAAACTATTAAATTTATGAATTAAATAATCTAGTACCTTCTTGCCAAACAATATTACGTTTTCTTACGTTGCATTACGCTTATATATACTTTTTCCTTATATGATAACCTTATATGTAATTGTAATAATGAAGAAATATAAAAGACCGAACACTTATAACGTTGAGACGTGCGTTTCTTTTTGGGTAATAGGGTGTAAAATTTATAACTTAACTGAGTGAAGGAAATTGTGAAATTCAACACAACACGACACAAAACATTGGTCCTTCGAGAGGAAAAAACAAATTAAAGTGTAAAATTAAATTAAATTAAGAAAATAAAAACTAAAAGTGATTAACTGTGGTACATTGTATATAAAGAACAAACACAGACTTATTATATACATAAAAAAACAAAGGCGGACTTACATTATATATTTGGAAAGAACAAAGACGCCGAATATATACTTGAATACTTCGAAAAAAGCAAGTGAAATATTAATTTTACAATTCAATATAAAACAGAATTAAATAAGAACATTAAATTGTGAGTTTTGTGCTAATCGGATTCCCGCGTCGCGAAAGAAAAAAAAAACAAAAAAAAAGGTTTTCTTTTGCAGAAATTTGGCAAAGAGCAGGTGAGTCAGTAGTAGTTAGCTGATTTTTTTTTCTGAGCATTCTTTTTTTATTTTTAAATTAAATATAAAATTTAAACAAACATAATGAGCGTCAAAATTTTAAAAAATTTGTTGGGACAAATTAACACCGACGAAGCAAATTATGTTAAAACTAAAAAAGAGCAAAAATGTGGAAACAATTATCTACAGGGGAGGCTTTCCATGTTGGAAGCTACTTTTCAAAGCAGTGTAGTTGCAAATAGGGATGCCATTGAGGCACTCCATGATGACGAAGATACCCGTGACATAAACGATTTATTCGACAATATCAGGGAATCCTACGTTTCGTATAAGTCAAAGTTATTGAACCATCTTGATAAGATCCTAAGGTCATCAACGATCATTGAAAAGGGACCCACGAACAGTGAAAAGTCCGATGTCCGACTTCCAATAATTAATTTGCCAACTTTCTCTGGTAGCTATGAAACCTGGAGATCATTTCATGACACGTTCCTGTCATTGATTCACAACAACACGTCATTGTCTGAGATACAGAAATTTCACTATTTGAAATCGAGTATCGCTGGTGAAGCTGAACGCCTTCTGCAACATTTGTCAATCGATGTGGGAAACTATGAGAAGGCTTGGACAATTTTAAAAAATCGGTATGATCACAAAAGAATATTAGTAAACACCCAATAAAAATTATTCTTTGGTCAACCATCGGTTAGCGTTGAGGGGTCAAACACTTTGAAAAGGTTACTAGACACTTCTACTGAGTGCCTCCATGCACTGAAAAATCTAGGCGTGAAAATTGGTGACTGGGATATTATCATCATATTCGTTTTGATCCAAAAACTACCAGTGCTAACTCAGCAACTATGGGAAGAAAGGTTAGGATCAGGTAAAGAGTTGCCAACCTTTACGGATTTTAAAGAATTCTTAGAAGCTAGATTTCGTACATTAGAGGCTGTTGATCAGCAAAAACAAAAACCCGGAGTCAAGGCAGAGGTACAAGGCAGGCAATTAACCAAGTACTCTCTCCACACTCGTCCACAAAAACCCAAACAACAGTATAACTGCAAGGTCTGTAATAAAACCCAGCATTCGCTACGAAATTGCAATAAGTTTTTGGGAATGTCACCGACAGAGCGTTGTAATGTAGTAAGACGTTTTAGCTTATGTGACAATTGTCTTGCATATAGCCATACAACACCACAGTGCCCAAGCAGAGTTTGCTGTCATTTTTGCAAGCAATGACACCACTCACTTTTGCACATATATCGCAATAACCATCACGATTCTCAATTTCATAACACAAATCTTAGTTCCGTTTCAAACAACAGCCCAAATACAAATTATAACCCTTATATCAGCACCTCACAACAATTATACACACCCGCTCAGCAACCCAATAAATATAATCAAAGCCATACAGCAACACACCACACTACACAATCAACAATAGCAAACCCTCATAAGCCCGATCATTATCCCCAAAACCCACAAGCTCCTGGTCAGGTAAAGAGCTTCAATAAATTACTTTCCGCCAACAAACTCACACTACACTACACAATCACATTTAACTAACCCTAATGCAGAAGAATTTCATCCTCAAGGTGTACAACCTAGTACATCCACTGGGGTACATCACACACATTACGACACCAACACATATACACAAGTATTATTATCGACAGCATTAATTAAAGTAAGGGCTTCTTCAGGTGAATTTATTCATTTACGAGCCTTAGTAGATTCAGGCTCTGAATCGACCTTTATCACAGGTGAAGCAGTACAGCGTTTAGGTCTGCGCAAAAAAAGGACATGCGTTGAAGTATCTGGGTTGGGGATGGTCAGCAGCGGAGCAAGCCATAGCTACGTAGACCTGTCCTTCCAATCTTTTCATTCCATGTATGAAGGACACACTAGGGCCTTAGTATTTAAATCCCTGACTGGGCTTCTTCCGACCAATCAGATTGACTTCAGCAAATGGAACCATTTGCGAGGTCTTCCCTTAGCAGATCCATCCTTCCACACTCCTGCAGCAGTTGATTTGTTGCTGGGATGCGACGTTTATGCTGAAATTCTTTTACCAGAAGTAATTAAGGGCGAAGGGAATAATGTACCAGTAGCACAAAGCACCCACTTAGGATGGATTCTAATGGGTAAGGCGCCGATATATACACCGAAGAGAGTCAGAAGCTTCGTCCAGTCATCCAACCTTGACGCGCAGCTTCGAAAATTCTGGGAGATAGAGGACGAGCCCTTTGAGAAGTACGTCACAGAGGAACACCAGGCATGTGAAAGGCATTTCCTTACCAACACAAAACGTTTAGCCAATGGTAGGTTTCAGGTCTCGCTTCCCTTTAAGCTTGAATCTTATCCAGATCTTGGCTCATCATATCATGGCGCCCTAAAGAGGTTTTATTCTCTGGAAAGGAAATTTCTAATTAATAGCATTCATGGCAAGGAATACTCTAAATGTATGGAAGAATACTTACTGCTAGGGCATATGACTGAGGTTACAAATGTAGCAGAAATAATGTCAACGTTCCATTATTTTATCCCCTATCATGCGGTCTTCAAAGAATCCTCTACTACAACGAAGTTGCGAGTCGTTTTTGACGCAACCTTCAAAACATCTTTTGGCTCTTCACTGAATGATCACTTGATGGTGGGTCCTAAAACACAAAATAACGTTATTGACATAATTCTAAGATGGAGAAAATATAGATTTACATTTACCGCCGATATGGAAAAAATGTATCGTCAAATTCGCATGAGTGAACGAGATTCATACTACCAGCTCATATTTTGGCGAAGTAGTTTGGAGCAAGCTGTGAAAATATATCGCCTTAACACCGTCACTTTTGGCACAGCTTCGGCTCCATATCTCGCTATTTGAGTTCTCCAAAAATTATCTCATGACGAAGTTGAGAGATTTCCGTTAGCAGCTTCGATCCTACGCGATGATACCTATGTCGATGATGTCATTACGGGCGCTGATACTCTCGAACAAGCCTTTGAAAAAAGATTGCAGATTCAAGAACTTTTAGCTTCAGCTGGATTCAAACTAAGGAAATGGATCAGCAACACGGAAGATTTGCTATACCAGATTCCACTTGAAGATCGTGAGATTGATTTTTCCTTGCCCTTTGATGAGTCCAATCAGGTAAAAACGCTGGGAATGAAGTGGTTACCAGTCTGCGATGCCTTTACATTTCAGGTAGCATCCTTAGATAGTTTGGAGACCACCAAGCGAACAATATTGTCCTCAATAGCGAAGCTGTTTGATCCGATGGGTTGGATATCACCATGCATTGTGAAATCCAAAATAATGATGCAACGCCTCTGGGAACGAGGTTTGGATTGGGATAAACCCATCCCTCCGGAACTACAGCAAGAATTGTTTCGCCAACAATTATCTGAAATCGAAAAATTTCAAATTCCACGATGGATACACACTACAGCCGATGATAGCAAGTTGGAGCTGCATGGATTTTGCGACGCCTCAGAAAAGGCTTATGCGGCAGCCACCTATCTTCGAATACTAACCCCAAACAACAACGTCATAGTCAACCTTCTAATGTCCAAGACAAAGGTAGCTCCCTTAAAATCCATTACGTTGCCCCGCCTAGAGCTGTGTGGAGCTGTTTTATTGGCGAAACTGCTTACCGAAACAACGCGAGCCTTAAACCTGCAAAAGGCAGTTAAATATGCTTGGACGGATTCAGAAATTGCACTATGTTGGATTAAATCATATCCATCTAGATGGGAAACTTTTGTCTGCAACCGAGTAGCAGAAATTCAAAGGCACACAGTTGGTGAAAACTGGAGGCATGTTCAATCAGAACATAACCCAGCAGACTTAGCTTCAAGAGGTGTCTTTCCTTCACAGCTGCTAGATAACACCCTTTGGTGGAATGGACCACAATTTCTACTAGACAGGTGGGATTTTACATGCCCAAATCAACCAGCCTGTTTCGACACAGAGGAGGGAAGACATACAAGGAGAACATACTGTACAAGAAACAAGGAAAATGCTATAAATATGGTCATTGCAAAATATTCAGCGTTATCAAAACTCATCCGAGTAGTTGCCTTTTGTAAACGATTTATTTTTAACTTAAAGAATTTGTGTCATTGCAGAGAAAGAGGTCCACTTTTAGCATTTGAACTTCAATCTGCCACGAAATCTATCGTTCGGAATGTCCAAGAAAATTTGATTGCCGATCTAAGGAAAACTAAAGGCAAAATAAGAGGCTTCAAGTGTCTCAATCCTACTATGGATGAACAAGGTAATTTTAGAGTTGGGGGAAGACTTCAACACTCGACACTTAATTTCGACCAACAACATCCAATCATCTTACCCACATCTCATCACTTCACGAAATTGTTAATAAGAGACGCTCATCAAAAAACATTTCACGGAGGAGTTCAAAAAATGGTAGCATACGTACGCCAAAGATATTGGATTTTTAACATTAAAAGCGTGATTAAACAATGTATTCATTCCTGTAACATATGCTTCAGATTCTGAGCAAAACCGATGAAGCAGCTTATGGGTAGTTTACCGGCACCCCGTGTCACCATGTCAAGACCATTTAAGCATACTGGTGTGGATTATGCTGGTCCCTTCGACATTAAATCCTGGAAGGGGAGGAATGCCAAAACATTGAAGGGATATTTTGCTATATTCGTGTGTATGGCTACCAAAGCTGTGCACATCGAAGTCGTAAGCGATCTTACCACACAAGCCTTTTTGGCTGCCTTCCGACGCTTCACTTCAAGAAGAGGTTTATGTTCGGAAATGTACAGCGACCGCGGCACTAATTTCGTAGGCGCAAACACAGAATTGAAAAAACTTTTAATTGCAGCTCAATTTGATTTTGATGCTTGCCTCGAATCTCTGGCAAGTGATGGCATTAAATGGAATTTTAATCCGCCAGCTTCCCCGCACTTCGGAGGTTTATGGGAAGCAGGCGTTAAGTCGATTAAGTTCCATTTAAAGAGAGTCGCTGGAAATCAGACACTCACATACGCAGAACTCAACACACTTTTAACACAAGTAGAAGCGTGTCTAAATTCGAGACCTCTGTGCCCGATTACAGACGAAATAGATGACCTTCAAGTCCTTACACCAGGCCATTTCTTAATAGGAGAATCAATTATAGCACCGCCGCAACCCGAAATAAACATAGAAAACATCACTTACCTTGATAGATGGAAGAAAGTCCAAGGTTTGTTGCAGTCATTCTGGAAGAGATGGAGCACCGAATACCTCACCCGCCTACAGCAGCGAATGAAATGGACACAAACGGAATCACAAACACTAAAGGAAGGGGATTTGGTTCTTTTGAGGGACGAGAGATTACCGCCAACCAAATGGAGTTTAGCAAGAATTCGAAAAATACATAGCGGAGCCGAAAACTTATTCAGAATAGTCACAGTCATAACAGCGAACCGAAGGGAATTCAAAACACCGATCACTAAAGTTTGTTCACTACCAAGCAACTCACCATCTTGAAACGCAATTATTTAAAATTTCTCAAAACACAAATAACAATTGAAGAACCAAAATAAAAAAAAAAATATATATATATATATGCATACATATATGGATGGCTTGCTTACATTTACTATTATTTTATTTTCAAGTAAACACATCACTAATTTATATATACTAGATAATAGGAAAGAGGCCAACGCAACGTAATGAAATGCTCTACATACATACATTACTCTACATACCTACATGCCATGTATAAAAAATTATTCACCCGACAGTACACTTACACAAAACAATTTTTTATTCGTAACACATGCGATAATATCGTGATCACCAAATTCACATCAACTAAAACACTGCATTTTGATATATATCATGTCATGTTTCTCATGCACATCAAGCATAGCTTAGAAATTACACTTATCCTTCACACTCTCTGAAACCACGCACAATCACAATATGTATCAATGAAACGGTTACTACACCGCGAAACCTTTCATTGACAAAAACTACCGAAATTACGAACAAATTTACAACAAATTTTTACCGTACGTAATCATGTGATGCAATAAAAATAACAAAAAAAAAAATAAATCCTAAATGGTACACGAATACGAATCAACCGCATAAAATCCTACATGGTAATCGAAAAAATCACAAAAAAACTTACCCATAATTATACACATACCGCGCATTCAATAAAACAATAAACATAACCCGATCAAATCAAAAATACAATTAATTAAACAACACGATTATGTACATCCACCGGCACCATACGTCATTGATAACTACTAATATCAAATTCTAACAATAACAAAAATGCATCACTACACCACAACAATACCGAGATCAAGCCTTTGCTATGATGTCAACGCACATACACACAGCGAATCGTGAGTAAAGGATCTTCGTCCTTGATGTGAGAAAAAAATTAAACCAGCACGAATTAATAATTCGTGCACCACTTGGTTTGATTGAAATAAAACTCAATTCCTTAGATACGTTATAATATGTAGTCTTTATTCCGTTACTCGCCAACTTGAACTGCCTACAATATTTCTCTAACCCTAACACCTAACGTCGCTTGGCCTTGGTTCCCAGGCAGGCCCAATGTCAATCACTCGCACCTGGAGCATGTAAGCTGATCCAATTGTTTGTCGGGCGCATAACGGATGCGCGTGTATGAATGAACTGCGGCGACTGCACTTTTTTATCGGCAGGTGAGCAACCGATCGTGTTAACTGCCACCTCTTTAAATATCTGCGTCCCGCAGATCAATGACCGAACATGAGGAGCAACTTAAAGTTCTGCTGGGTTGTTGAACTCCCGTTGTACGTTGTGCTGGGCGAGGGACGTGCTTCCGGCGAAAAGACAGATGAAGTTCCGGAATGTTGACCCTTCCGTAGATCTTTTTCCAGAGTAGGCAGATGGCGATAGCTATGACTATGGCGATAAAGATTTCTGTAATGATAGAAGAATTAAGGTTTTCTTTTAAAGTTTTGATATGCTCAATGTTCTTGACACTGATATCGTGCACAAATTCCAGGTTAGGCTTAACCCTTTTGCTGGTTACGTTGACCAGGACAGCAGGAAGCGCTTGTAGACTTGAGGAGGACCCGCTGAAGTATGTCTGGTCCTTGATGGTTACCGTGTCATTGTCCAGTTGGATGAGATATGTACCTTCTAGAGGAATAGAAGAATTTTTATTTAAAATTGAACCATTAAAGTTCGTCACGAAGATTGTATTTTCCCCAATAAGTTCGATGATCTCTTCGTTAATGCTTTTGAAGTCGCATGCTGCGGTGCCGCCCTTAAGGATCCTGGGTAGGCATGTGTCCTCTGCTAGTTTCTTCAGGACGCTACTTTCGCATACCGATGTGTTCCCTATGCTGAAGCAGTCACCCTTGAGTCCGTAAGTCATGTCGTGATTAAGTAAGAGTTTCGTATAGTCCAAGTCGATTTGTCTCCCATCCTTGATTGCCGCACGAGCGTTTACCAAATGGAAAATTTTTGTCCCAACCTTAGGGATTGCTAGGACATACAGCAATAGGGTTCCATTGCTATATACAGAGGGCCGTCCATACTCCACTGCCTCTACGAAGTTTTGATAAGGTAGAGTTTCCAGCTCGTTGATGATCGTGTTTATCTCCTCAGAGTCTAATATGTTGCTATTAACTATTCCGGTCTTGGCCATTTGACAGGCCCTAATTACCTCGTTTACCCCTTCTTTCAGTATAAGTACTTTGTTAAGTAAGTCGTGTCTTAGTCTTTCCGCTTCCCCCTCTTCTACGGCGTTGTTATAGCCATCAATTATTCTGTTAATCTTGTCCATAACTTCATGCGTCGCCTCAAAAAGTTGTTCGTTAATTTTGTATTGGTCGTTATTGTTGTCTATTATGTCTGCTTGCGTTTGTAAGAGTTTGTCCCAGTCAGTTGCATCGGGGGAACCTGCCAGCCATTTCCAGGCACTACCTATCCAGTCAATAGATCGAAGCTGTCTCGATTTTGGTTCGCCTAGTTCTTTTAATCGGTCCTTTACCTGGTTTAGATGGTAAGTTAAAACCAGTCGCATTTCCTGATCTGCTACATGCTTCACCGCCAATTGCTCGGTTTGTTCGAGGAGCGCGTTATATTTCTTTAGGTCAATGATGTGGATTAGCTTAAAATAACCATTTATTACCCAAGCGTTGCCTTCTTTAATAGTCACGATTGGTGATTTGTATTCGAAAATGTGCAGGGCCTGCACGGGGACCAAGAAAGCTAGACTGCAATATAACTTTCATTAATTTCATTACTTTATTAATTACCTTAAATACAGGGTTGAACTTAAATAGTAGCTTAAAAATAAATTTCTTATCTTAACCAGAGGTTTTTACTTTGAATAGGTTTTTTATTCGTTTCCCTTTCCCTTCTTCTTTTTTATTTTTTTCTTTTTTTTTATCTTTTGTTAATATTTTTAAGGTAAGTTTTGTGAATTCTGCTTTTCACCTTGAATAGGTTTTTTATTCGTTTCCCTTTCCCTTCTTCTTTTTTATTTGTTTCTTTTTTTTTTTTTTTTTTTTTTTTTTATATTTTGTTAATATTTTTAAGGTGAGTTTTGTGAATTCTCTTGCCACTAGTTGTCATTATAGTAACACGATTGTCCTTTGCGACAATTTCTTTTCGGTATAGTGGTTTATTTTTTCCCTTAATGCCTTTCACGGCCGCATACACTACCTCACCCTCGTAGTACTTCCTAGGCGCATGCCTTCTCCTATTTAACCTAACATTCCTAGCTTCGATGTTTCTTCTGATGATCCCCCTCAGGTCTTTGTTGATTTTGGACCGAATGTTTAAAAGATTTTGGTAGTTCACCCTCTGGGATCTATTGAAGAAGATGTCAGTAGGTTTTCGTTTAGTCACAGAATGTATGGAGTTATTGTAGCGATCTACAGCTATGTCGACAAGCTCTTTAACCTTAAGGTCCGGGTTTTCAGCCCTGAGACACCGGTAGATCTCTAATATTGTGGAATGTACCCTTTCTATTTGCCCATTCACCTCGCTTCGGTAGGAGGGGGTCAGGTAGAGCTTGACACCTAGGGTTTTAATAAAGTTCAACACTATCGGGCTAAGGAACCCTCTTTCATTATCCGTGACGAGGATTTGGGGCGCCGTGAAGTAGTGTAAGATTTTGATCAACTTTGATCTAATGTAGATAGATGATTTTTCCTTAATATGAAAGAACTTTGAAAATTTGGAGAATTTGTCGATAACAGTCAGGAATTTCTTATTTTGAATTTCCATGATATCCATGTGGAGAATCTCACATGGATATTTGGGGAAGGGTGTCGATTGGAGTTCAGGGGTCAGGGGGTGTCGGTCGTATTTGTTTAAACTGCAGACCTCGCATAAAGCGGCGAACTTTCTGACCTGAGACATCATCTGCGGGAAATAAAATTTTTCCAGGATTTGTTCCCTGTTTTCTCTAGGAGCGCGATGAGCTCTCCTATGTTCTCTTTCTATTATTGTAAGTCTGCGATCTTGATTGGCAACGTCCTCGACAATTCTCTGGGTGACTCGTATCCTGTAGTTGCTGAAATTCTCTAGATAAACGTCTTGTAACAGGCCAAGGTACCTTTCCGGTATCTTAATACCGTTTACTACCCTTGGGTTAAGTTTTTCCCTCAACACTTCCACAAGATTTTCCCGACATATCTTGCTTGTAGAAATATAGTGACGATGGTAGCCGGGGTGCGGCTCCTCGTATGAACGTAGATCGATACCAACCTTAAAAATCAATTGATTTCTGAAGACATTGATTGGGGCCTCTACGTGTGGTATGAGGTCTGAGTTGTCCTGGTCGGCACTATGTGCAGTGCAGGATTCTGTGTCGCTACCAGAGAGTTCACAATGGCCTTCTTCAGCCGTACCCGTCCGGGAGCCCCCACTTGCAGTCTCCGTGACCTCATCCGAAGGTGAGTTGGATTTTGCCTCGCTAGCAGTTTCGGTACTGGTGTCAGATAAATGGTTTACTTCTGTCTCTAGTCGTGAAAGAGCATCAGCCACAAAGTTTGATTTACCGGGAGTGTAAATCAACTCGTAGTTGTACTCTTCAATCCTTGCCTTCCAACGCTTAAGCTTAGCGTTGTGGTTCCTATTGCTCAAGGCAAATGTTAAAGGCTGATGGTCGGTGAAGATTTTGATTTTTCTGGCTCCATACAGATAATTTCGCAAATTATCGAGAGCCCAGACTATGGCGAGCATCTCTTTTTCATTAGTCGCGTAATTCTCTTCTGTTCTGTTTAAAGAGCGGGAGATGTATGCCACAGGCCGTTCCTTACCATGCTCACCCTGAGATAGTACGGCACCGATGGCATAGTCGGAGGCGTCCGTTGTCAAGTTAAACCCTTTATCAAAGTCGGGAAAGGCCAGGACATCCGCAGAGGTAAGTAACTCCTTTAGAGTTTCAAATGCCCTCATGGCATCGTCGTCGAGGGAAACTGGTACGTTTCTAGATTGGTTGGCCCTAACATTCGAAAGAGTTCCACGTGTTATATTGGTAAGGGGCTTAGCGATTTTAGCATAATCCTTGATGAATTTTCTGTAATAGGAGGTCAACCCGAGGAAGCTCTTTAGTTCCTTTAAGTTCTTTGGAGGAAGAATGCCTTCGATGGCCTTAACCTTCTTCCTGTCTGGGAGGATGCCTTCCGGGGTAACCAGATACCCGAGGAATTCCACACTAGTGGTCAAGAAATGGGTTTTCTCCAGATTAACTTTTAATCCGGCTTCATTTAATTTGGAGAAAACTGTCTCAATGTCCCTCAAATGGTCTTCCTCAGATTTGCTGAATATGATTATATCATCGATATAAACATAACAGATCTTGCCGATTAACTCTTTGAGCACATCGTCGATCATCCTTTGAAAGATCGCGGGAGCGTTTTTGAGACCGAATGGAAGTCTAAGATATTCGTACTTCCCATTCATCGTCGAGAAGGCTGTTTTTGGGATATCTTTGTCATTCATCAAGATTTGATGAAACCCCGAAGTCAGGTCAAGTGTCGTGAAGACTTTTGCATCGCCAAGACTGGCAAGCGTACTATTGATGTCCGGAATGGGGTATGTATCCGGGATTGTTACAGCGTTCAAGCGCTTGTAATCAATCACCATTCGATACTGCTTTTCGCCATTGGGTTTCGGCTTTTTAGGAACAACCCATATTGGTGAATTATATGGGCTACTCGATGGACGGATGATATTTTCCGACAGAAGTTCCCTAACCTGTCGCTCGACTTCGTCCCTCATACAAGCTGGATAGGGGTAGCTTTTCGCGTAGATTGGTTCATCCGTGTTCGTGCGGATTGCCGCTCTTACGGTCGTTTTTACCATTTCGTTACCCACAGGACCAAAAAGGCCCTTAAATTTATTACAAATGGTCTCCAATCTAGACTTTGCAAACGCTGAAATATTGTCGCTCAAGGGTAATAGAAAATTAACCGAGGTGGAAGCTCGATTTTTCAGGTTTATGACTTTATTTGATGCAATTGTGAGTTGGTTTTTCTCCCTATCGATGACCGCTTTCAATTGCTTTAACGTGTCATCGCCAATTATACCGTCAAAGGCTGTAAGGCTCGGGAGAACAAAAAATGTGACATCCAGGTCGCAACCCAGATCATGGAAGAATTTTCCACTTGTTTTGTTATTAATGTGAGTCTTCCCACCGGGACTGCTCACAAAAAATGGTTGTTGGACGGGGTCAGGATGTGGAACCAAATTTGACCTAATGAAATTTTTATTAGCTCCTGTATCCACTAAAAATTTCAGGACGGCCCCGTCCCGCGTTACATACTCTAGGTATGGTACGCTGGAAACGAGGCTCCTGCCATAAAATTTTCCTGTGTCGTTTCCTCGTGAGGGAGATCGACGGATTCAGCCTCCCTTGATGCCTCGGAGCTGACCGGCTCAAGATGGTATAGCCGCTGCTGCTTGCGCGGGTTATAGTTATCGGACCTTGGTTCCCGCTTGAACCTGTTGTTGGGCCGATTCATATAGTTCACGTTTTTTGTTTGACCGGAACTGTCCACCTCCATTTTAATCGGCGGCTTCGGAGCCGTTGGCCTCTGGGGCGAATATCGCCGTTGAAACCCTGAGTTCCAACGCGGATATGGTCCCTGGCCAAAGTTATTCCTGGCAATGGGTGGTCTATCGAAGTTTCTAGAGGGTCCTACATCATCTCTGAAGTTGTGGTTGACAGGAGAAGATATCGTATTAGGTGCCTTAATATGCAACGAGTTGCTTCTAAAATTTAGGTTTTGCATCTCCAGACAAGCTGAATATGCTTCGGGTAGGGTTCTCGGCCTTTGGATGATCAACAGCCTTGAGAGGTCCCCACTAAGCCCTCGAATGAACACATCTAGTGCTCGATTTCTGTAGGTTTCCACCAAAGCGTTAATGGTTTCAGTCGAGTATACCTCGGCTCTGATTTTACTGATAATCAGAGAAAATTGATGGTTCACCGTTGCGTAGAAGTCATCAACCCTTGAGCTACCTTGTGTTAACTGGTTGAGTTGATGCTCCAGGGTTCGTATGTCCCTCTTATCAGCGTAGTGGAGTGAGAGAACTCTCTTCATCTCCACCCAATCATTGTCAAATACATTGTAAGAGACCAAGGCAGAGTCCGCCTTGCCTCTCACTTTCTGACGAATGTGTTGTAGTATTGCCCTGTAGATGGGTTTACTGCGAACTATTTCGTAGTCCTTTAACACGGTCTCGACGCCGTGAACCCAGGACACGTAATGCACGGGATTTCCATCGAAAGTTTGAAGTTCTTTGACGGAATCCGGAAGTTTTGAAATGTCTTTCAAGTCTTGTTCACAAGTCGGCCCTTTTAGTGGTTCTACCTGTTCCGCCTGTGGGGCGGGAATTCCTGCCAAACCTAATTGTTCCAGGGCTAGGATCCTATCCGAAATTGTAACTAGCTGGTTGTTCACGGAATTGATAGCTTCTCGTGAGCTGGATTGCTCCATCCTACCTATCCGGTTCTCCAGTCCTCTAAGCTGCTCGAGGACGGAGTTGACCGCACCCGTGAGTTGAGTAACCGAACTTTTAAGCTCATCCATTTTAAGAGTGCCGGATAGTATTCGAGGGTGGGCAGGTAAAATTAATTATTTTCGTTTTTAAATATGATCAAATGGATGATCAACTAATGGCAAAATTTAATTTGTGCTTAATTTTTCTGTAGAATTCTCCAAATCTTCTTGGATATGTTAAACATTAATTTTTGTATATTATATTTTTATATTTTTCGTTTTTTTTTCCTTGAAATTTTCGAATTTAATTCGATTCAATTATTTATCAATTATTTCCCTAGATGCCTGCTAAGCGCTCTCATTAAACTTTCGGGGTAGCCACTGTCCTAACGGAAGGCTCGTATACATCCGTTTTAGTTGTTAATGCAGTTATTTTTGCAGCAACCTACTAAGGTACGAGTGTCTTCACACGGATGATTTTGATAAATTCTCAGTGAACCGGCCCCTTTTTTCGCGAGAGTTGGCCCCTAGGCATAAATGTTATTATAATCTGGTTTTTCCCAGTAAATAAGTAGTTAGGATAACTGCATAGGCAGTGGGTAGTTTCACAATTTTTAAATTTTCATTTATATATTTCTTAAGCTAAATCTTACTACAATCCCATGAAGGTTGGTGCCATTTTAGTAATTCCTGGTTTTACTACTGTAAATTCTGCTGTTGTCTTCCTTCACCGTTGTTCCCTTGTTGAATTGTATGTTCTTGAGGTTCCTCTTCAAATTTTATCTATTCGTATGATAATTTGCACTTTTTGTCTATTCTTCCACACACTTTTAATGGGGTTTTCCTTTTTCACTCAGGTTTTTTTGGGTCGCAGATTTCTTATAGTTCTCTGATTTTAAACTTCACCTTCACATCTGTTCATTGATTGCACAGTATTTTAGCTTTTACTTTCGTATTTTCTTACAGTCCTCTGACTTTAATTTCACTTTCACATCTGTTTATTGGTTGCACAGTATTTTAGCTTTTAGGTTTGATCCTGACTTTACATGTCAGGTCCCTGCTCGGGCGCCAGTAAAGGATCTTCGTCCTTGATGTGAGAAAAAAATTAAACCAGCACGAATTAATAATTCGTGCACCACTTGGTTTGATTGAAATAAAACTCAATTCCTTAGATACGTTATAATATGTAGTCTTTATTCCGTTACTCGCCAACTTGAACTGCCTACAATATTTCTCTAACCCTAACACCTAACGTCGCTTGGCCTTGGTTCCCAGGCAGGCCCAATGTCAATCACTCGCACCTGGAGCATGTAAGCTGATCCAATTGTTTGTCGGGCGCATAACGGATGCGCGTGTATGAATGAACTGCGGCGACTGCACTTTTTTATCGGCAGGTGAGCAACCGATCGTGTTAACTTCGTGTATAAAAAAAAAACACCAGTTTGTGTTTGTTTACGTATTGTCCGTTCTCTGTGTTCCACTAACGCCTTTATCATTTCATTGATAGATCAAGGAAACAGTAAATCCAAACAGTAGAGATGATCAATTTAAGATGTAGAGTGGAATGAAGGATGTAACGTTCTCGCTAGGAATGGCTGCAGGTGCAATGGCACCAGCGGACTCTATCCACCACTGCCTACACCATAGGGTCGAACCGTAACTGCCAAAATAAAAGCAAGCTCGAAAGAGCAGATGTTGATAATCTCGACCTGTTTCCTAAGGACCTCTCGCTTCATATGCCGCCCTTTATAACTCAAGGTCACAGGATCCTCAAGTCAGTCCAGACAGCGAAGACGAAAGGGTGTTCGGGGTATACTGCAACAACAGCATGCTTGCTACAAGCACGACCTAGCTCGTCGGATGGGGGGGTTCTTGTTGCTATAACCCGAACATGTTACGTATTTATCCATGCTGAAGAGGAACTGATGTTATGTTCCGAAAATAATTTAAGTATATTGGAAACCGTTTTGTCCTTTCAGAGTAATATTGATCGATAAAATATTCTGATAAGGGGAGAACGAAGGCTGGAAATGTTCCCCTGGAGCTAGCCCACCCCGCATGTATACGACTAAGTCATACTCATGCGTCCATAGCTTCCGCAGCGCTCACTAATTGCAAAAGCCCCGTATTTGGTTCTCTACAGTACCGTCTAACGCAAAAGTCCTTCCATCGATAAACCTAGAACTGTTTCACACCCACCCTGAAATAATTTCATCTCATGATACTCATGATGTCTTAATCATCAAGCACCATAATACTTCACTTTGAATTTCTAACATCGACTCAACAACTAACATCGACAAACGATAACCAAAAAATTAGTCGAGAGATGTACCTGTCATAATACCAATTCCTTTATTATAATTTAAAATGTTTAAACTCTACAACTAAAAGCTTCAACAGTAGATTTAATGTTTAGTAGTTACAAAATATAATTTAATTAAAAAAAAGATATATATATAAATAAGCATCAATCGCGGATGACGAACAAAAAAGAAAAAGGTTACGGATCTCTTCACTCCTATATTTAAGCATCAATCGCGGATGAAAACAAGATTGCTAATCTAATGTATGGACTTTGTAATGCATATCTCGTCATACGATTTATATTACACATATTTTATATTTCGTTAATTTCGTGAATACAATAACATCATTCAAATGTTCCAGTACAATGATGCGTTTTAAATAAAATGATAGAACAAAAATCAAAGCATGAGCTCTTCACATAACTGGTCAGCTGTTTAATACCGACAACTGATTTACATTAATTTCCCAAAAAATAATATTCAATTGCCTTAGCGGCATACTATGAAAAGGCACACAAGAAAATTTAAAAAAAAATTAGGTAAACAAAAGCTCTCTTACTTAAGAGTACCAAGACAACAAATTTAAACTAACTGATTAACTGGTCTCTTTTTCCATTCAAATTCCCTAATTTACACAATAGTTCACTCAGCAATGTAATGTACATAATCAAATAACATATGATCACTTACCGATCTTTTTATTTTGTTTTTGCAGAGATATGACGTAATATAAGATAATCCAGGGGTGAGGAAGATGTTGTGCACAGCATTGTCCAGCCCGTGGCGATGTTCTTATTTCCATGATGCATGTTGTTGTTTTAAATTAAACTAGGGAAGAAGGTTATGTACATTTATATTGCGCAGAACTTTACAAACGGCAAAGAAGACTAAATTTAATTAATGGAATATACTTACCTAGTACTATTTTAACTATAGGTTTGATGCATCGATGGATATCCATAGTTTCTTTTTTTTCTTTTTGTTAGCTATGTTGGTGATGTTGGGCGGAATGTTGAAGGCTGCGTTGGGAGAGTCGTTCGGGCTTCTTATGCTGATCAGGTAGAGAGGGCGAACGATGGAATTAAATTGATAAGGGTGGCGGTGACCTCCGACTGATTTGGGAGTGCGTGGTTCAGTTTGCTGGGGTGCTGGCCGTCTTTGGAGTGCTTATTGTCTTTGACGGCTCTGATTTGGTTTTTGGTGGCTATTGATTGTGGCCAGCCAAAGATTCTTTTGTAGTTGGTGTTGCTGCTGTTGTTGTTGTTGTTGGTACTGGTGGGGCTATTGGTGCCGGTGTCACTGTTGTAATACCAAGAGCGAACACCTATATAATCACTTGGCACAATTCCATAGTCAAGGAATGAAGGGGCTCTAGACGGCAAAATGGATTCGGAATCTTCCTGGTTTATTTCTTTGTTCCAATGGTGAATATTGTTCTCTATCGAGCGTACGTGCGTACGTAGAGTATAGAGCAAACTTATGACGTTGCGTGGCACGGTGGACGGATGAACACTTTACTTATGCTTATACTTTAAGTGCATAAATAAGTTCTGACGACTGCGAGTTTGATTAGTTTATGTTTAATTTTATATCGATTTCAGTGGAATACTGGATGGCCACTCGCGGACTGTACGTCTCGTCTATTTTATTGTTAGATTTTTTTAATCTTTGTTTATTTTAACACGCGCTTGATTTATGTTACGCAAAGAAGGAATTTGATAAAAGGAATAATTTTATTTTCGATATACGAGATATGCATCACAGTTCCCTACAAAGCTTGTTCTTTTTTTGAAGAGCAATCGAAATAAACGAAGAAGAAATGGAACTGAGTATCAAATTCATAGATTTGTCGACCCACCCCTGAGAACAGAAGTCTCATGAACCGAATGAGCTAGCCTACTGCCAATGGTTTGGCTAATCATCTCTTAAGATCCTTGCTGTGGTATATGCCTATTTTTTTCCTTCGAGGTCTTCTAACTCATACATATTATTTCCTATGACTTTTCTAATCTTCACCTTCGTGAACTTCGGGCAAAGTTTAGCACTAAAGTGTTTTGATGCGTCGCTAAGAACGAAGTTTCTTCGAAAAACGTGTTCCCCCACCGCGTACTTTGCTGTCTTGCTTCTGGTGTTGTAACCCTTTTCATACTTGGCATGTGCCTTTGCAAGAGAAGACTTTAAATGCGAGTGTAAGATATTCATCTGGGCCGACTTCGATATAAAGGACATTTCTGAATTATTTAGACTTCCTAAGTCTCGTAGAAGCCTATAGTCGGGTCCGTGCTCTATCATCTCTTGGCCAAAAAGAGCTTCATAAGGAGATAGACCTAATGCAGAGTGGATAGTGGAACGAAGAGCACAGGCGATTGAGGGGAAGTGTAAGTCCCAGTGCTTTTGTGCGGGATCGATGTACGAACGAATAGCCGATAAGATGGACCTATTTACCCGTTCACTGGCGTTAGCTTGCGGAGAATACGACGCGGTCTTTAGATGTTTAATACCAAAGGAACTCATACACTTTGCAAACTCATGGCTAGTAAATTGTTTGCCATTATCCGATAGGATTGTCTCAGGAACGCCGAAGACGCAAAATATTTGCTCCTGTAAAAAGTGAAGGGTTGTTTCCGTTGTAGCTTTTCTAAGAGGCTTTAAGAGGACAAACTTTGTCAATTGATCCAAGGCAATTATAATATGAGTATTCCCGGTTTTGGAACGAGGGTAAGGTCCCAAAAAATCTATGTAAACCAGCTGGAATGGTCTTTCCACAACGAACGCTTTACCTAACGGAGGCCTTATCACACTATTAGGGGCCTTTGTCATTTTACAGACGTCACATTTTGAAACAAATGTTTTCACCTGCGTAGCCATGTTAGGCCAAAAAAATCGGTGGCGTAGCCGATACAGCGTTTTAGCTACCCCTCCATGGGAGGCTCGCGGGGGCTGATGGGCCAAAGCTATCAAACGATTGGTCAGCTCCATTGGAACCCAGAGCTTCCATACGAGGTCGTCCTCGAGTGGATTTCCGGTGCAGTGCTTGACTTTATTATACACGAAATGGTTCGAGACTTGAAGGTCAGGTAGCTGAGCTTTTTGGTTTTCGATGGTTTCTATGATCCTTCTGTATTCTTCAGATTGAAAGCTGGGGTCTGCGAGATCAATATGCAAGACATCGCCAGGATCCTTCAACTTAGAGACATAGCTTTGCAGCTCGTCTAACTCATAAGCTCGAGATAACGCATCTGGCACAACGTGCTGTGATCCTTTACGATGCTCTATGCTAAAATCGAATCCTTGCAATTTCAGACTCCATCTGGCTAACCGTCCGCTAAGGTCCTTTTGACTCATGAGCCACTTAAGGCTCGCATGATCAGTGACAATCTTAAACGACAGTCCTTCTACATACGCCCGAAACTTTTGGACTCCCATGACCACAGCTAAACACTCACGCTCGGTCACGCTATAATTGCGTTGTGCCGAATTAAGCTTATGGGAATAGAAATATATTGGCCGTTCAAGTCCCTCATCGTCCTGTTGGCATAACACACACCCAATTCCAGAGTCCGAGGCATCACAAAGGATGATAAAAGGCTTAGCGAAATCAGGGTTTGTTAAAATTGGGGCGGATGTGAGGGTCTCTTTAATCTTATTAAAGGAAACTATTGCTTTATCATCGAAGTTGAATTTTTTTTCCTTTCTTTAAGGTATCGGTAAGGTGAGTAGCTAGTGAAGAAAAGTCTTTAACAAATCTTCGATACCATCCCGCAAGACCTAAGAAGCGCCTAACCTGCCGAGCTGATGTTGGGACGGGGAAGTCGTTCACCGCAGTAATCTTAGCCGGATCGGTTTTCAGACACCCTTTTCCCACAATATAGCCGAGGTATTTAAGTTCTTTGAAACAGAACTTGGACTTGTGGACATTTATGGTAAGACCTGCTTCCTTCAATTTCCTCGCTACTATTTCAAGCATATCTATGTGTTCGTTGAAGGTGCGCGAAACTATCAGCAAGTCGTCCAGATAAACAAAGATATTTTCTCTTAGTTCGTGTGGCACAACTTTGTCCATTAACCTGCACATACGCTGGGGCGCATTGCAGAGTCCAAATGGCATTACATTAAACTGATACAGGGGTCTACCGGGTACAGTAAACGCTGTCTTTGGCCTGGACTCTTTCTCCAGCGGGATCTGCCAAAAGGCATCCTTCAGATCCACACTCGAAATATAGTGTGTATCTGAAAGACGTCCTAGCAATCCCTCTATATGAGGAAGTGGGTACGCATCCTTTTTGGTGACCTGGTTTACCCGACGATTATCCAGACACAACCTGTTCTTCCCAGGTTTACGTATTAGGACTACCGGAGAGTTCCAAGCGCTGGAGCTCTCTTCGATCACTCCCATCTCTAACATGCGATCTAATTCCTCATACAGCAGTTTTTGTACCGCTGGAGAAACCGGATAATGACGCTGCTTTATAGGCTCAGCATCCCCAGTATCTATAATGTGTTCCTCTATCAATGTTTTTCCAAGACCAACTGTAGCAAAGGACGGAAATAAGCTAACGGCTTCTGTGAGCTTTTTTGACTCCTCGATGGACAATTCGTGCGCATCTGTCTCAATTGTTTGACTACTTAAACCGGGAGATATCTCCGACACTACTATGTTCGGCGCCAAGTTAAAGTTTTTCCAAAAGTTGATGCCCAAATAAAGTCTCTGTTTTAGAGAAGGTACAATTAACAAAAGTAAGGGCTTGGTCTCGCTTTTGTAGGTAACTTGTGCCATGACCTTACCGATTATCATTTGTCCATTTCCGTCTGCTGTTTTTATCTCTGATCTTATTTCGGTAAAAGGGATGTTATTGACATTTAAGAAGTCCAATGACTCCACCAGGCCATAGAGCACACCAAACAGTTCGTTTTTGTGGATGTAGTGGCCTTTCAAGGGTCTTATGTGGATTTTCTTCACTCCAAACGCGACAATTTTTCTTGTTGACGTAGCCATTCAACTCAATATGAGCCTCATCACTGAACAAAATTTTGAAAATTTTGAAAAAAAAAAATGTTTGAGCCATTATTTTCGAAATAAATTTGCACGATTTGCAAGCGTTGTTCATATGTCAACCTGTTCATGGCAAACCAAACTGAACAAAAAAGACATAAGAGTTGTCAGATTGGACCACAAAATGTAAGTTTTATCTCTATTCGAAAACCCAACTCTAAAAAAACACTCTTTACAATTTCTATTACTATTTATTTATTACCACAATATTGCTCTATGTATATGGATCTGAAGTTATTTATCACTCACATGTACATTATACATTAAAATACCTTTCAACTGTTGCAAAGTTATAGAATGAGGTACTTAAGCAGGCTTAAATAAAATGTTCATAAATAAATTATGAAGTTTTTTCGCATCCATATAAGTTATACAAAGTTTGTGTAAGAAAACACAGAAAAAATAAATTTAAAAAAATGATTGTCCGTCCATTCGTCAGCTTCTGCGACCTTTAAATTTATGCTAGGAAGCTGAAATTTGAAACATATACTCCCGAAATGGGAAAGTATTAAAATTTTACACCCACAATTTAGTTAAAATCATTTTAAAGTTGTAGTTGAAAGAGTTTAGAATGAAGGGTTGGAACCACAAAAAAAATGTAGATACTGACCTTCTTAAAAAATTTGCATATAACGTGTTTTATACGCCTACTTTTTGGGAGCGTTTTTTAAAAAAATGTTGTATTCTTTGAAAATTTCGTTCGAAAACAAAAAAAAATGTATAACAAAATATTTAGGCATTACAATCCGCAACATTCCACCCATACAAAGAAACGCCCAAATTTTGGGGGCGCTTTTTTTTAACTGAAAAATTTTGTTAAAATTTTTTTTTATGATCTTATAGCAGAAAACCAAATAAATGTCAACCAAAGTGATTTCCATGCCTTTTTAATAGGAAGGGATATGGATTACCTGTCTATGTGGACAAGCTGAACACGATTGAAGCCTTACAGGATAACATGTTATTCGGGGAATACAGGCCGAAATGCTCGAAAAAGTACCCAAAATTGGACCTTCCGAATGGACCATTTGAAACGGAGCCGCAGACAAAATTTACATGAAGTTGTCTTTAAAACGTAAATTGCAAAGGGCTGTTTATCGATTTCAATAAACGTTTTAAATATTTGATGCAAACATGAGTGTTTTATTCGATTTTTAATAAAACTCTGCTTAAAAAATCACCCTTTATAATGTTAAATCTATTTTAAAGACGCTCACTACCACGCACACAATTTAGAAATGTTTTAAAGCTGCAGTTACAGAGATGAATGATTATAACCTTAACTCCTTTACAAGAGCTCCGATCTGACCACAAAAGCGAAAACCAAAACCTCTGCGCCGCGACCAATAATAGTGTACGACAACAAAAATCAACACACACAGAAAACTAAACCCTTTTCCTCGGTCGCATGTGCAAAAAATAAAAATCATCGTGGTCTCGCCGTCTATATACGTAGTGATATAGCTTACCAACTTCAACCACAATACGGCCAATATTCCAATCCGGAATTTGAATTTAATTGGCTTGAATTCACGTCCGTAGGCAATTAATCCACTAATGTTTCATTCATAGAAGCTCAAATTCGGGCCGAAATCTCACTTTTAACGAGTTTGATGAGTTGTCCGATTCCATTACACGAATTGTAACCCTTTACCCTCACACTGATGTTGCGTGCGATTTTAATGTTCAAAATTCGAATTGGCTTCCTCATTCTGAAGAGACAAAACCCGAAGGAAGGTATGGTAAGGTCTTTGCTGAGGTAGACAACTTAACCCAGCTTGTAAATAAGCCGACACGAATTCCGGAGATTAGTAGTCAAACCGCCAACACACTGGACATGTTTCTCAACTCTCACCCAGATTAGTACACCATAAATGTATTATCGCCTCTAGGTTCGTCCGACCACTGTGTCATATCGGCGAATTTCTCGTACTCTAACCACAAAGTTAAAGAGCAAGCTCGTAAAAGAACCATATGGCAGTACAAGAAAGTCGAATGGGAATAAATAAACTGTTTCTTTTTCTTTCCGTCCGTCCGTATCAACTTTTGAAGCCTTTAAATATGTGCTATGAAGCTGAAATTGAACGTATACTCCCTAGGGTTCCGAAATGGTAAAGTGTTAAAATTTTTCAAATCCGCCTACTGCCACGCCCATAATTTACAAAAAAGTTTTAAAGTTATCTAACTTTATCTAACATAAAGAAAGGCTACAGTCCGCTTGGGGCGAACAGTATTGTTGGCGATTGCAGATTAAAGTTTTATTCTTTAAAGATTACGATTTAAAATTATTATACATATTTCCATAAAACTATTAAATTTATGAATTAAATAATCTAGTACCTTCTTGCCAAACAATATTACGTTTTCTTACGTTGCATTACGCTTATATATACTTTTTCCTTATATGATAACCTTATATGTAATTGTAATAATGAAGAAATATAAAAGACCGAACACTTATAACGTTGAGACGTGCGTTTCTTTTTGGGTAATAGGGTGTAAAATTTATAACTTAACTGAGTGAAGGAAATTGTGAAATTCAACACAACACGACACAAAACATTGGTCCTTCGAGAGGAAAAAACAAATTAAAGTGTAAAATTAAATTAAATTAAGAAAATAAAAACTAAAAGTGATTAACTGTGGCACATTGTATATAAAGAACAAACACAGACTTATTATATATATAAAAAAACAAAGGCGGACTTACATTATATATTTGGAAAGAACAAAGACGCCGAATATATACTTGAATACTTCGAAAAAAGCAAGTGAAATATTAATTTTACAATTCAATATAAAACAGAATTAAATAAGAACATTAAATTGTGAGTTTTGTGCTAATCGGATTCCCGCGTCGCGAAAGAAAAAAAAAACAAAAAAAAAGGTTTTCTTTTGCAGAAATTTGGCAAAGAGCAGGTGAGTCAGTAGTAGTTAGCTGATTTTTTTTTCTGAGCATTCTTTTTTTATTTTTAAATTAAATATAAAATTTAAACAAACATAATGAGCGTCAAAATTTTAAAAAATTTGTTGGGACAAATTAACACCGACGAAGCAAATTATGTTAAAACTAAAAAAGAGCAAAAATGTGGAAAAAATTATCTACAGGGGAGGCTTTCCATGTTGGAAGCTACTTTTCAAAGCAGTGTAGTTGCAAATAGGGATGCCATTGAGGCACTCCATGATGACGAAGATACCCGTGACATAAACGATTTATTCGACAATATCAGGGAATCCTACGTTTCGTATAAGTCAAAGTTATAGAACCATCTTGATAAGATCCTAAGGTCATCAACGATCATTGAAAAGGGACCCACGAACAGTGAAAAGTCCGATGTCCGACTTCCAATAATTAATTTGCCAACTTTCTCTGGTAGCTATGAAACCTGGAGATCATTTCATGACACGTTCCTGTCATTGATTCACAACAACACGTCATTGTCTGAGATACAGAAATTTCACTATTTGAAATCGAGTATCGCTGGTGAAGCTGAACGCCTTCTGCAACATTTGTCAATCGATGTGGGAAACTATGAGAAGGCTTGGACAATTTTAAAAAATCGGTATGATCACAAAAGAATATTAGTAAACACCCAATTAAAATTATTCTTTGGTCAACCATCGGTTAGCGTTGAGGGGTCAAACACTTTGAAAAGGTTACTAGACACTTCTACTGAGTGCCTCCATGCACTGAAAAATCTAGGCGTGAAAATTGGTGACTGGGATATTATCATCATATTCGTTTTGATCCAAAAACTACCAGTGCTAACTCAGCAACTATGGGAAGAAAGGTTAGGATCAGGTAAAGAGTTGCCAACCTTTACGGATTTTAAAGAATTCTTAGAAGCTAGATTTCGTACATTAGAGGCTGTTGATCAGCAAAAACAAAAACCCGGAGTCAAGGCAGAGGTACAAGGCAGGCAATTAACCAAGTACTCTCTCCACACTCGTCCACAAAAACCCAAACAACAGTATAACTGCAAGGTCTGTAATAAAACCCAGCATTCGCTACGAAATTGCAATAAGTTTTTGGGAATGTCACCGACAGAGCGTTGTAATGTAGTAAGACGTTTTAGCTTATGTGACAATTGTCTTGCATATAGCCATACAACACCACAGTGCCCAAGCAGAGTTTGCTGTCATTTTTGCAAGCAATGACACCACTCACTTTTGCACATATATCGCAATAACCATCACGATTCTCAATTTCATAACACAAATCTTAGTTCCGTTTCAAACAACAGCCCAAATACAAATTATAACCCTTATATCAGCACCTCACAACAATTATACACACCCGCTCAGCAACCCAATAAATATAATCAAAGCCATACAGCAACACACCACACTACACAATCAACAATAGCAAACCCTCATAAGCCCGATCATTATCCCCAAAACCCACAAGCTCCTGGTCAGGTAAAGAGCTTCAATAAATTACTTTCCGCCAACAAACTCACACTACACTACACAATCACATTTAACTAACCCTAATGCAGAAGAATTTCATCCTCAAGGTGTACAACCTAGTACATCCACTGGGGTACATCACACACATTACGACACCAACACATATACACAAGTATTATTATCGACAGCATTAATTAAAGTAAGGGCTTCTTCAGGTGAATTTATTCATTTACGAGCCTTAGTAGATTCAGGCTCTGAATCGACCTTTATCACAGGTGAAGCAGTACAGCATTTAGGTCTGCGCAAAAAAAGGACATGCGTTGAAGTATCTGGGTTAGGGATGGTCAGCAGCGGAGCAAGCCATAGCTACGTAGACCTGTCCTTCCAATCTTTTCATTCCATGTATGAAGGACCTTAGTATTTAAATCCCTGACTGGGCTTCTTCCGACCAATCAGATTGACTTCAGCAAATGGAACCATTTGCGAGGTCTTCCCTTAGCAGATCCATCCTTCCACACTCCTGCAGCAGTTGATTTGTTGCTGGGATGCGACGTTTATGCTGAAATTCTTTTACCAGAAGTAATTAAGGGCGAAGGGAATAATGTACCAGTAGCACAAAGCACCCACTTAGGATGGATTCTAATGGGTAAGGCGCCGATATATACACCGAAGAGAGTCAGAAGCTTCGTCCAGTCATCCAACCTTGACGCGCAGCTTCGAAAATTCTGGGAGATAGAGGACGAGCCCTTTGAGAAGTACGTCACAGAGGAACACCAGGCATGTGAAAGGCATTTCCTTACCAACACAAAACGTTTAGCCAATTGTAGGTTTCAGGTCTCGCTTCCCTTTAAGCTTGAATCTTATCCAGATCTTGGCTCATCATATCATGGCGCCCTAAAGAGGTTTTATTCTCTGGAAAGGAAATTTCTAATTAATAGCATTCATGGCAAGGAATACTCTAAATGTATGGAAGAATACTTACTGCTAGGGCATATGACTGAGGTTACAAATGTAGCAGAAATAATGTCAACGTTCCATTATTTTATCCCCTATCATGCGGTCTTCAAAGAATCCTCTACTACAACGAAGTTGCGAGTCGTTTTTGACGCAACCTTCAAAACATCTTTTGGCTCTTCACTGAATGATCACTTGATGGTGGGTCCTAAAACACAAAATAACGTTATTGACATAATTCTAAGATGGAGAAAATATAGATTTACATTTACCGCCGATATGGAAAAAATGTATCGTCAAATTCGCATGAGTGAACGAGATTCATACTACCAGCTCATATTTTGGCGAAGTAGTTTGGAGCAAGCTGTGAAAATATATCGCCTTAACACCGTCACTTTTGGCACAGCTTCGGCTCCATATCTCGCTATTTGAGTTCTCCAAAAATTATCTCATGACGAAGTTGAGAGATTTCCGTTAGCAGCTTCGATCCTACGCGATGATACCTATGTCGATGATGTCATTACGGGCGCTGATACTCTCGAACAAGCCTTTGAAAAAAGATTGCAGATTCAAGAACTTTTAGCTTCAGCTGGATTCAAACTAAGGAAATGGATCAGCAACACGGAAGATTTGCTATACCAGATTCCACTTGAAGATCGTGAGATTGATTTTTCCTTGCCCTTTGATGAGTCCAATCAGGTAAAAACGCTGGGAATGAAGTGGTTACCAGTCTGCGATGCCTTTACATTTCAGGTAGCATCCTTAGATAGTTTGGAGACCACCAAGCGAACAATATTGTCCTCAATAGCGAAGCTGTTTGATCCGATGGGTTGGATATCACCATGCATTGTGAAATCCAAAATAATGATGCAACGCCTCTGGGAACGAGGTTTGGATTGGGATAAACCCATCCCTCCGGAACTAAAGCAAGAATGGATCTTGTTTCGCCAACAATTATCTGAAATCGAAAAATTTCAAATTCCACGATGGATACACACTACAGCCGATGATAGCAAGTTGGAGCTGCATGGATTTTGCGACGCCTCAGAAAAGGCTTATGCGGCAGCCACCTATCTTCGAATACTAACCCCAAACAACAACGTCATAGTCAACCTTCTAATGTCCAAGACAAAGGTAGCTCCCTTAAAATCCATTACGTTGCCCCGCCTAGAGCTGTGTGGAGCTGTTTTATTGGCGAAACTGCTTACCGAAACAACGCGAGCCTTAAACCTGCAAAAGGCAGTTAAATATGCTTGGACGGATTCAGAAATTGCACTATGTTGGATTAAATCATATCCATCTAGATGGGAAACTTTTGTCTGCAACCGAGTAGCAGAAATTCAAAGGCACACAGTTGGTGAAAACTGGAGGCATGTTCAATCAGAACATAACCCAGCAGACTTAGCTTCAAGAGGTGTCTTTCCTTCACAGCTGCTAGATAACACCCTTTGGTGGAATGGACCACAATTTCTACTAGACAGGTGGGATTTTACATGCCCAAATCAACCAGCCTGTTTCGACACAGAGGAGGGAAGACATACAAGGAGAACATACTGTACAAGAAACAAGGAAAATGCTATAAATATGGTCATTGCAAAATATTCAGCGTTATCAAAACTCATCCGAGTAGTTGCCTTTTGTAAACGATTTATTTTTAACTTAAAGAATTTGTGTCATTGCAGAGAAAGAGGTCCACTTTTAGCATTTGAACTTCAATCTGCCACGAAATCTATCGTTCGGAATGTCCAAGAAAATTTGATTGCCGATCTAAGGAAAACTAAAGGCAAAATAAGAGGCTTCAAGTGTCTCAATCCTACTATGGATGAACAAGGTATTCTTAGAGTTGGGGGAAGACTTCAACACTCGACACTTAATTTCGACCAACAACATCCAATCATCTTACCCACATCTCATCACTTCACGAAATTGTTAATAAGAGACGCTCATCAAAAAACATTTCACGGAGGAGTTCAAAAAATGGTAGCATACGTACGCCAAAGATATTGGATTTTTAACATTAAAAGCGTGATTAAACAATGTATTCATTCCTGTAACATATGCTTCAGATTCCGAGCAAAACCGATGAAGCAGCTTATGGGTAGTTTACCGGCACCCCGTGTCACCATGTCAAGACCATTTAAGCATACTGGTGTGGATTATGCTGGTCCCTTCGACATTAAATCCTGGAAGGGGAGGAATGCCAAAACATTGAAGGGATATTTTGCTATATTCGTGTGTATGGCTACCAAAGCTGTGCACATCGAAGTCGTAAGCGATCTTACCACACAAGCCTTTTTGGCTGCCTTCCGACGCTTCACTTCAAGAAGAGGTTTATGTTCGGAAATGTACAGCGACCGCGGCACTAATTTCGTAGGCGCAAACACAGAATTGAAAAAACTTTTAATTGCAGCTCAATTTGATTTTGATGCTTGCCTCGAATCTCTGGCAAATGATGGCATTAAATGGAATTTTAATCCGCCAGCTTCCCCGCCTTCGGAGGTTTATGGGAAGCAGGCGTTAAGTCGATTAAGTTCCATTTAAAGAGAGTCGCTGGAAATCAGACACTCACATACGCGGAACTCAACACACTTTTAACACAAGTAAAAGCGTGTCTAAATTCGAGACTTTTGTGCCCGATTACAGACGAAATAGATGACCTTCAAGTCCTTACACCAGGCCATTTCTTAATAGGAGAATCAATTATAGCACCGCCGCAACCCGAAATAAACATAGAAAACATCACTTACCTTGATAGATGGAAGAAAGTCCAAGGTTTGTTGCAGTCATTCTGGAAGAGATGGAGCACCGAATACCTCACCCGCCTACAGCAGCGAATGAAATGGACACAAACGGAATCACAAACACTAAAGGAAGGGGATTTGGTTCTTTTGAGGGACGAGAGATTACCGCCAACCAAATGGAGTTTAGCAAGAATTCGAAAAATACATAGCGGAGCCGAAAACTTATTCAGAATAGTCACAGTCATAACAGCGAACCGAAGGGAATTCAAAACACCGATCACTAAAGTTTGTTCACTACCAAGCAACTCACCATCTTGAAACGCAATTATTTAAAATTTCTCAAAACACAAATAACAATTGAAGAACCAAAATAAAAAAAAAAATATATATATATATATGCATACATATATGGATGGCTTGCTTACATTTACTATTATTTTATTTTCAAGTAAACACATCACTAATTTATATATACTAGATAATAGGAAAGAGGCCAACGCAACGTAATGAAATGCTCTACATACATACATTACTCTACATACCTACATGCCAAGTATAAAAAATTATTCACCCGACAGTACACTTACACAAAACAATTTTTTATTCGTAACACATGCGATAATATCGTGATCACCAAATTCACATCAACTAAAACACTGCATTTTGATATATATCATGTCATGTTTCTCATGCACATCAAGCATAGCTTAGAAATTACACTTATCCTTCACACTCTCTGAATCCACGCACAATCACAATATGTATCAATGAAACGGTTACTACACCGCGAAACCTTTCATTGACAAAAACTACCGAAATTACGAACAAATTTACAACAAATTTTTACCGTACGTAATCATGTGATGCAATAAAAATAACAAAAAAAAAATAAATCCTAAATGGTACACGAATACGAATCAACCGCATAAAATCCTACATGGTAATCGAAAAAATCACAAAAAAACTTACCCATAATTATACACATACCGCGCATTCAATAAAACAATAAACATAACCCGATCAAATCAAAAATACAATTAATTAAACAACACGATTATGTACATCCACCGGCACCATACGTCATTGATAACTACTAATATCAAATTCTAACAATAACAAAAATGCATCACTACACAACAACAATACCGAGATCAAGCCTTTGCTATGATGTCAACGCACATACACACAGCGAATCGTGTATAAAAAAAAAACACCAGTTTGTGTTTGTTTACGTATTGTCCGTTCTCTGTGTTCCACTAACGCCTTTATCATTTCATTGATAGATCAAGGAAACAGTAAATCCAAACAGTAGAGATGATCAATTTAAGATGTAGAGTGGAATGAAGGATGTAACGTTCTCGCTAGGAATGGCTGCAGGTGCAATGGCACCAGCGGACTCTATCCACCACTGCCTACACCATAGGGTCGAACCGTAACTGCCAAAATAAAAGCAAGCTCGAAAGAGCAGATGTTGATAATCTCGACCTGTTTCCTAAGGACCTCTCGCTTCATATGCCGCCCTTTATAACTCAAGGTCACAGGATCCTCAAGTCAGTCCAGACAGCGAAGACGAAAGGGTGTTCGGGGTATACTGCAACAACAGCATGCTTGCTACAAGCACGACCTAGCTCGTCGGATGGGGGGGTTCTTGTTGCTATAACCCGAACATGTTACGTATTTATCCATGCTGAAGAGGAACTGATGTTATGTTCCGAAAATAATTTAAGTATATTGGAACCCGTTTTGTCCTTTCAGAGTAATATTGATCGATCAAATATTCTGTTAAGGGGAGAACGAAGGCTGGAAATGTTCCCCTGGAGCTAGCCCACCCCGCATGTATACGACTAAGTCATACTCATGCGTCCATAGCTTCCGCAGCGCTCACTAATTGCAAAAGCCCCGTATTTGGTTCTCTACAGTACCGTCTAACGCAAAAGTCCTTCCATCGATAAACCTAGAACTGTTTCACACCCACCCTGAAATAATTTCATCTCATGATACTCATGATGTCTTAATCATCAGGCACCATAATACTTCACTTTGAATTTCTAACATCGACTCAACAACTAACATCGACAAACGATAACCAAAAAATTAGTCGAGAGATGTACCTGTCATAATACCAATTCCTTTATTATAATTTAAAATGTTTAAACTCTACAACTAAAAGCTTCAACAGTAGATTTAATGTTTAGTAGTTACAAAATATAATTTAATTAAAAAAAAGATATATATATAAATAAGCATCAATCGCGGATGACGAACAAAAAAGAAAAAGGTTACGGATCTCTTCACTCCTATATTTAAGCATCAATCGCGGATGAAAACAAGATTGCTAATCTAATGTATGGACTTTGTAATGCATATCTCGTCATTCGATTTATATTACACATATTTTATATTTCGTTAATTTCGTGAATACAATAACATCATTCAAATGTTCCAGTACAATGATGCGTTTTAAATAAAATGATAGAACAAAAATCAAAGCATGAGCTCTTCACATAACTGGTCAGCTGTTTAATACCGACAACTGATTTACATTAATTTCCCAAAAAATAATATTCAATTGCCTTAGCGGCATACTATGAAAAGGCACACAAGAAAATTTAAAAAAAAATTAGGTAAACAAAAGCTCTCTTACTTAAGAGTACCAAGACAACAAATTTAAACTAACTGATTAACTGGTCTCTTTTTCCATTCAAATTCCCTAATTTACACAATAGTTCACTCAGCAATGTAATGTACATAATCAAATAACATATGATCACTTACCGATCTTTTTATTTTGTTTTTGCAGAGATATGACGTAATATAAGATAATCCAGGGGTGAGGAAGATGTTGTGCACAGCATTGTCCAGCCCGTGGCGATGTTCTTATTTCCATGATGCATGTTGTTGTTTTAAATTAAACTAGGGAAGAAGGTTATGTACATTTATATTGAGCAGAACTTTACAAACGGCAAAGAAGACTAAATTTAATTAATGGAATATACTTAGCTAGTACTATTTTAACTATAGGTTTGATGCATCGATGGATATCCATAGTTTCTTTTTTTTCTTTTTGTTAGCTATGTTGGTGATGTTGGGCGGAATGTTGAAGGCTGCGTTGGGAGAGTCGTTCGGGCTTCTTATGCTGATCAGGTAGAGAGGGCGAACGATGGAATTAAATTGATAAGGGTGGCGGTGGACCTCCGACTGATTTGGGAGTGCGTGGTTCAGTTTGCTGGGGTGCTGGCCGTCTTTGGAGTGCTTATTGTCTTTGACGGCTCTGATTTGGTTTTTGGTGGCTATTGATTGTGGCCAGCCAAAGATTCTTTTGTAGTTGGTGTTGCTGCTGTTGTTGTTGTTGTTGGTACTGGTGGGGCTATTGGTGCCGGTGTCACTGTTGTAATACCAAGAGCGAACACCTATATAATCACTTGGCACAATTCCATAGTCAAGGAATGAAGGGGCTCTAGACGGCAAAATGGATTCGGTATCTTCCTGGTTTATTTCTTTGTTCCAATGGTGAATATTGTTCTCTATCGAGCGTACGTGCGTACGTAGAGTATAGAGCAAACTTTTGACGTTGCGTGGCACGGTGGACGGATGAACACTTTACTTATGCTTATACTTTAAGTGCATAAATAAGTTCTGACGACTGCGAGTTTGATTAGTTTATGTTTAATTTTATATCGATTTCAGTGGAATACTGGATGGCCACTCGCGGACTGTACGTCTCGTCTATTTTATTGTTAGATTTTTTTAATCTTTTTTTATTTTAACACGCGCTTGATTTATGTTACGCAAAGAAGGAATTTGATAAAAGGAATAATTTTATTTTCGATATACGAGATATGCATCACAGTTCCCTACAGAGCTTGTTCTTTTTTTGAAGAGCAATCGAAATAAACGAAGAAGAAATGGAACTGAGTATCAAATTCATAGATTTGTCGACCCACCCCTGAGAACAGAAGTCTCATGAACCGAATGAGCTAGCCTACTGCCAATGGTTTGGCTAATCATCTCTTAAGATCCTTGCTGTGGTATATGCCTATTTTTTTCCTTCGAGGTCTTCTAACTCATACATATTATTTCCTATGACTTTTCTAATCTTCACCTTCGTGAACTTCGGGCAAAGTTTAGCACTAAAGTGTTTTGATGCGTCGCTAAGAACGAAGTTTCTTCGAAAAACGTGTTCCCCCACCGCGTACTTTGCTGTCTTGCTTCTGGTGTTGTAACCCTTTTCATACTTGGCATGTGCCTTTGCAAGAGAAGACTTTAAATGCGAGTGTAAGATATTCATCTGGGCCGACTTCGATATAAAGGACATTTCTGAATTATTTAGACTTCCTAAGTCTCGTAGAAGCCTATAGTCGGGTCCGTGCTCTATCATCTCTTGGCCAAAAAGAGCTTCATAAGGAGATAGACCTAATGCAGAGTGGATAGTGGAACGAAGAGCACAGGCGATTGAGGGGAAGTGTAAGTCCCAGTGCTTTTGTGCGGGATCGATGTACGAACGAATAGCCGATAAGATGGACCTATTTACCCGTTCACTGGCGTTAGCTTGCGGAGAATACGACGCGGTCTTTAGATGTTTAATACCAAAGGAACTCATACACTTTGCAAACTCATGGCTAGTAAATTGTTTGCCATTATCCGATAGGATTGTCTCAGGAACGCCGAAGACGCAAAATATTTGCTCCTGTAAAAAGTGAAGGGTTGTTTCCGTTGTAGCTTTTCTAAGAGGCTTTAAGAGGACAAACTTTGTCAATTGATCCAAGGCAATTATAATATGAGTATTCCCGGTTTTGGAACGAGGGTAAGGTCCCAAAAAATCTATGTAAACCAGCTGGAATGGTCTTTCCACAACGAACGCTTTACCTAACGGAGGCCTTATCACACTATTAGGGGCCTTTGTCATTTTACAGACGTCACATTTTGAAACAAATGTTTTCACCTGCGTAGCCATGTTAGGCCAAAAAAATCGGTGGCGTAGCCGATACAGCGTTTTAGCTACCCCTCCATGGGAGGCTCGCGGGGGCTGATGGGCCAAAGCTATCAAACGATTGGTCAGCTCCATTGGAACCCAGAGCTTCCATACGAGGTCGTCCTCGAGTGGATTTCCGGTGCAGTGCTTGACTTTATTATACACGAAATGGTTCGAGACTTGAAGGTCAGGTAGCTGAGCTTTTTGGTTTTCGATGGTTTCTATGATCCTTCTGTATTCTTCAGATTGAAAGCTGGGGTCTGCGAGATCAATATGCAAGACATCGCCAGGATCCTTCAACTTAGAGACATAGCTTTGCAGCTCGTCTAACTCATAAGCTCGAGATAACGCATCTGGCACAACGTGCTGTGATCCTTTACGATGCTCTATGCTAAAATCGAATCCTTGCAATTTCAGACTCCATCTGGCTAACCGTCCGCTAAGGTCCTTTTGACTCATGAGCCACTTAAGGCTCGCATGATCAGTGACAATCTTAAACGACAGTCCTTCTACATACGCCCGAAACTTTTGGACTCCCATGACCACAGCTAAACACTCACGCTCGGTCACGCTATAATTGCGTTGTGCCGAATTAAGCTTATGGGAATAGAAATATATTGGCCGTTCAAGTCCCTCATCGTCCTGTTGGCATAACACACACCCAATTCCAGAGTCCGAGGCATCACAAAGGATGATAAAAGGCTTAGCGAAATCAGGGTTTGTTAAAATTGGGGCGGATGTGAGGGTCTCTTTAATCTTATTAAAGGAAACTATTGCTTTATCATCGAAGTTGAATTTTTTTTCCTTTCTTTAAGGTATCGGTAAGGTGAGTAGCTAGTGAAGAAAAGTCTTTAACAAATCTTCGATACCATCCCGCAAGACCTAAGAAGCGCCTAACCTGCCGAGCTGATGTTGGGACGGGGAAGTCGTTCACCGCAGTAATCTTAGCCGGATCGGTTTTCAGACACCCTTTTCCCACAATATAGCCGAGGTATTTAAGTTCTTTGAAACAGAACTTGGACTTGTGGACATTTATGGTAAGACCTGCTTCCTTCAATTTCCTCGCTACTATTTCAAGCATATCTATGTGTTCGTTGAAGGTGCGCGAAACTATCAGCAAGTCGTCCAGATAAACAAAGATATTTTCTCTTAGTTCGTGTGGCACAACTTTGTCCATTAACCTGCACATACGCTGGGGCGCATTGCAGAGTCCAAATGGCATTACATTAAACTGATACAGGGGTCTACCGGGTACAGTAAACGCTGTCTTTGGCCTGGACTCTTTCTCCAGCGGGATCTGCCAAAAGGCATCCTTCAGATCCACACTCGAAATATAGTGTGTATCTGAAAGACGTCCTAGCAATCCCTCTATATGAGGAAGTGGGTACGCATCCTTTTTGGTGACCTGGTTTACCCGACGATAATCCAGACACAACCTGTTCTTCCCAGGTTTACGTATTAGGACTACCGGAGAGTTCCAAGCGCTGGAGCTCTCTTCGATCACTCCCATCTCTAACATGCGATCTAATTCCTCATACAGCAGTTTTTGTACCGCTGTAGAAACCGGATAATGACGCTGCTTTATAGGCTCAGCATCCCCAGTATCTATAATGTGTTCCTCTATCAATGTTTTTCCAAGACCAACTGTAGCAAAGGACGGAAATAAGCTAACGGCTTCTGTGAGCTTTTTTGACTCCTCGATGGACAATTCGTGCGCATCTGTCTCAATTGTTTGACTACTTAAACCGGGAGATATCTCCGACACTACTAGGTTCGGCGCCAAGTTAAAGTTTTTCCAAAAGTTGATGCCCAAATAAAGTCTCTGTTTTAGAGAAGGTACAATTAACAAAAGTAAGGGCTTGGTCTCGCTTTTGTAGGTAACTTGTGCCATGACCTTACCGATTATCATTTGTCCATTTCCGTCTGCTGTTTTTATCTCTGATCTTATTTCGGTAAAAGGGATGTTATTGACATTTAAGAAGTCCAACCCTCCTTCACCAAGGCAACGGATGCTAGCGCCGCTATCTAGCAAACCCAGCATAGGTTTTCCAAAGATGGATACCCTTGCGTAAGGGCGAGGGTCATCATCGCAGCATAGAATTGTGGATTCAATGGCATGGTATAACAATTTCTTATTCTGAAATCTTTTGCGAAGTTTTTGTATTTTCTTGGAGACCGGGATGGTTGTGAAAATTCGACTGCGAGCAGCATAGTAGTTGGCAAGGCGTTCATGCAAGGTTTTAATTGTGGGCTTTGCTAGCAGGGGTGTTTGGTTGGATGTGGATATGGTTACAGACTCACTGCTATTATTACGTTCTAGTATTTTAATCGGCGTTAAAATATTTTGTTTGGAAGAGTTAAGTGATTGAGTAAGATTATATGGTTTGATATGGTTATAAGAAGTGTTTGGAGAGTTGCCTAAATCATTTGGGGTCTTGATTATCTGTCCAGGGTCGAGTTTCTTGAGCAATTTGCCCTGGGAGTCAAACTGCTCCCGAGACCGTTTCCCGAGCAATGCGGACACTGCGGAGTCGTCGTGTCTTCCACGCCACACTTGTAGCAAAACAGTTTTCGCTGTGGATCCGGACAATCGAAGAACGAATGCCCTATCACCTTGCAGTTCCAGCACTTAAAACCACGCGTATCACGTCTAGGCTGGAAGGCATTGACCTGTGGAGGAAAATCTTCCGACAATCTACCCGGACCAAATTCAACTTCGGAGACGAAGTTTCGGCTGGCGGGTGGCATGTTTAAATTTCTCGCTCGTTGCGGTTCATGGTCGTTAAGGTATTTCTCGATATTTCTGCAAACGTATACCATTTCTGGCAAGCTGTTCGTTGAAAAAGTTATAAGCAACTCCCCGGTGCGCTTACGAACGTTTTGCTTTAACAGCTCAATGATTTCTCGATCTTGTTTAGGAATACGCAGCCGGCTATTCATGGTTTCGATGGCACTATAAAAATTGTCGAAAATCTCTGACGGCAACTGATGTCGATCTGACATTTTGCGAGAAAGCTCAGAATCAGATTCCAAACTTCGGAACTGTTCAATAAGGGCTAGGCGCAGAGTCATCCAGTTCACTGTGGGATTAGTCTTTAGGTAAACCCAAAACCAACTTTCCACTTGCCCACTTAGAAATTGATGAAAATTCATCGCAATGTCGTCCCAACTTGCTTCGTAGCACATTTTCATTCGTTCTAACCGAAACAGGAAATCATCGACCAACATGTTTCGGTTGTCGAATTTAATTCCCCATTTATGAAAATCATGCCGTCTAGATATCTGATGCGAATCAGATCGTGAGCCATTGTGGCCGTCTTGCCCAGACGAGGGGTGGAGTCGATTGAGAAACTCGTTAGCATTCGAACTGGGACTAACCTGATGTGAATGAACAGGGGTATTATGATTTAGAAAGGAAATACCCGTAGGGTTTTGTCGAGGGACAGCACTTTGGACGTCATTAACGATCGGGATCTGCTGGGTCAGTGGCTGATTTTTTTCCACCAGAGTCTCTCTAATTACAGTAGCAACGTCTCCTCGAATGCTGGCTCGGCTCCTTTCCATTTCAGATTGAAAGAAACGAAAATCCTCGGCTCTATTAACCCCTACTGATGCCGTGACGACTTCGTTTATATATTCCGCCAGGTCATTCTCTTCCCCGATACCATTCAACCTAAGGCTACGACAAGAACGGGTACTTGAATTACCTATAAGTGGATTATTGCCAACGCTCTGTTGGGGTGGCGTGAACATGGCCGCTGCCCCTTCGTGGCTAATGTCCAACTCATTTTGATTTTGCGGACATTTAGAAGTTTCCGAAATCTGTCCGTTTGACTCCATACTTTTGCTAGTTTTGTTAGCTATGAATCGATTTCGTAATCTAATTCCACTATTTAAAGTGTGTAAGGGAAATTGGGACATTACCGCTGAATATTGATCGATATATCAAGAAAATAGATAAGGTTCAAGAGGAAATTCAAGGGATAACGCATTAACAAAGAACCTATTAGAACTAAAACTATATAAAAAAATTAAAATACGTTATCACTATATCCATGAAGGGATTAATACAGTGAATAAATATGGTTAAAAAACAATTTTAAATCTATTATGGACTTAGTTCAGAAACAAAAAAAAAATTCATAGGTATGTATGTACTAAAGAATCGAAAAAAAAATTAAATATTTTATTTATGGTTCGAGGTGAAAATTCAAGAGATACTAAATACTAAATAATTCAATTTCAAATTCCATTAAAAAAAAAAATCACACAAAGTAATGTCAAAACTGAAGTTATAATTATGTATTATCAAATAATCAATTTGGTGGGTGTGACACGCTCTTCCTGGTTCATCTGATGGGAGGCTGCTTATAGGGTATTAAAATCTCAACAAAAGGTATCTTATTGATCCTATGAAAATAAAAATTGGTTGGGAAGTCACCAACTCTATTTACATACCAGTGTGTAGCTGTTATTGAAGATATTGCATAACTCTAGATCACTCTAACTACCAAGCGGTGCAGCTAGCCTAAGCATAGATTCATACTGCTCTACTGGAGGACACACACCTTGTAATTATTGACTATATATGCTTTAATCCGATAAGAGTAGATAATAGCTGGCTAAAATGCTTACGAGATTGATTATGGGTAACATTGCAACAGACGTAACTGGAACTTCCAATCATCCAATCACCGGTCAACGTATACCCTCAACTCCGGGCCTTAGTTGGTGAGCCTATTCGTCACAACGAAATAGATTTGCATCCACAGATCTATCGGATGAAGACATGAGCAATCAAAGTTACCAAACGAAATTTACCTAAATTTGGATGGCAAACAGAGGTTTCGCATCAGTCGTAAATCGACAAGGTCAATTTACCGGCCGAAACATGGCGCCAGACAATTTTAAAATGAAACAGGATAATGTCGGAAAGCATAGTATCTAGGATCGAACAAATAACAGCATTGATATTGCAGAAAAAGTTTTCAATACTACGCGGAGTCTTCTAGATACAAAATTTTGAAACCAGAAACTGCAAGCTAAAGTGACACACAAAAAAAAACTCTGAAAAAAAGGACAATTCGGGCCCCACGTTGGGCGCCACCTGTAACGTTCTTGCTAGGAATGGCTGCAGGTGCAATGGCACCAGCGGACTCTATCCACCACTGCCTACACCATAGGGTCGAACCGTAACTGCCAAAATAAAAGCAAGCTCGAAAGAGCAGATGTTGATAATCTCGACCTGTTTCCTAAGGACCTCTCGCTTCATATGCCGCCCTTTATAACTCAAGGTCACAGGATCCTCAAGTCAGTCCAGACAGCGAAGACGAAAGGGTGTTCGGGGTATACTGCAACAACAGCATGCTTGCTACAAGCACGACCTAGCTCGTCGGATGGGGGGGTTCTTGTTGCTATAACCCGAACATGTTACGTATTTATCCATGCTGAAGAGGAACTGATGTTATGTTCCGAAAATAATTTAAGTATATTGGAACCCGTTTTGTCCTTTCAGAGTAATATTGATCGATCAAATATTCTGTTAAGGGGAGAACGAAGGCTGGAAATGTTCCCCTGGAGCTAGCCCACCCCGCATGTATACGACTAAGTCATACTCATGCGTCCATAGCTTCCGCAGCGCTCACTAATTGCAAAAGCCCCGTATTTGGTTCTCTACAGTACCGTCTAACGCAAAAGTCCTTCCATCGATAAACCTAGAACTATTTCACACCCACCCTGAAATAATTTCATCTCATGATACTCATGATGTCTTAATCATCAGGCACCAAAATACTTCACTTTGAATTTCTAACATCGACTCAACAGCCAACTTAAGCTGTAATACTTTACGGCGACAAACGATAACCAAAAAATTAGTCGAGAGATGTACCTGTCATAATACCAATTCCTTTATTATAATTTAAAATGTTTAAACTCTACAACTAAAAGCTTCAACAGTAGATTTAATGTTTAGTAGTTACAAAATTTAATTTAATTAAAAAAAAGATATATATATAAATAAGCATCAATCGCGGATGACGAACAAAAAAGAAAAAGGTTACGGATCTCTTCACTCCTATATTTAAGCATCAATCGCGGATGAAAACAAGATTGCTAATCTAATGTATGGACTTTGTAATGCATATCTCGTCATACGATTTATATTACACATATTTTATATTTCGTTAATTTCGTGAATACAATAACATCATTCAAATGTTCCAGTACAATGATGCGTTTTAAATAAAATGATAGAACAAAAATCAAAGCATGAGCTCTTCACATAACTGGTCAGCTGTTTAATACCGACAACTGATTTACATTAATTTCCCAAAAAATAATATGCAATTGCCCTAGCTACTATGAAAAGGCACACAAGAAAATTTAAAAAAAAATAAGGTAAACAAAAGCTCTCTTACTTAAGAGTACCAAGACAACAAATTTAAACTAACTGATTAACTGGTCTCTTTTTCCATTCAAATTCCCTAATTTACACAATAGTTCACTCAGCAATGTAATGTACATAAACAAATAACATATGATCACTTACCGATCTTTTTATTTTGTTTTTGCAGAGATATGACGTAATATAAGATAATCCAGGGGTGAGGAAGATGTTGTGCACATACCAAGAGCGAACACCTATATAATCACTTGGCACAATTCCATAGTCAAGGAATGAAGGGGCTCTAGACGGCAAAATGGATTCGGTATCTTCCTGGTTTATTTCTTTGTTCCAATGGTGAATATTGTTCTCTATCGAGCGTACGTGCGTACGTAGAGTATAGAGCAAACTTATGACGTTGCGTGGCACGGTGGACGGATGAACACTTTACTTATGCTTATACTTTAAGTGCATAAATAAGTTCTGACGACTGCGAGTTTGATTAGTTTATGTTTAATTTTATATCGATTTCAGTGGAATACTGGATGGCCACTCGCGGACTGTACGTCTCGTCTATTTTATTGTTCGATTTTTTTAATCTTTTTTTATTTTAACACTTTCGCACCGAAATACTTGTAGCACTCTCAACTGATAGAAAGGAAAAAAAAAAAAAAACTCAAACGACTCGCCGGGCCTCTTATATAATATCGGTGTCGTTCTATTTTCCATCCCAGCGGGCTATCTCGGGCGATATCCCCGTTTTTCCTTTATTTAATCACATATGTCTATTATATGCCTTGGTTATACATATACGTGAATAGTATGTGTGGTACGCTGAGGTATCATAGTATCAGGTGTCTCTTTCCTAGGGAAGTTTGATGTTCGTCGCCCTACATGATCATCATATCTAAAATCAGCGCCCAAATTCATACAATATATCGTTGCAGGATGATATGCTAAGCCATCGCATAGCATATGCACCAACCCGACTTACTCCCACTCCGCGGAGTCAACCAGTGGCTCTCAAACGCTTGATTTATGTTACGCAAAGAAGGAATTTGATAAAAGGAATAATTTTATTTTCGATATACGAGATATGCATCACAGTTCCCTACAAAGCTTGTTCTTTTTTTGAAGAGCAATCGAAATAAACGAAGAAGAAATGGAACTGAGTATCAAATTCATAGATTTGTCGACCCACCCCTGAGAACAGAAGTCTCATGAACCGAATGAGCTAGCCTACTGCCAATGGTTTGGCTAATCATCTCTTAAGATCCTTGCTGTGGTATATGCCTATTTTTTTTCCTTCGAGGTCTTCTAACTCATACATATTATTTCCTATGACTTTTCTAATCTTCACCTTCGTGAACTTCGGGCAAAGTGCTTTTGTGCGGGATCGATGTACGAACGAATAGCCGATAAGATGGACCTATTTACCCGTTCACTGGCGTTAGCTTGCGGAGAATACGACGCGGTCTTTAGATGTTTAATACCAAAGGAACTCATACACTTTGCAAACTCATGGCTAGTAAATTGTTTGCCATTATCCGATAGGATTGTCTCAGGAACGCCGAAGACGCAAAATATTTGCTCCTGTAAAAAGTGAAGGGTTGTTTCCGTTGTAGCTTTTCTAAGAGGCTTTAAGAGGACAAACTTTGTCAATTGATCCAAGGCAATTATAATATGAGTATTCCCGGTTTTGGAACGAGGGTAAGGTCCCAAAAAATCTATGTAAACCAGCTGGAATGGTCTTTCCACAACGAACGCTTTACCTAACGGAGGCCTTATCACACTATTAGGGGCCTTTGTCATTTTACAGACGTCACATTTTGAAACAAAAGTTTTCACCTGCGTAGCCATGTTAGGCCAAAAAAATCGGTGGCGTAGCCGATACAGCGTTTTAGCTACCCCTCCATGGGAGGCTCGCGGGGGCTGATGGGCCAAAGCTATCAAACGATTGGTCAGCTCCATTGGAACCCAGAGCTTCCATACGAGGTCGTCCTCGAGTGGATTTCCGGTGCAGTGCTTGACTTTCTTATACACGAAATGGTTCGAGACTTGAAGGTCAGGTAGCTGAGCTTTTTGGTTTTCGATGGTTTCTATGATCCTTCTGTATTCTTCAGATTGAAAGCTGGGGTCTGCCAGATCAATATGCGAGACATCGCCAGGATCCTTCAACTTAGAGACATAGCTTTGCAGCTGGTCTAACTAAATAAGCTTGAGATAACGCATCTGGCACAACGTGCTGTGATCCTTTACGATGCTCTATGCTAAAATCGAATCCTTGCAATTTCAGACTCCATCTGGAACCGTCCGCTAAGGTCCTTTTGACTCATGAGCCACTTAAGGCTCGCATGATCAGTGACAATCTTAAACGACAGTCCTTCTACATACGCCCGAAACTTTTGGACTCCCATGACCACAGCTAAACACTCACGCTCGGTCACGCTATAATTACGTTGTGCCGAATTAAGCTTATGGGAATAGAAATATATTGGCCGTTCAAGTCCCTCATCGTCCTGTTGGCATAACACACACCCAATTCCAGAGTCCGAGGCATCACAAAGGATGATAAAAGGCTTAGCGAAATCAGGGTTTGTTAAAATTGGGGCGGATGTGAGGGTCTCTTTAATCTTATTAAAGGAAACTATTGCTTTATCATCGAAGTTGAATTTTTTTCCTTTCTTTAAGGTATCGGTAAGGTGAGTAGCTAGTGAAGAAAAGTCTTTAACAAATCTTCGATACCATCCCGCAAGACCTAAGAAGCGCCTAACCTGCCGAGCTGATGTTGGGACGGGGAAGTCGTTCACCGCAGTAATTTTAGCCGGATCGGTTTTCAGACACCCTTTTCCCAAAAATATAGCCGAGGTATTTAAGTTCTTTGAAACAGAACTTGGACTTGTGGACATTTATGGTAAGACCTGCTTCCTTCAATTTCCTCGCTACTATTTCAAGCATATCTATGTGTTCGTTGAAGGTGCGCGAAACTATCAGCAAGTCGTCCAGATAAACAAAGATATTTTCTCTTAATTCGTGTGGCACAACTTTGTCCATTAACCTGCACATACGCTGGGGCGCATTGCAGAGTCCAAATAGCATTACATTAAACTGATACAGGGGTCTACCGGGTACAGTAAACGCTGTCTTTGGCCTGGACTCTTTCTCCAGCGGGATCTGCCAAAAGGCATCCTTCAGATCCACACTCGAAATATAGTGTGTATCTGAAAGACGTCCTAGCAATCCCTCTATATGAGGAAGTGGGTACGCATCCTTTTTGGTGACCTGGTTTACCCGACGATAATCCAGACACAACCTGTTCTTCCCAGGTTTACGTATTAGGACTACCGGAGAGTTCCAAGCGCTGGAGCTCTCTTCGATCACTCCCATCTCTAACATGCGATCTAATTCCTCATACAGCAGTTTTTGTACCGCTGGAGAAACCGGATAATGACGCTGCTTTATAGGCTCAGCATCCCCAGTATCTATAATGTGTTCCTCTATCAATGTTTTTCCAAGACCAACTGTAGCAAAGGACGGAAATAAGCTAACGGCTTCTGTGAGCTTTTTTGACTCCTCGATGGACAATTCGTGCGCATCTGTCTCAATTGTTTGACTACTTAAACCGGGAGATATCTCCGACACTACTAGGTTCGGCGCCAAGTTAAAGTCTTTCCAAAAGTTGATGCCCAAATAAAGTCTCTGTTTTAGAGAAGGTACAATTAACAAAAGTAAGGGCTTGGTCTCGCTTTTGTAGGTAACTTGTGCCATGACCTTACCGATTATCATTTGTCCATTTCGGTCTGCTGTTTTTATCTCTGATCTTATTTCGGTAAAAGGGATGTTATTGACATTTAAGAAGTCCAACCCTCCTTCACCAAGGCAACGGATGCTAGCGCCGCTATCTAGCAAACCCAGCATAGGTTTTCCAAAGATGGATACCCTTGCGTAAGGGCGAGGGTCATCATCGCAGCATAGAATTGTGGATTCAATGGCATGGTATAACAATTTCTTATTCTGAAATCTTTTGCGAAGTTTTTGTATTTTCTTGGAGACCGGGATGGTTGTGAAAATTCGACTGCGAGCAGCATAGTAGTTGGCAAGGCGTTCATGCAAGGTTTTAATTGTGGGCTTAGCTAGCAGGGGTGTTTGGTTGGATGTGGATATGGTTACAGACTCACTGCTATTATTACGTTCTAGTATTTTAATCGGCGTTAAAATATTTTGTTTGGAAGAGTTAAGTGATTGAGTAAGATTATATGGTTTGATATGGTTATAAGAAGTGTTTGGAGAGTTGCCTAAATCATTTGGGGTCTTGGTTATCTGTCCAGGGTCGAGTTTCTTGAGCAATTTGCCCTGGGAGTCAAACTGCTCCCGAGACCGTTTCCCGAGCAATGCGGACACTGCGGAGTCGTCGTGTCTTCCACGCCACACTTGTAGCAAAACAGTTTTCGCTGTGGATCCGGACAATCGAAGAACGAATGCCCTATCACCTTGCAGTTCCAGCACTTAAAACCACGCGTATCACGTCTAGGCTGGAAGGCATTGACCTGTGGAGGAAAATCTTCCGACAATCTACCCGGACCAAATTCAACTTCGGAGACGAAGTTTCGGCTGGCGGGTGGCATGTTTAAATTTCTCGCTCGTTGCGGTTCATGGTCGTTAAGGTATTTCTCGATATTTCTGCAAACGTATACCATTTCTGGCAAGCTGTTCGTTGAAAAAGTTATAAGCAACTCCCCGGTGCGCTTACGAACGTTTTGCTTTAACAGCTCAATGATTTCTCGATCTTGTTTAGGAATACGCAGCCGGCTATTCATGGTTTGGATGGCACTATAAAAATCGTCGAAAGTCTCTGACGGCAACTGATGTCGATCTGACATTTTGCGAGAAAGCTCAGAATCAGATTCCAAACTTCGGAACCGTTCAATAAGGGCTAGGCGCAGAGTCATCCAGTTCACTGTGGGATTAGTCTTTAGGTAAACCCAAAACCAACTTTCCACTTGCCCACTTAGAAATTGATGAAAATTCATCGCAATGTCGTCCCAACTTGCTTCGTAGCACATTTTCATTCGTTCTAACCGAAACAGGAAATCATTGACCAACATGTTTCGGTTGTCGAATTTAATTCCCCATTTATGAAAATCATGCCATCTAGATATCTGATGCGAATCAGATCGTGAGCCATTGTGGCCGTCTTGCCCAGACGAGGGGTGGAGTCGATTGAGAAACTCGTTAGCATTCGAACTGGGACTAACCTGATGTGAATGAACAGGGGTATTATGATTTAGAAAGGAAATACCCGTAGGGTTTTGTCGAGGGACAGCACTTTGGACGTCATTAACGATCGGGATCTGCTGGGTCAGTGGCTGATTTTTTTCCACCAGAGTCTCTCTAATTACAGTAGCAACGTCTCCTCGAATGCTGGCTCGGCTCCTTTCCATTTCAGATTGAAAGAAACGAAAATCCTCGGCTCTATTAACCCCTACTGATGCCGTGACGACTTCGTTTATATATTCCGCCAGGTCATTCTCTTCCCCGATACCATTCAACCTAAGGCTACGACAAGAACGGGTACTTGAATTACCTATAAGTGGATTATTGCCAACGCTCTGTTGGGGTGGCGTGAACATGGCCGCTGCCCCTTCGTGGCTAATGTCCAACTCATTTTGATTTTGCGGACATTTAGAAGTTTCCGAACTCTGTCCGTTTGACTCCATACTTTTGCTAGTTTTGTTAGCTATGAATCGATTTCGTAATCTAATTCCACTATTTAAAGTGTGTAAGGGAAATTGGGACATTACCGCTGAATATTGATCGATATATCAAGAAAATAGATAAGGTTCAAGAGGAAATTCAAGGGATAACGCATTAACAAAGAACCTATTAGAACTAAAACTATATAAAAAAATTAAAATACGTTATCACTATATCCATGAAGGGATTAATACAGTGAATAAATATGGTTAAAAAACAATTTTAAATCTATTATGGACTTAGTTCAGAAACAAAAAAAAACTTCATAGGTATGTATGTACTAAAGAATCGAAAAAAAAATTAACTAACTAAACTAACTAAATACTAAATAATTCAAGTTCAAATTCCATTAAAAAAAAAATCACACAAAGTAATGTCAAAACTGAAGTTATAATTATGTATTATCAAAAAATCAATTTGGTGGGTGTGACACGCTCTTCCTGGTTCATCTGATGGGAGGCTGCTTATAGGGTATTAAAATCTCAACAAAAGGTATCTAATTGATCCTATGAAAATAAAAATTGGTTGGGAAGTCACCAACTCTATTTACATACCAGTGTGTAGCTGTTATTGAAGATATTGCATAACTCTAGATCACTCTAACTACCAAGCGGTGCAGCTAGCCTAAGCATAGATTCATACTGCTCTACTGGAGGACACACACCTTGTAATTATTGACTATATATGCTTTAATCCGATAAGAGTAGATAATAGCTGGCTAAAATGCTTACGAGATTGATTATGGGTAACATTGCAACAGACGTAACTGGAACTTCCAATCATCCAATCACCGGTCAACGTATACCCTCAACTCCGGGCCTTAGTTGGTGAGCCTATTCGTCACAACGAAATAGATTTGCATCCACAGATCTATCGGATGAAGACATGAGCAATCAAAGTTACCAAACGAAATTTTCCTAAATTTGGATGGCAAACAGAGGTTTCGCATCAGTCGTAAATCGACAAGGTCAATTTACCGGCCGAAACATGGCGCCAGACAATTTTAAAATGAAACAGGATAATGTCGGAAAGCATAGTATCTAGGATCGAACAAATAACAGCATTGATATTGCAGAAAAAGTTTTCAATACTACGCGGAGTCTTCTAGATACAAAATTTTGAAACCAGAAACTGCAAGCTAAAGTGACACACAAAAAAAAACTCTGAAAAAAAGGACAATTCGGGCCCCACGTTGGGCGCCACCTGTAACGTTCTTGCTAGGAATGGCTGCAGGTGCAATGGCACCAGCGGACTCTATCCACCACTGCCTACACCATAGGGTCGAACCGTAACTGCCAAAATAAAAGCAAGCTCGAAAGAGCAGATGTTGATAATCTCGACCTGTTTCCTAAGGACCTCTCGCTTCATATGCCGCCCTTTATAACTCAAGGTCACAGGATCCTCAAGTCAGTCCAGACAGCGAAGACGAAAGGGTGTTCGGGGTATACTGCAACAACAGCATGCTTGCTACAAGCACGACCTAGCCGTCGGATGGGGGGGTTCTTGTTGCTATAACCCGAACATGTTACGTATTTATCCATGCTGAAGAGGAACTGATGTTATGTTCCGAAAATAATTTAAGTATATTGGAACCCGTTTTGTCCTTTCAGAGTAATATTGATCGATCAAATATTCTGTTAAGGGGAGAACGAAGGCTGGAAATGTTCCCCTGGAGCTAGCCCACCCCGCATGTATACGACTAAGTCATACTCATGCGTCCATAGCTTCCGCAGCGCTCACTAATTGCAAAAGCCCCGTATTTGGTTCTCTACAGTACCGTCTAACGCAAAAGTCCTTCCATCGATAAACCTAGAACTATTTCACACCCACCCTGAAATAATTTCATCTCATGATACTCATGATGTCTTAATCATCAGGCACCAAAATACTTCACTTTGAATTTCTAACATCGACTCAACAGCCAACTTAAGCTGTAATACTTTACGGCGACAAACGATAACCAAAAAATTAGTCGAGAGATGTACCTGTCATAATACCAATTCCTTTATTATAATTTAAAATGTTTAAACTCTACAACTAAAAGCTTCAACAGTAGATTTAATGTTTAGTAGTTACAAAATTTAATTTAATTAAAAAAAAGATATATATATAAATAAGCATCAATCGCGGATGACGAACAAAAAAGAAAAAGGTTACGGATCTCTTCACTCCTATATTTAAGCATCAATCGCGGATGAAAACAAGATTGCTAATCTAATGTATGGACTTTGTAATGCATATCTCGTCATACGATTTATATTACACATATTTTATATTTCGTTAATTTCGTGAATACAATAACATCATTCAAATGTTCCAGTACAATGATGCGTTTTAAATAAAATGATAGAACAAAAATCAAAGCATGAGCTCTTCACATAACTGGTCAGCTGTTTAATACCGACAACTGATTTACATTAATTTCCCAAAAAATAATATGCAATTGCCCTAGCGGCATACTATGAAAAGGCACACAAGAAAATTTAAAAAAAAATAAGGTAAACAAAAGCTCTCTTACTTAAGAGTACCAAGACAACAAATTTAAACTAACTGATTAACTGGTCTCTTTTTCCATTCAAATTCCCTAATTTACACAATAGTTCACTCAGCAATGTAATGTACATAATCAAATAACATATGATCACTTACCGATCTTTTTATTTTGTTTTTGCAGAGATATGACGTAATATAAGATAATCCAGGGGTGAGGAAGATGTTGTGCACAGCATTGTCCAGCCCGTGGCGATGTTCTTATTTCCATGATGCATGTTGTTGTTTTAAATTAAACTAGGGAAGAAGGTTATGTACATTTATATTGAGCAGAACTTTACAAACGGCAAAGAAGACTAAATTTAATTAATGGAATATACTTAGCTAGTACTATTTTAACTATAGGTTTGATGCATCGATGGATATCCATAGTTTTTTTTTCTTTTTGTTAGCTATGTTGGTGATGTTGGGCGGAATGTTGAAGGCTGCGTTGGGAGAGTCGTTGGGGCTTCTTATGCTGATCAGGTAGAGAGGGCGAACGATGGAATTAAATTGATGAGGGTGGCGGTGACCTCCGACTGATTTAGGAGTGCGTGGTTCAGTTTGCTGGGGTGCTGGCCGTCTTTGGAGTGCTTATTGTCTTTGACGGCTCTGATTTGGTTTTTGGTGGCTATTGATTGTGGCCAGCCAAAGATTCTTTTGTAGTTGGTGTTGCTGCTGTTGTTGTTGTTGTTGGTACTGGTGGGGCTATTGGTGCCGGTGTCACTGTTGTAATACCAAGAGCGAACACCTATATAATCACTTGGCACAATTCCATAGTCAAGGAATGAAGGGGCTCTAGACGGCAAAATGGATTCGGTATCTTCCTGGTTTATTTCTTTGTTCCAATGGTGAATATTGTTCTCTATCGAGCGTACGTGCGTACGTAGAGTATAGAGCAAACTTATGACGTTGCGTGGCACGGTGGACGGATGAACACTTTACTTATGCTTATACTTTAAGTGCATAAATAAGTTCTGACGACTGCGAGTTTGATTAGTTTATGTTTAATTTTATATCGATTTCAGTGGAATACTGGATGGCCACTCGCGGACTGTACGTCTCGTCTATTTTATTGTTAGATTTTTTTAATCTTTTTTTATTTTAACACGCGCTTGATTTATGTTACGCAAAGAAGGAATTTGATAAAAGGAATAATTTTATTTTCGATATACGAGATATGCATCACAGTTCCCTACAAAGCTTGTTCTTTTTTTGAAGAGCAATCGAAATAAACGAAGAAGAAATGGAACTGAGTATCAAATTCATAGATTTGTCGACCCACCCCTGAGAACAGAAGTCTCATGAACCGAATGAGCTAGCCTACTGCCAATGGTTTGGCTAATCATCTCTTAAGATCCTTGCTGTGGTATATGCCTATTTTTTTTCCTTCGAGGTCTTCTAACGTGGTCAAAGGTCAATGGTTTGGCTAATCATCTCTTAAGATCCTTGCTGTGGTATATGCCTATTTTTTTTTTTCCTTCGAGGTCTATGCCTATTTTTTTTTCCTTCGAGGTCTTCTAACTCATCCCCTACTCCGAGCGTCGAACTTGCCGAGTTGTAGGGGCTGAGTAGGGTCAATGATTCTCGAGAAGTTTTTCTCTAGATGAGTCCTGAAACCAAAGGACGTTCTTCCCCTGTGTCCTCCCTGTGTTTCCCCCCCCCCCCTTTTTCTCTTCCTATTCCTCTCCTTTCCTTTCCTTCCAGTTTTCATCCTCTTCCCTGGGCCGGACGATGGTGTCATACGACCCGTGCCGAGCGTCAACCTGGCTGGGGGCCCAGTCAAATAGCCCAGTCGCTAACGGAGTGTCCGGATACCTGGCGCCCTCCGGATTTTGCTAGCCTTGTCTGTATATTGCGGATCTCTGTCCAGATCGACCTCCTTTCTCCGCCACTCGTGGGTCCTAACATGAATAACAATAACAAAAACAACCAAAAAAAACCGAATCCAATTTTTAAGACCGGTATCCCTTCCAAACCGGGCGGTAGTACGGTGATTAAACTGTCTACCGGTACAGCTCCTGCTACGCCGAGCGGTGGTACGACTGTGGCTACTCGTGGTCCACCCCGTATTGGTAACAGCAGCTATCCTCATGAGCAAAAGGAAGGTATCCTCCCTAGCAGTGGTAGGATTGTGGCACTTCATGGCCCTTCCACTGCTGGCACCAACACCCCTAGTACGTCTCGTAGTGGAAGTTCGCGACAACGCACTCCCTCGAGGTCGTACTATAAACAACGACGTGAGGCAATACGGACTCTGAAGGTCTTTGGAGCTATTCTGGAGACCAACAGAACTCCTAAACAGGTTGCCAAACTGAAATGGGCCGAAAACTTTATGACCAAGGACAAGGAGACCAGCGGTGACTTTACGTCTAAGCGCCAGAGGTCGGTGGAAGAAACCGCTCCGGTTTCAAAACGCCCCAAGGTGCATAACACCAGCACCTCCGCCGTTAAACCTCTCAGGTCCTTCAGCGATGTCCTCAAAGACAAAATAGTGGTTGCTGTCATTGATCGTAGCGACATAGACGGCACGATATCTCCCGAACGGTGGCAAACGGTCAAGCTGAAGCTCTTAAGTAGCTTTCTACCCTTCATCAGGGCAACCCCCGGACCGCCACCGAATACTCAAGATGCTGGTTGGCATCAAGGACACGTCAAGCTAATCGCTTGCGCGGACACAAGATCTGTCGATCTCTACAAGTCGGCTGTAAGCAGTCTAGGAGAGGTTTGGCCGGGTGCTAAGCTCGAAGTCGTAGCAAAGGAGAACATCCCTAGCAGACCTAGGACTCGCACCTGGATCCCCATCGAACCACCATCCGCGGATGAAGTCCTGGAAGTCATCCAGCGCTGCAATCCCTCATTACCCACCCATGACTGGAAGGTCGCTAAGCTGGAAGAGCAAAGGGGTGCCTATAGATCTGCTATTATAGTAATCAACCAGGAATCCCTTGCTCCTTTGGCGCAGACCAACGGCATGATAAGTTTTGGTTGGGAGAAAATTACTCTGCGCGTCTACAAAAAGGATGAGTTAGAGACTGGCAAACTGCCTCCTCACCCCTTAGACTCCGATTCCGCAGCCCCTGACCCGGGTACATCGGTATCCTTTCCTCACATGGAAGACGATGTCTCCGCAGACCAGGCGACCCCAACCAGGCCCACTGCCTCTATTACTGACACGTTGTCGGACATGGAGACGGAGGACTGCCTAAACAAGGTTCTTCTTCTTAGTGAGGATGAACTTCTTGGTTCATCTTCGGAATCAGAGGGCCTAGATAAAACCGTGGTGGAGGTAATTCTGCCTAATTGTAGCAATTGATGCTGCAGTTAGTACAGATAAACCTCCAACACTCCAAAAAGGCTTCGGCCTCCTTGCTTCTCCGTCTTTCTCAAGATAGAGAAGATATCGTCCTGATCCAAGAACCATGGATTGTCAACAACCTGGTTTGCGGACTCAGGACTCCGGGATACTACGCACTTTATGTATCAGACAAAGGTAACCCTAGATCCTGCATATTAGTGAAAAGTAGTCTTAATGTATTTTTACTACCTAATTTCAGCGGACGAGACATAACCACAGCGAGGCTAGAGACGGCCAAAGGCACGTACTGGCTGACTTCGGCCTATCTCGCCCATGATATCGTGGGAGATCTCCCAGGTAAGACCCTGGAGGATCTTGTAAAAGAAGCTGGAAAACACAACACTGGACTCATAATTGGGTGTGATGCCAACGCTCATCACTCAGTATGGGGCAGTTCCGATACAAACCACAGAGGTGAGTCACTTTTTGATTATATTTTACACACAAATCTCATCGTTTGCAACAGAGGTAGTGAACCTACTTTTATAACCAGAAGTCGACAAGAGGTCTTAGACATAACTCTCGTCTCTGATTTCATCATTGAATTGATTGGTAATTGGAAAGTCTCGTCTGATCACTCGTTTTCGGACCACAGGTACATTCAATTCAGTCTAAATGATGACCCTCCCCGCCAATCAACCTTCCGTAACTACCGCAAGACAAATTGGCTCCTGTACAGAGATTCACTATGGCATTCAGTGAGCTCTATGCTATTATGTCCCCCTCATGACACCAACGAGCTTGATAATAAAGTCAGGGAACTCACTATGGCTCTAAATAAAGCATTGTCCTCCTCGTGTCCTCTCACTAGACCGAGAGGTAAGCGTAAGCCGCATTGGTGGACATCGGAATTGAGCCCACTTAGGAATGTCTGCAGGAAACTGTTCAATAAAGCCAAGGCCACACGAACAGATTCTGACTGGGATGCCTACAAAGTATCCCTCAAATCCTATAAAAAAGTACTGAGGAAGGCCAAAAGATTATCGTGGCGACTCTTCTGTAGCAAAATAGAGGATACCTCCGAAGGTTCTAGGCTAAGGAAAATCCTCTCTACAAATCCAACGATGCCCAGCTGTCTCAAAAAATCGGATGGCTCTTGGACTACGTCTAGCGAGGAATCGCTTAATCTGCTATTAGATACCCACTTCCCAGGCAGCTCCCATGTTATAAGTAGTACGAACCCAAACAGGGCAAGGACTCACATAACCAACATTAACGATCTAATCACCAGGGATAGGCTACTTTGGGCGCTACACAGCTTCAAACCATATAAATCGGCGGGACCAGACGGCATTATACCAGCCGAATTACAAAAAACATCAGATATTATTCTTCCGGTGTTGGAGTTAATTCTGAAAAGTTGTATTGAACTGGTCCACATTCCGCTGTTATGGAGAGAAGTGAAAGTGGTTTTCATACCCAAAGCTGGCAAATATTCCCATGTCACTCCGAAAGATCTCAGACCCATCAGTCTATCATCATTTCTCCTAAAAACTCTAGAAAGATTGATAGATATCCATATTCGTACCAACATTGACAAAAGGCTGCTGTCTACCTCCCAACATGCCTATTGCAAAGGCAGATCTGTAGAAACAGCCCTACACTCGTTAGTACGTTCAATTGAATATTCCCTTCACCATAAGGAGTATACAATGGTAACCTTCCTCGATATAGAAGGCGCCTTTAACAACGTCAATACATCCGCGATCTCAACTGCACTGTCGGATCTAAAAGTGGATAACACACTTAGCGAGTTCATTAATCAACTACTAACCAGTAGGATTATTAACTCAAAGCTGGGTATGACCTCCGCCAGAAGATCTGTCAGCAGGGGAACCCCGCAAGGAGGAGTCCTATCCCCACTTCTTTGGAATCTTGTGGTGAACAAACTGCTTGTTATCCTGGAAGGAGAGGGCTGCAAAGTGATTGCCTATGCAGATGACGTTGCTATTGCTGTATCGGGGAAGCACCTTAACACCTTAAAAGAACTCCTACAAAATGCTCTTAACAAGCTAATAAGATGGGCTGACAGTTGTGGTTTAGGCGTCAATCCCCACAAAACCGAACTTGTCCTCTTTACTAGGAAATACAAAATCCCACGAGTCGACCCCCCTTCAATCAGGGGTACCAGCTTAGTCTTCTCTGACGAGGCCAAATACCTAGGTCTCATCCTGGATAGGAAGCTCAACTGGAAATCTAATATACAAGAAAGAGTCCGGAAAGCTACGGTGGCACTCTTTTCTTGCAAAAAAGCTATTGGAAACAAGTGGGGACTACAACCCCGAATTGCTCATTGGCTATATATCTCGGTTGTAAGACCGATACTAACGTATGGAACAATTGTCTGGTGGACTGCCTTAGAGAAAGCGATAAATCGCGATAAACTAGGCAGAGTCCAGAGATCAGCATGTTTATGCATAGGCGGAGCGCTTCGCACCACTCCCTCAGCTGCACTCGACATTCTGTTCCATTTGATACCCCTTGACATCTTTAGCAGACAGACGGCTGCTACCACGGCCACTCGCCTCAAAGCAACTTCTCAATGGGCCGATAGTGAAATCGGCCACTCTGCAATTCTGAACATACTCAGAATCCCTTCTAGGAATATAGACTACACCACACCCCAACTGCTGTTCGATAAAAACTTCCAGATATCCATCCCCCCTAGATCCTTTTGGGAGGATGCCTTGCCGGAAGAAGAATCAATCCATTTTTACACGGACGGTTCAAAAACAAATGATGGAGTGGGTGGAGGTGTCTTTTCAGACAGGCTCAATCTCAGTCTCTCCTTCCGTCTTCCTAATCATTGTAGTGTTTTCCAGGCGGAAGTTATGGCGATAAAGGAAGTCTTGTCCTGGCTAAGAAAGAATGTGGTATCCGTAAAGGATATTCGAATCTTTTCGGACAGTCAGGCCGCCATCAAGTGTCTGGATTCTGTCTCTATTAACTCTTTAGTAGCCCTAGATTGCCGTTCATCTCTAAAGGAGATGGCTGAGCAGTTCAACATTCACCTTTGTTGGGTGCCGGGGCATAGGGACATTCCGGGTAACTGCAAGGCCGACGAACTCGCCAAACTTGGAACTACCCTCTCAATCTTGCCTGAAAAGGGCTCCTTAGGCACACCAGTTTCCACGTGCAAGCTCTTGTTTAAACTGGATGCATTAGAAAAAACTAATCACAGATGGACAAATGGTACTACTTGTCTGACAACGAAGCAGATTTGGCCTAGGCTGGATCTAAGACGCTCAAGGAGCTTGATTACCCTTAATCGATCGCGAATTGGTGCTACAATTGGTGTCATAACTGGACACTGTTTGTTAGGCAGGCATGCAGCAAGGCTTGGTGCCTATTCCAACGACTTCTGTAGGAGCTGTTTGGATGAGGAGGAGGAGGAGACTACTCTACACCTTCTCTGCGCATGCCCTGCTATCTCTCGAAAGCGAAACCTCCATATGGGGGCCTTATTCTATAATGATCTTAATGATCTAAACTCAACCGACCCAAAATGTCTCTCACGCTTTATTAGCTCCTCAAAATGGTTCAACGTGTAGGCAGAAACTTCAGATCCACGTGGTATCACAATGGACCTATATTGGTCTAAGTGAGTCAGACTTCTATCTGACTGCCACTTTAACCTAACCTAACCTTCTAACTCATACATATTATTTCCTATGACTTTTCTAATCTTCACCTTCGTGAACTTCGGGCAAAGTTTAGCACTAAAGTGTTTTGATGCGTCGCTAAGAACGAAGTTTCTTCGAAAAACGTGTTCCCCCACCGCGTACTTTGCTGTCTTGCTTCTGGTGTTGTAACCCTTTTCATACTTGGCATGTGCCTTTGCAAGAGAAGACTTTAAATGCGAGTGTAAGATATTCATCTGGGCCGACTTCGATATAAAGGACATTTCTGAATTATTTAGACTTCCTAAGTCTCGTAGAAGCCTATAGTCGGATCCGTGCTCTATCATCTCTTGGCCAAAAAGAGCTTCATAAGGAGATAGACCTAATGCAGAGTGGATAGTGGAACGAAGAGCACAGGCGATTGAGGGGAGGTGTAAGTCCCAGTGCTTTTGTGCGGGATCGATGTACGAACGAATAGCCGATAAGATGGACCTATTTACCCGTTCACTGGCGTTAGCTTGCGGAGAATACGACGCGGTCTTTAGATGTTTAATACCAAAGGAACTCATACACTTTGCAAACTCATGGCTAGTAAATTGTTTGCCATTATCCGATAGGATTGTCTCAGGAACGCCGAAGACGCAAAATATTTGCTCCTGTAAAAAGTGAAGGGTTGTTTCCGTTGTAGCTTTTCTAAGAGGCTTTAAGAGGACAAACTTTGTCAATTGATCCAAGGCAATTATAATATGAGTATTCCCGGTTTTGGAACGAGGGTAAGGTCCCAAAAAATCTATGTAAACCAGCTGGAATGGTCTTTCCACAACGAACGCTTTACCTAACGGAGGCCTTATCACACTATTAGGGGCCTTTGTCATTTTACAGACGTCACATTTTGAAACAAAAGTTTTCACCTGCGTAGCCATGTTAGGCCAAAAAAATCGGTGGCGTAGCCGATACAGCGTTTTAGCTACCCCTCCATGGGAGGCTCGCGGGGGCTAATGGGCCAAAGCTATCAAACGATTGGTCAGCTCCATTGGAACCCAGAGCTTCCATACGAGGTCGTCCTCGAGTGGATTTCCGGTGCAGTGCTTGACTTTCTTATACACGAAATGGTTCGAGACTTGAAGGTCAGGTAGCTGAGCTTTTTGGTTTTCGATGGTTTCTATGATCCTTCTGTATTCTTCAGATTGAAAGCTGGGGTCTGCGAGATCAATATGCAAGACATCGCCAGGATCCTTCAACTTAGAGACATAGCTTTGCAGCTCGTCTAACTCATAAGCTCGAGATAACGCATCTGGCACAACGTGCTGTGATCCTTTACGATGCTCTATGCTAAAATCGAATCCTTGCAATTTCAGACTCCATCTGGCTAACCGTCCGCTAAGGTCCTTTTGACTCATGAGGCTCGCATGATCAGTGACAATCTTAAACGACAGTCCTTCTACATACGCCCGAAACTTTTGGACTCCCATGACCACAGCTAAACACTCACGCTCGGTCACGCTATAATTGCGTTGTGCCGAATTAAGCTTATGGGAATAGAAATATATTGGCCGTTCAAGTCCCTCATCGTCCTGTTGGCATAACACACACCCAATCATCATAAAGGATGATAAAAGGCTTAGCGAAATCAGGGTTTGTTAAAATTGGGGCGGATGTGAGGGTCTCTTTAATCTTATTAAAGGAAACTATTGCTTTATCATCGAAGTTGAATTTTTTTCCTTTCTTTAAGGTATCGGTAAGGTGAGTAGCTAGTGAAGAAAAGTCTTTAACAAATCTTCGATACCATCCCGCAAGACCTAAGTAGCGCCTAACCTGCCGAGCTGATGTTGGGACGGGGAAGTCGTTCACCGCAGTAATTTTAGCCGGATCGGTTTTCAGACACCCTTTTCCCACAATATAGCCGAGGTATTTAAGTTCTTTGAAACAGAACTTGGACTTGTGGACATTTATGGTAAGACCTGCTTCCTTCAATTTCCTCGCTACTATTTCAAGCATATCTATGTGTTCGTTGAAGGTGCGCGAAACTATCAGCAAGTCGTCCAGATAAACAAAGATATTTTCTCTTAGTTCGTGTGGCACAACTTTGTCCATTAACCTGCACATACGCTGGGGCGCATTGCAGAGTCCAAATGGCATTACATTAAACTGATACAGGGGTCTACCGGGTACAGTAAACGCTGTCTTTGGCCTGGACTCTTTCTCCAGCGGGATCTGCCAAAAGGCATCCTTCAGATCCACACTCGAAATATAGTGTGTATCTGAAAGACGTCCTAGCAATCCCTCTATATGAGGAAGTGGGTACGCATCCTTTTTGGTGACCTGGTTTACCCGACGATAATCCAGACACAACCTGTTCTTCCCAGGTTTACGTATTAGGACTACCGGAGAGTTCCAAGCGCTGGAGCTCTCTTCGATCACTCCCATCTCTAACATGCGATCTAATTCCTCATACAGCAGTTTTTGTACCGCTGTAGAAACCGGATAATGACGCTGCTTTATAGGCTCAGCATCCCCAGTATCTATAATGTGTTCCTCTATCAATGTTTTTCCAAGACCAACTGTAGCAAAGGACGGAAATAAGCTAACGGCTTCTGTGAGCTTTTTTGACTCCTCGATGGACAATTCGTGCGCATCTGTCTCAATTGTTTGACTACTTAAACCGGGAGATATCTCCGACACTACTAGGTTCGGCGCCAAGTTAAAGTCTTTCCAAAAGTTGATGCCCTAATAAAGTCTCTGTTTTAGAGAAGGTACAATTAACAAAAGTAAGGGCTTGGTCTCGCTTTTGTAGGTAACTTGTGCCATGACCTTACCGATTATCATTTGTCCATTTCCGTCTGCTGTTTTTATCTCTGATCTTATTTCGGTAAAAGGGATGTTATTGACATTTAAGAAGTCCAACCCTCCTTCACCAAGGCAACTGATGCTAGCGCCGCTATCTAGCAAACCCAGCATAGGTTTTCCAAAGATGGATACCCTTGCGTAAGGGCGAGGGTCATCATCGCAGCATAGAATTGTGGATTCAATGGCATGGTATAACAATTTCTTATTCTGAAATCTTTTGCGAAGTTTTTGTATTTTCTTGGAGACCGGGATGGTTGTGAAAATTCGACTGCGAGCAGCATAGTAGTTGGCAAGGCGTTCATGCAAGGTTTTAATTGTGGGCTTAGCTAGCAGGGGTGTTTGGTTGGATGTGGATATGGTTACAGACTCACTGCTATTATTACGTTCTAGTATTTTAATCGGCGTTAAAATATTTTGTTTGGAAGAGTTAAGTGATTGAGTAAGATTATATGGTTTGATATGGTTATAAGAAGTGTTTGGAGAGTTGCCTAAATCATTTGGGGTCTTGGTTATCTATCCAGGGTCGAGTTTTTTGAGCAATTTGCCCTGGGAGTCAAACTGCTCCCGAGACCGTTTCCCGAGCAATGCGGACACTGCGGAGTCGTCGTGTCTTCCACGCCACACTTGTAGCAAAACAGTTTTCGCTGTGGATCCGGACAATCGAAGAACGAATTCCCTATCACCTTGCAGTTCCAGCACTTAAAACCACGCGAATCACGTCTAGGCTGGAAGGCATTGACCTGTGGAGGAAAATCTTCCGACAATCTACCCGGACCAAATTCAACTTCGGAGACGAAGTTTCGGCTGGCGGGTGGCATGTTTAAATTTCTCGCTCGTTGCGGTTCATGGTCGTTAAGGTATTTCTCGATATTTCTGCAAACGTATACCATTTCTGGCAAGCTGTTCGTTGAAAAAGTTATAAGCAACTCCCCGGTGCGCTTACGAACGTTTTGCTTTAACAGCTCAATGATTTCTCGATCTTGTTTAGGAATACGCAGCCGGCTATTCATGGTTTGGATGGCACTATAAAAATCGTCGAAAGTCTCTGACGGCAACTGATGTCGATCTGACATTTTGCGAGAAAGCTCAGAATCAGATTCCAAACTTCGGAACTGTTCAATAAGGGCTAGGCGCAGAGTCATCCAGTTCACTGTGGGATTAGTCTTTAGGTAAACCCAAAACCAACTTTCCACTTGCCCACTTAGAAATTGATGAAAATTCATCGCAATGTCGTCCCAACTTGCTTCGTAGCACATTTTCATTCGTTCTAACCGAAACAGGAAATCATCGACCAACATGTTTCGGTTGTCGAATTTAATTCCCCATTTATGAAAATCATGCCGTCTAGATATCTGATGCGAATCAGATCGTGAGCCATTGTGGCCGTCTTGCCCAGACGTGTGGTGGAGTCGATTGAGAAACTCGTTAGCATTCGAACTGGGACTAACCTGATGTGAATGAACAGGGGTATTATGATTTAGAAAGGAAATACCCGTAGGGTTTTGTCGAGGGACAGCACTTTGGACGTCATTAACGATCGGGATCTGCTGGGTCAGTGGCTGATTTTTTTCCACCAGAGTCTCTCTAATTACAGTAGCAACGTCTCCTCGAATGCTGGCTCGGCTCCTTTCCATTTCAGATTGAAAGAAACGAAAATCCTCGGCTCTATTAACCCCTACTGATGCCGTGACGACTTCGTTTATATATTCCGCCAGGTCATTCTCTTCCCCGATATCATTCAACCTAAGGCTACGACAAGAACGGGTACTTGAATTACCTATAAGTGGATTATTGCCAACGCTCTGTTGGGGTGGCGTGAACATGGCCGCTGCCCCTTCGTGGCTAATGTCCAACTCATTTTGATTTTGCGGACATTTAGAAGTTTCCGAACTCTGTCCGTTTGACTCCATACTTTTGCTAGTTTTGTTAGCTATGAATCGATTTCGTAATCTAATTCCACTATTTAAAGTGTGTAAGGGAAATTGGGACATTACCGCTGAATATTGATCGATATATCAAGAAAATAGATAAGGTTCAAGAGGAAATTCAAGGGATAACGCATTAACAAAGAACCTATTAGAACTAAAACTATATAAAAAAATTAAAATACGTTATCACTATATCCATGAAGGGATTAATACAGTGAATAAATATGGTTAAAAAACAATTTTAAATCTATTATGGACTTAGTTCAGAAACAAAAAAAAACTTCATAGGTATGTATGTACTAAAGAATCGAAAAAAAAATTAAATATTTTATTTATGGTTCGAGGTGAAAATTCAAGAGATACTAAATACTAAATAATTCAAGTTCAAATTCCATTAAAAAAAAAAATCACACAAAGTAATGTCAAAACTGAAGTTATAATTATGTATTATCAAATAATCAATTTGGTGGGTGTGACACGCTCTTCCTGGTTCATCTGATGGGAGGCTGCTTATAGGGTATTAAAATCTCAACAAAAGGTATCTAATTGATCCTATGAAAATAAAAATTGGTTGGGAAGTCACCAACTCTATTTACATACCAGTGTGTAGCTGATATTGAAGATATTGCATAAATCTAGATCACTCTAACTACCAAGCGGTGCAGCTAGCCTAAGCATAGATTCATACTGCTCTACTGCTAAAAATCGTCGAAAGTCTCTGACGGCAACTGATGTCGATCTGACATTTTGCGAGAAAGCTCAGAATCAGATTCCAAACTTCGGAACTGTTCAATAAGGGCTAGGCGCAGAGTCATCCAGTTCACTGTGGGATTAGTCTTTAGGTAAACCCAAAACCAACTTTCCACTTGCCCACTTAGAAATTGATGAAAATTCATCGCAATGTCGTCCCAACTTGCTTCGTAGCACATTTTCATTCGTTCTAACCGAAACAGGAAATCATCGACCAACATGTTTCGGTTGTCGAATTTAATTCCCCATTTATGAAAATCATGCCGTCTAGATATCTGATGCGAATCAGATCGTGAGCCATTGTGGCCGTCTTGCCCAGACGTGTGGTGGAGTCGATTGAGAAACTCGTTAGCATTCGAACTGGGACTAACCTGATGTGAATGAACAGGGGTATTATGATTTAGAAAGGAAATACCCGTAGGGTTTTGTCGAGGGACAGCACTTTGGACGTCATTAACGATCGGGATCTGCTGGGTCAGTGGCTGATTTTTTTCCACCAGAGTCTCTCTAATTACAGTAGCAACGTCTCCTCGAATGCTGGCTCGGCTCCTTTCCATTTCAGATTGAAAGAAACGAAAATCCTCGGCTCTATTAACCCCTACTGATGCCGTGACGACTTCGTTTATATATTCCGCCAGGTCATTCTCTTCCCCGATATCATTCAACCTAAGGCTACGACAAGAACGGGTACTTGAATTACCTATAAGTGGATTATTGCCAACGCTCTGTTGGGGTGGCGTGAACATGGCCGCTGCCCCTTCGTGGCTAATGTCCAACTCATTTTGATTTTGCGGACATTTAGAAGTTTCCGAACTCTGTCCGTTTGACTCCATACTTTTGCTAGTTTTGTTAGCTATGAATCGATTTCGTAATCTAATTCCACTATTTAAAGTGTGTAAGGGAAATTGGGACATTACCGCTGAATATTGATCGATATATCAAGAAAATAGATAAGGTTCAAGAGGAAATTCAAGGGATAACGCATTAACAAAGAACCTATTAGAACTAAAACTATATAAAAAAATTAAAATACGTTATCACTATATCCATGAAGGGATTAATACAGTGAATAAATATGGTTAAAAAACAATTTTAAATCTATTATGGACTTAGTTCAGAAACAAAAAAAAACTTCATAGGTATGTATGTACTAAAGAATCGAAAAAAAAATTAAATATTTTATTTATGGTTCGAGGTGAAAATTCAAGAGATACTAAATACTAAATAATTCAAGTTCAAATTCCATTAAAAAAAAAAATCACACAAAGTAATGTCAAAACTGAAGTTATAATTATGTATTATCAAATAATCAATTTGGTGGGTGTGACACGCTCTTCCTGGTTCATCTGATGGGAGGCTGCTTATAGGGTATTAAAATCTCAACAAAAGGTATCTAATTGATCCTATGAAAATAAAAATTGGTTGGGAAGTCACCAACTCTATTTACATACCAGTGTGTAGCTGATATTGAAGATATTGCATAAATCTAGATCACTCTAACTACCAAGCGGTGCAGCTAGCCTAAGCATAGATTCATACTGCTCTACTGGAGGACACACACCTTGTAATTATTGACTATATATGCTTTAATCCGATAAGAGTAGATAATAGCTGGCTAAAATGCTTACGAGATTGATTATCGGTAACATTGCAACAGACGTAACTGGAACTTCCAATCATCCAATCACCGGTCAACGTATACCCTCAACTCCTTAGTTGGTGAGCCTATTCGTCACAACGAAATAGATTTGCATCCACAGATCTATCGGATGAAGACATGAGCAATCAAAGTTACCAAACGAAATTTACCTAAATTTGGATGGCAAACAGAGGTTTCGCATCAGTCGTAAATCGACAAGGTCAATTTACCGGCCGAAACATGGCGCCAGACAATTTTAAAATGAAACAGGATAATGTCGGAAAGCATAGTATCTAGGATCGAACAAATAACAGCATTGATATTGCAGAAAAAGTTTTCAATACTACGCGGAGTCTTCTAGATACAAAATTTTGAAACCAGAAACTGCAAGCTAAAGTGACACACAAAAAAAAACTCTGAAAAAAAGGACAATTCGGGCCCCACGTTGGGCGCCACCTGTAACGTTCTTGCTAGGAATGGCTGCAGGTGCAATGGCACCAGCGGACTCTATCCACCACTGCCTACACCATAGGGTCGAACCGTAACTGCCAAAATAAAAGCAAGCTCGAAAGAGCAGATGTTGATAATCTCGACCTGTTTCCTAAGGACCTCTCGCTTCATATGCCGCCCTTTATAACTCAAGGTCACAGGATCCTCAAGTCAGTCCAGACAGCGAAGACGAAAGAGTGTTCGGGGTATACTGCAACAACAGCATGCTTGCTACAAGCACGACCTAGCTCGTCGGATGGGGGGGTTCTTGTTGCTATAACCCGAACATGTTACGTATTTATCCATGCTGAAGAGGAACTGATGTTATGTTCCGAAAATAATTTAAGTATATTGGAACCCGTTTTGTCCTTTCAGAGTAATATTGATCGATCAAATATTCTGTTAAGGGGAGAACGAAGGCTGGAAATGTTCCCCTGGAGCTAGCCCACCCCGCATGTATACGACTAAGTCATACTCATGCGTCCATAGCTTCCGCAGCGCTCACTAATTGCATAAGCCCCGTATTTGGTTCTCTACAGTACCGTCTAACGCAAAAGTCCTTCCATCGATAAACCTAGAACTATTTCACACCCACCCTGAAATAATTTCATCTCATGATACTCATGATGTCTTAATCATCAGGCACGAAAATACTTCACTTTGAATTTCTAACATCGACTCAACAGCCAACTTAAGCTGTAATACTTTACGGCGACAAACGATAACCAAAAAATTAGTCGAGAGATGTACCTGTCATAATACCAATTCCTTTATTATAATTTAAAATGTTTAAACTCTACAACTAAAAGCTTCAACAGTAGATTTAATGTTTAGTAGTTACAAAATATAATTTAATTAAAAAAAAGATATATATATAAATAAGCATCAATCGCGGATGACGAACAAAAAAGAAAAAGGTTACGGATCTCTTCACTCCTATATTTAAGCATCAATCGCGGATGAAAACAAGATTGCTAATCTAATGTATGGACTTTGTAATGCATATCTCGTCATACGATTTATATTATTCACATATTTTATATTTCGTTAATTTCGTGAATACAATAACATCATTCAAATGTTCCAGTACAATGATGCGTTTTAAATAAAATGATAGAACAAAAATCAAAGCATGAGCTCTTCACATAACTGGTCAGCTGTTTAATACCGACAACTGATTTACATTAATTTCCCAAAAAATAATATGCAATTGCCCTAGCGGCATACTATGAAAAGGCACACAAGAAAATTTAAAAAAAAATTAGGTAAACAAAAGCTCTCTTACTTAAGAGTACCAAGACAACAAATTTAAACTAACTGATTAACTGGTCTCTTTTTCCATTCAAATTCCCTAATTTACACAATAGTTCACTCAGCAATGTAATGTACATAATCAAATAACATATGATCACTTACCGATCTTTTTATTTTGTTTTTGCAGAGATATGACGTAATATAAGATAATCCAGGGGTGAGGAAGATGTTGTGCACAGCATTGTCCAGCCCGTGGCGATGTTCTTATTTCCATGATGCATGTTGTTGTTTTAAATTAAACTAGGGAAGAAGGTTATGTACATTTATATTGAGCAGAACTTTACAAACGGCAAAGAAGACTAATTTTAATTAATGGAATATACTTAGCTAGTACTATTTTAACTATAGGTTTGATGCATCGATGGATATCCATAGTTTTTTTTTCTTTTTGTTAGCTATGTTGGTGATGTTGGGCGGAATGTTGAAGGCTGCGTTGGGAGAGTCGTTCGGGCTTCTTATGCTGATCAGGTAGAGAGGGCGAACGATGGAATTAAATTGATGAGGGTGGCGGTGACCTCCGACTGATTTGGGAGTGCGTGGTTCAGTTTGCTGGGGTGCTGGCCGTCTTTGGAGTGCTTATTGTCTTTGACGGCTCTGATTTGGTTTTTGGTGGCTATTGATTGTGGCCAGCCAAAGATTCTTTTGTAGTTGGTGTTGCTGCTGTTGTTGTTGTTGTTGGTACTGGTGGGGCTATTGGTGCCGGTGTCACTGTTGTAATACCAAGAGCGAACACCTATATAATCACTTGGCACAATTCCATAGTCAAGGAATGAAGGGGCTCTAGACGGCAAAATGGATTCGGTATCTTGCTGGTTTATTTCTTTGTTCCAATGGTGAATATAGTTCTCTATCGAGCGTACGTGCGTACGTAGAGTATAGAGCAAACTTATGACGTTGCGTGGCACGGTGGACGGATGAACACTTTACTTATGCTTATACTTTAAGTGCATAAATAAGTTCTGACGACTGCGAGTTTGATTAGTTTATGTTTAATTTTATATCGATTTCAGTGGAATACTGGATGGCCCCTCGCGGACTGTACGTCTCGTCTATTTTATTGTTAGATTTTTTTAATCTTTTTTTATTTTAACACTTTCGCACCGAAATACTTGTAGCACTCTCAACTGATAGAAAGGAAAAAAAAAAAAAAACTCAAACGACTCGCCGGGCCTCTTATATAATATCGGTGTCGTTCTATTTTCCATCCCAGCGGGCTATCTCGGGCGATATCCCCGTTTTTCCTTTATTTAATCACATATGTCTATTATATGCCTTGGTTATACATATACGTGAATAGTATGTGTGGTACGCTGAGGTATCATAGTATCAGGTGTCTCTTTCCTAGGGAAGTTTGATGTTCGTCGCCCTACATGATCATCATATCTAAAATCAGCGCCCAAATTCATACAATATATCGTTGCAGGATGATATGCTAAGCCATCGCATAGCATATGCACCAACCCGACTTACTCCCACTCCGCGGAGTCAACCAGTGGCTCTCAAACGCATGATTTATGTTACGCAAAGAAGGAATTTGATAAAAGGAATAATTTTATTTTCGATATACGAGATATGCATCACAGTTCCCTACAAAGCTTGTTCTTTTTTTGAAGAGCAATCGAAATAAACGAAGAAGAAATGGAACTGAGTATCAAATTCATAGATTTGTCGACCCACCCCTGAGAACAGAAGTCTCATGAACCGAATGAGCTAGCCTACTGCCAATGGTTTGGCTAATCATCTCTTAAGATCCTTGCTGTGGTATATGCCTATTTTTTTTCCTTCGAGGTCTTCTAACTCATACATATTATTTCCTATGACTTTTCTAATCTTCACCTTCGTGAACTTCGGGCAAAGTTTAGCACTAAAGTGTTTTGATGCGTCGCTAAGAACGAAGTTTCTTCGAAAAACGTGTTCCCCCACCGCGTACTTTGCTGTCTTGCTTCTGGTGTTGTAACCCTTTTCATACTTGGCATGTGCCTTTGCAAGAGAAGACTTTAAATGCGAGTGTAAGATATTCATCTGGGCCGACTTCGATATAAAGGACATTTCTGAATTATTTAGACTTCCTAAGTCTCGTAGAAGCCTATAGTCGGATCCGTGCTCTATCATCTCTTGGCCAAAAAGAGCTTCATAAGGAGATAGACCTAATGCAGAGTGGATAGTGGAACGAAGAGCACAGGCGATTGAGGGGATGTGTAAGTCCCAGTGCTTTTGTGCGGGATCGATGTACGAACGAATAGCCGATAAGATGGACCTATTTACCCGTTCACTGGCGTTAGCTTGCGGAGAATACGACGCGGTCTTTAGATGTTTAATACCAAAGGAACTCATACACTTTGCAAACTCATGGCTAGTAAATTGTTTGCCATTATCCGATAGGATTGTCTCAGGAACGCCGAAGACGCAAAATATTTGCTCCTGTAAAAAGTGAAGGGTTGTTTCCGTTGTAGCTTTTCTAAGAGGCTTTAAGAGGACAAACTTTGTCAATTGATCCAAGGCAATTATAATATGAGTATTCCCGGTTTTGGAACGAGGGTAAGGTCCCAAAAAATCTATGTAAACCAGCTGGAATGGTCTTTCCACAACGAACGCTTTACCTAACGGAGGCCTTATCACACTATTAGGGGCCTTTGTCATTTTACAGACGTCACATTTTGAAACAAAAGTTTTCACCTGCGTAGCCATGTTAGGCCAAAAAAATCGGTGGCGTAGCCGATACAGCGTTTTAGCTACCCCTCCATGGGAGGCTCGCGGGGGCTGATGGGCCAAAGCTATCAAACGATTGGTCAGCTCCATTGGAACCCAGAGCTTCCATACGAGGTCGTCCTCGAGTGGATTTCCGGTGCAGTTCTTGACTTTCTTATACACGAAATGGTTCGAGACTTGAAGGTCAGGTAGCTGAGCTTTTTGGTTTTCGATGGTTTCTATGATCCTTCTGTATTCTTCAGATTGAAAGCTGGGGTTTGCGAGATCAATATGCAAGACATCGCCAGGATCCTTCAACTTAGAGACATAGCTTTGCAGCTCGTCTAACTCATAAGCTCGAGATAACGCATCTGGCACAACGTGCTGTGATCCTTTACGATGCTCTATGCTAAAATCGAATCCTCGCAATTTCAGACTCCATCTGGCTAACCGTCCGCTAAGGTCCTTTTGACTCATGAGCCACTTAAGGCTCGCATGATCAGTGACAATCTTAAACGACAGTGCTTCTACATACGCCCGAAACTTTTGGACTCCCATGACCACAGCTAAACACTCACGCTCGGTCACGCTATAATTGCGTTGTGCCGAATTAAGCTTATGGGAATAGAAATATATTGGCCGTTCAAGTCCCTCATCGTCCTGTTGGCATAACACACACCCAATTCCAGAGTCCGAGGCATCACAAAGGATGATAAAAGGCTTAGCGAAATCAGGGTTTGTTAAAATTGGGGCGGATGTGAGGGATGTTTATCATCGAAGTTGAATTTTTTTTCCTTTCTTTAAGGTATCGGTAATGTGAGTAGCTAGTGAAGAAAAGTCTTTAACAAATCTTCGATACCATCCCGCAAGACCTAAGAAGCGCCTAACCTGCCGAGCTGATGTTGGGACGGGGAAGTCGTTCACCGCAGTAATCTTAGCCGGATCGGTTTTCAGACACCCTTTTCCCACAATATAGCCGAGGTATTTAAGTTCTTTGAAACAGAACTTGGACTTGTGGACATATATGGTAAGACCTGCTTCCTTCAATTTCCTCGCTACTATTTCAAGCATATCTATGTGTTCGTTGAAGGTGCGAGAAACTATCAGCAAGTCGTCCAGATAAACAAAGATATTTTCTCTTAGTTCGTGTGGCACAACTTTGTCCATTAACCTGCACATACGCTGGGGCGCATTGCAGAGTCCAAATGGCATTACATTAAACTGATACAGGGGTCTACCGGGTACAGTAAACGCTGTCTTTGGCCTGGACTCTTTCTCCAGCGGGATCTGCCAAAAGGCATCCTTCAGATCCACACTCGAAATATAGTGTGTATCTGAAAGACGTCCTAGCAATCCCTCTATATGAGGAAGTGGGTACGCATCCTTTTTGGTGACCTGGTTTACCCGACGATAATCCAGACACAACCTGTTCTTCCCAGGTTTACGTATTAGGACTACCGGAGAGTTCCAAGCGCTGGAGCTCTCTTCGATCACTCCCATCTCTAACATGCGATCTAATTCCTCATACAGCAGTTTTTGTACCGCTGGAGAAACCTGATAATGACGCTGCTTTATAGGCTCAGCATCCCCAGTATCTATAATGTGTTCCTCTATCAATGTTTTTCCAAGACCAACTGTAGCAAAGGACGGAAATAAGCTAACGGCTTCTGTGAGCTTTTTTGACTCCTCGATGGACAATTCGTGCGCATCTGTCTCAATTGTTTGACTACTTAAACCGGGAGATATCTCCGACACTACTAGGTTCGGCGCCAAGTTAAAGTCTTTCCAAAAGTTGATGCCCAAATAAAGTCTCTGTTTTAGAGAAGGTACAATTAACAAAAGTAAGGGCTTGGTCTTGCTTTTGTAGGTAACTTGTGCCATGACCTTACCGATTATCATTTGTCCATTTCCGTCTGCTGTTTTTATCTCTGATCTTATTTCGGTAAAAGGGATGTTATTGACATTTAAGAAGTCCAACCCTCCTTCACCCAGGCAACTGATGCTAGCGCCGCTATCTAGCAAACCCAGCATAGGTTTTCCAAAGATGGATACCCTTGCGTAAGGGCGAGGGTCATCATCGCAGCATAGAATTGTGGATTCAATGGCATGGTACAACAATTTCTTATTCTGAAATCTTTTGCGAAGTTTTTGTATTTTCTTGGAGACCGGGATGGTTGTGAAAATTCGACTGCGAGCAGCATAGTAGTTGGCAAGGCGTTCATGCAAGGTTTTAATTGTGGGCTTAGCTAGCAGGGGTGTTTGGTTGGATGTGGATATGGTTACAGACTCACTGCTATTATTACGTTCTAGTATTTTAATCGGCGTTAAAATATTTTGTTTGGAAGAGTTAAGTGATTGAGTAAGATTATATGGTTTGATATGGTTATAAGAAGTGTTTGGAGAGTTGCCTAAATCATTTGGGGTCTTGGTTATCTGTCCAGGGTCGAGTTTTTTGAGCAATTTGCCCTGGGAGTCAAACTGCTCCCGAGACCGTTTCCCGAGCAATGCGGACACTGCGCAGTCGTCGTGTCTTCCACGCCACACTTGTAGCAAAACAGTTTTCGTTGTGGATCCGGAAAATCGAAGAACGAATGCCCTATCTCCTTGCAGTTCCAGCACTTAAAACCACGCGTATCACGTCTAGGCTGGAAGGCATTGACCTGTGGAGGAAAATCTTCCGACAATCTACCCGGACCAAATTCAACTTCGGAAACGAAGTTTCGGCTGGCGGGTGGCATGTTTAAATTTCTCGCTCGTTGCGGTTCATGGTCGTTAAGGTATTTCTCGATATTTCTGCAAACGTATACCATTTCTGGCAAGCTGTTCGTTGAAAAAGTTATAAGCAACTCCCCGGTGCGCTTACGAACGTTTTGCTTTAACAGCTCAATGATTTCTCGATCTTGATTAGGAATACGCAGCCGGCTATTCATGGTTTGGATGGCACTATAAAAATCGTCGAAAGTCTCTGACGGCAACTGATGTCGATCTGACATTTTGCGAGAAAGCTCAGAATCAGATTCCAAACTTCGGAACTGTTCAATAAGGGCTAGGCGCAGAGTCATCCAGTTCACTGTGGGATTAGTCTTTAGGTAAACCCAAAACCAACTTTCCACTTGCCCACTTAGAAATTGATGAAAATTCATCGCAATGTCGTCCCAACTTGCTTCGTAGCACATTTTCATTCGTTCTAACCGAAACAGGAAATCATCGACCAACATGTTTCGGTTGTCGAATTTAATTCCCCATTTATGAAAATCATGCCGTCTAGATATCTGATGCGAATCAGATCGTGAGCCATTGTGGCCGTCTTGCCCAGACGTGTGGTGGAGTCGATTGAGAAACTCGTTAGCATTCGAACTGGGACTAACCTGATGTGAATGAACAGGGGTATTATGATTTAGAAAGGAAATACCCGTAGGGTTTTGTCGAGGGACAGCACTTTGGACGTCATTAACGATCGGGATCTGCTGGGTCAGTGGCTGATTTTTTTCCACCAGAGTCTCTCTAATTACAGTAGCAACGTCTCCTTGAATGCTGGCTCGGCTCCTTTCCATTTCAGATTGAAAGAAACGAAAATCCTCGGCTTTATTAACCCCTACTGATGCCGTGACGACTTCGTTTATATATTCCGCCAGGTCATTCTCTTCCCCGATACCATTCAACCTAAGGCTACGACAAGAACGGGTACTTGAATTACCTATAAGTGGATTATTGCCAACGCTCTGTTGGGGTGGCGTGAACATGGCCGCTGCCCCTTCGTGGCTAATGTCCAACTCATTTTGATTTTGCGGACATTTAGAAGTTTCCGAACTCTGTCCGTTTGACTCCATACTTTTGCTAGTTTTGTTAGCTATGAATCGATTTCGTAATCTAATTCCACTATTTAAAGTGTGTAAGGGAAATTGGGACATTACCGCTGAATATTGATCGATATATCAAGAAAATAGATAAGGTTCAAGAGGAAATTCAAGGGATAACGCATTAACAAAGAACCTATTAGAACTAAAACTATATAAAAAAATTAAAATACGTTATCACTATATCCATGAAGGGATTAATACAGTGAATAAATATGGTTAAAAAACAATTTTAAATCTATTATGGACTTAGTTCAGAAACAAAAAAAAACTTCATAGGTATGTATGTACTAAAGAATCGAAAAAAAAATTAAATATTTTATTTATGGTTCGAGGTGAAAATTCAAGAGATACTAAATACTAAATAATTCAAGTTCAAATTCCATTAAAAAAAAAAATCACACAAAGTAATGTCAAAACTGAAGTTATAATTATGTATTATCAAATAATCAATTTGGTGGGTGTGACACGCTCTTCCTGGTTCATCTGATGGGAGGCTGCTTATAGGGTATTAAAATCTCAACAAAAGGTATCTAATTGATCCTATGAAAATAAAAATTGGTTGGGAAGTCACCAACTCTAATATATATACTTTTATGGGTCTACGAATATTAAGGGGTGTTACAAACTATGTGTCAAAATTAATATACCTTAGGATAGGGTATAAAAAATAAGCAAATTCCATATCTTGCAGGCAGTGATGACGTATATTAACCTTGAAAAAGCCAATGCGTTCTGAAAAAAAGGAAATGAAAACACAGATTTACTTGTATTTAACTCGGTAGAGACATTAATTTCCGCTGTAGTCGAAACACTGGCGAACGAATATGTGAGCGAAGCCGATATCAAATATATAACGATATCAAACATTTACGTCAACAACAGTCGATCCAATTTGTTTAATGTTACCGCCGGAGTTCCCCAAGGCTCAGTTCTTGGACCGATTTTGTACAACCTGTACACTTCAGATGTACCATTGTTGCCGGAATGTGAAATTGCGATTTATGCTGATGACACTGCAATATACTCATCGCATGAATTCGGTCTCAATATTGTGACGAATACACAAAATGCGGCAGAAATATTAGGAAGATATTACAGTAAACGGACATTACAGTTTTCACAAGAAAAAGAAAGACTTGCCTCTTACCGCCTTATCAATTAGTAATTAATGGCAATAACATATAATGGGAGCCAGTGGTTAAATATTTAGGCATTTATCTAGACAATAAACTAACATTTAAAGAACATACGGCCCAGTCATTAAATTGTTATCGCAACTAAGATATCCTCTTATTAGTAGGAACACTTTGTTATCAATTGATAACAAATACAAATCCAGCAAAATAAAATATTAAAAATGATGTTTAAACGTCCCTGGCATTACTGGCATTACCCACTGAATTACATGAAAAGGCCAATGTTGAATTGATCTCCGAAATGATTCGCAAACTCCTTGAGTCTTTTGATATTAGTTCAAATATCTCTGATAATCCTCTCATTAACAACTTACTTCTATGATAGGATTATTGATTTAGTTATTTAATAATTCATTTATCTACCTATTTGTTTATTTATTTTTCTTTTTGTTAATATACATATTTAATTTTGTTAATTAATTTATTTATTTGTTAATTTCTTTATATGTTAATTTATTAATTGATATGTTAATTTGTTTATTTATTTATTAAATGATTGGTTCATATATTTTTTCAATTACTTATTTATTTTTTTATATACTTATTTATATGTTAATTTGTTTATATAGGCTAATTTATAATTATATATATTTTTTATAGTTACATAGAACAAATATCAATTGAAAATTTTTTTTTTGTTAAATGTGGGGTTTCTACGTTGTTTTCCCTCAATAATAATAATCTAAAAAGTGAAATGAATTAAAAAATTTTAAGAACATTTCAGTTGTAAGATATCTTATATAGCATATCTCTCAATTGTAAATTGTGTGGTAGCTTACCTTTGTAATTATAAAAACGAAAAAAATATATATCTATCATCGATAATTGTATATGTTTTTGGCCTTTTGCATGTCTTTCCAATGTAGATATGTCAGGTTTGTCGATCATCAAATTATACAGAACATTTAAATTTCAGACAATCATCTGTAGATCAAGTAGACATTATTTTCTGAATTTCCTATCAGACCTATCAGTTAAATAAAAGCTAAATATATACAATTAACATGAATGTTAAATAAAGTCTTTCATTATAATTTTGTAATTAGGTTCACATTATCAGAAATCAGAAATAATAACTATGGCAAAACTGATGTTATTGTCGGTATGAAATTTAAAGCAGGGATGGTGGAAAGTTAGTTAGCGTCGAGGCGTTCAGGTTTCACCAATAGATGGCGTTCACATTTTAAATTATTTTTACTTTGTTTTAATAAAACTTCGAATTGAAATAAAACACAAGAAAATAGTCTTAATATCCATCAATTTGACTTTATTGGAAGGATAATTTTATGCCATAAATTATTACATATGATTTCGGGCACGTGGCCGCCGCGGTTGGTTCGAATAAAGACAAGTCTAGAGGTCCAGTTTTCAGCCACTTTTTCAAGCATTTGGGGCTGTATGTCGACAATAACGCCACGAATGTTGGCTTCCAAATCCCCTAAAGTTTCTGGTTTGTTGGCGTAGGCGAGCAACTTCACAAATCCCCAAAGAGAATAATCCAATGGTGTCAAATCACACGATCTTGGTGGCCAATTTACAGGTCCATTCCGAGAAATTATGCCCTCATCGAAAGTTTCCTTCAAAAAATCGATTGTGACGTGCGCTGTGTGGCATGTAGCGCGGTCTTGTTGGAACCACATCTCATCCACATTCATGCCATCCAATTCAGGAACAAAATAGTCGTTGCGTTGTTCATTTGGCAACATGTTCATTATGGAATGGGAAACGAAACTGAACATTAATGGCATTAGAGTTGTCAGTTTTATCTATATTCGAAAAAACCAACCTCTAAAAAAAATACCCGTTATTTCAAAAAAAAATACTATAGGAACTTCTTGCCCAAGGACTGTGGTAGCTAACCAATTAAACGAAACAGATGTTGGAGTATCATCATTTGTATTTACATGTTAGGCAATTGGCTCTAGCGACACCATTGCCATCTGATATATGTATTGCTTCAATTTCATAGGAATTAATCAAATAAATCTTAAAATTATTTAACTAAAACAAAATTCAGAATCGCTTCCTCATTTCGAGTATCAATAAAGATCGTACTTGTTTACGTAAAACAGAAGTTTGGTTAATACTTCAGTGTAATATACAATATAAAGCAGTCCGCTACAAAATGTTAAATTCTTCATTTTCTTCATCTCATCTGCTGTCATACTTATTGAATGTCCAATATTGTAAGCCGTAAGAAAGCTTCAGACGAATAACTGCAGTGCGTGGGCGTACACCACGATTGAAGTCGTCATCCACACTATCCACAGTTGCTTCGCTGTTGATCATAGATCTCAGATATATTTAAACTTTTCACACTTCTGAATAACTTTTCCAATCAAATAAATGCCTGAGAATGCTTGAGAGAATGAACAATGCAAGAAGATCGAGGAAAAAAATTTGGATTAAAATAAAACACTTTGTATATAATAATTACAATAATGATATGTACGTAGTTCAGTTAATTTCCCGGAGAAAGTCAAATTCCATACATTCACTAATATTAATAAACCAATGTTTTTCATTAATTAAAATTACAATAATTGTTTCCTTCATTTACTTCATTTCAGACTGTAGTGTTAATATCACACAATTTCCAATTGGAGTGATTTCTGCAACATTTAACAATAATTCAAATACAACCGATAACTTTCCAAGTGTTCTAGAAAATATGGAAGTACTACGAAGACTGAGTGGGAAACAGTTAGAAAGCTATACTACAGCACTTATAGCTACTGTTGCAGTCGGATGCTTTTTACTTTTGTTAAATATAATTATTTTTGCCGGAATTTACCACCAAAAGGAAAAACGTGCTAAAGATACAAAAAAGAAGGAACAATTAAAAGAGAATGAGATATTCATAAATAACACGCCATCAAAGGGCTCATCTAATACAAATTGCATCCAAACAACATCGGAGAACGTTCTTTTCGACGAATACAAATTCGATCATAAATCCACTCATGTAATACAAAGAGAGTGCTTATTAGATGGGACCGAAAATAAAATTGCACTGGACTGGGTCACTAGTACAAATACTGTCGATCTGCTCAACATTAAACGTTCTATTTCCAATGATAATTTAAGTAATACTAACCTCACTGCATCAACTTTAAACAATAACAACATACTTAAGCCAGACGGAGAAGCGTGTTTACGACCTATAGATTACTCTGTTCAAACACATGAAATGTCATACCAAAATATAAGCGATTTAATCAATTCGAATAGTGAGAAAGATACCGATCAAAAAATGCCAGAACCTCCTCCTCCGCCAATATCAATTCATCAAAATCAGTGTGGCATTCTACGATCTGCAGGAACAAATCAATTAAATTCGGCGACCAAAAAACGTGTACATATTCAGGAAATCTCTGTCTAGTATTTCATTTGGATGTTCAAAATTTAAAAACAATGCATAATGTGGTCTTTTTTTTAATTATTAACCAAAAATCTAAGAATATTAAAATTATTTTTCTTAATTACAGTTGAGTTTAATTGACGTAATTTTCGACCACTTTTTCAAGGGCTGTATGTCGGCAATAACGCCACGAATGTTGGCTTCCAAGTCCCCTAGCGTTTCTGGTTTGTTGGCGTAGGCGAGCGACTTCACATATCCCCAAAGAAAATAATCCAATGGTATCAAATCACACGATCTTGGTGGCCAATTGACAGGTCCATTCCGCGAAATTATGCGCTCATCGAATGTTTTCTTCAATAAATCGATTGCGACGTGCGCTGTGTGGCATGTAGCGCCGTCTTGTTGGAACCACACCTCATTCACATTCATGCCATCCAATTCGGGAACAACATAGTCGGTTAGCATGGCTCTATACCGGTTTCCATTACCGGTAACTGACTCTCCAGCACCACTTCGGAAGAAGTATGGCCCAATGACTCCACCAGGCCATAGAGCACACCAAACAGTCCGTTTTTGTGGATGTAGTGGCCTTTCAAGGGTCTTATGTGGATTTTCTTCACTCCAAACGCGACAATTTTTCTTGTTGACGTAGCCATTCAACTCAATATGAGCCTCATCACTGAACAAAATTTTGAAAATTTTGAAAAAAAAAAAATGTTTGAGCCATTATTTTCGAAATAAATTTGCACGATTTGCAAGCGTTGTTCATATGTCAACCTGTTCATGGCAAACCAAACTGAACAAAAAAGACATAAGAGTTGTCAGATTGGACCACAAAATGTAAGTTTTATCTCTATTCGAAAACCCAACTCTAAAAAAACACTCTTTACAATTTCTATTACTATTTATTTATTACCACAATATTGCTCTATGTATATGGATCTGAAGTTATTTATCACTCACATGTACATTATACATTAAAATACCTTTCAACTGTTGCAAAGTTATAGAATGAGGTACTTAAGCAGGCTTAAATAAAATGTTCATAAATAAATTATGAAGTTTTTTCGCATCCATATAAGTTATACAAAGTTTGTGTAAGAAAACACAGAAAAAATAAATTTAAAAAAATGATTGTCCGTCCATTCGTCAGCTTCTGCGACCTTTAAATTTATGCTAGGAAGCTGAAATTTGAAACATATACTCCCGAAATGGGAAAGTATTAAAATTTTACACCCACAATTTAGTTAAAATCATTTTAAAGTTGTAGTTGAAAGAGTTTAGAATGAAGGGTTGGAACCACAAAAAAAATGTAGATACTGACCTTCTTAAAAAATTTGCATATAACGTGTTTTATACGCCTACTTTTTGGGAGCGTTTTTTAAAAAAATGTTGTATTCTTTGAAAATTTCGTTCGAAAACAAAAAAAAATGTATAATAAAATATTTAGGCATTACAATCCGCAACATTCCACCCATACAAAGAAACGCCCAAATTTTGGGGGCGCTTTTTTTTAACTGAAAAATTTTGTTAAAATTTTTTTTATGATCTTATAGCAGAAAACCAAATAAATGTCAACCAAAGTGATTTCCATGCCTTTTTAATAGGAAGGGATATGGATTACCTGTCTATGTGGACAAGCTGAACACGATTGAAGCCTTACAGGATAACATAAAACGCCTAATTCGGGGAATACAGGCCGAAATGCTCGAAAAAGTACCCAAAATTGGACCTTCCGAATGGACCATTTGAAACGGAGCCGCAGACAAAATTTACATGAAGTTGTCTTTAAAACGTAAATGGCAAAGGGCTATTTATCGATTTCAATAAACGTTTTAAATATTTGATGCAAACATGAGTGTTTTATTCGATTTTTAATAAAACTCTGCTTAAAAAATTACCCTTTATAATGTTAAATCTATTTTAAAGACGCTCACTACCACGCACACAATTTAGAAATGTTTTAAAGCTGCAGTTACAGAGATGAATGATTATAACCTTAACTCCTTTACAAGAGCTCCGATCTGACCACAAAAGCGAAAACCAAAACCTCTGCGCCGCGGCCAATAATAGTGTACGACAACAAAAATCAACACACACAGAAAACTAAACCCTTTTCCTCGGTCGCATGTGCAAAAAATAAAAATCATCGTGGTCTCGCCGTCTATATACGTAGTGATATAGCTTACCAACTTCAACCACAATACGGCCAATATTCCAATCCGGAATTTGAATTTAATTGGCTTGAATTCACGTCCGTAGGCAGTTAATCCACTAATGTTTCATTCATAGAAGCTCAAATTCGGGCCGAAATCTCACTTTTAACGAGTTTGATGAGTTGTCCGATTCCATTACACGAATTGTAACCCTTTACCCTCACACTGATGTTGCGTGCGATTTTAATGTTCAAAATTCGAATTGGCTTCCTCATTCTGAAGAGACAAAACCCGAAGGAAGGTATGGTAAGGTCTTTGCTACGGTAGACAACTTAACCCAGCTTGTAAATAAGCCGACAGGAATTCCGGAGATTAGTAGTCAAACCGCCAACACACTGGACATGTTTCTCAACTCTCACATAGATTAGTACACCATAAATGTATTATCGCCTCTAGGTTCGTCCGACCACTGTGTCATATCGGCGAATTTCAAAAAAGTTTTAAAGTTAAAGTTAGATAAAAAACATAAGTACCCCCTATGTACCCCAAAAAAAAAGCATTAGGAAGATGATGGATAGCATTTTATTATACCCTATCCTAAGGGTATATTAATTTTGACACATAGTTTGCAATTTTTAGGCTTTTAAAATTAAGCAAGGAAGCTGAAATTCGGACCACATACTCCCTAGGGCTCTGAAATGGCGAGTGTAAAAATTATTTTAATACGCCCACTGCCACGCCCACAATTTAGAAAAAACGGTTTTAAAGCTAAATTTAGAGAGATAGAGTGTTACAACCCTCACAAGATATATACGCACTGCCCTCCTTTATAAGTTTGTCATATAAAGATATTTGCCACGGCTACTTTTTGTGGGCGTTTTTCACTAAAATGCTATTTTCTTCGAAAATTTTCAATGAAAGCGAAAAAAAATGTTTAACAAGATGTTTAGCCAATATTCTTTCCAACATATTGCCATACAAAGTTTTTGGCCACGCCTACTTTTTGGTGGCGTTTTTTTCAGTAAATAATTTTTTTTTAAATTTAATAGAATGAAATAAAATGCTATCCATCATCTTTTTAATGCTTTTTTCTTTGTGCATATAGGGATATGGATAGGGTATCATTCTGTTCGCCCCAAGCGGACTGTAAGCTTTCCTTATGTTTCTGTAATGGTTTAATATATCCATAGCCTTAATGATCTTCAAGCAAGTTAGTTGACACTTTCGCTAACACATACATATGTACATTTTGGTGTGCAAGATTTCTTGGTGAATAAATAATGTTAGTTCCTATAAGTAGTGCCGGAGAATTGACTCGAGAACATACATTATCGCCTTGCTTTAGAAAATACTCTTGTATGAAATGTCATGATATTTCCTCAAGTTAAGAAGAGGTCAAATATTAACGATTCGCGCTCAAATATCCATATTTTGATAGCAAAAAATATTAGAAGTATGCCCACTTTGCGGGCGTAGTACTTACATACCTTTATGGTAAGCTATCGAGTAGCATTTTTTCCGCATTTGCAATCAAGGGCCAGAGCAAGTCTCTACTTTCCGGCATTTACCGCGTTTTTATTTAACGCCGGATGTATTTGTTGACTAAATTTTTAAATCTAGATTTTCTATAGCATCTTTAAAAGTTATGGTATGAGAAGTATTAAACGTAATTATGGTAATTATGGACAATCCGTAAAATAATCGTCTGGCAGTGCAAGTGCTTGCCAGACGACTGTATACCTACTGCTTCGTTTGATGGGAGTACTAAAGCTATGGTTATTATCGCAATTATAATAAAAGGGGTAAAACACAAATTTTCTTTTTATTTGATTTTCTATTTTAAGGTCCACAAACCTGAGAAGGTTTTCTCAAAAAAATAAAACCCAACGCATTACTCAGATAGCTTGCTTTACATTCAATCTCTATGTCAATAAATAACTTATGTATCCCACTTTGAATGAAAAATGATATTTTATACTTTGATCTCGATAGCTCAGTAACCAATAATCGCATGGCAAATCTAAGGCAATAAAAATTGCTTTTGCCTTACAAGTCAGCCACAGAAAATACTGAAATCTAAAAAAGAATGCCATGTTTGTATTGTAATTATTAAAAATTTCGCAAATATTATTTAAGTACATTGTTATACATGGCAAGTATTTTATTTTTTTCCGACTTTATTCTTAAAATCCAACCCTCAAGTAAAAAGTCATAATTGTAACTCTTTTCGGGGCTGAGTTAACGAAACGGGGAGGCTACCACGCCCCTAAATGGAAAATAAATAATATTTTGTTTTTTTCCGCGTTTGTTCTTAAAATCCGACCATCAGTAAGAAATCATAATTGTAAGTCGTATGGGGCTGCGTTAAGATAAGTGTTTCATAGTTTTGCTGATTTATCAGTGGGCTTTATAACTCAGGAACCGCTCATGTTAAACAGTTGAAATTTGGTATGGAGCCTGCTGCTGTGAGTTCCGAATAATTCCAATTTATGTCTCTAGCTTTGTTGTGGGCGTAGCTAGAGGGGGGTCAAAATGACCTGAGTTGGTTCTTGTAAATAAGGGTGTAGTGCCAAAGTTGCTAATGAACTCGGCTGGGCACTACCGTGCCCCTTGATTGTAAACACAATAATAAAAACAAATATAAAATCTCATGTATTTCTGCAAACATATTACAAAACAGAAACTTTAACTTTTCGCATGCAATCATCGGACAATTAGGAAGAAACCTACGTTAATTAGTTGGCATCACGCGCTTCTTTGTATAGAATTTTCTACATTTATTTTACTAACAGCTTTACTTAATTCGACTTCATTATCAGTCATGGTCCCAAACGGAAAACACGACACTTTGATTTGGGGCTGTATGCCTAGCGCTGGAGTAGGTAATCTACATCTTATCGATAACCTCAACATTCTAAAAGAAAATGTCAAGCAGAGAGTTAAACTACTAACGCTGATGTCACAGAAATAAAATGTTTATTTTTTCTTCAGTTAAAGTTAAATGACTTACGGTTAAACGAATGCAGACTGGTGTATCAAACACATAAACCACATATAAAATAACAACAAACTTACCTATGTACACAAAACATTAACATTCTTACTTATATACTATATATGTATTATAAACCTTAAATATTAAAATGAATTCAAATTCAGCGCCAAAAACCCAAGTTTTGCCATATTTTTAAAATACTCCTTGTACTAAAATTTAAAATAACATTAAAATCATGTTCTTAATTGCTCTCTTGGCTGCCTTAAATTGCTCTCTTGGCTGCCTTAACCAAATAAAAATCATCATATTTCGCTTACCTATCTCGTCGAATTTTCGTTTACGTTCCATATGGAATGATAAAGTTAAAGTTTATTCTGATTGAACTTCGCGATCAAAAAAATCTATCCGAGAGAATTATGTTGCAACAGTTTTTGAAGCAAATTTTTCCCAAGGAACAGCGTGAAAAACTATTAAAAGTGCGTTTAAGACAGTATATCGGTTTCCGTAAAAAAGACAGTTAGTGTTCTGGAGTATTTAAAACCGCCAAAGGAGAAAAATACATCAACTGTAGATGGAAGAAACACCCTAAATCCGAAGGAAGAATTTACTTAGTTGAAACAAACAATGAAAAAAAGGGAAATAAGTATAAAAAGTTTCCCTACCAGGTATATATACAATATATTCTTTATTAGAACGTGCGCTAAAGACCAAAATCATCAACCATGTCACCAAAAAGATAGTAAAATTTATTTATTCATTTATTTCATCAACAGAGTGAGTAATACTCTTCTAGACTAAAAACAGTAGAATAGTATTCATAAAGTTAAACAAACAAAGCAAAATAAAAATAAAAAATTAATAACGATATAAAAAGGAAAACTTATTGTTTTTCAAATCGTACCTACTACAATTCATAAATAAATCAATCATAGTAATAACTAAATTTGCTTCCTTGATGCAACGAGCAATAGGTTCATTACGCGAAAAGTTGGTTAGATGAAGATCCTTATGGAAGTGGAAATAACTACGAAGATATCGAGATCGTAAGGGAAAGCTTATTAATGCTAACAATTTAGGGCATTGAATTTTATAATGGATTATATCTCTTATAAACATAACGGAATAATATTAACGACGACTTAGAAGGGAGTTGAGATTAATTAAAACACTAATCTACTTTCCTAGGGAGGCATATCAATTCGCCAATTTAATTAAAATATCAGATATCTGGTGCAGTTTCTTTGGATACGCTCAATTCTTTTGGAATGAATTTCATAGCGCGGCTTCCATATTATACTACAGTAATCAACATGAGGTCTTACTAATGATACATATAGCGATTTGAGTGTATAAGCATCTGTAAAATCCTTTGAATTTCTTTTAACGAACCCTAACATCGAATTAGCTTTGGATACAATATAGTCCATATGGTCTTTAAAGGTTAGGCGGGTGTCAAGAATAACGCCTAAATCTTTTTTTGAGTCTACTCTTTCCAGTAAGTTAGATTTTATAGAATATCGATAGAGTACTATTACCCTAGTACATTGAAAAAGTGCAAGTTGCAGTAGATCTACCTGATACGAACCCATGTTGATGTTCAGAAATCACATTTTGAATGGACAAGGTGATATTATTAGATACAATTTTTTCAAACAATTTTGGGTTCTATGTTTACTCCCCCAAGGTGAAACATGAACTTCCAAAATATACTTGTTGTTAGACTTCAGGCTTGTTTCAGCGGACAATATACAAGACTGATATAAAAACTTATTCAAAGTATATTTTTTTTTGAGTCTACTCTTTCCAGTAAGTTAGATTTTATAGAATATCGATAGAGTACTATTACCCTAGTACATTGAAAAAGTGCAAGTTGCAGTAGATCTACCTGATACGAACCCATGTTGATGTTCAGAAATCACATTTTGAATGGACAAGGTGATATTATTAGATACAATTTTTTCAAACAATTTTGGGTTCTATGTTTACTCCCCAAGGTGAAACATGAACTTCCAAAATATACTTGTTGTTAGACTTCAGGCTTGTTTCAGCGGACAATATACAAGACTGATATAAGAACTTATTCAAAGTATATATTAAATTTCCGTTCACTGCGGATGACTTTAACTCCAGACTTGCTTTATTTAATCTGTAGAGTTCATAAGCTTGCTTCTTTTTAGTTTTGGGACTGATTAATCGTAAGTTGAACCATGGTGGATTGGAATTATATTTAACATATTTCTTAGGAAGATGAAGGCAAATAGAGTTCCGAAGAACAGAAAGGAACGATTCATACATAACATTGATGTCACACGAGGATAACAAAGTACTCCAAGATACGGTTTGAAAATAGTTGTTCATAGCATCAAAATTAACTTTATCATAATCATTATATAATTGATTTGCAGGCGTCGGTTTCTGATATTGAAGAATTGAAAATTCAGAAATAAAAGCAATATGGTGCAATGAATTGTTAAATATGGGTGAAACAGGAACATACATATTAAAAACAAACTCCTTGTCGACAAATGCGAGATCCAGGCTACGATTAAGACTATTTGTAAAATTATTAATTTGGATACAATCATATAAAAGTCAGTTATTAATATTTCAATATCGGTTGATACAGGTACTAGATTGTTATCATCAACATCAAAATTCCAGATAATGTTACCCAGGTTAAAGTCACAGGTCAAAACTGATCTCAAACGCAACTTTTACAATTAATTGATAAATGTAGTATACAGGCACGAGGAACAAGAGAAGAGAAGAACGCAGTCCAAAAAATATTACGAATCGCAATCAGAACTCCTCCGTCTCTATTAAAACCAGTTGAGTGCGGGCAGCGATCTTTCTTAAAACATTATAAAAATTAGAGTTAAAATACTCGGAACTAAAATGACAGTTAGTTAACTATGTTTTCGTAAATATTAACATATCATAGAATGATGATGATGACGATAAATATAAGGTATTCATTTTAGTTCTTAGACGACCTATATTTTGATTATAAAATGAGTAGTAACATTTAGATCTTAAAGGGAAAAGACTATTCTATCGTTTTTTGGATGGTTTACTGATAAAACTGGAACTGATGTTGATGCTAGGTAGATGACGTCGGACGATGTACGTAGAGGTGCAGCTGAGGAGATAAGTGTTACATTTCTTACGCGCTGGATGAATTCATGCACTAGAATTCCATCAGGCCAACATTTTTCTAATGACAACTGTTCGAAGCAATCATAAGGAACCAACAATTTAAAATTTGTTATTTTTTGGGGCACTTTAAATGAATATATTTGTAGCATGCGATAGCCGATGGTGCAGATGGTAGCTTGCATTTAATGTAGTTTAATATATCATCTACAGTAGACTTACGTGGTGACCGTCTTAGCAGTTGATAAGCCATTGGTCAAAGTATCCTCAGTAAGAATAGGCGAAGCTGGTGATGAAGGAGGGATATCCAATGATAATGTAGATATGGATGGAAGAACTAAATCACACGAGTTAGAATTAGAACGCAATACTCTTTTTGTTGTTGTTTGATGATTGGGAAGTTGTTGTTGCACTACATCAACTTGATATTCTTGTCGTTGCAGATTACATTGTTAAGTATCCATGTTTTTAACAGGTGTTTGAGGTTTTACTTTTTCATATAGTTGAGGTTGTGGTTGTTCGTGATATTATTGTAGTTCCTAAGGTTGTGGTTGTTGAGGTTGTGGCAGCAGAAGCTGAAGATATGGTTGAAGTAATTGTCGTTGTTGTTTTATAATTTCTTGTTGGACAGACTGAATCAGTTGCTGGGAGTCCTTTAATTCATTCTGTTGGGCCAATATAAGCTGTTGATTTTTCAGCAGATGATCAATATTGCTCAAAAACATGTAACGCCTGAACTTCCGAGAACAAGACACATTAATTGTTTAACGTTTTTTGCAATTTTATTATCTTCTAATGTAAGGAAAGCTCCGATATTTATCCCAATAAACAAACAATTTTATCAACGTCTTTTCCTTTAATCTTAATACAGGGTGTCCGTCGGGAGGATATACTAAAGGGTGTTTTTTTAGAGGTTGGTTTTTCGAATAGAGATAAAACTGACATTTTGTGGTCAAATCTGGCAACTCTAATGTCATTTATGTTCAGTTTGGTTTGCCATGAACAGGTTGACAAATGAACAACGCTGGCAAATCGTGCAAATTTATTTCGAAAATAATGGCTTAAACATTTTTTTTTTCAAAATTTTCAAAATTTTTATCAGTGATGAGGCTCATTTTGGGTTGAATGGCTACGTCAACAAGAAAAATTGCCGCGTTTGGAGTGAAGAGAATCCACATGAGACCCTTGAAAGGCCACTACATCCACAAAAACGGACTGTTTGGTGTGCTCAATGGGCTGGTGGAGTCATTAGGCCATACTTCTTCCGAAATGGTGCTGGAGAGTCAGTTACCTTCAATGGAAACCGGTATAGAGCCATGCTAACCTATTTTGTTCCCGAATTGGAAGACATGAATATAGATAAGATGTGTTTCCAACAAGACGGCGCTACATGCCACACAGCGCACGTCACAATCGATTTATTGAAGGAAACATTCGATGAGCGCATAACTTCGCGGAATGGACCTGTCATTGGCCACCGAGATCGTGTGATTTGACACCATTGGATTATTTTCTTTGGGGATATGTGAAGTCGCTCTCCTACGCCAATAGAAACGTTGCGGGTCTTGGAAGCCAACATTCGTGCCTCTATTCCCGACATACAGCCCCAAATGCTTGAAAATGTGGTTGAAAATTTGACATCTAGACTTGTCTTTATTCGAACCAGCCGCGGCGGCTACATGCCCGAAATAACATTTAATAACTAATGGCATAAATTTATCATTCCAATAAAGCCAAATTGATGGAAATCAAAACGATTTTCTTGTGTTTTATTTCAATTCAAAATTCCTCTAAAAAAAAAACCTTTACTTTGTTTGTTTATAATTTTTGATTAAATGAAGGATGGATCTTTTATTGATAAATGTTTTATTTAATGTTTTGAGCACATTTTTCATTACATTGTCACACATTTCACGCGGTATTTCATTAATTTCATCACGAATATTTTGTTTGAGTTGCTCAAGCGTTCCTGGTTTGTTTGCATAAACCTTGCTTTTCAGATATCCCCACAAAAAGAAGTCCGGAGCAGTCAAATCAGGCGACAGTGGAGACCAATCAACATCACCATTTCTTGAAATAACTTGTTGTGGAAAGAGGTCTCGCTGTAATTCCATTGTAATCCTGGCTGTATGCGATGTGGCACCGTCTTGTTGATACCACATATTAATCAAGCCCACAGCATGAAGTTGTGGCCTTAAACAGTTTTCAATCATATCACGATATCGCTCCCCATTTACAGTTACCGTTACTCCGTTTTCATTTTCAAAGAAGTGAGGTCCAATTATTCCTCCTGACCAAATTCCATACCAGACTGTAACTGTTAATGGATGCAAAGGTGACTGATGAATAATTTGAGGGTTTTCCATTGCCCAGAACCGACTATTCTGTTTATTCACATATCCATTCAAATGAAAATGTGCCTCGTCACTCATTATGATTTTTTCATGAAAATCGGGGTTGTCATAGGCCAGCTGTAACATCCGATTGGCATATGTACGACGGCGTAAATGGTCTTGTGTAAGAAGCTCTTGTGTCACCTGAATATTAAATGGAAACAAATGCAAATCCTTGTGCGAAATTGTCGCCAAAGTTGTTCTTTGAAGACCAAGCTCCTAAGCACGACGTCGAATTGAGGTTGATTGATTGTTTTGAACACTTCCTTGAGCAGCAGTAATGTTTTCAGCCAATCTTGCAGTACGTTGTCGTCCATGGTTGGGCCTATCATCTACAGACACTCTTTCTTCGAAATCATTCACTATACGATAAATAGTGCGGTTTTTTGGCACGTTGTTTCTCCCAAAAATTACTTCATTTTGATAAAATGTTTTAACGATTAAAACACGTTGGTTTTTGAATATTTTTCCATAATAAATTTGCCACGTGTCTACTTCGCGACTGCCAAATATGAACTTGAAAAACTAATGTTAACCAAAATGGTGGCAAAACAAAGTAGTATACCTTCCCGGCGGACACCCTGTACATTGTGCATGCACATTATCGAGGCATATTGCACAGGACAGTATAGATGTTTTTTTTGCATATATAGCATTCAGAATCGTTCATGATAAGCTCAAAGTTTCTATATAAACCAGATGGCAGAAATTTTGGATGGTTGTTGTATTAGATGCAGACTGCAGTAGGTAATGGCTTAAAAAAGCAATGAGTAAAAAACAAAAAAAAAAAATTGCAAGTGGGTAAATCTCTATGCTAAAACGGCAGACCATGTACTAAAAATTGTACTCACACGTGCGGGGGAGTAGGATGACCAATGATTCTTCAGTGATACAGGGCAGCAGTTGACACCACATAGAACAAAGATCATTAAATCACTCAGCCATGCAGTATTGCAGGCGAAGTAAAGATAGCACCAAATAATTTGTATAGCCTCAAATGCTTCTAAGTAGCCAGAACATTCCATGGCTGAGGATCATTTACAATGGCTGTCTAAGGCTCTGCTATGTTTCTAAAGCTTGGAGAAAAGTCCGTGTGATTTCCATTCCGAAGGAGCGGAAAGTAAGTCACACTACAGGCCGATAAGCTTATCCTCGTTCTTGTTAAAGACTTTGCAGAGGCTTATTGACAGACATGTCAGAGATGTGATTGGCGATAATTACCTATCAAAATCACAACGTGCTTACATAAAAAGTAGATCCGTCGACACTGCACTGCATAACGTAGTATTAGTGGTATAAAATCCTTAGAACAAAAGGAGTTTACCCTATGTGCATTCCTAGACATCGAAGGAGCATTTAACAACATCAAAGCGGATGCAATCATGCACAGCCTGAGAAATGCTCATCTGGATAGCAGTCTATGCGACTGGGTCGGTATCATGATAGGTGCACGGCAGATTAAGAGTTACCTAAGTGATATATATGTCGTACGGAAAGTCAGTAAGGGAACACCACAAGAAGGTGACCTTTCCCCGCTCATATGGATGCTGGTAATGGATGTGCTTCTACAGCAACTTAAACAAACTAGAGAAGGAAGGTTTCACCGGAATGCATATGCGGACGCTACGTAGCAATCCTGGTCGCAGGCAGATTGCCTTCAATTCTCAGCTATGCGCTCCATATTGTCGGTAATTGGGTCGTGAACCGAGGGCTGGAAGTAAATCCGTCCAAGACAGAAGTCCTGCTGTTTAGTAGGAAAAGGATCATTCCAACATTCAATGCACCAAGGATGGAAGGGAATGATCTAAAGATGCCCAATTCAGCAAAATACCTGGGTGTTATCTTAGACTCCAAACTTAACTGGAGAGAGAATGTAGACGAATTCGGCAGAAAATGAGGGCTTAAACCATACATGGTGCACTGGTTATACACAACGGTTGTAAAACCCATCCTGACGTGAAAGCCCTGGAAAAGAAATATCTTCTCTTCAACCTCACCAAAGTCTAAATCGCGGGTTGCATGGGTATAACAGGGTCCCTAAGGACGACACCCACTGCAGATCTGGAGATATTACTCGATTTCTAATGGCATGGGACATTTATTGTAGCAGCAAGGCGGCTTAAACGGCCGTCAGACTTCGATAGTGCGGACTCCGGTCTCTGAGACTTTGCGGACACGCCTCTTCAGAATTCAAATGGTGCGCCACTGTAAGCACACTAGAAACAGACTATCTACCTTTGAAATTCACCTTCAGAAATGAGGAAGCGGACAAGCTTGCAAGATCAGGGTCAGAAATTAATGCATCGCTGGCACTTGAATTAGTAAGAACATCGCTAAACACAATCGCATGTAAAATCGACAACGAGTCCTTGAGTAAAACTAACCTACGTTGGACACAACTCGATACGTGCAGACATACAAAAGAGCTATGGACAGCGGTCAACAAAATGAGATCCAAATATATGATCAGGTTAAACCGCAAGGATATCCGAGTACTTACGGGGGTCCTTACTGGTCACTGCGCTGTGGGTCTACATGCGGAACGGTTGGGCATACTGCACAACGACTCCTGCAGAAGCTGCAGGACATCCATCAACCTACCTACCTACCTTAGGTAGGACTCTAACCAACTAAGTAGATTGGAGTGAATTCCTTAGGCACACAACTTATTTATAAGTGTGCTATGACAAACTTTGTGCAAAACTTTTGCAAAATCGGTAAATATCACATCCGTTTGATTAAAACAATTAAAATTTTTTACAACAAAATTGCAAAAAAGTGCGACATTAGTTGTAGTAGATCTACCTGATACGAACCCATGTTGATATTCAAAAATCACATTTTGAATGGACAAAGTGATTTTATTGGATACATTTTTTTCAAACAGTTGGGGATTGAAGATATTTTACATATAGGCCCATAATTGCGTTCTGTTTAGGACCACTTATATGAATAGGTATTATATGGGATAGTTACCAAATATCTAAAAATAAACCACAGGCAGTGATTTTTTATAAATTATAGAAAGAGGCAAAGAAAGCTCTTTAGCACAATCTTTTAAAGACCAAGACCTTCACTTTAACTTCAAATCTCTTTATGTTTACTTCCCCAAGGTCAAATATGAACTTCCAGAATATACTTGCTGTTAGACTTCAGGCTTGTTTCAGCCGACAATATACAAGACTGATATAAGAACTTATTCAAAGTATTAAATTCCCGTTCACTGCGGATGACTTTAACTCCAGATTTGCTTTATTTAATCTGTAGCGTTCATAAGCTTTATTCCTTTTTTTTTTTAAACAGATTAAACGTTAGTTGAACCTGTGGTGGATTTAAATTATATATAACATATTTATTAGGAAGAGGAAGGCAAATAGAGTTCCGAAGAACAGAAAGGAACGATTCACACATAACACCGATGTCATACGAGGATAACAAAGTACCGCAAGTTATGGTTTGAAAATAGTTGTTCATCAAAATCAGCTTTATCATAATCATTATATAATTGATTTGCAGTCATAGGTTTCTGATATTGAAGAATTAAAAATTCAGAAATAAAAGCAATATGGTGCAACGAATTGTTAAAAATGGGAGAAACAGGAACATAAATTTTTAAAACAAAGTCCTTGTCGACAAATGCGAGATCTAGGCTACGATTAAGACTATTTGTAAAATTAGTAATTTGGATACAATCATAAAAAAGTCAGTTATTAATATTCCGATATCGGTTGATACATTAAAAGGTACTAGATGGTTATAATCAACATCAAAATTCCAGGTAATGTTACCCAGGTTAAAGTCACGGATAAAAAGAACATGCTGAAAGACAGTTAAGTTATCATATATATGACAAACATTAGTTAAGTGATGATTAAACAATTCTAATGGACTACGCGGAGGTAAATAACTAACAATAACAAAAACGTAAAAATTGATCTCAAAAGCAATTTTTACAATTAATTGATCAATTTCGTATACAGGTGGAAGAACAAGAAGTTGTTGTGGTTGTGGTTTGTTGGTGATATTGTAGTTGTTGTTTTATGATTTCTTGTTGGACAGACTGAATCAGTTGTTGTGAGTCCTTTAACTCATTCTGCTGGGCCAATATAAGCTGTTGGTAATCACTGTCAGGCGATTCATTTTTCAGCAAATGATCAATATTGTTGAAACATTCTACCATTTTTTGCTTTTTCGATGGATCAAAAACAAGTAACTTCTGAACTTCACAGAAAAAAACACATAAATTGTTGAAAATTTTTTGCAATTTTACTATCCTCCAATGTAAGGCACCGGTTGATATGCTGCGATGTGTATCACAATAAAAGCAAGGGCCAGGTATCGAAACAATTTTATCGACGTCTTTTCCTTTAATGTTAATACATTTTTTATGCACATTATCAAGGCATATTTCACAAAATAGTTTAACGACATTTGAACCAGAATTAAAAAATCGATGATTCCAGTAACAATAATTTGCAGCTCGCAAGAGCTTGATATGGCTTTTCACAAAATCGCTTGGCTTGAAAAAAGAAACCAATTCGCCAAAGAAATCAAGCTACTCCAAGGAGGGAAACCTATCAATAGCCTAAAAAATCTCAGTCCATTCTTAGATACGTCAAAGGGAATTTGTGGGCGGTTAAAAAACTCTGGCATGCCCGAGCAAAACAAGAACCCCGGTTTATTGGCGAAAGATTCTAGCTTGGCTACATGTCTTATTCGTCATATTCATAGGAAGAACTTTCACGCTGGACCAAAGGCTCTCGCCGCACTTCTTAGGCAAAAGGTTTGCATTGTAAACGCCAGATATCTCGATCGTAAGATCGTTCACAGTGGCATCCATTGTATTCGATACAGGCCGAAAATTATACAGGAAGTAATGGGCGACCTCCCAAAAGAGCGAACCATTGCTTCGAGACCGTTTCAACGATGCGGTGTTGATTTCGGTGGTCCTTTATTAACTTACCATAGGATACGTAGGAAGGTTCCATAAAAAACGTACATATTCGTTTTTGTATGTCTTACTCCGAAGGCCGTACATCTGGAACTAGTCTCAGATCTAACAACAAAAGCTTTTGTTAGTCATTTATGCGATAATGCAACAAACTTTGTTGGTGCTTACTCAAAGATTACAGAGTAACATAATAATATATTGTTTCACAAAATTTCTCGAGATACAATTTAAAATTTTTGTAGTAATGAACAAATTGATTTTCATTTTATCTCTCCTAAGGCACCTAATTTCGGGGGAATCTGGGAAGCTGCAGTAAAGGTAGCTTAATTACATCTGTTACGAACTCTTCATAATACAAAACTGTCATTCGAGGAACTCGCAACTGCACTTTGCGAAATGGAAGCCGGGATCAACTCCAGGCCTTTAATACCGCTGACGAACGACCCAAATGACTATGAAGCACTAACTCCAGGTCATCTTCTAATCGGCACATCAAGCCAGTCCCTGATCCGGTAGACGATGCTCCAAAAACATGTGCTTTGCAGTACTAGCGTCGCATTCGAAATGTTAAAACGCACTTTTGGAAACGTTGGTCTTAAGAGTACCTACAAGAGCTGCACCATCTCGAAGCGGAATCGATGGTGATTATGGTTGCCGTGAGATGGTTGCTGGGAAGTGTCTAAAGAATAATTCCGGCAAAGATGGGAACGTGAGAGTGGCAGAAATACGTACGCCAAAAGGCGCTATCAAAAGACCTATTACAAAAGAGGCTTCACTTCCGTATTGAAACCACCGGATGCTTTCAAAGGAGGCGGAATGGTAAATCAAACAGATAAACCACATATAAAACAACAACGAACATTATACTTACTTAGGCCTTTGCTATTTACTTACCTACATATGTACATAGCTCTTATCCAACATAAACATTGTAACTTACATACATGTATTATAAACCTTAAATATTAAAATGCCAAATGCGCCAAAAAACCAAGTTTCGCAATATTTTTAAAATACTCATTGTACTAAAACTTAAAATAGCAATAAAATCATGTTCTAAATAGCCCCTCTTGGTTAAGCCAAGAATAAATAAAAATTATTCTTTTCGTTGGCACCAGTGTGCAGAAAAGCTTGTTATTAGTTTTTTTATATTACAGTCCACTCTTTTGGTTTTACCCCGCTTAAGAATGCTGTCAATGTCAGAATTTAATGAGCTTAAGACTATACTCGGTTTCGCTTACCTGTCTCGTCGAATTTTCGTTTACATTCCATAAGGAATATTAAAATCAAAGTTTATTCAAATTGAACTTCGCGAACAAAAATCTATCCCAGCAATTTAAATTGCAACAGTTTTTGAAGCAAATTTTTCCCAAGGAACAGCCGAAAAACTATACGACTTAAAGACTTCAAAATATAGGAGACTTAGAGGATGAAACTTAAAGCATGTAAGTCACAAAGTACTGCAGTCTTTTAACTTACAGTCAATTGACTGCTATTAACTCACTAGTCATGAATGCTAAAAGTAACTGGAGAATGCAATTTGCAGTTTAAAAATTTTGTAGTTTAAGTACTCAAAAGACTGCAACTTACCTGAATGTAGTACCAAAGTAATGCATTCATTCGCAATTCTATTAGACATTACCAAGGCAACGATCCAGCGCTGAAAGAAGAACAGGTTTTTTTGCCCCTTACTTTTGCAGACACCCCCTCAGTTTCCGGACTTAAACGTGATGTAGCACTCGTGGGAAGAACTTACAATAAGACGTTTTTGCAATAGAAGTTTAAGCATGCACAATCAGCATAACGTTAACCTCTTTGCAACCTTGGAACTCTAGTGAACTCCAGATCTGGGGAAACAAAATTGGTCCCATTAATGTCCAGACACCATTCAATTTAATTTAATTTAATTAAATTTAATTTCATTCCATTCAATTTTTTTTTTTTTGGTTTATAATGTGCACTTGATGTTTGGGTAGATGCTTCTAATTAGAGGGGAATGAGCATTCTTAATTAGAGGGGAATGGGTATCATATTAGTCAAAAAAAGACAGAGTAACTGTACTGCCCATTCTTTGACCCAAGCCTACCCATTCCAGAGATTTGTGAAAAGTTCAAATATCTGGGATCAATGATCAACAGCAAAGCAACCGTTGATGACGACATCAATCATCGTGTAAGCGTAGGGTGGATAAAATGGCAAAAACACTCCGCCATCTTCTGTTGAACGAAAAATGTCCCCTAAGCTGAAAGGAAGGCTCTGCAACGCAGTTCTGCGTCCGGCTTTCACATACGGTTCACAATGCTGGACAATGTACAAAGTGTGTGAGGTCAAGTAGACAGAAGCTGAGATGAAGATGCTTCGCATGACAGCAGGAGCAACAAAGCTTGATCGAACTAGAAGTTCCAGAATTCGAGGAAGCCTACACGTCAAACAACCCATTTCGAAAAAATTTGAGCATGACCGACTCAGTTGGTATTGTCATTTTTAAAGGAGGGATCCTACGAAAACCGTCAAAAAGGCAATGCCTAAAAGAGAGGCAGGCCTAAAAACTCCTGGATCACACAAATACAGAAACACCAGCATTTTATTGGCACGTTTTTGAATCCTGTCTAAAAGCGCCAAATACATTATTGGCGCACCAGACCAGATATGAGCATTATACTCAAGTTTGGGCGAATAAACGCCTTGTAAATTCTAGCGAGATTAGAAACGGTAAAATATTACTTGCATCGCTTGTGGAAGCCTAGGCATTTCGCAGAGTTCTTGGCAACGTCGAATATGTGGTCATTCCAACGAAGTTTGTCATTAACGCACATACCGGGGATGGAAAGCCTTTCGGTTTCAGCAAGGCAAGTGCCATTCATGGATAATGGCAGATTATTGGGGTTACGCTTAAGTGACAGTAGACAGCACTGTGTTTTGGAAGCAGTAAATTTCACTCTATTGGTTTTACCCCAATTAAGAATGCTGTCAATGTCAGAATTTAATTAGCTTAACATTGCCGTTCCAGTTCCACGTCCGAAGATGAGGGACGCGAATCGCAGAATCCCCTCTGCATAATAAAGGGTTCGATTGAGGGAATAACGCTAAGGACTACCCTTAAGTTACACTTGAGGGACACAAGGTGTCAAAAGCTCTATGGCCACTTCTCGACTGTAAGTGGTCCAGGAAGTTTATGAAAATTAGTAGGGATAAGCTAGTAGGTGTCCTGACAGGAACACCGCCTCTTGCGAAAACAAGCAAAAAGACTGGGGCTGTCAGATACAGACATTTGCAGATTCTGTGACGATCTTCAGGCTGTTGAGGATATACTGCATATATTGTGTGAATACGAGGCAATCTCACGCAGTCGTAGGAAATTCTTTGAGATATTCTTTTGTAGGGAAATTGTTTTGTTTTATGAAAAATGTTGAGGTTTTATGTACCGTTTCGATTTTTAAGCCGGTTCCCCAGGGATCGCGATGGTCCCGCCTCAGTGCCTAGTACTGTGTGATGGTTTTTATATCACAACAGGGCTGCCTAACATAACCTAAGGATACTGTTATCAGCAAAGGAATGGATTGGATTAGAAGTTACAGACAGGAGATCATTCATGAAAATGGGACAGAGAGTCGGAGATAAAACAGAGCCTTGGGGGACACCAGAATTTATTCGCTGAGTTGCAGATTTGAAACCGTCCAAAACAACTTGTATTTAACGGTTCAAAAGGTAATTTAAAAAGGGTATCATCGATCCAAAATGCAAGCATTTTCAACAAAACAGCTTGATGCCAAACTTTGTCAAATTCCTTTGAAATATCAACAGCGACGACCTTACATTCACCCCCACGGTGAATAGATTGGTTCCACTTTTCGGTTAGATATGTCACCAAATCACCAGTGGATCCTTTGGTGCGAACCCCATACTGCTGGTCATTAAGAAGTTTTCGGTATTCAAGATATTTCATAAGCTGACAATTTTTCAGCGTTTCCATGACCTTGGAAAAAAGGGAATTACTTCCTTACGTGCAATTGGTCAGTAGGAGGAGGGGGAGGAAGACTCACCTTTTTTTGAGACAGGCGGAATGAATGCTGTTTTCCATCTTCCTGGAAAGAGCCCTGCAGGATAGAACAGAAAGGAAAGCTTATGCAACAGTGGTTTTGCCAGTGCGTAAGAACACCTCTTCAGAACGATAGGGGAAATACCATCTGGACCAGTGGATTTATGTATGTTAAAATTGTTACACCGCAATTCGAAGCTGTAAAGAAGCCTGCTGTTGAGACTGTATGATCATTCGCGAAATACCTGTTTTAGAGGCAGGATCCCATCAAAAGTATATTAATACAACGGTATCTTTATTTTCTTTTTGTCGCTGTTTCCTATAGATCTTCGCTCCGCTCTGTGTTACACATCAAAAGTGGGATAAAGAAAAAAACATAAGAAAAGCCTACAGTCCGCTTGCGGCGAACAGTATGATACCCTATCCATATCCCTATATGCCCCAAAGCAAAACGCATTAAGAAGATGATGGATAGCATTTTATTTCATTCTATTAAATTAAAAAAAAAAACTTTTTAAAAAAACGACCCCAGAAAGTGGGCAAGGCCAAAAACTTTGTATGGGCGATATATTGGAAAAAATATTGGCTAAATATATTTGTAAAACATTTTTTTTCGGTTTCTATGAACATTTTCGAAGAAATCAGCATTTTAGTGAAAAACGCCCACAAAAAGTAGCGTGGCGATGATGGATAGCATTTTATTTCATTCTATTAAATTAAAAAAAAAACTTTTTAAAAAAACTACCCCAGAAAGTGGGCAAGGCCAAAAACTTTGTATGGGCGATATATTGGAAAAAATATTGGCTAAATATATTTGTTAAACACTTTTTTTCGGTTTCTATGAAAATTTTCGAAGAAAACAGCATTTTAGTGAAAAACGCCCACAAAAAGTAGCGTGGCAAAAAACTTTGTATAACAAAGGAGGGCAGTGCTTACATATCTTATGAAGGTTGGAACATTCTATCTCTCTAACTTTAGCTTTAAAACGGTTTTTTTCTACATTATGGGCGTGGCAGTGGACGTATTCAAAAATTGTTTAAACTTAACCATTTCGAAGCCCTAGGGAATATGTGGTTCAAATTTCAGCTTCATAGCTTAATTTTAAAGGCTCAAAAATTGCGTACGGACGGACGCACGGATGGACAGATATTAGTTAATAGTCTTAGGATTTGGCCCTGATCATAAATATACATAGTTTTATGGGCCTACGACGAATATTAAGGGGTGTTACAAACTATGTGTTTATAGGATATAAAAATACAAGTTACACGCACTACCGGTATCACTATCGGCGGTGTGCAGTGAGTCGTCGTGACATTTATCCACCTGAAGGGGATCGACATGCGGTGGAGCAGCATGATTCTGGACCGAATGGAAGTTGCTTCCGATTCCATCAGGTGGGGCACTTTCGTAAAGATTGTCCACTATCACCGAGCCAAGTGCCGCATAGCGGACGAAGTACCGGCTCTCTGAGGAGAGGCGATAATCCGCCCCAAATGATTTTAACGGCGGACACGGCCGAATATGTTAAAGATGCGACAGTAAACGGGTGCTATATGTTAGCGCTCATTGACCTGGGCGGCGATTGCGTGACATTGCGCGTATCGGAAGCGAAGAATGATTAGCTAAATTACGCTTCATACGAAATTGTGCTGAATGGGTTTGGTGGTGGAGTGTGCACCACTGTAGGACGCATGTACACGGAGCTTTCCGTGGACTAACTAACATCTTGGTGGAACCAGGCGATAGTCAGCCATACCCAGTGATAATAGAGCTGAAGCTCTTGCACCAGCCGCAGGTTAGGGTTGAGAAATCTTATAAAAAGCTGTCTATCTTTGATGGCGTACAGAGTGTGAGGCAGCATATGCCTTTACCCAAAGCAGAGTACCAAAGGGTCCACAGGAAAAAACTGCATGTTGCTGATCTTGATGTTGAGAAAATCGGAGAAGAAGGAATGTTTCGCGTTAAGTATCGAGGAGTTCGGAGAGAAAAATTAGGCGAGATTTAGCTAACTCCAGAGCAACCAGTTTGCGTACAACCGTACAGGCTTCCTTTTACTAAACGAATGGTTGTAAATTAGAAAGTTGAGAAATTGCTGAAGCTGGGGGTAATTCGATCGTCATCATCGGACTACTGTTTGCCAATTGTGTTGACAAAGAGGAAAGATGGGACAGATCGGTTCTGTATCGACTTCATTGCTCTTAATAAGGTTACTCAGAAGTTGAAATTTCCAATGCCACTAATAGACGAGGTCCTAGATACGTACTTCACAGTCCTGGAACTGCCGTCGGGCTATCAACAAATTCGTATGGAGAAAGGCAGTTTGAAATACACCGCCTTCATAACCGATGATGGGTTTTACGGGTATAATAGAATGCCTTTTGGTCATGTTAATGCTCCTGCACATTTCCAAGCTTGCATGAACATGATTAAATCAGTTCTGTGGAAGCGCGATGCAGCGGTGTATCTGGACGATACCATCATAGCGAGCAGAACGGTCGAAGGAGGATTGGATAAGCTGCAAAGGGTCCGGATTATCTCTAAATATTAGCAAATGTGCCTTATTTAAAACGAGGATCGAGTTCCTTGGGTACGAGGTGGATAAAGGGGGCCTGAAGCAGAGTCGAAGGAAAACGACAGCAATCACCGAGTTCCCAGCACCCCGTAAGGTCCATGAAGTGCAGCTATGCGCAGCTAGCCGATCTGACGAAAGGGAATCAGGAGTTTGTATGAGCAAACTAACAAGAGGTGGCATTCCGATGTCTTGAGGCAATATTAAGCAATACCCCTGTGCTGGTGCTGTTTGACCCGAACTGTGAGCATGAGTTGCATACTGATGCGTCATCAGTGGGTCTGGCTGGAATCTTCTTCCAGCGAGGAATGGAAGATAGGGTATTGTGTCTGGTTTTGTTCTACAGTCGCAAGCTCTCGGAAGATGAAAGGAAGTATCATTCGTACGAGTTGGAGGTGTTGGCGATTGTAGACAGCGTCGATCGTTTCCGAGTGTACCTGCCAGGATGAGAATTTAAGGTGGTAACAGACTGCGAGGCTATCATTGCAACAAAGAACAAAGCAAAGATCATTCCGCGGGTTGACAGGTGGTTTCTACATTAATTCTCATTCGAAACCGTGCATTAACCGGGAAGTAAAGCGGCTGATGTGGATGTTCTAAGTCGTCAACCGACGGACGAGGGGAAGATGGTGGAAGAAGCATCCTTGTTCATTTTCAATCTGCACATAACAGATGACGATTGACTGGCGGACATGTAGTCGCAGGATATTAAACTGCGGGAGATAATAAAGGCGCTTTAATCTTCGGAATCAACAGTCCAGAAGGCAGCTGCAGAAAGAATTCCATCTTAAGGGGTTGCGGCTATTTCTACTAGTGGGAGGTGATAAAAGGTGGGTGGTACCCCACGCGATAAGGTGGAAAATTTTGAAACTCTGCCTCTAAGATGTAGGTCACTTGGCGGAGGATGTGTGGACTACGCGTACTTCAAAAGGAAGGCCGGAATGACTGAAGGCGAGTTGCACAGGGCAGCAAGAGTACCTTTACCGTTTGACACAGTACATCTCGATCACCGAGGACCGTTAACTCGAAGCAAAGGGGGGACAAGTTACGTCCTGGGGATGGTGGATAGTTTCACTAAATACTTGGTATTGCGAGCAGTTAAAACTGTAAACACAAGGGTAGTGCTGAACGTATTGAATGAGACATCAGGATCTTTTGGAGTGCCGAAGCGGATAATCACCGATCGTGGGACAGCTTTTACATTCAATATATTTGAGCAGTACTGCGAGGGCAACGGGGTGCAGCACATCAGAAACGCTGTGAGGACACCTCGAGCCAATGGCCAGGGAAGGCGATGTAACAGGAGAATCTTGGCTACCTGAACTGCACACAATCTGCCGAAATGGACTGGGTGGGGGAGCTATGGACGATTTAGTGGCGGTTGAATACCGCAAGGAATTCCACTGCAAAAGCCAGCCCACACGAGCTCTCTTTTGTTGTGTATGCACAAAGGGGCATACTGGGTAACAAGCTGCTGTTCGAGCTAGGACGAACAGGGACAGTTGGGTAGGTGGAAATGGGGCAAAGAAGAGAGAAAGCTTTGCAGAATATCGATAGAAGATACGTGGCAGCACCCCACTTCTCCTAACTTAGCTCACGAAAGAGCCACAATTATGATTTTTTACAGGATGGTCGGCTCTAAGGAACAAACACGGGAAAAAGTAAAATATTATTTATTTTTATTTAGGGGGCGTGGTAGCCACCCCTTTTCTTTAACTCAGCCCACAAAAGACCTACAATTATGATTTTTTACAGGAGGGTCGCCTCTATGGTCTGACGAACCTAGAGGTGATAATACATTTAAAGTGTATTTATCAGGGTGGGTGGTAAGAAACAAGTACAGAGTGTTGGCGCTTTGACCGCTAATGTCCGATAGACGGCTGATGAATTATTTTCGAAAGATTGGTTACCCCCTAATCTTCCGATTTTCTTTTATGATTGGCCAATAAAAAAAAGACATTGCTGAGATTGTTTTATTCAGTATTGAGGTAGCGCTGGTAGAGAGTATTATCTAGTACGGAAAAATTAAAATCAAAACAGAGATAATTGGAGCAACCAAAAAAAAAATTGTGCGAAGAATAAATGTCAATAGCTTATTCCTTTTGTTTCGTAAAGAGGAAAGTCTACGGTTATACAAAAAAGGGTAAGTAGGTGATGTTTTATGACGCGAAATGTATACATAAAGGGAGATTTCAATTCTCATTTCGTCGTAGAATAGGGAGAACACCAAAAGGGAGGGTGGAATTTATCAATAGTTGATATGGAAATCGCTTTGGCAGCGAAAAAGAACAATCATTGTAATATGTTGAAAACATTAGGTCTAACATGAAGTTTTTGACCCCAGTAATAGCAATAGTATGATAGCAAGTTGGAAGGATGTAACAGCACATAACATACATACCCTATGGGGAAGTTTAAGTTTTTAAGCAACGAAATCGAGTTTAGAGGAAGAAGAAGTAACAATAAGGGAAGAGGCATAGTCGTTGTGGATGGCAAGAGGAGGCATTATTGGGGCGGGCGAAATCATCATCCCAAAACACATTATAAGTATAGGAGGCAAAAATTCCTGGCATTTAATATCGGGGATAAGATTGGTTTCGATTAGAGCATAAATATCAATAACAGAAGTGCAACATCTTATATGTTAGTAGTAAATCGGAAGATGGAAATTATAAGCAACAAAAAAATGTATCGTGGTTCACTCGAATGCGTTGGAGATATGAGGCCCTTTTAGAGTGTACGTAGGGATTGGTTGAGGGATTAGACGAAGTTGGATGAGGTTTGGTTAAGCATATGAGAGCAATATATTTAGCATCCGTTTTTAGGTTGAAATTTGGGAAAGATATGAAAATGACGATTTTGTAGGTAGTTGAGTAGAGACATAGCTTCATGTCAAAGATAAATTTAAGGTAACGCGTTGCCGCTGATGTTTGGGTGGCTCAACGTTAACTGGAACACTGGGTGACTGATGCGATGGTGGTTGGTTACGGATATAGGTGGGAGGGGCATCGTTGGAAATAAATTAGTATTTAAAGTCCAATTCGAGTCAGATTGAGATGCCAGATGGGAGTTGGAGATGGATAGGACGTGCCGTATTGCTTTTAAATAGTAGAGTGTTCACTTATTTCCTTTCTCCGTATATTTATCTATCGCTTTTTTTCGAGGGATATGATAAGGACGTCAGAGACAACGCTCTTCTTTCTTCCATTTTTATTTATGGGTATTTACTTATCAATTTCTGTTTGTTTATACATTTTTTAATATACTCTTTATAAATGTATATTGGTCTTAATTCTTGCATTTAATAATGCAATAAAGGGTAAAAGCTACTTACATTTCCCCGATGTGTTTTTAAGAAAACTAACTGAACTTCATCATATAATGGGGTTTTTAAAGCATACGTTTTGAAATCCTTGTAAACATTTGAGAGCAGAAAAGAACGGTCGACAGAGGAACTGGATAAAATGTATAATATTATAAGAATTTATAGTATTATAAAAATATTCAAAAATTGTCTTGTAAAACTAAACTCGGTAGTGATAAGGAAATAACAGCCTAAATCGATTTATTTCAAAATTGATGGTACCATTGAAATATAATATTTTCGTTTCTTCGCATTCTAAATTTTTTTTCATTGCGATATCTTAAATGGTTTAACATAAGTACCATTACAAGCCAGAAACTGCTATATAGAAATTTTAATCTGAAAATACGTAATATAATAACTTATGCTGTTATTCCTATTTGCTGCAGAACTATCAAGCGTATTCGTTATATATGTATATCCTTAATAGAAACATTTTGAAAGTCAAACATTTAATCACAAATTCAGCTCATTTCTGAGCTTCATAAAGCCAAAAAACTCAAATTAGGAAATTAAGGCATATATATCAATGAAAATTACCTATTTACAATACCTAACACAAATGAAAAATAATCAAAATATATGTACATATATTTATTTTGGCGAATAACTCTATAATTCATGTATAATTCTCGATCCGCTGTGAAATTATAATTTTGTTTCTTGGTTTTTAGTTCACTGTTAGGGGCCGGCAGGTGCAGGCCCTGACAGGGTTGCTTCAAACGAAGGTCTGCTGAGGTGGGCGACTAAGTCTTCCAAACTCTTATTTAAAGTGTTCCAAGGCAAAATTTCTCAAACTCTAATTTAGTGTTCTTCGGGGAGTAAACCCGCAGAATAGTAGAAGGCTCTGGCCCTGTAGGTATAGGGCTCATAACAACGGACGATCAACCACCTACGTCCAAAGGGTCGGAAGCTAAGGCCACCAACCATAGAGACTCAAAACCCACAACATCATCCAATGCGGCCAAAAATATCAGTCAAGGGGCAGATAAAAAAATCCCAAAAACAATAAATCCCCTGGCACCCATTCGAAGGCAAGGTATAACATGGCCCTGCACCTCCTTGGCAGGATTGCCAAGAATGAAGCGGCTGGTACAGCACACGAAAAGGACCAGGCGAACAGGGTAAGATAACAGGCGGTGGTGGACGAGTTCCTTAAACACCAGGCTACCCTCCCCCGGCAATCTAAACCAAAAGAGGGTGCCAAAAGAAAAAGGTATCAGGATGACCCCTCCCACGCCCCAAAAAACAAAAGCCCGCGACACATCACTTGCAAGTTGCTATCTTAGACGAGCTGTCCACGGATGGTAAGTCGGTAACGAACATATGGAGCAGCATCGAGGCCAAACTGTCTGCGATGGTTGTGGAGCACGTGCTAACAGGAGGTTCTGCGTCGGGCTTCGATTCTGCGGAGACCTTTTGGGGCATCGGGTTATCAAAAGTGTGGACCAATTATCCACGGGTTTGCCTGGGAGGGCTTAAAACTAACGCTTATCCCTACCAAGGAAATCGCAACGACACCAAGGGCCCGCATTTGGTTGCCTATCATGAAGATAGAGCCCGAGAACCTCATCAAATGCCTTCGACTACAGAATCCCAAAATCCCTTTGGACGACTGGGCAGACATCAAGGTTGAAGAACGCAATAACAAAGCCGCTCTTCAATGAAGAGTGCCAGGATGCACCTAATGAGGCAGACCACAAACTTAGTTTTGGCATAAGGTTTGCCAAACTAAAGATCTTCCGATCAACGGGTCCAGGAGACGACGCAGACAACGTTGTTTCAACCAACAAGCTGTTGGAGGACCTGGCGAGGAACGTGGCACTATCTACTGACTGCATTATACCCAAACTCAACTTCCAGAAAACTTTCACTACTGCCTTCCCGTTCAGATCAGAATGGGAGGCAGGCACTCATCTAGCGTCTTTCAGATGGATGTCCTTGCGATTAGGGAGGCGGGAAGGATGCTTCTATACAGCACGATATCAAATCAAAGCATATCCATTTTCGTCGACAGTCAGGCTGCTATCAAGGCCCTCACCTCAACCAGGACTACGTCTAAGCTTCTAGAGGAATGTGGGGAAATACTTACCAGGGCGGTAAGTCTGTTTAAGATCTCTCCCATCTGGGTTTCAGGGCATAGGAACATAGAGGGGAACGAGAGATCAGACGTGCTTGAATTGGATCCTAGTAGCCGTAAGTACAGGCCACTGGGCAGTAGGCACTCACGCTGCCAGGCCAGGCACATCCCATAATACCCCCTCCCGCAGCTGCAACGACGCCAATGAGAAAGAAACGGTCTTTCACCTTCTCTCCGGATGCCCGGCGTCAAGGACCAGAGCAGACGCAGAGCGTTAACCATTCTTCGACGACATTTCAGATACCTCAGACATGGGTCTAAATTATATCGTAGCCTTTCTCAACTCCACCGGGTGGATTTAAGTTTACACAACAAATGCCTTCACTAAGGTCATCAAGAGTGGTGGCATCAAAATGGCGCTATAACGCTACTTGTGTTTTTCATGGTTGGGAAAGGATGGCTAGAAAATTAAGGACTATTGAAAATCAAAGACACGAGGTTAACTCCTAATGAAACGATTTTAATGCACTACAAAGCGAGAGTGACAGACCTGTAATTTTCCCCACTTCATTTGGTAAAACGTCCGACGGACATATGGGGTCTTTCACAGTTGCGTAACACTCCCCCCGTCTTGAACTGGAGCCGCTTCGGTCGAAAGCATCTTGGGATGCCAGGAATTATAGTTGTTGCTTTGATATAGGGTGACCCGATCAATGGGAACGATCTATTTTTTCGTCTTCTGTATCTTAATGGTGACATCGGTGACATCAAACGGTTCAATGACACGGTTTGGCCCATCCCAGTCTGACTGATGTTTTGGGCAAACTCAAATTTTCCTGCGGGGGTTGTGGAACCATATAAAACTACCAACCTGTAATTCAGGAACGTTAGCTTTGAATTCATAAATATATATTTTAAATTTTTTGAGCTGAGTGCTGTTGTTCAGATCTTCTCGGTAATGAATCTCTCATAGTTGATCCCGTAGCTGTTGGGCAAATCCCCGGTACATCTTGGGATCCAAATCGGGAGGGATTTCAAAAAGTAAGTCCTGAGGCAATCGCATGATTCGACCATACATCATTGAGAAAGGTGTTTCTTTGGTGGACTCCTGGATTGACGAACGGTAAGCCATTGTAAATAGGGGCAGCAGGTCATCACAGTCATCCTGCTTGTTGTTTATGAATGTTGCAAAATAGTGAAGTATCGTTCAATTTATCCGCTCCACTAAACCATCGAACTGAGGGTGAGGCGCTGTTGTGCGCGTCTTTCGTATTCCCATAATTTCCATGACACTTTGAACAACCTCGGACTCCAAATTCCGTCCCTGATCCGAATGGAGCTCTGCTGGAATACCATAGCGACAAACCACTTCGTGGACTCTTTTACTACAGAGTCCGTCGATTGATCAAGAAAAGGAAATACCTACAGCCTCTTTGAAAAATAGTCCATCATCACCAACACATATTTATAACCTCGCTTGGTTCCAGGTAATCGTCCCAGAATGTCCACGGCTACAAGTGGGAATGGTTCTCACGTCAGGTAAATTTGCAGATGTCTTTGAGTTCTTCTCTGAGGGCCACGCTTCGCTGCATTAATATCGCATTCTTTGCAATAACGCTCTATGTGTTTTCGTGCTGCCAACCGGCTCCTTAATTCCATGAACGTCTTATTGGATCCCAAGTGGCCCCCTGATACGGTATCATCGAACAACTTAATTGATTGCTGAAACAATGATCGCGGAATAATTGGAAGTATACGCTCGGGTTGATGTCTTTTAGTTGGAACCCACTTCTTTGATAAAATTCCGTTTTGCCTGGCAAAGTTCGGACTAAAAATGCTTGACCGTATAGCCAAACATGGAAGTGTTTTAGAGCTTTGACTAATGCCAGCAGTTCCTCACGAGTCGTGGAATAATTACGTTCTGAATTGTTCAATGCCCGACTAATACATGCGATAACTCTTAATGTTCCATACTGTAGTTGAGAAATACCGCTCCTAGGCCGTAATCACACGTGGTTTAACTCATCGAACGCACACCTGTCTTTCCCACCAAAAGCCACTTTTTTTCCGTCAATGAAAAGGATGAGCAATTGGCGCGAAGCGTGAAACGAACTGCCGGTAGTACGTGCGAGTAAAAAGAAGCTGCCCAGAACTGTCAAAGTCGATGCAGTAGGCCGACTACGAACCACTTCAAATTTATCAGGATCTTGGAAGACACCTTCACTGCTCAGCATATGGCCTATGAACTTCACTTCTTTGCGGAACAAGTTACAAGTTTAAGCCGGAATCTCTAAACCAAATAAAATAAAATAAAACAGATCGCAAATTATCATCATCACATCAGCCGCTCGAAAGTTGCGGGAGTGTTAGTAAAACCAAAACTAATCAATATGAGTTGCCGTAGACCGTCTCTAGTTACAAACGCAGTTTTATCTCGATCGTCAGGATGGACTTCTATCTGCCAGTATCCTGATTGGCAATTAAGAGTGCTGTACCAGACTGAGCCCGATACCCATTCGAGAGTATCGTCTGTTCTGGGTAGACGGAATCGTAGCTGAGTTCAGTTGGTGAAAGTCAACACAGAACCACGTCGACCCGTCCCTGTTTTTCACCATTACGATGGAAGATGTCCAGGCACTGTAACTTGCCTCAATGGTACCCCGTTGTAATAGTCGATAATTTGTCGGGATTCTTCCTGTTTTGCCAACGGAAATCGACGTGGGGGTTGCTTAATTGGTTTAGCTGACCCCGTATCGATTCCAGCTGTCAACTCTTCAGAAGAAGCCAATCTGTTTGCTGCACATTTTGCGGCTAGTTCAACGCTCCCAGATTGTTCTTTGACTCCCCCTGTACTCGAACGCGTAGATCATTTAATGGGACAAATCCACTTTCGCACTCGTACAGTGGCAAGAGTACTTCAAGATCTCAACATACATAAATCCGCTGGTCCAGATGGTATTTCCCCTAACGTTCTGAAGAGTTGTTCTTCCACGCTGGCAAAACCACTGCATAAGCTTTTCTATCTGTCCTATTCTTCAGGGCTCTTTCCGAGAAGTTGGAAAACAGCATTTGTACAGCCAGTCCCAAAAAAAATGAATCTTCCTCCCCATCCTCCTACCGACCAATTGCACTTACGTCCCTTCTTTCCAAGGTCATGGAAACGGTGATAAATCGTCAGCTCATGAAATATCTCAAATCCCGAAAAATTCTTAATGCCCGGCAGTATTGTTTTCGCAGCAACAGATCCACCGAGAATTTGATGACATATCTAACCGAAAAGTGGAACCAATTAGTTCACAGTGGTGGTAAAAGTAAGGTCATTGTACTTGATTTTTTAAAGGCATTTGACAGTGTTTGGCATCAAGCTCTTTTGTCAAAAATGCGCACATTTGGACTCGATGATACCCTTCTACGATGGATTAGAAATTACCTTTCACTTCATGCTGTTTTGGATGGTTTCAAGTCTGCAACTCACCAAATAAATGTTGGTGTCCCTTAAGGCTCCGTTTTGTCTCCGATTCTCTTCCTCATCTTTATCAATGACCTCTTCCCTCTCACTTCTAATTAAATCCATTCCTTTGCTGATGACTGTACCCTTAGCTTCGCATATTCGTTTTATGATTTACGTACCTCATCTTGGGGAATGGAGCTAGAACGGCAACATATGTAAAGCTCATTAAATTCTGACCTTGACAGTATTCTTAAGTCAATAAAGTAGAATTTAATGCTTCAAAAACACAAAGCTGTCTTTTGTCATTTAAGCGAAACCCCATACTCTGCGATGCAAGAAATATATCACCCCTTCTGATCTGGCTGGAATCTATAAGGCGGTTATTCGCTCAAGACTTGAGTACAACGCTCATATCTGGTCTGGTACACCAATAACATATTTGGAGCTACTTGACAGGATTCAAAAACGTGCGGTAAAACTTATTGGCGATCGATACATCGCGAAATCACTTCACTCTCTTAGTCAACGTCGTAATGTTTCCTGCCTGTCGTTGTTTTATCGGTATTTCCACAACAAGTGCTCAAACGAAATAGCCAGTAGCATTCCACTCCTACAGCAAGTCTACTGCAATACTCGCCATGCTAGGAATGCATATCAGTTCACCCTTTAGCCTGTATTCGGACGTACAGTGAAATACAAGGATTCGTTTCTTAACCGCACAATGCGAATGTGGAATGCTCTACCACGCTCTATAATTCCTGCACATTATAGTTTATAGACATTTAAAACCAACGTGCACCAGTATCTAGTTTTTCCTAATCCTCCACTTCCCTGAAGCCCGCACTGTTTTACTTCATTATAAGGGTATCCGAAATCCCTTTAGAGCGCGTGTATTAATTAACGATAACGATATTGCCCGTACAGGGTCGAGAAGTAACAATATCCCTGCAGCGCCCGCCAGTGCTTGTCGTAAAAGGCGACTAAGGCGAAGGAATCACTTCTAGGCAATTTAAATATCCAGGTGAACCTAAGTGAGATCAATCAAGAACTTATATCAGGAGCATGCACTTGTTGAACAAACAAACTCACTTAATCTAGCATTATGGCAATTCACTTTCAGAGAAGCACTACCCCGCCAGGCACTTCTAATGCTACGCGTTGTTGGGATCCTAGGACGAGCAGAAATGCAGGGGTCAGAGCTATTCGGTTTCCGGGGGATAGCAAAATAATGCAAAGACTAAGGTGAAACCTAAGGGTCGCAACTTTGAATATTGGAAGTATGAATGGTCGCAGCTACGAGCTGGAAGAGATGAGGGTAGGAAGGCGATTGGACATCTTGTGTGTCCAAGAAACGAAATGGTGAAACACCGGAAATCGGGCGCGTTTCTTGGACGATAAGACAAAAGAATACAAGATGTTCTACTACGGTTAAGAACAGGGTAAGAATGGTATCGGTATCATCATTGCAGAGTTACTTAGCAACGTGTTGGCCATTTCAAAGTCCATTGACCGTAAGATTAGTTTGGTTAGTGCATATGTTCCCTAAATCGGGTGCAAGCAGAGGGAAAACGATGCATTCTGGCTTGATTTCCACAACCTCAACAAGAATATCCCAAAGGATGAGCGTTTGTTTGTTGGCGGAGATTTAAATGGACATGTCGGGAAGTCTAACGTAGACTATGAACACGGCCAGCTTTCCAATATGCATACATTTGCCAAAAGGGTTGTTGATCGGAAAATCGATAAATAAAAAATTACGGTGGAATCTGCTCGCATTGCAACATATACTTTTCAGCAGGTAACACAGAACCTCGTCGACCCGTCCTTCTTTTTTACCATTGTGATGGGAGATGACCAGGCACTAAACTTGCCTCAATGATACCCCGTTGTAGCATGTGTTCGATTATTTGTCGGGATTCTTCCTGTTTTGCCAATGGGAGTCGACATGGGGGTATCTTAATTCGTTCAGCTGATCCCGTATCGATTCTGTGTGGAAACATTTTTGTATTTCCTAAATCATCTGGGCCTTGGAAAAAATGTCTCGAAATTCCCACAAAAGATCTTTGGGCACAAGGTGCTGTGTCGGTTTTGTCAGGTGAAACCATAGAGTGATCCGCAACATTAGCAGCTCGCACGAAGACAACATCATCGCAATTTTTATTTATGGATTTTCCGATCAATTTGGCAACTGTAAGCATATCGGAGAGACGACCACCACTGTATTGCGTATCCGCGGATTAAGGGCTACTCGAGGAAAAGGATGGCTAGAAAATAAAGGATTTTTGAAAATCAAAGTCAAATCAAAATGAGGTTAACTCAAAATTGGATAATAATTGCGACGGCAGCTAGGTTGTGACGGTTGTCACGGCTCACTTAGACCATCATTGGTCCATTGTGTCCTTTGGGTACCTTCCTCGCATAAAACAAAAAACACCTGAAAGTATAAAAGCAGAAACCGCTGCCAATGTTCAAAGCGTAGCTCTCTCAGAACCATCCTGATTTGTATACAAATCTGAGAACGTCTTTTAGCTCGACTAAATCATCCAGCTCATCAAAGAAGTATCTGCCGAGGGTCATAAACCTTTTGCTTTTTAGGCCTGGACGTTCGCATATCAGGTGGCGAACAGATTCAATTTCTTCGACGACCCTGCAACTTCTGCAAAAGTCATTGTGCATTATGCCCAGCCGTTCCGCATGTAGACCCATAGCGCAGTGCCCCGTGAGGACTCCCGTTAATACACGGATTTCCTTACGGTTTAATCCTATCATGAATTCTGATCTCTTTTTGTTAACCGCTGGCCATAGCCCCTTGGTGTGTCTGCACGCATCGAGTTGTGTCCAGCGTACATTAGTTCTACTCAAGGACTCGATTTCGATTTTTCGTACAATAAAGCTATGTGGTGTGCTTATTTCTTCGAGTACCAAAATGCGCTCATCTCCGACCCTGATCTTGCGAGCTCGTCCGTAGTGGCATCCTGCATTTATTCACAGCCGCTGATTTCACCACATCCGACTGCATGGCCTTTATGGCCGCTTGACTGTCGGAGTGTATGTTGATGGTCTTGTCTGCATAGCAATGCCTTTTCAGTGGGTGTCGTCCTTAGGGACCCCCGTTATACCCATGCAAGCCGCCCTTTGGACTTTGGTAAGGTGGGAGAGGAGATATTTATTTTCCATAGCCTTCCACGCCATATGGTAGGATGGGTCTTACAATCGCTGTGTACAGCCAATGTACCATCTGTGGTTTAAATAGCCAACTTTTACCGAATGTTCTGCGACAGGCATACAGTGCCACATAACCCCGTTTGACACAGTTAAGTTTGGAGTCTAAAATGATGCCCAAATATCTTGCTGGACAGGTCAATCCCTCCCATTCTAGGTGCTTTGAAGCTTGGGATTGTCCTTCTCCTGGTAAACAGCAAAACCTCCCAAAAAGAAAGCGGGCCTACAAAAACAGGAAGGAAATAGTCGAATTAGAACTCATTCAAATACTTACAGAACAAAATAAACAGAACAAACATTTGTCAGAAATATTTTTTAAATACATTTTGTGAAACGTAACAAATTATTAAAACAATAGTGATAAAAATAGGAGTCTGATTCGGGAATCATTTCAATTGACCAAAGAAGTCATATAAATCCGAAAAATAAAATTCTGGAAGAAAAAATAAATGAGATCCGTGCTCATATAAATAGTTTCCCTTTATACGAAAGTTAGTATACTCGTGCATACTCATCTCAAAAACATACAACAAGCGACTTAAGTGTAAAAAAAATGCATGAACTTTATTCTAAATCTCATATAAATTTATAATAAATCCTATAAAGCTAAAAAAAGACGACAAAGCCGCTGTAAAAAACAGATTCAAATTATAAGGTGTAAGCACCTTTTTTGATTTACAAAAATGTTTGCCTACTCCGCACTTAGAAACATAAGTTTCATTTTACAAAAGACTTTTATGGACATATAATTTGACTGTTCACGACTGTGTTACCAGAAATCCTGTTTGTTTGATGTGGCACGAAGGTATTGCCAAACGTGGAGGCAACGAATTCGGGTCCTGTATTATGAAATACTTAAAAATTGTTCAAAATAATAGCAAACACCAAACGCTGTACAGCGATTCATGTGCTGGACAAAATAAGAATGCATTCGCTTCAACAATTTCTAAGACATTTATGCAAAGTGAGACAACAATAGAAACAATAGACGATAAATGTCTTGGTTTTGAAGTGCTAGAAATGGACCAAACTATGTTTTACAATTTTTCGGCCGCCCATAAAGACAAATTTTGTTGGAGAAAGGCAAATGAAAATGGCGAATTATTCGAATGGAGCTGTGTTAAGTGGCTCAGATATTCAAGAGAGTTTGGCTGGTTATACTATAAGACAAGCTTAAGTATCGAAGAAGATTTTAAAAATTTAAACGTTAAAAAAAGGGGTATTACCAATATAAAAATAAACGACTTGAAAACATCTTACAGCGGGCCTATTAAAATAACATCAGCAAAGAAGAAAGATCTGGTGGACATCTTAGATTTAGTACATAGTACTTACCAACAGTTCTGTTTAAGCTTACCAACGGAAGATGGACCAGATATTTATCCTGACATACATGAAGAAAGTAATGATAATTAGTTTTCTTTTATAAATCACATTAAAAAGTATTATAATGAATTAAATGATATATATTTTCTTTTTTACGTTTTTTTAAATTTTACTCTTATACCTTTAAGTTTTTAATAAAAAAAAGTACAAAAAACATCTTATGTTATGCTTTTGTTTCAGGAAAAATAACACTAACATTTGCACTTCATCTCAAGTCGATTTGAGGACTGAAATCGATTTTCTACAAAATTCGCTTTTTTTTGGAGCAAAGGACAAAATCAAACAAAGCCTTACCGCCCGTATTGATGTTAGAGCTGCCCCAGATGGTATGGTGGGCGTTGACATCAGATCTTAAGACTTTAAGTTTTTCTTACCTTTTTCAAACGCTGTCACTAGCGCCCTCACAGAGTCCAAGGAGACCCAGTAACCGTCGTCGTAAGGCATAAAAAACCGACGTTACGGTGCAGCTCTCATCCGTCCCTCTGAATTCCACTGCTCTCAAGTCTCCTTTTCAAGAAGCAGCCTCAGGTTGTCCGAGGCAACCTAACTGTGATGGAGGTTAATTTGGGCTACGTTCAACATCTCCCGTAGTCTCCAATCCATCTCAGTCTCCGTCGCCTGTTTACAGTCGGCCGGCCATTTGAGCAGCGTGAGGGTTACCTCTCTCGCTGCAAAGAAGAGCAAAACCTGCAGGTTGGCCTTTATGTTACCGGGCGGTTCGTCGAAGATGACAATACAGCCACGGTTCTTCCTCGCTTAAAATCTCCCAATCCTCCATCTCTGGGATGACCAGCCTTCGCTTCGCCCACTTTGGGTCTTGGTCTATGGGAACAGCTTTCAATGCCGCGCCAGTCCGTCCACTACGGACTTGGCGAAATCATTTGACGCCTGGTCCCTGCATTCAATATACGTAATGCCTTTGAACCATCGCGCTCGTGCCAGTACTCTTCAAAATGTGGCTGACGATCAAAGCCCCTAAGGCCTGCTCTATCTTCTTCCCACATTCTAAAGTATACTGTCCACTCGGTTTCTTGGAGTCAACTTCAGCTAGCTGTAGCGGATTCCTCATCACCTCGCTGTATCGGACAATCCGATTCATGGTCAGACTCTTAGGGTCTTCCGTTGTCGTCACACACATTTTAGCCTTCTTTGGCATCTTGGGTGTGTCCTCGGACGACCGCATTATCTTCGAAGGAAACTCTTCGCCTCTCAAAGTTTCTGGGTTGCAATCCACTTGGGCCTGGTTTGTCAATGGCTCCGCGGATTTCAATATCTCCATTTCTGGCAATGACGCTTCTGTTGGCCTTAGGGGCAGTCTTAGCAGAGACGTCGTCCCTTGGCTCTGCAGGCATGCGTCCTTTACCGGCCGCGACTTTGGCCTTGTGCGCTACCCTGGGCGGTGGCCCCGTGGTAACGTCATTGGCTATCGTGTCTCTGGCCCACTCGAGTGAAGAAAGTTCCTTCTGAGTAAAAGAGGATATTTCCTTTGCAGTAAGGATGCCATATAGACGTCTGGTCTTATTGTATAACCTCACTAGAGTTCCCGGATTTCTCGTCGGACTCGGAGGTTTCGGCAAGTAACTGTTCGTCTCTCTCCTTGGAGATCTCCTCATCAGTTAGACCGCCTTCAAGGGCGTCGTCTAGATTGCATGGAACAACCGATAGGGTGTCGTCCATGCCTTCGGCACTTTGCGTGCCCTCCTCATCCTTGTTTTTGATATGTGACATTTTGGACCCACGAGTATGTCTCGGTAGAGCCGACTTACCGGGCACCGTTCGCAATCAGTTCTTTAACCACTTCTGACCATTCAGTTCTCGGCACAGGAACCTCAACACCTTAGCTTTAGAGTGGGATTTTATTCCTCGGGTTTACTCCCTGATGCACTCAAAGTAAGAGTTGGCGGACTTAGTCGCCTACCTCATAAGCCATTCGCCTGAGGTAACCCTGTCAGTGTCCGATGCACGCGTACCACTGATAGTGTTGATCCAGGCAAAAGGTCCTGAGTCAGCTTAAGCCCACGCACCACGTCAAGGTTTCAAGGAGGGTGACCCGATCAATGTGAACGATCTTATACTTGGACCGTCTTCTGGATCTTAATGATGACATCGGTTATGTCTTCCATGACACGGTATGGTCCATCCCTGTCCAATTCAAGTTTTGGGCAAACTCGAACTTTCCTTGGGGGGTTGTGGAACCACACAACACCGTCAACCTGTAATTGAAGAACATTAGCTTTTAAGTCATAAGAGATTCCGGCTTGAAATTAAATGCGTGGAAATGTAACTTGTTCTGCAAAGAAGTGAAGTTCTTAGGCCATGTGCTGAGCAGGGAAGGTGTCTCCCCAAATCCTGATAAAATTGAAGCGGTTCGTAGTTGGCCTACTCTCGTGGTGTGACTTAAGCTGTAAACAAACTATCAGGGCTGACGAGATAAGTTTTCGGTTATTCAATGAAAACAGAAGAAAGCTCAAACGAGCCAGAAATGACTGCAATGCCCCATTAATCGTGTCAGATTCTTCTACGACCAAAAGTTGAGGCAATAAATACTATAAAGTTCCACCGGTAGTAAAGACTTTTGGTCCTTTGTGAAAAATGTCAAAAACTCGGCCTCTTCATCTGTTCCAACACGCATTTTCAATGACATTCTAGCTGTCAGCTCTTCAGAGAAAGCCAATCTGCTGGCTGCTCATTTTGCTTCTAGCTCAACGCTCCCAGATTGTGCTTTGACCCCCCCCCCTACTCGAACGCGTAGAACAATCAATGGGACAAATCGAATTCTGCACTCGTACAGTGGCACGAGTACTTCAAGATCTCAACATATATAAATCCGCTGGCCCAGATGGTATTTCCCCTTTCGTTCTGAAGAGGTGTTCTTCCAGGCTGGCAAAACCACTGCGCAAGCTTTTCTATCTATTCTATTCTTCAGGGCTCTTTCCGAGAAAACAGCATTTGTCCAGACAGTCCTGAAAAACAGCGAATCTTCCTCCCAATCCTCCTACCGACCAAGAGTAATGTGTGTACGCTGACAATGAGAACTTTTAAAGGAATTGACGCACAAGGGTTGCAGGTTTACGTTACCTGAGAGGAGACGGATATTGGGAGGAGTGACAGATCGACTCACCAACGTCATCGATGATCCGGCATCTACCAACATCCGACAGAATGTTGACAGAATCACTTGACATTGAAAGATGGTCATTGTTGAGCAAGTTTTCTTCGGGTGAGTAAGCAAGGTACGATCGTGTGAAGTGCGTTTCGCTGATGGTAGCTAATTTCGAAGGCCAGTCCAGCTCCTGTACACACTGGAGCTGACTAATTCGTCGGAGGAGTTGACCGAACGTAATTTTTATTTTATTATTATTTATTTGATGGAGTAGATATTTCTTACACATTAAGAATAAATCTTATAAAATTGTGAAGTTACAAATATGGGTAATATAAAAACGGTTTTGAAACAATATTTAAAAGTACATATATAGAAAGTACATAGAAAAATACATAGCATAAACTATTAATTAACAGATTTTAAAAGACAACAACTTAAGATATAAATTTTGGTTTAAATTGACTTAAGTTAAAGATTTAAGATGCCGCCATAAAAAAAATTAAAAAAAAATATTAATCGCTTCGATTTAAAAAATATGAGTGTAAGCTCCTTATAAAAGTTCGCATGTCGACTATTTCTCTTAAGTTTAATGGTAGTCAATTCCACAGTCGGAAGGCAGCTATTAAAAATTGTCTTTCTGATACCAAAAATGAAAACCTGTTGAAAGATCTTTTAAATGTCGAAAATTAGAGCTTATTATATAAGTAGGGTTCTTAATAAAATCCGCTAATGACATGTTAAGAAGATTCTTGGATAAATGTGGTAAATAATTATATCGGCGAAGACCATAGATATATCGAATTATACTGTTATTGTGCGTCGCAATTAGAAAAATATTCACATCCACTTAAAAGTGTAGGAACGGCTAAGCTTTTGGCTAACATCATTCTTGTTTACAAGGGCGTATATGCTTGAGCTATCCATAACGACCGCAGAACTTCGTAGGTCTTACCAACAACGTTATTTATGTGATCATTCCAACTAAGACTTCGGTTAAACATTAAGCCCAAGTTCTTAGCAGAGTCAACGAAGTCAATACGTAAGCTATTTAAAGTAATAAAAGGAAAGTACGAAAGATCTAATTTATTTCTGGATATAACGAGACTTTTACATTTACCGGGATTAAGAGTATGATTATTTTCCAAGGACCAATTGGAGATGTTTTTAAGGTCCCGATTAATTCTTCCCATGCAGTTCTCAATAAGCCCAAGACGACACTGGTATGTGAATAGGCCTGTAGTGAATATTGCGTTAAAAATGTATGTTACATATCGCAAAATTGTAGGAAAAATTGCTTTAATAAACACTGGGTGAATACCATCCACCTCAACTGCGTTGGATTTCACCCTCAAATCACGGCCTCAACTACGTCTATATTATTCACTCCAGCAAATTCAAACAAGTTCTCCCATGAAGACGACTGAACGGGATGAACTTGGCTCTGAGTGCTTGGAAAAACCGGCGCAGGGAAATTAAGTAATCTGGTATTCAAATCATTACCGTCAATTAAGTCACAATTTATATCCTTCGATTTACCAATCCCTAACTCACGAAGGATTTTCCATAACTCACGGCCCTTTACGTTAGTCTTTATTCGACAAGAATAATATTGTATTTTTGCTGCCCTAATATCGCGAACAACAGCACTTCGCAAACATTTATATTCTTGGTAAAATTCATCAATTCGAAAACGCTTCCATCGACGATATGATCGGTCGCGTTGTTCTATCTATCTGTTGTCGTAATTCTACAGTAAACCAAGATTTTGGATCACTACAAACCATTCTTCTTTTTAATGGCACGTGGGAGTTTATATATGTCTTCAATTTGTTATTGGTGGTCAAACTGATGGTGAATGCGATTATATGAGAACACAAGCGTTCTAACTTTAGCATAACACCATCAACTCCCACTTCTCACTTCTCCGTGGTGAATGATGGGTACCTAGTACCTCGACTGGAGATGGGGTAAACAATCCCTGTGGAAGGACGTTGGTGGCAGCTGATAAGAGAGGGGGGGAGGAGTGCCAGCTCACTAAGGCACTTATCTATAAATATTATCCCAGGGTATGGAATAAGTTGTTCAAGTACATGCCTCGCAATATTTTTAAAATCTCTATACTAAAGGGTGATTTTTTAGCTGGTTTGGTTTTGGCAACACTGGTTTTGATAGCTGACGTGTATTTAGTACCTTGTGTCACTGTCAAACAGCTTCAGTTTGGTTTGCAATTTAACCATGGATCGTCTTACAAATGAACAACGCTTGCAAATAATTGAATTTTACTATCAAAATTCGTGCTCGGTTCGAAATGTTCATCGCGCGCTGCTTCCATTTTATGATCGGCATTCTCGACCTTCTGAGCAGTCTATTCGGAAGATTGTGACCAAATTTCGCACCAAATTTACTTTGTTGGACATTAAACCACCAACACGTTTACGTACTGTGCGTATTGAAGAAAATATTGCGGCCGTATCAGCTAGTGTGACAGAAGACCGCGAAATGTCGATTCGGCGCCGTTCCCAGCAGTTAGGCCTTTGTTACAGCACTACGTGGAAAATTTTGCGGAAGGATTTGGGCGTAAAGCCTTTTAAGATACAGCTGGTGCAAGAACTAAAGTCAGCCGACCTACCACAACGCCGAATTTTTGGTGAATGGGCTCTTGGAAAGCTGGCCGAGGATCCGCTTTTTTATCGAAAAATTGTGTTCAGCGATGAGGCTCATTTTTGGTTGAATGGGTACGTAAATAAGCAAAATTGCCGCATTTGGAGTGAAGATCAGCCAGAAGCATTGCAACAGCTACCAATGCATCCCGAAAAAGCCACTGTTTGGTGCGGTTTATGGGCCGGCGGCATTATTGTGCCATATTTCTTCAAAGATGATGCGAATCGCAGTCAATGGTGAACGCTACCGAGCGATGATAACAAACTTTTTTTTGCCCGAAATGGAAGTTCTTGACTTGCATGATATGTGGTTTCAACAAGACGGTGTCACATGCCACACAGCACGCGAAACAATGGCGCAATTGCGAGGCGAGTTTGGTGAACAGTTAATTTCACGTTTCGGGCCGGTCAATTGGCCGCCTAGATCGTGCGATTTGACACCATTAGATTATTTTTTGTGGGGGTATGCCAAGGCTAATGTGTATAGGGACAAGCCCGCTTCGATTGACGCACTGGAAGCCAACATCCATGCATTCATTCGTGAGATACCGGCCGATATGTGTGAAAGAGTATGCCAAAATTGGACTCAGCGGATGGGCTACCTGAGACGCAGCCGCGGTCAACATTTGCATGAAATTATCTTTAAACATTAAATTGCAAGGTTCAAACGATCGATTCAAATAAATATTTCATTCATTTTTTCGAATTTTTTGTGTTTTTTTTTTAAAAAAAGTTCTAAACCTCTTAAAAAATCACCCTTTAGAAGTACGGAGGGGCTGAAAACGCTGTTTTAAAATCGTAAATTAAAAATATTAAATCTTGTTTTGAAAAAGCTGGGGCAGACAATTGATCATAAAACAGTATACTTGGGATCAATACAAAAAAAAAAATCTAGCAAGGTACTTGTGACAAAGGAGAAATGAGTGGGAACAGTAGAGTAGACAGAAAAACCGAACGAATTCATATTATCGCTTAAATCCTTTTCAATTAAGAGGTTGCTGTCAAAGTCGCAACAGATAATAATATTATGAGACCTAATTGAAATATTTTCCAAAGCGTCATTAAAACGTGTTAATGGTTTGCGGTTATTGGGCCTGTAAACTGTGCCTACAAGAAGACTTTTACCATACCATATTTGTTGCTATTGTTGTTTTCAGAAGAAAAACCAGCATCCTTCAAGCATGGCTTTCTTTTCATAGCGTTCGGCTGCAAGATCCTTCCTTTCCTTGGCATGGTATTTTCTTTGTAACTCAGCCACTTTCTTATTGAGGGCAACAGCTTCAACAGAATGAATTTCTATTAGACGTACTCTTTCTCGCAACTCGAAAAGCGAGTTGTCAACTTCTTTCCTATGAACTTATATTTTATGTTTTATGAGAGTAATGCGCTTTAAAAGATCAGTATGGAGATCATATATTTCATTAGAGAGGCAGCTAACAATATCAACGGAGAGCTTATTTTATTGTTTTTCAAGCTCTGTTGGGAAAACTGATGTTGTACTCGAACACGACCTGTTCCAGACGACTTGAAAGACATTATACTTCGGATCAGAATGTATACATTTTTAATCATTGCTGACATTTCTAGAATGTACCTGCAGATCATGGTGAATAGGGAAGATCTGAACTATCAGTGTGTATTATGAAGGCCCAGTGAGCAGGAAGAATCGTTGACTTATAAGCTGAAAACCGTTACCTACGTTATTACATCAGCTCTCTTTATAGCTACCCGGTGTCGGAAAATGCTGGCAGATGAAAGTGTCTGGACTTTCTCTTTAACAGGTTCTGATAGTATCGAAAGCATATTACAAATTCATGAAGAAGTCAAGTATTTCTTTCAATCTGCTATGTTTCCGCTTGGTCAATGGTGCAGTAATGACGCTAAGGTTTAGAAAAAGATAGCTAGTAATGAAAACGTAAACGACTCTTTTTCGCACCAACGCATTTAGATGTTATAAAAACGTTAGATATCGTATACAACCCAGTTATGGATGAATTTCGATGCGTTACTCCAAATATAGTTTTCCACTCCCGTTGAATAAGAAACTAACAAATCAGTAGTTTTTATTGCGAATGAAGTCTTAGATTAATTCTCAAAGCATTTGGCAAGATTCAATAACTAACAAAAATCAATCCGTATCTTTGGATACATTGATCGATTTATTACCACCATTAGGCTAAAAAACACTAATACCAATTCTAATCATGCTAATTCTGGAGAATCCGGACACATCCTATACTAGATCCTATTATCCTACCTAAAAAATCCCTTTTTGTAAGTAATCTTTTTTCCCATTTGCACATTAACAATTTTCACGTGCGTATCCAAGCTCTGGTTGCTATCAAAAGGAAGCGGTTCTGGATTGTAAAAGCTCCAAGAACACCGTAGACGCATGATATCACTGCTTTCGATATAAGCCGCAACTAATGAAGCAGATCATGGGAAACCTACCAGCGGGCAGAGTCGCGATACAAAGGCCATTTTTGAGGTCCCGCGTAGATTTTTGTGGCCCCATATCTCCCACGGACGTTGAAGCTATTGCACTCGCAAATCATACGTGGCTGGATTTATTTGCTTTGTGACGAAGGCATCTCACTTGGAGGTCGTATCAGACTTGTCGACTCAAGGATTTTTAGCAGCGTTAAAACGATTCGTTGCACAACGTGGCCTTTATGAAGAAATCCATTGTGACAATGAAACGAACATCGTTGGAGCTCCTAACGAGCTCAAAGAACTTCAAACTATAGTTATGTAGCAGCACAGAGAGAAAATCATCTCTTCATTGTGCGCTGCACATCGTATTAAGTTCATGCATATACCCCGCCAATCGCCCCATTTTGGTGGTTTATGGAAGGCGGCTGTCAAATGAGCCAAGTTTCATCTCTACCGTAGTCTGAGTCCAGATCCAAATGATGAACAAGCTTTGACTCGTGGGCATCTACTAGTTGTAGATGTTCTCAATTCAATTTCGAAACCCACTTTACCTGAAGATGTTACTTTGCTAAAGCGATGGCAGAGAATTTCGCAAATCAAGCAACACTGCTGGACCAGATGGTGCAAGGAGTATCTACTGGAACTACAGCAACGTACGAAGTGGAAAACGTCCTTCACGAATGCCGAAGTGGATGCAGTGGAATTTATAAGCAACGAATACCTACCGCCTTAACAATGGCTCATCGGAATAATTATGCGTCTTATTACTGCATCTGATGGCTATGTTTGAGTTGCAGATGTAAGAGCAAACGGAACTGTTGCAAAAAGACCGATCCACTGCTCGGCCCCCCTACCAAGCTGTTGAAGTAACTCTGTTCCATTCAGCCCTTCAAGGGGGCAGTATGTTAATGCTTCACATTATTAAATCAATTGTTTCAATTTAATGTATAAAAGCAGCAGTAAGTAAGAGCATACCACATTCGTATTGTACGGTCAAGTAGCTTCAAATATGTTATTGGTTATTATAGTGCAACTAGGTGGGCGGCTATTGAGTAGGTTAGGTATGCATGAAGTGTTGCTTATGTTCACTACATTGTCTAAAGGACATATAGATAACTCATTATAAGTATTACAATTCGTTTTTATACCGTATACATTTTTGTTACATTTTAAAATAGAATTAAAATGTATTCTATTAATTAAACTGTCTTTTTTGATTTTTTGATTATAATTGTTTGACAAGATTCTACTTTAGTTGTTGGTAGACTTACAATAGAGATTATATTTTTATTATCTGATGCTATTTTAGTTTCAGCGACCTCTAACGCTGCATATATGTTTATATAAGGAATGTTATCATTCTTAAAAATATTTTTCATTATATTGGTTTCTGAATTAGATGAAATAAAAGAATTAACTATATTGGCCTTGGCCCAATGTATTGTATATTCACTATTAACAATCTCTTCGTTAATCAATTCTAACCTATATTTAAAATTCAATATTATTATTTTGGTTTTAATATTTTCATTTGATTTTATCAGTCTTAAAATTTCATTTGTTACATTTGTTACTTCATTTATTTTTTCTGTTGATAATTTATTAACTACTACTTGTTTATTGTAATTCTTATCCACTAATATATTATAATCATTATGATCACTTTTGTTTATTATTTGGCTTGAGTCTATTTAAATGGCTTTTAATTTGTGTTAATTCATGGAGAAGGAAAGGATAGATCAGATGTTTGGTATTGAATCAAGGACAGCATAATATTGTTCCAATTCATGATCGTTGGGCGGAGTGTTTTCCTGCGGCAACGAGTTGTGTTCGGATGTGGTTAGGTGAAAATTTCCTTGCAATTTATGTGGATAGGTGGGTTGTTGGGGCATAGTATTTACTCGCTATTTTTTGGGCAGGTGGCCAATTTCCTTGTGGCCTATCTGCGTAGTTCACTTCTGCAGTTCCGACGGTGGAGGTTTCCATTGGTTCCTGGTTGCTGTCTTGGCGGTGATTGACGTAACCTTGATAGTGATTATGATTATAAAAGTGGGTCTGTCTAGGTATATTATTAAAGGGGGTAGGCCTTAAATTAAAGTCATTATTTAACGGAGGTGTTCTTTGATTGTAATTCATAACAGGTTGGGGAAAGTATGCAAGTTGTTGGTAAAATGGGCTTCCGTTATTGGGTAAGTTATTTTGCTGGGGTCTTCTTGTTGAGAGTAACGGTGCTACAACAGGAGCCATTTTTCTTACAATTCCTTGGTTATTCATGGCATAATTAGCTCTAAAATTCTTTTTTTCGAGCTTCAAGCATAAATATAAGGCTTGTGGGAGATCAACAGGTTCCCGGATTCCGATAAGTCGGGGCAGGTTGCCTTTTAGGCCTCAGATAAATGTGTCCAATGCCTTTTCTCTATAATTTCTGGTCAGTAAGGAGAGAGCTTCCTGACCAACCTCCATATAACTAATTTTATTGAGAACAAGGGATAAATGAGTGTACACAGCTTGATAGAATCCTTCGATTGTATCATTGCCCTGTACGAGAGAAGTCATTTGATATTCGAGTTCCTAGATCTCGTTTGTCTGCATAATGCAGAGCCAAACAACGAGATAAACATTCCGAATTAAGGGGAGCGTTATAAGATTTTAAAGCGATATCCGTATTTCGGCCATATTAAAAATGTGTTCTTTTTATAAATATAATAATAAAAATAATACCAAACAAAGAATTAGTAAGTTATTCTGAGGGACGCGAATTGTAAAACGAATATACCAAGCTAAGGGTACTGCCATCAGCGAAGGAATAAATTGGATTAGAAGAAACAGACAGGAGATCATTGATAAAAATGAGAAAGAGAGTCGGAGACAGAACCAGCATGGGGGACACCAGCATTTATTTGGTGAGTTACAGACTTGAAACCGTCCGTTTCTAATCCATTTAAAAAAGGTTTCATCGATTCCAAATGCACGCAGTTTCGACAAGAGAGCTTGATGCCAAACTCTGTCAAAATGCCTTTCAAATATCAAGCGCAAAGACCTTACTTTCACCACCACGGTGAATAGATTGGTTCCACTTTTCAGTTAGATATGTCACTAAATCACGAGTGGATCTGTTGCTGCGAAAACCGTATTGCCGATCATTAAGAAGTTTTCGGAATTCAAGATATTTAATGAGCTGACGATTAATCAGCGTTTCCATGATCTTGTAAAGAAGGGATGTTAGTGCAATTGGTCGGTAGGAGGAGACAGAGGAGGGTTCGCCTTTTTTTGGGACGGGCTGGATAAATGCTGTTTTCCATCTTCTCGAAAGAGCCCTGAAGAATAGGACAGTAATAAAAGCTTACGCAGTTTTTTTGACAGCGTGGAAGAACACCTCTTCAAAACGATAGAGAACTAATATCACTCTTGCCACTGTCCGAGTGCGAAAATGGATGGGTCCCATAGAATACTCTACGCGCTCAAGTACAGGGGAAGATAAAGCACAGTCTGGCTGCAAAATGAACAGCGAGCAGATTGGCTTTATCCGAAGAGCCGACAGCTGGAATGTCATTGCAAATGAGTGTCCGGATAGATGACGAGACCGAATTTTTAATATTATTGACAAACGGCCAACATTTTTTACTACCATTGGGACTTTGTAGTATTTTTTGCCTCAACTTTTGGTCATAGGAGAATTTGACACGATTAATGTGGGCATTGCAGTTATTTCTGGCTCGTTTGAACTTTTGTCGGTTTTCCTCAGTTCGGTTGGCCTTAAATGACCGAAAACTTACCTTTATAGCCCTGATAGCTTCTTTACAGCTCAAGTCACACTACGCCTTTTCCTTAGATGAATTATATTTGTAATCATATCAGCAGCGGCATCCACTTAGTTGTTGAGGAAGCACAACGACCACTTAAAGCTCCTAAAGAAATCGTTTAAAACTTCCCAATTTGATTTCTCGTATTGCCATACAGTTCTTGTAGGAGCTTGTTCTTTAACTGTGTGGTTGGAGTTCGAGAAATTCGCCGATATGATACAATGGTCTGTAGAACCTAGAGGCGATAATATATTGTAAGCGTACTTATCAGTCTGAGGGGTAAGAAACAAGTCCTGCATGTTGACGTTTTGACCGCTAACGTCCGGTATCCGTGTCGGCTCATTCACAAGCTGGTTCAAATTGTTGACCTCAGCAAAGATGTCGACATACCTTCCTTTAGGTGTTGTCTGTCCAGAATGTCGAAGCCAACTTGAATTGTGTATATTGAAATCGCCCGCAATGACCGCAATGATTTAATTAAGAGGATAATGTGTTACAATTCTGGTGATGGAATCAGACATTGCATCAACCTCATTATAAGTTGAATGCCTGTCCTAGTTAGGGCTACGGTAAATAAAACAGTACTGAATTAATTGCCTACGGTCATGGAATTTTAGCCGAAAATAATCATATTCCGGATCGGAACATTAACCATAGAGGTAGAAGTTGGTAGGCCACATCACTACGTATCTAAACGGCGATACCAGAATGGGAAAAGAATAATGGCACCTAGTTTTATCCAGGCAGACTAAACTCCGTTAAATCGGAATCAATTCTGACCTGCGTTGCACTAAGTGCCAAAACAGCTGGTTTATTGTGAACCGCTTGGGCTTACAATGAAAAAAAATTGGATCTCAACCCATGAATATTGCTCACGTCCACTCTAAAATTCTACAAAAAATTCAACTCCGACGCTGACTAAGCTAGGTTGCACCGTGTAGATCCTGACGTCAGCTTTCCTAAACAAATCACTGCAGATGTTATGCCCGTGGAATGAATTTCTTTGGTCTACTAACAAAATCTACACAACGTGACGCGCTATTCGCCAAATGATACCCTACCCAACCATGGCAAGTGCACGCATAAACATACGACAATTGCTATAGCCAAGCAAGGCAGCAGCAAAGGAATGGGAGTGGGGCGAGAGGGATTGCGCTAACACAGTGCACTCTTTTTCCTTTTTTTTCTATTGTTTATGTACACAGTACACCACAGCACAGCACACTTTTTCTTTCGTGTATCAGCGCGCGCGCGATTAGCGTTTTTTTTTCTATTCCCGAAATTACAAAAAAGAACATAAGGAAAGGCTTCAGTCCGCTTGGTGCGAACAGTACGATACCCTATCCATAGCCCTTTATGCCCCAAAGAAAAAAGCATTAAAAAAGTGATAAATATTATTTTATTTCATTCTATGAATCTTATCAAAAAATTTTATTTTTAAAAAAAAACGCCCCCAAAAAGTGGGCGTGGCCATAAACTTTGTATGGGCGATATACTGAAAAAAATATTTTCCCTTGTTAAACATTTTTTTTCAGTTTCTATGAAAATGTTCGCTGAAAACAGCATTTTAGTGAAAAAAGCCTACAAAAAGTGGGCGTGGCAAACAATTTTATATAACAGACTTATAAAGGAGGCTAGTGCCTACGTATCTTGCGACGGTCCTAAAACTCGAACTTTAGAGTAAAAACGGTTTTTCCTAAATTATGGGCGTGGCAGTGGGCGGCTTTAAAAGCTTTTAACACCTTACCATTTCAGGACCCTATGGAGTATACGCTCTAAATTTCAGCTTCCTAGCGTAAACGGAAAGGCCTCAAAAGTTGATACGGACGGGCGGACTTCCTTATGTTTTAACTTCATCTTTAACCATTTCAATATTAAGATCTCTATGTCGTACAGCGTTGTGGATGTACCAAGGTGCATGAGCTATGTTCCTAACTTTATTTTGGAAGACTTGGGTTTTGTGTAAATTTGGTTGGCATGTTGTTATGGTTCGTTACGAATGGGGTGAGGATAGTAAGTTTTCACCTTACGTGAAGACAAAATGGGCAACATTAAACAAGAACGTGACGTAGTTGGGTGTTGAGTTAAGGAACTCTGAATCGTGAGATCTAAAGTTCAAATCTCCAAAGGGGGTTTTCTTTTTATTTGTTTTTAACGTTATGTCATTTTGCATTCTTAGAGGTCAAGGAGAACAAAGCAAAAGAGGAATAATTATCGTAAGAGAAATCATTCGATCCCAAGATCTCCAGTTGAATGGGTATGATATAAAGAATGTTAAAGTGACTCGTGGAGGAAATTGTTCCCTGTTTGAGGACTCAGTATCATTTAAAAGATTTTTTTCTAATTAACTGTCCCGAAGTTGATATACAATATCAAAGACAATTAAGTGAAAGTGAATTAAATTATATGCCGTGAAGCAGTGAAATTTAACATATTTCTCTATTGTCTAAATCGGCAAACTAAGAGCGGTATCTCTTAGCGTGAGGTGATCAGACTAAAAAATTATCTGAGGTTTTAACTTCTCCTACGAGAAGTTCCCCCAATTGAAAAGTTGCACGTGGATATCGGAGCGGGCACCTATTTTTCTAATTAACTGTCCCGAAGTTGATATACAATATCAAAGACAATTAAGTGAAAGTGAATTAAATTATATGCCGTGAAGCAGTGAAATTTAACATATTTCTCTATTGTCTAAATCGGCAAACTAAGAGCGGTATCCCTTAGCGTGAGGTGATCAGACCAAAAAATTATCTGAGGTTTTTACTTCTCCTACGAGAAGTTCCCCCAATTGAAAAGTTGCACGTGGATATCGGAGCGGGCACCTATTCCGGCAGAGTTAGAAGCGAGATTTTCGTCCAGAGTACGGACTCAGCTTCAGTCGATTCCCAACTCTCGAAGAGAAAGGACGGCTAGTTAGTGACGGATAGATTTCTTATGTGGTGTGTTCGAAGTGATCAGTCAAATTCAATGAGCTCTGACTAGAGACGTCATGGTTCGGTTCCCAGCCACGGCGAGAATTTGTGAGTTAAAACAGTAATAGTGATAGAATGCACTCCAAAGCGATGGACCCCCGTCGAAAGGCGGTCTCCCGCAAAAGTCCACCATTGCTGGCAAAAAATGTGCCGCCCATTGAAGGCAACAAAATGGCACCAGCAGTAAGAGCCACAAAAACAACAAAAACATCATCAGCAGCAGCACCACCAAAAAGAGCAGTGACGGCAGCAGTGCCCAAGCCCGATGTGTCATCACGAAAACTATAAATAACCTGTGGAACAAGTGAGAGTCTTGCCAAGGTAGTGTCCACAGCTAAAATAATAAATATTACAGCATCGTCGGCAACCGTGATGCCATTAAAAGAAATGGGTAAAAAGGTAGCAGCAGAGTCAGCTATAATAAAGCTAGCCACTGTAACGAAAGCTATGACAACTTCAGATGAGTCGGCAGAAGTAGACAATCATCATAAAATGGAGAAAAGACGACGAAAGCTGAACCCACAGCCAAATCTATTTGCCAAAAGAGTGGCAACTGACAGAGGTAATGTCTGCGCGACGGCAGCACAGCAGAGAGCCTGAGCTCATATGAGTCAGGTACCCACCGCCAATACGACGGAAAGGGCAACCCATTCAGGGAGTTGTCCCAGGACGAAGACGATTACCTTGTTGCGAAAGAGGAGGACGTCGATTAGGCGGCATCACTGATTAAGCTGGTTCAGGAGCTCCTCTTAAAAAGGGAGAAAATTCGCCGAGACAAACTGGCGAAAAGGAGCTGCTCAAGCAACAGCAGCTCCAAACATATGAGGAGCTCCTAGAGCAGCGTCAGCAATAGCACAAGTGGAGTACTTTACGTACACACCAAGAGCCTTCTAATGGAAAACCGTCGTCCTAGAGTGAATTGATCTCTCAATAGAGACGGAGGAGCTCGAAAAAGAGCTCATAAAGTTGGAAAGCGATGACCTCAAGTTCGTGGGTGTCAAGCCGTTTTCGTCGTCTGTGGCAAGGGGTGGTAACCGAAAATTACCATTCTTCTTGGTGCAGCTCACTCTCGAAAGCAGAATTAATAGTTTGAGGAAGATTAAATACCTCTACTACCATTCTGTAAAATGGGAAACATTAAAAAGATCTGACCGCATAATTCAATGTATGCGCTGTCAGAGGTTCGGGCACGCCGCGCCTAACTGCAACATGCAATGTGTGATAAGGACCACAGACATGGAGAATGTCCTCTTGGTAAGGAAAGAGTTGAGGACCGGAGCGTTCTTTCTTGTGTGCTCTGCGGTAACTCTGGGCATCCCGCCAATTTCAGGGATTGTCCATAGTACCAGGAGCAGAAAAAGTGAGTGCAGGCCCGCAAGCAGTTTTCTGAAGAAGAAAAGCGTCAGAAGAGCCGCATGTTCTTTAATTTTATGGCACCCAACGTGTCCTTTACCCAAATGGCAGCTGGACCGGGTGTAGCCACAATGACAGTAAATCCACCGCGACCCTTCTGTCTCTGCACGGAGAGATCAATAAGCTCCAAGCAAAACTTAACGAACAAGCGGGTCGCATAGGCGTTATCTATTCGGAGCTGTTTGGTTGGTCTGGCGTGCGATAATTCCAATGGCTACGCTGGACGAGGGAATACTAAAGATTCTTGTGGTGAATGTTTATTCAATAGTCACGACCGAGAAAAGAATGTCATTGTCCAACCTGTTGCAAACCGAAAACCCAGATGTGCTTTTGGTTAGCAATACTAAGCTAAATCAGAGGCTTAAATTGGGATACAAAAACGACCATATAGTTAGAAGAGACCGGCCTAACTCTGCATATGATTATGCTGGTGGGGTCGGAATCTTAATTGGAAAAGGCCTTCGCCACAAGGTTATGTATAGCATGGATGTGCGTAGGTTCCAGTTGCTCGTAGCATGCATCATATGCATTCCTCTCCATAGCCGGAGGATATTATATGTGGTGTCGCTTTATGCGCCTGACGCACCTCCATCAAATCTATATTTAGCAGAGTGCGAGACACTTTTTGGAAGCCTTCAGCTTCATTCGGAGGTGAATTATTTCTTCTTCGAGAAACACTTCATCTGTTCGTGTCGACAGATGATCTCTTGGAGATCTTTGATTCTCTAAAGAACAAAAAATCGACGGGAGTTGATGGTATCCCAAACGTCGTATTGAGACACCTGTCCCTAGAGGCTGTGGAGATTTTCACAACGCTGTTTCACAATCCACTGAATAATGCATATTATCCGGCGCATTGGACAATGGCAGTGGTACTTCCAATCCCAAAAAAGGGAAAGGATAATACTAACCCTGCTAATCTTCGGTCAATTAGTTTGCTTCCGAATACCAGCAAGGTTTTTGAGAAAGTTTTAGAGATCTGTTGAAGTGGGTCGAGGATAACAAAATAATCCCGGACAATCAATTTGGTTTCAGGGCGAGGCATTACACTATTCATGCCGCGTCAAAACTGGTTTCCGACATTCATTGGAATAAATGCAAGACCTAATGCACGCGTGCTTGTCTGGTTGACTTTGAAAAGGCGTTCGACACCGTATGGTTAAAAGGCTTTTCTACAAGTTGATCAGACTGGGAATGCACAAACTCTTGCTATATATAATTTTTAACATGCTTATGGAGAAGAATTTCGTGGTCAAATGTGACAACATAACTTCGAGCAGAGCTTATAAAATCAAAAACGGTTTACAAACAGGGTGTGGTGAATTCTCCGATCCTGTTTAATATTTACACTAGTGATCTGGTACGTTCACTCAGATATGCTATAGCGTATGCCGACGATTTGGTCGCATACAATTCAGGTCCTAAGATCGAAGTCATCAACATCCTTCTGCAGCGTGACTTCGAGCAAGTTAAGGGATATTGCGACGACTGGAAGTTAAAAATCAACTTCAACATCCAGAAGACGGAAGTAATCCTGTTTAGAAACCCATTGGCTAATGCCACTAGGGATAACAGAAAAAACTGGAAAAAATTGGCCATTATTGGACAGAATGGGCAGGCATTGGCGGTGAAAAACGTGGTCAGGTATCTTGGAATTTGGCTCTACCAGTATCTGTATTTAAATAAACATATAGATGCTTGTCCTGCTGGAGCTAAGAAGGCCTTTTCTCTGACAAGAAGACTGTTTCATAGCAGTCAACTTGCTTCTCGGGTTAAGGTCATATGCTACGTGGCCCTAATAAGGCCCATCATCGCTTATGGCTGTCCATTGTGGGTCAATATAGCGCAGTCGTATATGGAAAGGATTCGGGTTTTCGAGAGACAATTTCTTAGGATATTACTTATTACCCAAATGAAGCGCACATGGAGAGAACGCTCCGATCTGGATTTGTTTCGCCAGAGGCTTTTCTCCGCATTGATAATAAAAGGGCTGGTACAGACGAGGGATGGTATCCCGGTACTATACCACCGCTACCGCAGAGCGATTGATAAGCGGCTCACCTACGACGGGGACGTCGCTAATGCTCCCGAGCTCCTTCGTTTGAGTACTGCGATAGGGGGCAGGGACCAAATCGATACGGACACACAATTCACCGAATACTGGTGGCTTGCAGAGGGAACAAGGGAAGAGGTAGACATACCTTTCCAGGTCGGTGCGTTACCTTAAGCTAACTCCTCTTAGTTTTTAAGTTGTTTAAGTAGGTTGGTTTGTGCTCTGCATGTCGGCTGCAGAGTGTGGTGTTCCTGAGAGCCGACCGACGCATTTCGGTGTCAGTCGGCCCTCAGTGGCGCATATGCGCTGTGTTGGCGGCCGCTGGGCGCTGCTAACGGTGTTACGGGGTGGGCACTCGGTGCCTCCATAGAAGAGACGGCGAGTGCACATCACCCCCGATTACAATTAGTATTAGTTTCTGTAATTTTAAGTAGTATTAATTAGATTTAAGTTGTGTGTACATATTCACAGTTTTAATTAGTAGTTTTTAAGTTTTAAAAAATAAATATTGATAGCAGTTTTAAAAAAAAAATTTGTTTCTTGTCAAACAATATCCAAATGAATTCATTGTATTAATAATAAGGCCGAAAGGTAAAATAAATAAAAGATAGAGTTAAGTTTAGAGCATCTGAATAAGGACCAGTAATCTTGTATAAGTATCCTGTTAATTTTAAGTTTGATTTATTCATTTTTGTCTAGTGTGTAAGTTTTTTATTGAAAGAATAATAAAAATGAATTTAAAATTAAAATTAAGCCCTCGGCTTGAGAAGTGGAAGTTACCTGGGGCCGAATTACCGCATTAGTTAACGAGTGAGTAACTTTTATACGCTATTGAACTATCGAATAAGCCCATTGGGATTATGTCATACGAAGCATCACGTATCGAGCGCAGTTCGTGATTGTACTAGGAAAACTCTACTACATAAAATTTTGTACCAGTATACTGTCATTTTGTGTTCTGTCATTCGCTTTTTTATGCGAAATTGTGGGTTGTGCTTTGAATAAAAACGGTTAAAAACTATATAAATGTTATTAACTGGATATGTTATTATTATTTTCGTCGTCCGATTCTTCTTTAATTATTCTGTAATAATTTATATTTTTAAAACATTTTTACAAAAAAATAATTAAACTTAAACTTTTTCCGCCATTTTACCACCATACGACACCTCCAGAGCTGACGTATGAAAAAACACACGATAACTGACTAGGAAATGTCAAACAATAAAACTCGATACCATGTTCGATAACTGAAGCAGTAATCCCAAACCGAGATAATTCAGTAACGTATAGAAGTTACTCACTCGTTAACTGATGCGGTAATTCGGCCCCTGGTTCGAGTCACAGGATGAGTCGTTGATTTTTTTTTCTCTTTCATTATTATTTTTATACCCTATCCTAAGGGTATATTAATTTTGACACAAAGTTTGTAACACCCCTTAATATTCGTCGCAGACCCCTAAAAGTATATATATTTATGATCAGGACCAAAATCTACGAGTATTTACCAATGTCCGTCCGTCCGTCCGTATCAACTTTTGAGGCCTTTAAAGTTATGCTAGGAAGCTGAAATTTGGAACATATACTCCCTAGGGTTCCGAAATCGTAAAGTGTTAAAATTTTCAAAATACGCCCACTGCCACGCCCACAATTTGGAAAAAAACGTTTTAAGGCTTAAGTTAGAGATGTAAATTTGTACAACCTTTACAAGATATGTAGGTACTGCTCATCTTTATTAATTTGTCATATAAAGTTTTTTACCACGCCTATTTTTTGTGGGCGTTCTTCACTAAAATGCTGTTTTCTTCGAAAATTTTCTTAGAAATCGAAAAAAAATGTTTAACATTATATTAAGCCAATATTTTTCCCAATATATCGCCCATACAAAGTTTTTGGCCACTTTTTGGGGGCGTTTTTAAAATAAATATATTTTTTTTAATAAATTTCATAGAATGAAATAAAATGCTATCCATCATCTTCCTAAGGCTTTTTTTCTTTGGGGTACATAGGGATAAGGATAGTGTATCATACTTTTGGCCCCAAGCGGACTGTAGCCTTCCTCACGTTTTTTTTTAATGCGTTAGTACTTCTTATTTTTTTTTGTCCTCTCTTCAATTTAAATTTTGGTGTAGGTTGTTTTTTTTATTATTTTATAATTATTTTTTGTTTTATTTTTCTTCTATTATTAGCGTTCTATTTGTTTGGTACTCCACCAACATAAGTCCCAGAATAGCTTTAATATTCTCAATTGAATTCCATTTGGGTAATCGATTGTTATACGAACCTTTAGCCGTGTGGGCTAAGTTGTGAGTTACTAAGTTTTTAAAAATAAATTTTCTTAGTTTAGTTGTAAGAGTTATTTTTATTTAATTTTGAATACCAAACGAATTATGCTAAAATCGAAGGCAATTTTCATTAATTTTGTTTATCTTAAAACGCCCGCAGAGGGCCAGTAAGTTTAAATTTAAATAACATAGTTAAGTTAGTTAAGCTAGTTTTAAGCATTTTTGTCTAGCATGTAAGAATCAATGAATTACTCAATAAAAAGCATTAAAACTGAAACTAAACTGCTAAGTTGTAAGCAAAAGGGTGACAACGTTGTGGCGCTTTTGGAAGGGGTTCAATACCCGGAAGTGGAAGTGTAGTTTTGTTTTATTTTCTTTATTTTTATTCTTTTTTTTTATTTTGGTAATTTCTCTTTGTTTTGTTTGTAAACTATACAAAATAAATTGTATACCTATATATAAATCAGTTTACTTTTATTAGTTTCGGTACGCGAATCCTTTCCGACGGACGCGATTCTTCCGGAAGGGTACGGCAGGTCTTGAGATAAATCGCGTGGGGCCCATTTACCTTTACCCCACGACCATCTCCATTGGGTCGGTGGGCTATCAAGTCCTGTAGCGCGAAAGTGGATCGTAACGATGTGCATTCCCACAACTGGAGACCATAGGTCTATACTGGTTTCAGACCTTTCCTGTATAGCAATAGCTTATTGATGTCGGACAGAGGTGAGGATCTCCCAATAAGCCAATACATTTTACTGTATCTCATGTTCAACTCATCTCTTTTCCTTAACATGCGCTTCCAACGCAGTTTCGCGTCTATAGTCATGCCTAGATATTTGGCTGTATTTGAGTATTCCACTACATTTTTGCTTATGTATACTGGAATGTGTGATGCTTTTTATACGTAAAATAAATATGGACTGAATTTAGATCATTTAATCTAATCTGCCACTTTTTAGTCCATTCTGCAATACCGTTTACTGCTATTTGTTGCTATTTTAAACAGTTGCTTTTACAGCTGTGTCATCTGCAAAAGTTGGTATAGTGGTTTCTTGTTGCTATTTTAACCATTTGCTTTTACAGCTGTGTCATCTGCAAAAGTTGGTATAGTGGTTTCTCCGTTTTCAGGCAGGTCGCTAGTGAACAAGAGGTGCATCACTAGACTTAGCACACAGCCTTGTGGTACACCAGCTTTAATATCACTTAATGTTGAGTACTCTGACTCTTGTTAAATTATTGAATACTGTGTTGCCACTTTGGAAGCCATGCTCAGTTTGGCCTCCTCTGCAGACAAGGTTATGACAACTATAATGGCGCTAAACCACTTACAGCGTCTTGTCAGAACAGGGAAGTACTCCTGCACCTACATTTTCCAGAATCGGTCTATGATTTAGGGACTGATCCGCCACTGTTTTCGGAGGCATAAGACTTTGTCATCTATTCGACCGGGAGTTAGTGTTATGTTTGGCCCACCAAGCAAAAAATTATTAGGATTCAAAAGCTCTTCATTATGGACAGAAACCGGCAAATATGTGAGCGGGCGTCTTTTAATTATATTTTTTGCTTTAACCAAATCACTCAGCAGAGTCTTAATTTATGGTGCCACTTATTTAAAAGTGTATGACAGTACCCTCTTCACCGACGTACCAGGCGTTCCGACTACCCCCTCCAGTAGGCGGATTTCACGGAGAGTTGAAGATCCGGTTGCCCTTCGCAGATAGATCAGTCTTGATGGCCTCGTTGTCGAAGATACAATTGTTCCGCAACTCATTTTTCGCTCCAATAAATGTTGTGCCATTGTCGGAAATCCGGATGCACAAAATGCATGCGTCCGTAGAAAGATTGGCAGCGATTTCCAGTTGTACGGCCCTGATTGTTATCATCAACTTTCATACGTCTACACGCCTTCAGGCACCGATTCACCCTCGCCGCGGTTCTTAGCAATTTGGAGTACTTCGAAACGATTCGGAGAACAACAAATTGCTCACATTGGCGTGGCTCTGATTGGAGCCAACATAAATCCGTGTTCGAAACGCTTCAGAAAACTCGACTCCTAAACGGCAATTCGTGGTATTCAGCTATAGCATTAGAAAATCTTGCACCCAAAACGGCAGCAGACAACTCAAGACGGGGAACTGATCCTTTCCGATCTTGTTCGGGTTCTGATCACCAAAATAGCACTCGAGATCCTTTTTCATCAAGGCTCCAAAGCCTTCCTTTTGCCATTTCAAAGCTTGCAGAAATTTCAAAAATATCATGCTTCCACAACTAACCCGTCTGGAAGCGAGAGCCATCTTGTTTTGTTGTGCTTGAAAGAATTAGCAAGTACTTCTTATCGTCAGCGGAGATCAACATTTGCGATGGGTCTTTCACGACAAGACATTCCATGTTAAAAACTCCTTGATAACGAAATCCAGATGTGAGTCTTGTTCGTTGTTGACTTGACTACAATGAAGGATCTGAATGCCGTTTGAATCGTTTCTACTCTCAGATACTGATCTTCCACACACGGCCCAACCTTATCTTGTTTCCGTAACGATTGTATGGACGTTTGCTGACTCTATTACGTTTATTGGTGCTCCAAGAATGCAATGTTCAAGACCGATGAGCAGTTGAGACTTTGCATTATCTTACTCCGCGAACGAGGGCATAGTTTTACCTCTGAACAATGAGTACAAATCGGCTGCAGTCAACCTCTGTGTTGGCAGACATAGCTCACTAACCGTCCTTACTCCGGTCATTGAAAACCTCTCGGCATTATCCCTGTCTGCGCTGATTTGAAGGTTTACTTCTGAAGACTCCTCTATTGACGTCTCCCTGCCGAACCACTTTAGATCCAAACTCTTCATGGGCCCTTCCAATTAAAGCTGTCTGGCTAAATCGTCGCTCATTGTAGTAAAGAAAGACCCTTCGTCCAGGAGAGCAAATGATTTTACGATTAAGTTATTATTAAATAGCCTAACTGGCAGAACTCGGAAAAGTATTTTTGCGTTGGCATCTGCACTACAGCTGAGCAAAGACTTCGGTGCCCTTGGAACATCGGTCCTTGTGGCAAACGATGACGACGACGATGAGGAGCTTGGTTCATCAAGATCATGAAGTGATGAATGATGGTTCGGAGTACAATTGCCAATCTCACATTACTTGCGGCGCTTATTGCTGGTTGAAGAAAATGTAGCCTATTCCCTTGCTTGAGTTTTAGATTTAGATTGTTCTCCAGCAAAAAGAACACTTTTAGTCTTTGCATTATTTTCGGCCTTATCTTGCGGCACAAGAGAGTTTGTTGTAACCAATCACACTAGTCTGGCAATTCTGCTCAATCACTCATCAAATTGTTTAACGGTAGGGTATGGCTGAATAAAAACACTTTGTTGTGTTCACTCCAAGCGTTTACTCATTGAAGAGTCAATGAGAGCCGGATTAGAACGGTGCTGGTGTAGTCCACTTGATTTAAGAAATTCCAACGTAGCCATCACACGCTCAATATTGTCCGGCTGTATCAACAGTGCCTCCGTGACAGTCTTAGCATCTCTTCAAATGCATTTCTAAAACCAAAACTCCACTGTGGATTTTTGAAAAGTTGTACTGAAGCCACTCCTCAGGATGACCGGTAAAGTTTGACAGGTCGTGAAGCTTTCGGCCGTTTCCATACCCACGTGTGGCGTTGTTAGCTGGCATAGTAATTTGTTGTGGCTGGTGTTCATTTAAGGTAACAGGAACGATTGTTCTCTCTGCGTCTGATACGTGCTAATGCTTGCTATTGGTGCTGGCTTTTCTGGCAATGAATATGAGTATGAAGAGTACTGAGATACGGTGGCATTCGTGTACGCCGTCGACGTTACTGATAGAGGTTCGTGCAGCTGGTGCGCGTATGAGATTGAAATGTGCTGAAATGTGGCGGCATTATTATGTATCGACGTTGCAGTAGTTGATGGCGACACTGGTTTCTGGTGCGATGATTTCACACTAAGTGCGTACTGCGCCGTTCAATGCACATTGTTGAAACAGTGGTTGTTGAAACCGCCGGTGGCAATGGCGCCAGTTTTACAATCTCTCTGTTTGGCGAAATAGCAATTAAAATGACTGCTTTAATGCCCCTCTGCTATGGGATGACGCCAAAATTCTAGAGGGAAATACAATTAGTGGCTTGGTACAATAATTCTTGCAAATTATGAGCGCCTGATTCTTTGAAGAATTACTTAAATCTCTAAACGTGTTTTTAATAAATGAGAAATGTCAGTTGCCTATGTATTTTGTGAATCAGTTCTTTGTGCTGGACTTTATTGAAAGCCTGTACTCTATCAAGAAATATTGTAGAGCATACATTTTTCTCTTCAAATGCTTTTTCGACCGTATCTATGATTCTATGCACTTGATCAATTGTAGAGTGCATATTTGTAAATCCAAATTGGTGATTTGGGACTAGTGATTTTTCATCAATTATTTTTTGCAGATATTTTACTAGCATTTATTCAAATAACATTATATCATTATTACCCCAGCTGCCTTTCACATGCTTGGAACATATTTTAACTTAAATGCAGCATTTATAATTTGCGCTAGTTTTTTTAAATCTTTTCGTAGAAATTATTTTTAAATTTCCGCTGTTATTAAATCAAACACTTGGGCCTTTTTTATGTTTATGCCTTCCTTACTTCGACTCCTTGATAATTTTTATCTTCATAAGGTTTGAAAACCTCTTCACGATATTCTGCAAAAGTATTTGTTTTTTTCTTGGCTGCTTTTTTCGATTTACCTTTCCTGGTTTTTACTGGCGGAATGTGAGTAATTGGCATATTAATTTTCTTTGTCATCTTCCAGAGTGAGTAGTCTAATGGTTTTTTCCCCAATTATCCATTTTATTATGCAAAAGGGGAGGTTTGATGTCTGCAACCTCACTGTCAACAAGTAGCCGTCCTATGTAGGGGACAGATTGGCGTTAAATACAATTAAAGAACTTACTCCCGTAATTTCATTACAATATTTAAAGTAATAAACACCTAGTCCATTTTTGATCTAGTACGTTCATCCACCGGCACAACTGCAAAGAAAGCGAACATATACCAGCCGTACCGTTCTCGTACAAGGAATACCAACTACAGAAAAAATAATACAATAAACTGCGTACCACAGATGAGGAACTAACCAGATAGTCAACTCTGCAATCCCCTATCACTTTCAACCATCAAAAACTATTTAGTAATGAGCGCAAAATCATCTCTCAATTTTCGTATCTAATTAACTCGATTACCCGCCAAAAATAAGTGTGGCGAGTTTTGCAACATATCCAAATCGCAACAACAAAAGAGCTGGTCACGGCGGATGTATTAGGAAAAAGGAAGTGCTGCGAAGTGTTGAGTTTTTGTGATTTAACTTTTATGGCTATTTTAATGTTATTAAATGTTTATGAAAAAACAAAAAATTAGTAACCCAATAAAGTTGTTACAATTTAATTGGAATATTTTTTGCGGTTATAAGAAATAGTTCTCTATTTTTTATCGGCCTTAAAATAAACATTCTTGGGTTGTTATACTTATATATAGAGACCGGATTATATGCAACATAAAAAGCTTGAAATATGCATGCAAATATGCATGAAAAGTGCTAAAAATATGCATAAACATAAGGAAGGCTACAGTACGCTTGGGGCGAACAGTATTATACCCTATCCTTATCCCTATGTACCAACCCCAGAGAAAAAATTCATAAGGAAGATGATACATAGCATTTTATTTCATATTATGAAATTTATAGAAAAAAAAATATTTTTTGAAAAAACGCCCCCAAAAAGTGGGTGATATATTGGGTGATATATTGGAAAAAATATTGGCTAAATATATTGTTAAACATTTTTTTTCGATTTCTATGAAAATTTTCAAAGAAAACAGCATTTTAGTGAAAAACTCCCACAAAAAGTAGGCGTGGCAAAAAATTTTATATGAAAAATTTATAAAGGTAGGCAGTACCTACATATCTTGTGAAGGTTTTACAACTTTATCTCTCTAACTTTAGCCTTAAGACGGTTTTTTCTAAATTGTGGGCGTGGCAGTGGGTGGATTTGAAAACTTTTAACACTTTACCATTTCGGGACCCTAGGGAGTATATTCTCTAAATTTCAGCTTCCTAGCATACAACTAAGGCCCCAAAAGTTGATACGGACGGACGGACGGACATTGCTAAATAGTCTTAGGATTTGGTCCTGATCATAAATTTATATACTTTTATGGGTCTACGATGAATATTAAGGGGTGTTACAAACTATGTGTCAAAATTAATATACCCTTAGGATAGGGTATAAAAAGGGACAAAATATGCAACAATATGCAACATTAACTAAATGATAAAATAATAGCAACACTTTTTTATTTCAAATGCAACATAAAATATAGTTAAATAACATAGTTGAATAGCATAGTTCAAACATAAGGAAAGGCTACAGTCCGCTTGGGGCGAACAGTATGATACCCTATCCTTATCCCTATGTACCCCGAAGAAAAAAAGCCTTAGGAAGATGATGGATAGCATTTTATTTCATTCTATGAAATTTATAGAAAAACAAAATATTTTTTTTAAAAACGCCCCAAAAAAGTGGGTGTGGCTAAAAACCTTGTATGGGCGTTATATTGAGAAAAATATTGGCTTAATAAAAAAATGTTAAACATTTTTTTTCGATTTCGATTAAAATTTTCGAAGAAAACAGCATTTTAGTGAAAAACGCCCACAAAAAGTAGGCGTGGCAAAAAACTTTATATGACAAGTTAATAAAGATGGGAAGTACCAACATATCTTGTGAAGGTTGTACAACTTTACAACTCTAACTTAAGCCTTAAAACGGTTTTTTCTAAATTGTGGGCGTGGCAGTGGGCGTATTTTGAAAATTTTAACACTTTACCATTTCGGAACCCTAGGGAGTATATTTTCCAAATTTCAGCTTCCTAGCATAAATTTAAAGGCCTCAAAAGTTGACACAGACGGACGGATATTACATTGGTACTGATCATATATTATACTTTTAGGGGTCTGCGACGAATATTAAGGGGTGTTACTAACTATGTGTCAAAATTAATATAGGTACCCTTTGGATAGGGTATAATAACATAGTTGAATAACATTTATAATTAAGAATTTTTTAACATTTTGTTAATCTTGAAAATGTGAACAATCATGTACTGTTCCAAATGTTCGGTGGATTATGTCTCCGATCACTTAAAATAGTTTTATATGTGGAAAAGGACCGTTCCACATCCACTGTGGTAACTGGGCAGTATTTGAATTTGGGTGCTATGTTAGCACTTATTGTTGCTGGCAAAAGTTCGCCCGTCCCATTAATAAAACTATTAATTTGACACAACGCTTCAAAGCCTGGGTTGTTTTTTAAAATATTCTCAAACTTTTTTTTAAGCTTGCTTGGGAATGCCTCTGGCAATTCGGAGCTCATTTGGCGGATTTTATTTATTAATTGAATAGATTCAGTCAACGCTAAGCCCTGAGTTTCGAGCTTCTTAATACTTGCTGGAATCAGAGAAAAATTAGTGCATATCACAGCTATGTTTTTTTTAATGTTAGAGTCATAAAATGCTTCCTTTGACTGACAAACTGTCACAGCCTCCGTACCATCGAAGCTATTTACTACACCTTTGATGGCCTCGAAATGTTCATTGTAAAACAAAACAGCTTCAATCCACGTTCCCCATCGAGTTACCACTGGTTCAGGAGGTAGAGACACATTTGGTAGCTTTTCTTTATAGGCTCTAATGCGGGCAGGTGCCTTAAGAAACACTTTCTTAGTTGACGAAATCAACTTATTCACATTTCCAAACGTGAATCGTACTTCTTCAGCGAGTCGATGTATTCCGTGAGCAAAGCACGTCACATGGATCAAATTAGGATAGAATATTTGGAGAGCTTTGCCTGCCTTGATCATATAGGGAGCAGCATCTGAGAAGAATATAAACACTCTTTCATCTGCAGAAGATTCAGGAAACAATTTTTTGATACCCTCATTTACAAATCTGGCGATCGTAGAATGATTTGTCTTTTCCAGTTCTTTGCAGGCCACCAAATAAGAAATAGAGGGCTCTAGTTTTAATGCACCGACAATTAAATTTGCAATGTAACGGCCACAACAGTCAGTAGTTTCGTCAGCTGAAATCCTCTTCACGATATTCTGCAAAAGTATTTGTTTTTTTCTTGGCTGCTTTTTTCCATTTACCTTTCCTGGTTTTTACTGGCGGAATGTGAGTAATTGGCATATTAATTTTCTTTGTCATCTTCTAGAGTGAGTAGTCTAATGGTTTTTTCCCCAATTATCCATTTTATTATGCAAAAGGGGAGGTTTGATGTCTGCAACCTCACTGTCAACAAGTAGCCGTCCTATGTAGGGGACAGATTGGCGTTAAATACAATTAAAGAACTTACTCCCGTAATTTCATTAAAATATTTAAAGTAATAAACACCTAGTCCATTTTTGATCTAGTACGTTCATCCACCGGCACAACTGCAAAGAAAGCGAACATATACCAGCCGTACCGTTCTCGTACAAGGAATACCAACTACAGAAAAAATAATACAATAAACTGCGTACCACAGATGAGGAACTAACCAGATAGTCAACTCTGCAATCCCCTATCACTTTCAACCATCAAAAACTATTTAGTAATGAGCGCAAAATCATCTCTCAATTTTCGTATCTAATTAACTCGATTACCCGCCAAAAATAAGTGTGGCGAGTTTTGCAACATATCCAAATCGCAACAACAAAAGAGCTGGTCACGGCGGATGTATTAGGAAAAAGGAAGTGCTGCGAAGTGTTGAGTTTTTGTGATTTAACTTTTATGGCTATTTTAATGTTATTAAATGTTTATGAAAAAACAAAAAATTAGTAACCCAATAAAGTTGTTACAATTTAATTGGAATATTTTTTGCGGTTATAAGAAATAGTTCTCTATTTTTTATCGGCCTTAAAATAAACATTCTTGGGTTGTTATACTTATATATAGAGACCGGATTATATGCAACATAAAAAGCTTGAAATATGCATGCAAATATGCATGAAAAGTGCTAAAAATATGCATAAACATATGGAAGGCTACAGTCCGCTTGGGGCGAACAGTATTATACCCTATCCTTATCCCTATGTACCAACCCCAGAGAAAAAATTCATAAGGAAGATGATACATAGCATTTTATTTCATATTATGAAATTTATAGAAAAAAAAATATTTTTTGAAAAAACGCCCCCAAAAAGTGGGTGATATATTGGGTGATATATTGGAAAAAATATTGGCTAAATATATTGTTAAACATTTTTTTTCGATTTCTATGAAAATTTTCAAAGAAAACAGCATTTTAGTGAAAAACTCCCACAAAAAGTAGGCGTGGCAAAAAATTTTATATGAAAAATTTATAAAGGTAGGCAGTACCTACATATCTTGTGAAGGTTTTACAACTTTATCTCTCTAACTTAAGCCTTAAGACGGTTTTTTCTAAATTGTGGGCGTGGCAGTGGGTGGATTTAAAAACTTTTAACACTTTACCATTTCGGAACCCTAGGGAGTATATTTTCCAAATTTCAGCTTCCTAGCATAAATTTAAAGGCCTCAAAAGTTGACACAGACGGACGGATATTACATTGGTACTGATCATATATTATACTTTTAGGGGTCTGCGACGAATATTAAGGGGTGTTACTAACTATGTGTCAAAATTAATATAGGTACCCTTTGGATAGGGTATAATAACATAGTTGAATAACATTTATAATTAAGAATTTTTTAACATTTTGTTAATCTTGAAAATGTGAACAATCATGTACTGTTCCAAATGTTCGGTGGATTATGTCTCCGATCACTTAAAATAGTTTTATATGTGGAAAAGGACCGTTCCACATCCACTGAGGTAACTGGGCAGTATTTGAATTTGGGTGCTATGTTAGCACTTATTGTTGCTGGCAAAAGTTCGCCCGTCCCATTAATAAAACTATTAATTTGACACAACGCTTCAAAGCCTGGGTTGTTTTTTAAAATATTCTCAAACTTTTTTTTAAGCTTGCTTGGGAATGCCTCTGGCAATTCGGAGCTCATTTGGCGGATTTTATTTATTAATTGAATAGATTCAGTCAACGCTAAGCCCTGAGTTTCGAGCTTCTTAATACTTGCTGAAATCAGAGAAAAATTAGTGCATATCACAGCTATGTTTTTTTTAATGTTAGAGTCATAAAATGCTTCCTTTGACTGACAAACTGTCACAGCCTCCGTACCATCGAAGCTATTTACTACACCTTTGATGGCCTCGAAATGTTCATTGTAAAACAAAACAGCTTCAATCCACGTTCCCCATCGAGTTACCACTGGTTCAGGAGGTAGAGACACATTTGGTAGCTTTTCTTTATAGGCTCTAATGCGGGCAGGTGCCTTAAGAAACACTTTCTTAGTTGACGAAATCAACTTATTCACATTTCCAAACGTGAATCGTACTTCTTCAGCGAGTCGATGTATTCCGTGAGCAAAGCACGTCACATGTATCAAATTAGGATAGAATATTTGGAGAGCTTTGCCTGCCTAGATCATATAGGGAGCAGCATCTGAGAAGAATATAAACACTCTTTCATCTGCAGAAGATTCAGGAAACAATTTTTTGATACCCTCATTTACAAATCTGGCGATCGTAGAATGATTTGTCTTTTCCAGTTCTTTGCAGGCCACCAAATAAGAAATAGAGGGCTCTAGTTTTAATGCACCGACAATTAAATTTGCAATGTAACGGCCACAACAGTCAGTAGTTTCGTCAGCTGAAATCCAAATAATGCTATCCTTGAGTTCATTGCGTATTTCTTCCAGAATATGTAGGTAAATTGTTGGTATGTAGTTTTTGCGCAATATTGATTCGTCTGGTATATTTTGATTCAAGCAATATTTTTGCAGAAAAGCTTTGAAGGTAGGATTTGTAAGTTTGTAAATTGGAATATTGCTTGCGGGCAATGCTTCACATAAGTCCATGCTAAAGTGTTTTTTTTGTTTGTCTTTTGAAGAGGAGTTACTGCTGCTTGCCGCTGTTAGAAGTTGTTTCTTTGGCCTTTCTTTCGCAATCCTGCAATATGAAGACTTGTCTTGACATGCTGGTCTATTTGAAACTTTTTTGTACACGAAATATTTTTATCGCAGACTCGACAATATAAAATTTTTCCGTCGTACGTCAATATTTCACGATATTCAGCTATCCACGAAGATACACTTTTTTTTCGAGAGGCATGGAAGATACACTAAGATTTGCACAGATATAAATACAAAAATAAACTGATGCAATAACCGAGCATATCAAATATAACATGCGTAATTGCCTAGAAAAAAAGTGTCGAAGTAGGCGATTGTGACACAAAACATCATCGGCATACTTTGTCTCCCGTGAATTTTTATTTTACCAGGATTTAAACGAAAATATGTATTAGCACTAGATTTTAAGTAAAATATGCCATAACCGGTGAGAATAGGCAAAATATGCAAATGCATATAATCCGGTCTTTACTTATATATATTCGAGTTCTGTGCATTAATAGAAAACGAAATGGGAAACAAGTATTTTTAACCCTTTTGGAAGTATTTTATGTTATAAACTTTGTACGCTTAAATTTTCTTTTTTGTTTGTTTTCTTAGGCGGCTTTGGAAATTGGTTATGTAAGTTATATAGTAAATGATTCACAGAAGAAGGAGGTGCAGAATGCTTAGTAGTTGAGTAAAACGCAATAAATAAGCATGCACATTATGTTACATATATATATTAAATTAATTAGCCTTTTCAACAGTCGACTTTACTTGTCAAGGTATAATGTTTTCTATTTTTATACCCTATCCTAAGGGTATATTAATTTTGACACATAGTTTGTAACACCCCTTAATATTCGTCGTAGACCCTTAAATGTCCGTCCGCACGCAATTTTAAGGCATTTAAAAATAAGCTAGGAAGCTGAAATTTTGACCACATATTCCCTAGGGCTCCGAAATGGTTAAGGGTAAATTAAATTTTTAATGAAGGCCCACTGCCACGCCCACAATTTAGAAAAAACCGTTTTAAAGCTAAAGTTAGAGAGATAGAGTGTTACAATCTTCACAAGATATGTAGGCACTGACCTCCTTTATAAGTTTGTCATATAAAGTTTTTTGCCACGCCTCCTTTTTGTGGGCATTTTTTTACTAAAATGCTGTTTTCTTTCATAGAAAGCGAAAAAAAATGTTTAACAAGATATTTACCCAATATTTTTTCCAACATATCGCCCATACGAAGTTTTTGGCAACGCGCACTTTTTGGGGGCGTTTTTTCAAAAAAACTTTTTTATTTTAATTAATCGAATGAAATAAAATGCTATCCATCATCTTCTTAATGCTTTTTAGGATTATAGGGATATGGATAGGGTATCATACTGTTCGCCCCCAGCGGACTGTAGCCGTGTTTTTATGAAAATAAAGAACACAAATACAACTACTAGAAAGTATTTGCAAAATTTGTTAAAAAAGTGCTTTCACGTAACAAAGATAATACCCTAACCTAAGGGTATATTAATTTTGACACATAGTTTGTGACACCCCTTAATATTCGTCGCAGATCCCTAAAAGCATATATATTTATGATCAGGACCAAATCCTAAGACTATTTAGCAATGTCCGTCCGTCCGTGCGTCCGTATCAACTTTTGAGGCCTTTAAATGTTTGCTAGAAAGCTGAAATTTAGAGAATATACTCCCTAGGGTCCCGCAATTTAGAAAAAACCGTTTTTAGGCTTAAGTTATGGAGATAAAGTTGTAAAACCTTTACAAGATATGTAGGTACTGCCTACCTTTATAAATTTGTCATATAACATTTTTTGCCACGCCTTCTTTTTGTGGGAGTATTTCACTAAAATGCTGTTTTCTTTGAAAATTTTCATAGAAATCGAAAAAAAATGTTTAACAATATATTTAGCCAATATTTTTTACAATATATCGCCCATACAAAGTTTTTGGCCACGCCCATTTTTTGGGGGCGTTTTTTCAAAAAATTTTTTTTTTTCTATAAATTTCATAGAATGAAATAAAATGCTATCTATCATCTTCCTTATGAATTTTTTCTTTGGGGTACATAGGGATAAGGATAGGGTATCATACTGTTCGCCCCAAGCGGACTGTAGCCTTTCCTTATTTTTTTTTTTTCATTCTTTTTCCACTCATTAAACTATAGCAACCAATTTTAATTATTCCCTATCCTAAGGGTATATTAATTTTGACACATAGTTTGTAACATGTCTTAATATTCGTCGCAGACCCCTAAAAGTATATATTTTTATGATCAGGACCAATATCTAAGGCTATTTAGCAATGTCAACAATATCAGCTTTTGAGGCCTTTAAGATTATGTTAGGAAGCTGAAATTTGGAACATGTACAATTGTCAAAATACGCCTACTGCCAGGCCCACAATTTAGAAAAAACCGTTTTAAGGCTTAAATTAGAGAATTAAAGTTGTAAAACCTTCACAAGATATGTAGGTACTGCCTCCCTTTATAAAATTGTTATATAAAGTTTTTTCAGTAATATCGGAGTAGTATCGGAGTTACTATTCGTTATTTACCTACATCCTTCTACTACTCATTTTACATCGCATTTTGCTTCACCATAAGATCAGCAGCTCAACCAAAACTAGTATACCGTCGCAACAAACATTCAACTTTTAACTCTCACTTCTCCACACACATATATTCAATTTCTTTATATTTAATTTAATTTAATTTTATTTATTTTGATATATTTTATTCTGATCAGATTTTATTTATTTTGGTTTATTTCGATTTATTTTTGATTTGATTTGATTTATTTTCGATTCAATTTATTCTTGATTTATTTTTTTTTGATTTATTTATTTTGATTCACTCAAAAGGCCACCGAGATTTCCGAATAAAAGTAAACAGTCCCAAAATCCGCATTTGAATCATTCAACGCGGAGGAATGTCGGTGATAACACGATCAATTCGCCGACTGTCACACCAAATGGGCAATCTCACGAAGATCAACGAAACAACGAAAGTAATGTTTCGGCGTCGGTGGATAAACAATTTTCCAACGTTTAATCGAATAGCACAAACGCTACAAACCGCCACCCCGCGAAAGGTTCCATGCGAAGTGCAAGAATTCCTGGTTATAGTCGATCCACGCAAACAGATCGAAGCTTCACTCAGTACATCGAGGAGGTAGAAACTGCATCAGTAGGCTTAGGCAGAGCTGCAGATTTGCAAGATTTGCGTGATGAATTCGCGAGAGAAAGACAAGTAATGCGAGAAGAAGTTGCCGAAGCTGTCAGAGCGACACTTCGAGCAACTACCTCACAAGTCAACTCAAACGAGTATGATGTGAATAGAATGCAGTCACCGCAAGAGAATATATATATTGAACCACATATACAAGCAAACGAGCAAAGAGTAACTAGCTGTCCGGAATCTGACCCAGCAAACATTAGTGAAAATGCTCAACATTTTATTAGGCAGTTAAATGCACTGAATTTAAATTCAGACCCTCTCCTGGAAAGAAACATTCCGTCATGCACGTCCCAGAGGACAGTCGAGTTCCGCAAAGGGGGAATAAAATTCAAAACAGGTATTGGGTTTACCTTAAATCCAACCCCACCGGTGATTGGCGTACCCTTCGGATGGCGTTAATCGAGGAATATCAAACGCCAGAAACTGATTCTGAGCTCTTGCGTCGTATGTTCGATAGGCGTCAGTATCAGAACGAATGCTTTAATGACTTTTATAGTGCCATTTCGCATTTGAATACAAAGCTTCATAACCCGAAACCGCCGAGAGAGATAATTGACCTAATAAAACCAAACTAAAACGTCGGATTGGCGAACTGCTGATCACATACAACACCCACAGCTTACCGGAAATGGCCTACATTTGCAGGACCATCGAAAAATATGTAAACCAAAGTGATGGTTTGCGGCAAAAGCAATTTCATACTACGAATTTCAGATGGCAGGTCAAGGAAATTGAAGTTCCATTCCATGAAAAACCATTCGACATAGAAGCAGTTCGACTATCCACAAACGGGCGCGACACCAGGACATATGTGTGTTGGAATTATAAAACCAAAGATCACTCGTTTGTCCAATGTTCTAGCCCACAACGTAAACTTTTCTTTTACAAGTGTGGCCTAGAAAATACAACAACTCCAAACTGTAGCGGCAAATCCACGACCGGGGTGTTTTGTCCTCCAGCGACCCGGGAAAATTCGCCGTAAGTTCCGAGAATTTTCAAAATAAACCTGACTTACAACCAATACCTGACTTACAACTAAAACCTGACTTACAACCAAAACCTGACGTACAACCAACTCCTGACTTACCAGAAACATCTAAACAACTAGATTGTATAAAACAAAAGTAGACATTTTAAAGACTGGAGAAGACATCTCAAACAGGAGTTTACCAGAAAGTAAGCCCAAAACTCTCCAAGAGCGACTAATCAATAATCAGCAACTGCGCAGTCGTATTTTTGAATACGTAATACCTAAATATATCGTAGCACTGAGCGAGTGACAGACAGTCAAAAGATCCAGAGAACGATAGCTTCCACGACACTTATCAGCACCAAAGACCCAAGGCCATATGCCAGCGTTTTTATTTTTGACCAGCAGATGTTAGGTCTACTAGACATCTGTGCCAATATCGTTCCAAAACCATTCAATTCTCGCATTAGGACTGCGAGTGAAAAAACTCAGTCAATCATTGGAGTAGTAAATACTAATGTTGTCTACAATGCAATCTGGAAAGAGATCAAGGAGTCGATTTTTGGAAGGCATTTGGGATTGCTTCACAAGTAATATCCAATATTTTACCCAGTACACTGCAAGACTCGGTCGATTTAAATGCTCATGATTTATCGAGGGTCCAGGCTGATGAACTCGAAAGTGTCAAAAGGTTTTTCCCATCCTGTGCCAAGAACATCATATTAATACTGGAGATACCGAGCCCATTAAGCATCGATACCATCTCATGTCTACAGCGGTTCAACCTCTCATGTACGGGGAATTGGATAGGATGATAGCTTTGGACGTTATTGAGGAAAGTAATAGCGCATGGAACTCTCCGGTAGTCTTGGTCCGAAAACCTGGAAAGGTTCGTTTATGTCTTGACTCCCGGAAAGTTAGCCAAGTCACCAAGAAAGACGCGTATCCCCTTCCCCATATTGAGGGTTTGTTAGGACGTCTTTCGAAGACACACTATATCTCTAGTGTGGATCTGGAGGATGCCTTTTGGCAAATACCGTTGGAAAAGGCATCGAGGAAAAAGACGGCGTTTACTGTGCCCTGCAGACCCCTCTATCAATTCAAGGTTATGCCCTTTGGGCTTTGCAATGCAGCACAACGCATGTGCAGAATCATGGAGAAAGTGGTGCCTCACGAATTAAAACAAAATATTTTCGTGTATCTGGACGACCTCTTGATTATATCAAGGACATTTACAGAACACCTAAAGCTTTTATGGCTCGTGGCATCTCGGTTAGCATCAGCCAGTTTAACCATCAGCCTTTCCAAATCGAAGTTCTGTTTTAAAGAGTATAGTAGAGTATAGTAAGTCTTAACACGGATACGGATAAACTTTCGGCGATTCAATCATTCCCATTGCCGAAAACACCTAGGGAAGTAAGAATATTTTTAGGGTTATAAACCCTGACTTTAATAAACCCTTAAGCGTATTATGTCAGAAGGATGATGAAGGCATCGAGAAACCAATTTCATACTTTTCCTACAAATTAACTTTGGTACAGCGCAACTACAGCGTGACTAAGCTAGAATGTTTGTAGGACGATGGAGTCTGAGACTCCAACGATTCTCTTTTAACATAGAGCATCGAAATGGATCGCAGAATGTGGTGCCAGACATGCTATCAAGAGTTTATGCTGTTGATAGCGTCACCTCAGACCCTACGTGCAAGGCGAAACCATCCGATGTTTTATGTATCGATCTTACAGATCTTTTTTTTAAATCAGATGAATATGTAAGGTTGATAGTATTACACTTTTATTTTCGCGAACAAACTACTTTTATTAATTTTCTTTTAGTTGGCGGAACAAACGAATTAAAAAAAGAAACAAACAAAATTTGCGGCCGCCACCGCCCGTAAGGAAAGTCGAATTGAAATGTCAACAAGATCGCGAAAATGTAATGGCAGCACACAGGGATGCTGCTTTCCTGGCTGCTCAGCTAGGGTCGGGTTCAGTAGGTGATTATACCTAAGTACTTAGGTGAAAATAAACGAAATGGATGGAAGTTGTATTGGGTTTGTGAGGAATGCCTTTTTTTTGTACTTGAGATAGAATTCCTGATATTTCTAGTGAACTATGGGCGCCACACAATTTTTCTTTGGGGAAATTGTGAAACCTAGGGGGAAAAGAAAACCGATAGTGAGAATTAAAAAAACTGAAAAAAAAAATCTGAAAGAAAAATTTTAGAATAGTCGACCCGATGACAGAATCTGAAGCAGAGAAAAAAAAGACATTTTTTCTTTGTTTTAACCACGTTATAAATGCCCCGTTGGGGCACGGCAGAATTTATTGACCGTTGTAAGAACGGTTTTCTGTTCTATTTATGACAAGATATATGGAAAAGAAATATGAATGCCGTTTGAAATAGCCCAGGATCCTGCTATCCCGAAAGTTGAAAATCTTCAATTAACTAGGGGTCACGTGTCCCTTTTTAATTCCAGGGATTTTGCGGGACGCAAGCCTACCGAGATCTATTTTCTTTCACTTTAAAATCCTAGCTACATACAAGAAACTCTACTTATCTTTTTTTCTGGTTTTCCTGTCCTACCCACTTGTCCCTTGGGTTTTGGTCCGCCTGACTTATACCTTCCTCCTCGAGATGTGATCTCCCCTTTTTCTTTATTGCTCTCGCTTCTTCCCTCCTCGATGCTTCCTTTCTTTCTTTTTTTTTTGAATATATATATATATATATTACTCCGCTTTAAAACTTTTTTTTGTTAATGTCGCACAAAATAATTATGTCTATACTTTAGGCGAGTCAACCAAGAAGTGGTTTCCAACAAAATATGCCTTTGTCTATTCGACCGGCCGGGTTTTTTTTCCCCTTTTTACACACACATACTCAGGCATTGCAGGGGAGGCAGAACAAACTACCGCTCCACATGACGATTAAGCTTATGTGCTTAAATTGTCAGCCGTAATCTGCTCCCCTAAACTCACTCATACATGGGTGATAGGATAACAGTTCCAACTCGATAATTCAGCTGTCGCTCTGAGATTATCAACTGTCACCTACACCCCTGGAGTTGGACAAAAGGGATCGTCGCCCCTTCCCTCATCGAACGTGACTCCCTACCGTGTTGGTGGTAGTGCTGGTGCAATTGTCGTCGGAGCTTTTCTTTTACTCTGGGCCGTCCACCCGTGCTCCCTAATTGCTGGTATGTGCCTCTCGGGTCTTCTTAATTAGGTAAGGGTGTTTTATTTATGACTGGGGCCGTCCGCCCACACCCGTTACTGTTATTGTGACGTGTTTTGTTTTACACTCTACCATTTAGAACGTCCGTCCTCATTTTGTAACTTGCCTTGGGTGGCATTTGGTCGTTGCGGACGGTCCGTCCGATTTGACTCGCTGGTCCGTTGGGAGTCTCCAGGCCGTCCGCCCGGCTCACCTTCGGATAGGCTGCATCTCTTCATTAGGGAGTAGACCGTCCGTCTATCCCGGTTACGCCCTGTTCCACCTGTAGTGGTTGCTGCCCCAAGGTTCTAATGAAGTGGGCCATTGGCTGATGAGACCATGGCTGCCCTTCCACTTCTTAAGAACTTGAGCGCGCGGACCAAAAGAGAGAGGGAAAAACGTCGTGGGAAGAGAGGACCGAAGGGTGCTTCTTGTCGCAGTAAATTTTACCGCGACAAACCCCACCCTCACCTCCAAGGAAATGTGCTTGGTTTGGGGTAAAACCCAAGCCATTTCCAAAGGTTAAGGTATACGAAACAACGAAGGATAGACTTTTCATCGAGGGCCCATCGCCCGACTAGAACTCAAGTGAAAAAAAAAGGATAATCAGCAAAAATGTTAACTAAAGCTACGTTACTAGGGACTTTTAGCTAGTCATCGGCGGTACTGTGGTAGGCTTAAGGTCCTTCACATGCCATGTACCGCGGTCTCCACCGTTGTCGTCGGTAAGAGTATATGTCCACGGGGAAACGCGTTTTCTGATCTTAAATGGTCCGATAAATTTCGGAGCAAGTTTTGCGGTATAAAAATTAGCTGCTTCCGATACCGCGAAGTTTCTACGCCATATAATCTCGTTTGGGAGATATTGGGCATCTCTCCGCCGGAGATTGTAAGCTTTCGCGGACCTCCTGGCTCAGACCTCTAATCTCAGCTTCTGAAATCTCTCGTCTATCCCCGACCTATCACTAATCCCAATTTGACTCCCATTACGACCTAAGCTCCGACTGCCTGCATCCCCTCTACTACCAAGAGTGGCTGCTCCTTCGTCGTCGCCCGCTCCCCAGTTTGTTATGTGATCACTTGCGGTCAGAACCGGAACCTGCCCGCTTGTCATCATTTGTCTCCCGAAGTTAGCGTAGTATGGCGAAATACCTAAAACGTCATGTTTGCCCGTACGTATTGCACACGCGACCTTCGGTAGTTGCTCTTAGCGTTGCTCTTAGCGTTGTTTTCATAATTTTTTTGATGCGCTCTGCAGGATTAGCTTGCGGATGGTAGTGCGCTGTGTATTTAATTTGTGACGCGTACGCCTGACAAAGCGCTTTCAATTCCTTACTTCGGAATTGTGGGCCGTTGTCACACACGACCACCGACGGAACGCCAAATAATAGGAAGACGTTGTCTTCCAGCTCCCTACAGACTGCTTTTGTGGTGGCAGATCTCAACGCGAACATTAAGGGGAATTTAGTAAAATAGTCTTCAACCGTGAGAATATAAATGAACCCCCTACTGGACTTGGGAAGTGGGCCTACCAGATCTACGCAAATCATTTCCCAAGGCCTTGAAATCCCTACTCTCTCTCTCATAAGACCAGCTGGTCTCTCGTTCACCGGTTTCACTTGTTGACAAATTTTGTAGCTCCTAACGTATTTGGTAATATCCCCCTTCATTTTGGGCCAATAATATTTGGTTGCTATTCGAGCAAAAGTTTTCCTAACCCCCATATGCCCGGCCCGACATGTTCTTTCCCCTTACGGTGTACTATTACGAAATCAAATGGCTGCAGCCTCGCTGCCCATCGCGCTAGCCTACCCGACGGGTCCTTGAGGTTGCTTAGCCATACAAGTGACTAATGGTCCGTAACGACCGTAAATCTTACTCCTTCTACGTATGGACGCAACTTTTCGATTGCCCAAAGTACCGCCAAACATTCTTCCTCTGTCGTCGAATAGTTTCGTTCGCACCTATTCAACGACCTGCTGAGGTAGCAAATTACCTTCTCCCCATCTTCAAATTCCAATACGGATCCAATCCCGAAGTCTGACGCGTCCATTTGCACCACAAAAGGGCGCTGAAAATCTGGACAAGTCAATATTGGTGCCGTTATCAGGCATTCCTTTGCCTTCCTAAAGCTTTCTTCGCATTCATTTGACCACACAAATCTTTTACTTTTCTTTAACAAGTCCGTTAAGAGTCTAACTAAGTTCGCGAAATTTGGTACAAAACGCCTGTACCAGGAAACAGTTCCCACGAAACTCCTAACTTCCTTAACGTTTTTCGGAGCAGGAATCCTAACCATACTATATACTTTCTCTGGATTGACGTGAAGTCCGTTCCTGTCAACGACATAACCCAAAAACTTCAGGGATGGTCTACAAAAATTGCACTTCTCCCTACTGACTTTCAACCCTGCTTCACACAAACGCTTAAAAACCTCTTCGAGTATCTCGAGATGTTGTTCGAACGAATTGGTGACTATGATTATATCATCGAGATACACGAACACGTGAGGCTCGAGGTCGGCACCAAGAACGCTGTCGATAAACCTCTGCCACGTGGCAGGTGCGTTGTGTAAACCGAAAGGCATTCGTTTGAATTGGAATAAGCCTCTATTCGCACCGTAAAGGCGGTCAGTGGTCGCGGTCCTTCCTCCATCGGGATCTGCCAGTAGGCGGACTTAATGTCCAATGACGTCAGAAACTTCGCATTCCGTGGCTTATCTAGGGTCGTCGATATATATGGGAGGGGGTAAGCATCCCTTTCCGTAACTTTATTGAGTTTCCTAGAGTCGACGCAGAACCTAAAAGAGCCGTCCTTCTTTTTAATTAGAACTATCGGGGATGCCCACGGACTTTTCGAATTCTCGATAACTCCCGCATCGAGCATCTACTTTAGTTCCGTATCGATATGTCCCTGCATAGCCGGAGAGACTGGATAATAACGCTGCTGATATATGCCAAATCTGGCTCCAGCAAATGTCTGCTGCGACTTGTTGGGGGTGGAGCAAATGTTTCGACATTTGCCCGCACTGTCTCCAATCTTCTACCCAGCACCACTAAATCATTGACACATCTACGATCCACCAAGCCCAGTTGCGTCTGATAGAACGGTGCTAGTTTTCTTTGCAGAATTGAGAGCTTTCTCATCTCCGAAATCGGTTCTGAAAGTCTCCCAAACATGTTCTGCATCGTAGCAACATAAACCCCTATCGACTCTTCCTTCCCTTGGGTACGTCGCCTGATCTCTTCTAAAAGAAGGTCATCGTAATTTGGTGGGAGAAACTCCAATTTTAGCTCCCTCACCAGTTGTTGCCATGAAGAGACCGACCTCCTAATCCATTGACGGAAGCACCACATCGCTCCCCCGAAAATTTTAAATTCCACTTCGATAAGTTCCCGAAACGTTCGTAAGAGACAGGTTGTTCGCTTGTGAAACGTTGTTCACTTGCGAAACGTTGTTCACTTCGCCCACCAACGTTTGCAAAGGAATCCATTTCCCTAGCAAAGGTGGAGGTCGTTGGTTGCGAAGGGTCCCGGGTCATCCCTTCGGGAGGCGCGGTTTCTGCCTGAGGTCGCGGTTTAGGTTTGCCGCCCCCCTCGAAGTCATCTTCAACTTCCTCTCATCCCCCTCTGAGCCTAATGTAGGTAAGCTTACATTATTATTATTTCAAATCTTAGGTCCAGCTTCTCCGTCACTTCTTCACTACCCTCTGGTACCGCCCGATCTTTACGGCCCATTGGCCATTCTACCGGGTGATTTTTTAAGAGGTTTAGAACTTTTTTAAAAAAAAAAACACAAAAAATTCGAAAAAATGAATGAAATATTTATTTGAATCGATAGTTTGAACCTTGCAATTTAATGTTTAAAGATAATTTCATGCAAAAGTTGACCGCGGCTGCGTCTCAGGTAGCCCATCCGCTGAGTCCAATTTTGGCATACTCTTTCACACATATCGGCCGGTATCTCACGAATGAATGCATGGATGTTGGCTTTCAGTGCGTCAATCGAAGCGGGATTGTCCCTATACACATTAGCCTTGGCATACCCCCACAAAAAATAATCTAATGGTGTCAAATCGCACGATCTAGGCGGCCAATTGACCGGCCTGAAACGTGAAATTAACTTTTCACCAAACTCGCCTCGCAATTGCGCCATTGTTTCGCGTGCTGTGTGGCATGTGGCACCGTCTTGTTGAAACCACATATCATGCAAGTCAAGAACTTCCATTTCGGGCAAAAAAAAGTTTGTTATCATCGCTCGGTAGCGTTCACCATTGACAGTAACGCTGCGATTCGCATCATCTTTGAAGAAATATGGCCCAATAATGCCGCCGGCCCATAAACCGCACCAAACAGTGGCTTTTTCGGGATGCATTGGTAGCTGTTGCAATGCTTCTGGCTGATCTTCACTCCAAATGCGGCAATTTTGCTTATTTACGTACCCATTCAACCAAAAATGAGCCTCATCGCTGAACACAATTTTTCGATAAAAAAGCGGATCCTCGGCCAGCTTTCCAAGAGCCCATTCACCAAAAATTCGGCGTTGTGGTAGGTCGGCTGGCCTTAGTTCTTGCACCAGCTGTATCTTAAAAGGCTTTACGCCCAAATCCTTCCGCAAAATTTTCCATGTAGTGCTGTAACAAAGGCCTAACTGCTGGGAACGGCGCCGAATCGACATTTCGCGGTCTTCTGTCACACTAGCTGATACGGCCGCAATATTTTCTTCAATACGCACAGTACGTAAACGTGTTGGTGGTTTAATGTCCAACAAATAAATAAAATAATAATATAAATAAATAAAATTCAATAATTTGCAAGCGTTGTTCATTTGTAAGACGATCCATGGTTAAATTGCAAACCAAACTGAAGCTGTTTGACAGTGACACAAGGTACTAAACACACGTCAGCTGTCAAAACCAGTGTTGCCAAAACCAAACCAGCTAAAAAATCACCCTTTATTTTCGTTAGAACCTTCAAAAATTCCTTAGACTTCGGGTCTCTTGGGGGTTCTTTCAGCGGAGCATATATCTCCTCAAGCTTTGCTTTGACAGCATCCCGATCCTGGTCGAATGTAAACGGGTAATTTTGTTCTAGCCCTCCCATTGAACCACGACGCTCCAACATTCGTGCAGCTCTCAGAGACTTCCTCATCACCTCTACGGTACCTGTAGGAAGTCTCCGAGCCTGGACTTTATATGCCAACTCGTCGGCCGATAGTCTATTTATTTCCATTATTTGTACCCTTGATAACAACAACCGAATAAAGTAAATGAAGTTTTAACTAAATTTTCACGATACGAAGTTTCAACAGACCCCAGGGTTTTCAACCACAACGGGTAATGAATGGATGCCGAACCACGAGAAGGATTTACTCACTTCTAAAACAACAAAACGGGAAGAATACTCGTTAATATGTTATATATATGGCATACACTAGTAGGTTACCTATGAGTAGAAAAACAATGAATAAAAATGCGGAACCAAAGTAGAAGAAAAGCGTTTGCAAATGCAGCAAAAATAATCTGAACTCAATTAACGAATTCCTTTTCAAAACAAGAATATACTTAATAAAACCGAAACCAGGGTCAAGAAAAATTTAAATTTGCGAAATGAGGCTTCCACACGAACAACGAAAGATCAAAACTTAAAGATATTTCTATTGGAGAAGAACAAAAAAACCACGGAAGTTCCTAATAAAACAAAACTCGTAAGAATGTGCGTAATGTATGTAGACTATATAATAGATAGGGAAATCGATTAATAAGACCACATTCAAATTTTTGCGAGCGAAAGAAAATGTTAAAATGAATCCACTGTTGTACACTTAAAATCCCAAGTACATATGTGTTCTTCAAAAATTAAAAAAATTGTTGGCTTTAGCAACACTCTATATATATACAAATAGTTTTTTTTGTATAATATTATTAAAAAAACATAAGGAAAGGCTACAGTCCGCTTGGGGCGAACAGTATGATACCCTATCCTTATCCCTATGTACCCCAAAGAAAAAAAGCATCAGGAAGATGATGGATAGCATTTTATTTCATTCTATGAAATTTATAGAAAAAAAAATATTTTTTTTCAAAAAACACCCCCAAAAAGTTGGTGTGGCCAAAAACTTTGTATGGGCGATATATTGAGAAAAATATTGGCATAATATATTGTTAAACATTTTTTTTCGATTTCTATGAAAATTTTCGAAGAAAACAGCATTTTAGTGAAAAACTCCCACAAAAAGTAGGCGTGGCAAAAAACTTTATATGACAAATTAATAAAGGTGGGCAGTACCTACATATCTTGTGAAGGTTGTGCAACTTTATCTCTCTAACTTAAGCCTTAAAACGGTTTTTTCTAAATTGTGGGCGCGGCAGTGGGCGTATTTTGAAAATTTTAACACATTGCCATTTCGGAACCCTAGGGAGTTTATGGTCTAAATTTCAGCTTCCAAGCATAATCTTAAAGGCCTCAAAAGTTGATACGGACGGACATTGCTAAAAAGGAAGATGATGGATAGCATTTTTTTCATTCTATGAAATTTATAGAAAAAAAATTATTTTTTTTAAAAAAAGTGGTCGTGGCCAAAAACTTTGTATGGGCGATATATAGTAAAAAATATTGGCTAAATATATTGTTAAATTTTTTTTTTCGATTTCTATGAAAATTTTCAAAGAAAACAGCATTTTAGTGAAAAACTCCCACAAAAAGTAAGCGTGGCAAAAAACTTTATATGACAAATTTATAAAGGTAGGCAGTACCTACATATCTTGTGAAGGTTTTACAATATTTATTTTATTTTACAACTTTATCTCTCTAACTTAAGTCTAAAAACGGTTTTTTCTAAATTGTGGGCGTGGCAGTGGGCGGATTTAAAAACTTTTAACACTTTACCATTTCGGGACGCTAGTGAGTATATTCTGTAAATTTAAGCTTCCTAGCATACATTTAAAGGCCCCAAAAGTTGATACGGACGGACATTGCTAAATAGTCTTAGATTTTGGTCCTGATCATAAATATATATACTTTCTGGTCTACGACGAATATTAAGGGGTGTTACAAACTATGTGTCAAAATAAAAATACCCTTAGGATAGGGTATAAAAATCTGAAAGAAAAAAAATTAGAATAGTCGACCCGATGACAGAATCTGAAGCAGAGGAAAAAAAAATACCTTTTTTTCTTTGTTTTAACCACGTTATAAATGCCCCGTTGGGGCACGGCAGAATTTATTGACCGTTGTAATAACGGTTTTCTGTTCTATTTATGACAAGATATATGAAAAAGAAATATAAATGCCGTTTGAAATAGCCCAGGATCCTGCTATCCCGAAAGTTGAAAATCTTCAATTAACTTGGGGTCGCGTGTCCCTTTTTAATTCCAGGGATTTTGCGGGACGCAAGACTACCGAGATCTATTTTCTTTCACTTTTAAATCGTAACTACATACAAGAAACTCTACTTATCTTTTTTTTTCTGGTTTTACTGTCCTACCCACTTGTCCCTTGGGTTTTGGTCCCGCTTGACTTATATCTTCCTCCTCGAGATGTGATCTTCCCTTTTACTTTATTGCTCTCGCTTCTTCCCTCATCGATGCTTCCTTTCTTTCGTTTTTTGAATATATATATATTAATCCGCTTTAACCTTTTTTTTGTTAATGTCGCACAAAATAATTACGTATATACTTTAGGCTAGTCAACCAAGAAGTGGTTTCCAACCAAATATGCCTTTGTCTATTCGACCGGCCGGGGTTTTTTTTCCTCTTTTTACACACACATACTCAGGCATTGCAGGAGAGGCAGAACCAACTACAGTTCCACATGACGATTAAGCTTATGTGCTTAAATTGTCAGCCGTAATCTGCTCCCCTACACTCACTCATACATGGGTGATAGGATAACAGTTCCAACTCGATCTGAGATTATCAACTGTCACCTACACTCCTCACATTCACGCTTTTAGCTGGGTCATATCATTTTCAGCTACTCAAGTGTGCTGACATGATCCCGCTAATGTTCTCTCATTTTCCAATCTTCGGATTCGCCCATTGTTGGAAGTGACCAATCAATGACTACCCTGGACTTATCTCAATGTTTTACCCGTCTGACAGTTCGCGAAAAAGAAAAAAAGAAAACAATCGAGACGGGACAATTCTCCATTTAACTAAAAGTTTTTGCCCCGTGTTTGGGGCAAAACTAACAAAGTCCCCACACGTTACCGCCACTGAAGATCACACCTGGAGGGGCAGGATTACGAAAACCCCTAGGACCAGGCACCAAGCAACCAGTAGGAGGGCCACCAGTCAACCCACCAGAGGAGGAAAGTAATTTAATTTTTCCTATCATGTTACTTTTCCCTAGCTATCTCGGTGGACTTCAGCGCAGAATTGGGGGAGTAAGGGATAATTAGATCCTGCGCTATTCCTTACAGTGTATTATTAAGTCACTGGTTTCACATTGGGCTCCGTATCTTTAGAAGTTGCGTTTCTTTTGCCCTGGGGTTATTTGTACATCTTCGGCTTCCGAGTTTTGATAAGTTTTCGTTTGACTTGGTATACTTCGTGTTAGTGTTGTCGGCTTCCGCTTCGGTCTTCGTACCACCTGTTTAAGGTTGGTGATTTGTGTTCTGGTGTGAGTACCGTGGTGAAGCGTGGTTATAAATTTATGAAGTTGTTCGGTGTTATGAGGTGCGTATATGTGGCCGTCCGACCGCAATACTCTGCTGCTCCTCCGGTGCTCCCCATGGTGGAGTTGGACAAAAGGGATCGTCGCCCCTTCCCTCATCGAACATGACTCCCTACCGTGTTGGTGGTAGTTCTGGTGCAATTGTCGTCGGAGCTTTTCTTTTACTCTGGGCCGTCCACCCGTGCTCCCTAATTGCTGGTATGTGCCTCTCGGGTCTTCTAAATTCGGTAAGGGTGTTTTATTTATGACTCGGGCCGTCCGCCCACACCCGTTACTGTTATTGTGGAGTGTTTTGTTTTACACTCTGCCATTTAGAACGTCCGTCCTCATTTTGTAACTTGCCTTGGGTGGCATTTGATCGTTTCGGACGGTCCGTCCGATTTGACTCGCTGGTCCGCTGGGAGTCTCCAGGCCGTCCGCCCGGCTCACCTTCGGATAGGCTGCATATCTTCATTAGGGAGTAGACCGTCCGTCTATCCCCGTTACGGCCTGTTCTACCTGTAGAGGTTGCTGCCCCAAGGTTCTAATGAAGTGGGCCATTGGCTGATGAGACCATGGCTGCCCTTCCACTTCTTAAGAACTTAAGCGCGCGGACCAAAAGAGAGTGGGAAAAAGGTCGGGGGAAGAGAGGACCGAAGGGTGCTTCTTGTCGCCGTAAATTTTACCGCGACAGTTGTTAGTTTTGTTGTTGCCGTTCTTTGTATTTCGGTCGGTTGCGGCTCTTTGGCCGTACAACCACGACCTATCCGTTAACCCGGCAAGGCACCAAAAGGCGGCAGAGGTTTGGGTGCTCGCAACCAGTGGAAGCCCAAATTCAAGCCCCAGAGAAGGCAGGCATATTTCACCACTCTGCTGCGACTGTCTAGCAGATTCTCCTCCCACCTGGATACTTATATATACTTGTATGTATATATATTCTTACCTAATCAGAGAGCGTTTAAATATTTTATAAAATTTCCAAATAATACTGACTCACCCAGGATTTCCTTTATTTCGATTTCGAAATTCTTTTAGTTTTTTTTCTCAGGAAAAAATGTTCTTTTTTTGTTTCAAAAAAGTGCAACTCGATATTGTAAAGGGCATTGACCACACAATCGACTTTGTTGCCTTCGTCAAAATTTCACCTTTCATTGTTTTTTTTTCTTCTACTCATTTTCACCTATTCCTACTTCTTTTACTTTCTCTCTCATCATTTTCTAATTTCACTTTTACATTCAGCGACTACTGATATTGATATTTTTAAAAAAAAGTGGTTCGAGTCTCTGTTCAAATTCAGTTGTTAAGGGAAATTTTGGTAGGAAATGGTGAGAAGAAGGATGGGAGCAATTGAGAAAGTGTAAAAACAAAAAAAAACAAAGCTGTCAAACGATCGGGAAATTGGATGGAGTGGCAGGTTAGTATTTTTTTGTTAATAAAATGAAATTAAGAATATTAATTGTTGGTTGTTTTTAGGACAAGGATTTAGGAATTGGACAAGGTGAGTGTGTTCGTTTGTTTTGCTTGATTTTGCAAGTCGGGATCATGTATTACATACAGATTCGGGCTTCCAGCGAAAATTTGTTTACATTTGTTTTTTTTTCTTTATTTCTTTCTTTCCTCTTTTCTTTATTGGTACTCGAGATGGGTTGGGAGGAAGGAGATGGGGCATGCATATAAGGCGGGTAAATGTAGGTCAATAGCATACATGATCAGCTGTGCCTAATGCAGTTTTTTTCCTTTCAGATAATCCACTGCACCGTAACAACATCCATAGGCATGTGGACTTGCAACAATTTTGGCCTATTTGCAAGAACATATCGAGGAATATGAATGGATAGCAGTTCCTTCAATCGAGATCGAAAATGTTCCCACTCGCTATGAATCCTTGCTTCAACGGATTCATCCCAATCGGTCTTTTTTACCCACAGACTTTGCAGCAAAAGTTTACCCTTCACGATGACGAGATTGATAAGTCCTAAGGGGTCAAACAACATTGACAGTTTGGACAATATAATCGGTTTTGTAACCTTGGCCGTTACTCTGGTACAATATATTGTAGCTGATCCTTCGTAGGATTCCATTTTATTCCGAATGTTGTTATGATATCCGAATCATTTATTCTTAAGGGTTTCTCCCTATCAACTTCCGGTATTTTCTTAAGCAGAAACTGTTCATTTGTCCACAACTTTCTTAAGTCAAAGCCTGCAATTAGCACTAGCAATTTGACTTCTTCGTAAATTACTTGAATTTCTTCAGGTGAATCTCCTCCACTAATTAGAACATCCACGTAGAAGTTCTCTTTGAGGATTTTTGAGCTTAGTGGAAACTTTGAGGAACTTTCGTCCGCCAACAACTTTAAGCAACGAGTACCTTGAAACGGAGCCGAGGCTATCCCATTCGTTACCGTATTGGTAACACCTTTAATGGATCATTTGCATTTTTTCTCCAAAGTATGCATTGGTATTTCCGATCTTTTTCATCTACAAGTATTTGTCTTCACATTTTGAAATTTTTTAAATTTAGTAACTCCTCCTAATATAAACATTTTTTAATATAATTAAACCCCTAATTTAATTATTTTATAGTTTATTTAAAAATAAATAATAAGTTAGTTATTTTAAATAAAATAATTTATAAATAATCATATAAAGTATAAAAATTAAATAATTTATTAAATAAATTAATGTGTATATATGTATACATTAATATAATTAAATTTAGTAACTCCTCCTAATATAAACATTTTTTAATATAATTAAACCCCTAATTTAATTATTTTATAGTTTATTTAAAAATAAATAATAAGTTAGTTATTTTAAATAAAAAAATTTATAAATAATCATATAAAGTATAAAAATTAAATAATTTATTAAATAAATAAATTTATTTATTAATTTATTTAATTAAATAATTTATTAAATAAATAAATTTATTTATTTAATAATTTATTAAATAAATATATTTATTCGTATTTTTTTTTTTTTTTTTTTTTTTAAAAAAAAAATTTATTTTATATCTATATATATATAGATTATCTATATATTTAATTTTAATATTTATATAAATAAAATATATTTCTAAAAAAAACCCTAATTTATATAAATAATATATAATGTTATAAATTAATAATCTATATATAATTAGATAATATATTAGTAAGAAATTTATATATATATATAGATGATAATTAATATATATATATATATATATATATATAATATATTTATAAACTATAAATATAATAATTTAATTTAAATATTTTATATTTTATAGATAAACTATTTAAATTTTAAATTATACTTACAAAAATATGTTGTTCTAACATATTTTTTAAATATAATTTAAAATTTATTAAATATTTATATATATAGATATTTATATATATATAAGTAATATTTTTTTTTAAAAAAAATTTAATTTTTTTTTATAATTTACTAATATTAGTTATTAAAAAAAAAATTAAATAAAATCCCAAAAAAATTTATTCCACTATTTTTTTCCTTTAAATAAATGAATTGCCTGACAAAAAGGATTACCTTGATAGGGTAAATCATGTAATTAAAATTGCATTCATTATTATATTTAACAGAATTAAACTATTTCTAAAAGTATCAAAAACTTTTGTGCATCATACACTAAAATATAAATTCTATAAAAAAATAAGCTAATTAAGCTACTGGGCTCATACCCCATTTATAAAGGTTCTAATCCTTTTTTTTTTAATTTTTAATAATTCATCTAAAATATTATTTATTTTTATTCTTATAATAAGTACAATAATTTCAATTTCTTCAAATTCTTGATTGGGAGCTTGAATAGGATTAGAAATTAATTTATTATCTTTTATCCCCCTAATAAGAGATAATAATTTAATATCTAATGAATATTCATTAAAATATTTTTTAACTCAATCCTTAGCTTCTTTAATTTTATTATTTTCATCAATTTTATTTATATACCAAAATAATTATATTAATCAAAACTCTATTAATAATATAATTAACATAATTATTTTGTCATCATTATTAATAAAAACAGGTGCAGCACCATTCCACTTTTGATTTCCAACAGTAATAGAAGGATTAAATTGAATTAATTCATTAATTTTAATAACTTGACAAAAAATTGCTCCTTTAATATTAATTTCATATTTAATTATTAAATTTATATTATTTTTATCAATTTTATTATCTGTTATTATTGGATCATTAGGAGGATTAAACCAATCATCACTACGTAAATTAATAAGATTTTCATCTATTAATCATTTAGGATGAATGTTAATAAGTATATACTCAAATGAATCTCTATGAATTAATTATTTTATATTTTATAGTTTCATATCATTAAATTTAATTCTTTTATTTAATATATTTAACTTATTTCATATTAATCAATTATTTTCATTATTTTTTTTCAACAATAATTTAAAATTTATATTATTTTTAAATTTATTATCATTAGGTGGACTACCACCATTCTTAGGATTTATCCCTAAATGATTTACTATCCAATATTTAACATTAAATAACCAATTTTTCATATTAACTATTATAATTTTAATAAGATTAATTACATTATTTTTTTATTTACGTTTATGTTATACAGCTTTTATACTTAATAATTTAGAAAATAACTGAACTTTTAATATTTATTGAAATAATTTTTTATTAAATTTATACCTAGTATCTTCTTTTATTTCTACATTTGGACTATTTATTATTAGATTTTCTTATTATTTAATTTAAAACTTTAAGTTAAATAAACTAATAGCCTTCAAAGCTATAAATATAAGAATAATCTTTTAAGTTTTAATAATTTTTAATTATTCCTTTAGAATTGCAATCTAATATCATACATGACTATAAAACTTGATTAAAAAGAATACTTTCTTATAAATAAATTTACAGTTTATTGCCTAAATTTTCAGCCATTTAATCGCAACAATGATTATTTTCAACTAATCATAAAGATATTGGTACTTTATATTTCTTATTCGGAATTTGAGCAGGAATAGTAGGAACTTCTTTAAGTTTATTAATTCGTGCAGAATTAGGACACCCAGGTGCATTAATTGGAGATGACCAAATTTATAATGTTATTGTTACTGCACATGCTTTTGTTATAATTTTTTTTATAGTAATACCAATTATAATTGGAGGATTTGGTAATTGATTAGTTCCTTTAATACTAGGAGCTCCTGACATAGCATTTCCTCGAATAAATAATATAAGTTTTTGACTTTTACCACCATCTTTAACTTTACTTTTAGTAAGAAGAATAGTAGAAAACGGAGCTGGAACAGGATGAACTGTTTACCCACCTCTTTCTTCTGTAATTGCACATGGTGGAGCTTCAATTGATTTAGCAATTTTCTCTCTTCATTTAGCCGGTATATCATCTATTTTAGGAGCAGTAAATTTTATTACAACAGTTATTAATATACGTTCTACAGGTATTTCTTATGACCGAATACCTTTATTTGTATGATCAGTTGTAATTACTGCATTACTTTTACTACTATCTTTACCTGTACTAGCAGGAGCTATTACTATACTACTTACAGATCGAAACTTAAATACATCATTTTTTGATCCAGCAGGAGGAGGAGATCCAATTTTATACCAACATTTATTCTGATTTTTTGGACATCCAGAAGTATACATTCTAATTCTACCAGGATTTGGAATAATTTCTCATATTATTAGACAAGAATGCGGAAAAAAGGAAACATTTGGATCTTTAGGTATAATCTATGCTATACTAGCAATTGGATTATTAGGATTCATTGTATGAGCACATCACATATTCACAGTTGGTATAGATGTTGATACTCGAGCTTACTTCACTTCTGCTACTATAATTATTGCTATTCCTACTGGAATCAAAATTTTTAGTTGATTAGCTACTCTTCATGGAACTCAATTAAATTACTCACCAGCTATTTTATGAGCTTTAGGATTCGTATTCTTATTTACTGTAGGAGGATTAACAGGTGTAGTTCTAGCAAACTCATCTATTGATATTATTTTACATGATACATATTATGTTGTAGCCCACTTCCATTATGTTTTATCTATAGGAGCAGTATTTGCTATTATAGCTGGATTTGTACATTGATACCCACTATTCACAGGGTTAACACTTAATAATAAATGACTAAAAACTCAATTTATTATTATATTCATTGGAGTAAATTTAACATTTTTCCCACAACATTTTTTAGGACTAGCAGGTATACCACGACGATACTCTGATTATCCTGACTCTTACACAACATGAAATGTTATCTCAACAATTGGTTCTACTATTTCATTAGTAGGAATTATTTTTTTTATTATTATTCTATGAAAAAGTTTAATTAAACAACGACAAGTAATTTATCCTATACAACTAAATTCTTCAATTGAATGATACCAAAATATTCCACCAGCTGAACATAGTTATTCAGAACTACCTTTATTATCTAATTTCTAATATGGCAGATTAGTGCAATAGATTTAAGCTCTATATATAAAGTATTTTACTTTTATTAGAATAATGTCAACATGAGCAAACTTAAATTTACAAGACAGAGCTTCACCTTTAATAGAACAATTAACATTTTTTCATGATCATACTTTATTAATTTTAATTATAATTACAATTATAGTAAGTTACATAATATTTATATTATTTTTTAATAAATATAGAAATCGTTTCCTTTTACATGGACAAACAATTGAAGTAATTTGAACAATTTTACCAACATTCATTTTATTATTTATTGCCTTTCCATCATTACGTTTACTTTACTTACTAGATGAAATCAATGAACCAACAATTACCATTAAATCTATTGGTCATCAATGATACTGAAGTTACGAATATTCAGATTTTATTAATATCGAATTTGATTCATATATAATCCCCTCTAATGAATTACAATTAAATAGATTCCGCCTATTAGACGTAGACAATCGAATTGTATTACCTATAAATCATCAAATTCGAATTCTAGTAACAGCTGCCGATGTAATTCATTCATGAACAATTCCTGCATTAGGTGTAAAAATTGATGGAACTCCAGGTCGATTAAATCAAACTAATTTTTTTATTAACCGACCAGGTTTATTTTTTGGTCAATGTTCAGAAATTTGTGGAGCTAATCATAGTTTTATACCTATTGTAATTGAAAGTGTTCCTATAAATTTTTTTATTAAATGAATTTCTAACATAAATTAACATTAAATGACTGAAAGCAAGTACTGGTCTCTTAAACCATGTTATATTAATCTAGCAATTACTTTTAATGAAAAAAAAAAAAAAAAAAAAAAAAAAAATTAGTTAAATAAATAACATTAGTATGTCAAACTAAAATTATTATACAAATAATATTTTTTAATCCCACAAATAAGCCCTATTAGGTGATTAAGTTTATTTATTTTATTTTATTAATTTTTATTTTATTTAATATAATAAATTATTTTATTTATTCTCCCTCAACTATCAAATCAAAAAATTTAAACACTTTAAATACAACTTTAATAAATTGAAAATGATAACTAATTTATTCTCTGTTTTTGACCCTTCATCTAGAATCTTTAACTTATCATTAAATTGATTAAGAACTTTTTTAGGATTATTATTAATTCCATCTATATACTGGTTAATACCTTCACGTTACCATATTATTTGAAATAGTATTTTATCCACATTACATAAAGAATTTAAAACTTTATTAGGAAATCCTAACCAAAAAGGAACAACCTTAATTTTTATTTCTTTATTTAGACTTATTTTATTTAATAATTTTATAGGGTTATTCCCTTATATTTTTACTAGAACAAGTCATTTAACATTAACATTATCTTTAGCATTACCATTATGATTAGCTTTTATAATTTATGGTTGATTAAACCATACACAGCATATATTTACCCATTTAGTTCCACAAGGAACTCCAGCTGTTTTAATGCCTTTTATAGTATGTATTGAAACTATTAGAAATATTATTCGACCAGGAACTTTAGCTGTTCGTTTAACTGCTAATATAATTGCTGGACATTTATTATTAACATTATTAGGAAATACTGGCCCTTCTCTTTCATCTATTATTGTTATTATTTTATTAATTACACAAATCGCTTTATTAGTCTTAGAATCAGCAGTAGCTATTATTCAATCTTACGTATTTGCAGTATTAAGAACACTATACTCTAGAGAAGTAATTTAATATAATGTCAACACACTCAAATCACCCATTTCATTTAGTAGATTATAGCCCATGACCATTAACAGGAGCAATCGGTACAATAACATTAGTATCTGGTATAGTAAAATGATTTCACCAATATAATATAATTTTACTATTAATTGGATTATTAATTACTTCTTTAACAGTTTATCAATGATGACGAGATGTATCACGAGAAAGTACTTTTCAAGGTTTACATACTTACGCAGTAACAACAGGATTACGATGAGGAATAATTTTATTTATTTTATCAGAAGTGCTTTTTTTTCATCATTTTTTTGAGCTTTTTTTCATAGAAGATTATCACCCACAATTGAATTAGGTGCTATTTGACCACCTATAGGTATTATCCCATTTAATCCATTCCAAATTCCTTTATTAAATACAACAATTTTATTAGCATCAGGTATTACAGTAACTTGAGCACACCATAGATTAATAGAAAATAATCACTCTCAAGCTACACAAAGCTTATTTTTTACAGTTCTATTAGGAATTTATTTTTCTATTTTACAAGCATATGAATATATTGAAGCTCCATTTACTATTGCAGATGCTATTTACGGTTCTACATTTTTCATATCAACAGGATTCCATGGATTACATGTTTTAATTGGTACTACTTTTTTATTAATTTGTTTAATTCGACATTTAAATAATCATTTCTCTAAAAATCATCATTTTGGATTTGAAGCAGCAGCATGATACTGACATTTTGTTGATATTGTTTGATTATTTTTATATGTATCAATCTATTGATGAGGAGGATAAAAATTATTTATATAGTATAAAAGTATATATGACTTCCAATCATAAGGTCTATTAATATAATAGTATAAATAATTTTTTCAATAATTTCAATTTCTTCTTTTATCTTTTTATTATCTGTTATTGTTATAATACTAGCTACAATTTTGTCAAAAAAAAGTTTAAGAGATCGAGAAAAAAGATCTCCATTTGAATGCGGATTTGACCCTATATCTTCTTCTCGTCTACCATTTTCTTTAAATTTTTTTTTAATTACTATTATTTTCTTAATTTTTGATGTAGAAATTGCATTAATTTTACCTATAATTTTAATTATTAACTATTCAAATTTAATAATATGAACAATTACATCTGTTATTTTTATTTTAATTTTATTAATCGGATTATACCATGAATGAAACCAAGGAATACTAAATTGATCAAATTAATAGGGTTATAGTTAAATAAATAACATTTGATTTGCATTCAAAAATAATTGAATTATTCAATTTACCTTAGAATATGAAGCGATGGATTGCAATTAGTTTCGACCTAATCTTAGGTAATTTTACCCTTATTCTATTAATTGAAACCAAAAAGAGGTATATCACTGTTAATGATAAAAATGAATTATAAATTCCAATTAAAGAAATATGGTATTCAAATAAAAGCTGCTAACTTTTTATTTTAATGGTTAAATTCCATTTATATTTCTTATTTATATAGTTTAATAAAACATTACATTTTCATTGTAAAAATAAAAAATTTTTTTTTATAAATTACTATTTTTAATTATTTAAATATTTAAAGATTAATTAATCTCCCTAATATCTTCAATATTATACTCTAATTATAAGCTATTTAAATATAATAAAACTAAAATTATTATTAAAACTGTAAATCATAAAATAAAAATTAATAAATAAATTTTTAAATTATTATTTATTATTATAATAAAACTTTGAAAATAGAACTAATTGATTATATAAATTTTGACTACCCATAAATTCTGACCAACCTTGATCAAAATTCTTTAAAACATTCATCCCATATTTCAAAGAATAATTAATAATACCATAAGTAGAAATATAAGGCATAAATCATATAGATCCAATAAATACACTAGTTAAATATATACTTAACGATTTATTGAAAAAAAATAATGAAGTTTTAGAAACTAAATAACCCCATAAACCCCCTGAAATACAAACAAATAATGTTATAAATTTTAAATAAAAAGGTAAAACAATAGTAATAGGGGTTAAAAAAATTAATCATCTTAATATACTACCCCCAATTACTCTTATAAATACTAATACTAATATTCCTCGCAATATTACTCATCTTTCATCATTTAAAACATTTAAAGATCTACAATTTAAATCCCCAGTTATTGAATAATAAACTAACCGTAAAGAATAACAAACTGTTAAACCTGTGGAAAAAAAGAATAAAAAATAAATAAATATATTTATTATACTTATAGAAACAACTTCTAAAATTAAATCCTTAGAATAAAACCCAGCTAAAAAAGGTATGCCACATAAAGCTAAATTAGCAACATTAAAACAAGTTCTAATCAAAGGCATATAAATTCTTAAACCCCCTATTAATCGTAAATCCTGAGAATTATTTATATTATGAATAATAGCCCCAGCACATATAAATAATAATGCCTTAAATAAAGCATGAGTTAATAAATGAAAAAAAGCCAATTTATAATATCCTAATGATAAGATTATTATTATTAACCCTAATTGACTTAAAGTAGATAAAGCAATAATCTTTTTTAAATCAAATTCAAAATTTGCACCTAATCCAGATATAAATATAGTTAATCCTGCTAATAATAAAAGTAACTGACCTATCCAAGAATTTACTAATAAAATATTAAAACGAATTAATAAATAAATTCCTGCAGTAACTAAAGTAGAAGAATGAACTAAAGCAGAAACTGGAGTAGGGGCAGCTATAGCTGCAGGTAGTCAAGAAGAAAAAGGAATCTGAGCTCTTTTTGTTATTGCTGCTAATATAACTAATGAACCAATTAATAATATTATATTATCATTTTTTATAAATTCTAAATAAAAAATATAACTTCAACTTCCATAATTTAATATTCAAGCAATAGCTAATAACAAAGCTACATCCCCAATTCGATTTAATAAAGCTGTTAATATACCTGCATTATAAGATTTAATATTATTAAAATAGATAACTAAACAATAAGAAACAAGTCCTAAACCATCTCAACCTAATAAAATTCTAATTAAATTAGGACTAATAATCAATAATATCATAGATATAACAAATAATAAAACTAATATAATAAAACGATTTATATTTACATCTCCACTTATATATTCTATTCTATAATAAATTACTATAGAAGAAATTAATAAAACAAAAGATATAAATATAAGGCTCATTCAATCAAATAAAAAAGTTATAACAATTCTAGAAGAATTTAAAGATACTACTTCTCATTCAATAAATAAAATTATTTCATTAATAATAAAATAAAAAGAAATTAATAATAAAGAAATTCTTGTTATTAATAAAAATACAAAACTAATTAAATTAATTGATATATATTTCACAATTTAAAATGAATAAATTCATATCATCGACACCACAAATCAATATTTTTTTTAAACTATTTAAATAAATTATAATCATAATAAACATATCTCAGATTTTAATACTAATAAATTTAAAGGGAATCAATGTAAAAATAATAATAAATATTCTCGATTAAACCCTATACTAAAAGAATAAACCCCTGAATTTAATTTACCATGTTGACTATAAGCATACAAATATAGTGTATAAGCAGCTCTAAAAAAAGATAAAAATATCAACAAAATTATTGTTAACCAAGATCATCTAACAATTCTATTTAATAAAGAAATTTCCCCTAATAAATTTAAAGTAGGAGGAGCTGCTATATTAGCCGAACATAATAAAAATCATCATAATGTTATAGAAGGCATAAAATTTAATAAACCCTTATTAATTAATAATCTACGTCTACCTAATCGTTCATAAGATATATTAGCTAAACAAAATAAACCAGAAGAACATAACCCATGAGCAATCATTAAAGTATAAGATCCACAAATTCCTCAATAAGTTATAGTTATTAAACCTCTTAATACAATACCTATATGAGCTACTGAAGAATAAGCAATTAAAGATTTTAAATCAGTTTGACGTAAACAAATTAAACTAACTAAAACTCCTCCCACTAATCTAATTCTAATAAATCAAAAATTAAACTTTAATCCTATAATTTGTAAAAAATTAAAAACACGTAATAAACCATATCCACCTAATTTTAATATAATACCAGCTAAAATTATTGAACCAGAAACTGGAGCTTCTACATGAGCCTTAGGTAACCATAAATGAACTAAAAATATAGGTATTTTTACTAAAAAAGATAAAATTAAAGATATATATAAAATAAAAAAACTAAAATTTATATTATTTAATATATAAAAATTTATTGTATTTATATTTTTATACAAATAAAAAATTGAAATTAATATAGGTAATGAAACCAATAACGTATAAAATAATAAATACATACCAGCTTGTAGACGTTCAGGTTGATACCCTCACCCTAAAATTAAAAATAAAGTAGGAATTAATCTCCCTTCAAAAAATAAATAAAACAAAAATAAATTTATTCTTCTAAAAGTTAATAATAATAATAATAATAATATTAATAAATTAATTAAAAATAAATTTTTATAATTATTTAACTTATTAATAGAATCTCTTGCTATTAATATTAAAGAACAGATTCAAAAACTTAATAAAATCATTCCGTACGAAAGTATATCTATACCTAAAAAATACGAAACTATAACAAAATAATTTCCATGATAATTATAAATAATTAAAATTATTATAATTATAAATAATATATTTTGAACCATTCAAAATATATTTTGTATAAAACATACCGGAAATATTAACAATAATATTAATAAAATTTTTAACATTGTAAAATATTAAAAGATTGAAAATAATCATTTCCATATGTACGAATTATTGAAACTAAAATTGAAAGACCTAAAACTCCTTCACAAACTCTAAAAGTTATAAAAACTATTATAAAATAATTTTCATAATTTAATATATTTAAATAAATAAATAATATATAAAATAAAGATAAAACAATATACTCTAAACTTAAAAGCATACTTAACAAATGCTTACAATTAGAAATAAAAACAATAATTCCTATTATTATCAAAAAAAAAGGCAACCCTCAATTAAATAACATTATCATTAGTTTTAATAGTTTAACAAAAACATTGGTCTTGTAAATCAAAAATAAGAATAATTTCTTTTTAAACTTCAAGAAAAAAGAAAAACCTTTATCATTAATCTCCAAAATTAATATTTTAAATAAACTATTTCTTGATATTATACAATTAATACTATACAGAATAACCTTTATATTTAGATTTATTTTTATACAAATAAATCATCCATTAAGAATAGGAATATTATTACTTATTCAAACAATTTTAATTTGTTGTATTTCAGGTTTAATAACTAAAAGTTTTTGATTTTCCTATATTTTATTTTTAATTTTTGTTGGTGGAATATTAGTTTTATTTATTTATGTAACATCCTTAGCTTCAAATGAAATATTCTCTTTATCAATAAAAATAATTGTAATAATATTTATATTTATATTATCTATAATAATCATTATTTTTTTTATTGACAAAATTAGTTTAATATTTAATTCAATAAACAATGAAATAATTTCAATTACTGATATTAACAGATTTATAACAGAAAATTCATTAAATTTAAATAAATTATACAATTACCCAACTAACATAATTACAATCATATTAATTAATTATTTACTAATTACATTAATTGTAACTGTAAAAATTACTAAATTATTTTATGGACCTCTTCGTATAATAAATTAACTAATGAATAAACCAATACGAACTCACCATCCTATTTTAAAAATTGCTAATAATGCTTTAGTTGATTTACCTACACCTATTAATATTTCTGTATGGTGAAATTTTGGGTCATTATTAGGATTATGTTTAATTATCCAAATTTTAACTGGATTATTTTTAGCTATACATTACACTGCAGACATTAGATTAGCTTTTAACAGAGTAGATCATATTTGTCGAAATGTAAACTATGGATGATTATTACGAACACTACATGCTAATGGTGCATCTTTTTTCTTTATTTGCATCTATATACATGTAGGGCGAGGAATATATTACGGATCATATTTATTTACTCCAACATGACTTTTTGGAACTACTATTTTATTTTTAGTAATAGGAACAGCATTTATAGGATATGTATTACCATGAGGACAAATATCTTTTTGAGGTGCTACAGTAATTACTAACTTACTATCAGCTATTCCATATTTAGGGACAGACCTAGTACAATGAATTTGAGGAGGATTTGCTGTTGATAACGCAACTTTAACTCGATTCTTTACATTTCATTTTATCTTACCATTTATTGTACTAGCTATAGTAATAATTCATTTATTATTTTTACACCAAACAGGATCTAATAATCCTATTGGTCTTAATTCTAATTTAGACAAAATTCCATTTCACCCTTATTTTAGTTATAAGGACATTACAGGATTTATTGTAATAATCTTATTATTAACTTTATTAACTTTATGAAACCCTTATTTATTAGGAGACCCAGATAATTTTATTCCTGCTAATCCTCTAGTAACTCCAATTCATATTCAACCTGAATGATATTTTTTATTTGCTTATGCAATTTTACGATCAATTCCCAACAAACTAGGAGGAGTAATTGCCTTAGTTATATCAATTGCAATTTTAATAATTATACCATTTTATAATTTAAGAAAATTTCGAGGTATCTCATTTTACCCAATTAACCAAATTTTATTTTGAATTATATTTGTTATTGTAATTTTATTAACATGAATTGGAGCTCGACCAGTAGAAGACCCTTATATTATTATTGGCCAAATTTTAACAGTATTATATTTCTTATATTATATTGTAAACCCTTTAATTTGTAAATGATGAGATAATTTATTAAATTAATAATTAGTTAATGAACTTGAACAAGTGTATGTTTTGAAAACATAATATAGAAACCATAATTTTCTATTAACTTTACTAATAAAAATTACTTAAATTAAATATATTAAAAAAATTTTTAAACCAATAAAAAATAATAAATAATTTAAAGAAAATGGTAAAAAACTCTTTCAAGCTAAATATATTAATTTATCATAACGAAATCGAGGCAAAGTACCACGAACTCAAATAAAAACAAAAGAAATAAATATTAATTTTAAATAAAATAATAGTCTAAAAATATCCCCCCCTAAAAAAATTAAAGAAAATAATATACTTATAAATAAAATTCTTGCATATTCAGATAAAAAAATTAACGCAAATCTTCCTCTTCTATATTCAACATTAAACCCAGAAACTAATTCTGATTCACCTTCAGCAAAATCAAATGGTGTACGATTAGTTTCTGCTAAAGAAATAATTAATCAAATAAACGCTAAAGGATACAAAATAACAAAAAATCATATATAAAATTGATAATAATAAAAATTTAATATATTATAATTATTAATCAAAAAAACAAAAGATAATAAAATTAAAGCTAATCTAACTTCATAAGAAATAGTTTGAGCAATAGAACGTAAACCTCCTAATAAAGCATAATTAGAATTAGACGATCAACCAGCAATTATAACAGTATAAACTCCTAAACTTGTACAGCATATAAAAAATAATAAACCTAAATTAAAAGAAAATAGCTTAATAAAAAAAGGTATACATATTCATAATAACAATGACAAAAATAATGAAAAAATTGGAGAAAAATAATAAGAAATATAATTTGATAATAAAGGATAAGTTTGTTCTTTTGTAAATAATTTAATTGCATCACAAAAAGGTTGAGGAATTCCTATTAAACCTACCTTATTTGGTCCCTTACGAATTTGAATATACCCTAAAACTTTACGTTCTAATAAAGTTAAAAAAGCTACTCTTACTAAAACACAAATAATTAATATTAAACTTATAATAAAAGATAAAATAATTTCTATATAAAACAAGTACTATTTGTAATATAAATTACATTTATAAATTCTAAATTTATTACATTAATCTGCCAAAATAGTTTTTATAAATTAATTATATTCTTATTTATAAAATATATTTATTTTTATATTTAATCCTTTCGTACTAAAATATAAAACTTAATTAAAGATAGAAACCAACCTGGCTTACACCGGTTTGAACTCAGATCATGTAAGATTTTAAAAGTCGAACAGACTTAAAATTTAAACGGCTACACCTAAAATTATATCTTAATCCAACATCGAGGTCGCAATCTTTTTTATCAATATGAACTCTCCAAAAAAATTACGCTGTTATCCCTAAAGTAACTTAATTTTTTAATCATTAAAAATGGATCAATTATTCATAAATCTATGACTTTAACATTTAAAAGTTAATTAAATTTTACTATCACCCCAATAAAATATTATATTATTATAATAACTAACTTAATCTTAAAAATTAAAATAAAATAAATATAAAGATTTATAGGGTCTTCTCGTCTTTTAAATAAATTTTAGCTTTTTGACTAAAAAATAAAATTCTATTATAAATTCAAATGAAACAGTTAATATTTCGTCCAACCATTCATTCCAGCCTTCAATTAAAAGACTAATGATTATGCTACCTTTGCACAGTTAAAATACTGCGGCCATTTAATAAAAAATCAGTGGGCAGGTTAGACTTTAAATTAATTTCTAAAAGACATGTTTTTGTTAAACAGGCGAACATTATTTTTGCCGAATTCTTTACTTAAACTTTTCAAAAAAATTAAATTTTATAAATTTTTATATACTAATTATATCATTATTAATTTATTTTTAAAATTAAAATAAATATTTTCATAAAAAATTAAAATATAATAAATAATGTTATATAAAAATTAATTTATAACAAACTTAATAAAAATTGATACTTCTAAACATATTATATTTAAAATTTTATTTATTATTTATAACAATTTATTTTATAGCTTATCCCATAAAATACTATTTTTTAAAAATTATAAAATTAAAAAAATTAATTTTATAAATTTTAAAAAACTAAATTAAATTTATTTCTTAAAAAACTAGATACCTTTAAAAACGAATAACATTTCATTTCTAATAAATTATTTAAAATAATTTTGTTACATTAACTTTTATAATTTATTAAATCTTTTAAAATCGAGATTAATAATTTTAATTATTTTATATTTAATACACTCTGATACACAAGATACAATAAATAAAATTTTCTTTTTAAATAATAATTTTTCATAATATTTCAATTTTTTTTTACAATACTAATAAACTATAATTAATATTATTTTTTCTATAAAATATACTTAAACATTTTTTTTTATAATTATTTTTAATAATTAATTTTTTAAAATAATACAATATTAATAAATAATATATAATTCAATTTATATTGATTTGCACAAAAATCTTTTCAATGTAAATGAAATACTTTTCTTAATAAGCTTTAAATTGATTCTAGATACACTTTCCAGTACATCTACTATGTTACGACTTATCTTATTTTAATAACAAGAGTGACGGGCGATATGTACATATTTTAGAGCTAAAATCAAATTATTTATCTTTATAATTTTACTATCAAATCCAATTTAATTAAATTTTTCATATTTAAATCCAAAAATAAAGTTTATTGTAACTCATCTGTACTTAAAAATAAACTACACCTTGATTTGATATTAATTTTAATATAAATTTCAGAAAATTATTATTCTTATAAAATATTCTAATAACAACGATATATAGATTGATTAACAATTTTAAGTAAGGTACATCGTGGATTATCGATTATAAGACAAGTTCCTCTGAATAGACTAAAATACCGCCAAATTTTTTAAGTTTCAAGATTATATCTAATACTACTCAAATTATTTTATAATTATATTTTAAATAATAGGGTATCTAATCCTATTTCTTACAACGTCTATCTAAGACTACAGTCAAATCTTCCAAATTTGGCAACTTATTATAATCGATTGAATCTTGCCATTTCGCTTGAGTCTCATCGTCTGCCAGAGAAATCAAAATCTCTGATTGAGAGCATTGCAGTGAGATGGGTATTAAAACGATCCTCAAGATTTGTTAGCGAAAAGGCAGAAGCTTTAGCAACTTCTGGGATTTCCAAAAACAAATTAATGTGCTCTTGAAAAATTAAGCTTCTATTGTTGAAGCGCATTTTCAATCTATAAAACGCTTTACGATAGTTAGCCCCTATCATATCGAATTCTTGCACGGCACTCAGCGTAGCACCCGAAAGACAACGCCGAAGATAATTGAACCTTTGCAAGTTATCAAGAGTTTCATCTTTATCAACTAAATTGGTGAATAATCCAATGAAATTGGGATATTTAGAAAATTTTCCCGAAAACGTATGAAGTTTTATCTGTTCCAACTTTGGCCGAGTGGGTGGTCGGTGGAAATACTTAGTATTAAAACTCTCACTAGCACCAGCGACATTGTAATTTCTCGCCTCTGCCAAATAACTTAATATCAATAATTTCGAACTTACTTAAATATCCTCGATCTCATTTCTGAAATTACAATTTCCTGCAATATCATTAGCAACATTATACTTCTCAATCGAAGGTTGAGCATTTAAAACTTGTTTGAAGTACGATTCTTGCTTAATCGACACTCCAATGCAGTCGCTGATAGCAATTCACCTTTTTTCGTTATATATGTTATGATTCTATTTAAGCTCTGCTTAGTAGTTGCTCCAAAACATTTAAATCTGATAATGTCTTATTGGCATTAGTACCACTTGGAGCATTATCATTTTATGTTTGCAAACCTCGACTATCACGGTTTCTTCTTGACCTGACATATTTAATCAGCAACCTTCGCTAATCCAGGAATGCTTAGAATTCTGTAATTTTGAAATCAGCAACAACGAAAATTTTCTATTTCTAATAACCAAGCAACAACTATGAGCGAAGTAGCTTTCAATCAATAAAAATTCCAGCAACAACAATCGTTGTTTTTTGTATTCTTATTCAGCAACAATTATGTGATGGATAAGTGTATCCAGCAACAACGATTATGTAATGTATACAAATTACATACGTGCAATTAAAAAATTCGCCAGCAACAAAGTCTTAAGCGTTGCTTATGCAATAAAGTTTCTCAACAAGGTGTAGAATCAATCACTTAGGGGCCAGTTAAATCAGGGCCAGTTAAATCACTGAATATTTTGTTTTCTTAATTTAAGATGACTGAACAAACCATATTGGCTTAAAGCGGTATCACAATAAAGCCAATGATGCATTTCAATGATAGCTATAACTGGCCCCTTAGGAAATTAAATATGGTAAAGCTTTTTCAATAAGAAATTGAACCTGACTTGTTACCATGTAAATTGAAATGAAAATAGAAAGGCTTACGTTTTCTCTAATATTGAGTTGAGTGACGTTGCAGCTTGAGTTTCGATGAAAAACCTCTTTCGCGTTGATTCTCCACTAGCAGCAGATTGAATGCTATTAATAAAAAAAAACTAGTCTCTTTTTTTCTTAATCGTTATAAGTGCTTTATTTAAATTCAACTCCTTAATATAAAATGTATGCGTCTCTACGCTTCAACAACTTCCACTCGAATCCCCCGTTTTTTGCCTTTTCGCCTTGGCGGCCTTTTTGCCGTTCATCTATATTCTAGAAGTTACTGAATAAATCTATTTTTTGCCCTTTCTATAGGTTTTACTAAACTTAGCCTTTAACTACTGCAATAAATATAGTTCAAAATAGTGATAATCAGAATTTACAATAAAACTTAATAATATATATATATATATATATAAAAATTCAAATAATTTAAATTATTTACTCCTGCATCAAAAAACATATTGACATAGATTTTCTGGGGCCATATCTAACATGGAAAAATGGTAATATATATATGATTGTATGTGTAGATTAATTGACCAAGTTCGTTCTTGTTTCCCCCTTGCGCAAAGCTACAGGTGAAGCAGCAATTAAATTTCTAGAAGAAAGTGTTTTTATGACTTATGGAGTACCATAATCATGTAGTACCATTGCCAAATTCTTGAACAACTACGGGGTGAAACATGTGAAAACGACGTTTTATTCACCGCAGGCTAATGCGAGCGAACGAGTCAATAGATCTATATTATCCGCCATTACATCTTATATAGGGCCAAAGCAAGACAGTTGGGATAAATACCTCCCACAGATTGTAAGTGCATTACGGACCACCATACACACAGCAATCGGTATATATTCTCATGAGGCGTTATTCGGTCAGTCCAAAGTTGAACATGGTTCAGATCACATCTTGCTAAGAAATCTTAATAGCCTCAATAATTCCGAATTGGAGTTTTGCCCAAAGCAGCTCAAATGAATATTATTTATAATGGTATTAAACAATCTTTGCCTAAAGCTCACTTAGATTGTGAGCTAATATATAACACCCGCAGCAAAAACATTCAGGTCAAAGAAGGCCAAGTAGTCTTTAAACAAAACTTCATTCTCAGCGATAAAAATAAGAAACGTAATGCCAAATTGTTTCCAAAGATTACACCAGCCAAAATAAAAACAATTATCGCTAACAATATGTTTCTATTGCAAGATCTGAAAGGAAATTAAATTAGAGTTTTTCACGCGGATGATGACTGACACAATTTGATTCCTTTTTTTTTATGCCGTCTTAGGGGTGGGTCGAATCTCCTACCCTGTCCTTGTATTAAACACAATTTGAAGAACTTGCTTCCGTAATTTCATTAAAAGATTTGAAATAATAAACACCTTTTTGATCTAGTACGTTCACCCACCAGCGCAACTCCAAAGAAAGCGAATATATCTCTGCCGTACCGTTCTCGTACAAGGAATACCAACTACTGAAAAAAAATACAATAAACTGCGTACTATATAATAAAGAAGGTGCCAAAGCGTTTCAGTTAACAAATTCTTTTGCTTTTGGGTAGTCAACGAAAGCGGTCAGGTGTTGTTTTGTTCCAACAAGTGTATTTATATAAAACAATAATTTCTTACTCATAAGTGCGGATATATATATATATATGTTTCAAGGCAGAAGTGATTATCACGGTCCTTTCAATAAGAATCCAAGCCATAGCATCCGCAAAATAAGCACCACCACGATGGCAGTCATGCCACCACGTGTGAACATAACCACAACGGTGTGCCAGCGATTACATTTTACTGCTTCAGCAGAATCGCATCGCATTGATACTACCATAAATCACCACACCGCTAATCCAAGCGATGCAGCATTATCACGATCATCTCTAGCATAATACCATCTGATCCCGCAGTAACAGAATTGACAGCAGCAGCCATAGAAATAACAGTAACAGCATCACGAGTATCATTACCATTATCACGAACATTAGTGTTACCACCATCAGGAGTAACAGCAGCATCACGAACATCAATTTCACCACCATCAGGAACAACAGCAACGGCTTTATCACAAGTATGAGAGAAGTAAAAATTCTCAAAGTCCAGGTATTTCTCTTAGATTAATTTGATAAAACCTCTGTGAAAATTCTCACAAGTAAAATAGAAATAATATAGAGCTACGAAAGAAAATAGTAACTAAGTTTCGAAATTGAGAATTAAAAAATAAAAATAAAATAATATCAAAATGGTATATACAGTCTTAGCCCAATGTATATATAGTAAATGTTCATATCGAGTTCTTATGTTCACATATAAAAATAAGAAATTAAGTTTTCAAGCTCAAACTCAATGATAAGTAAGATAAATACCGAAGTAAATAGCTCCACTGTAAAGATCGGTCATCAGTGATATTTTAATTTAATTTTCTCCCCAAATATAAAGATACAAGAACGTCGTATCCTGCCCACAGATGAGTAATTATACAGATAGTCTACTGAGAGGATTTTTGGCTCTCCCGCCTATCGTTTTTTATTTGCTTCAAAAAGGCACAGTACTGTGTTCGTATATGTTTTTACATGCAAATCAAATTGAGCCAGCTCACGCACACAATAGCAGTTCTGCGCCTAAGAATCCATTTTGGAAAAGATCTCATGTTGACATATTAAAAGTCAAAACTGGGCTGTGTCCGATAACATCGTAATAACATGCGACGATTTATAATAAATTTGCAACAGAATAACATTTTGGTCAATGTTTTTAATTATTATGTAAACTAAAATAATAGTTTTACCAAACAAGCATATTTTTGGGTAAACATTTTGAAGCAGTTTCGTAAATATTTTGGCAGTTGTGCAAGTTAAACATAAAATAAGGGTTATCATAATTTGTTTGCCAGTAGTTAAACTAATTTAGCAGTTTTAAAATGTCATTAATAATAAAATAATTTTGGTGGTTGACTTATCGAATGTCGAGTGAAATAATTAAAATCAAATAATTTTTAAACGAATGGTTTAATAAATATTTCAGCGGTGAAATAATGAAATATTCTGTAAAATTAATAAAATTGTACGTAAAATAAATAAAAGCTCAATGAATGAAATTAATAAGTAACGCCTGATTAGTTAACTGACCATTTCAATAATTTAACATGGTATTACATAAATTCACTGCTATTTTATTCACTGCTATTTACTATTCCAATTCAAAGATAAGAAAGTTATTAAATTTGTTAAACATGATGAAATAAATTTAATAACGTTGTTATCTTGGAATTGGAATACTCAAGTCTACATTTTGTGTTTTAAAATGCATTTAAAGTTATTTTGTCGCATATGTCTCATACGAAAGTTCCGAATATATTTATAAATATATTAAACTTTCATATGTTCAATAAAAAACATTACTATTAACTATAAATATTTTACCACCATACATTCCTAATTTAGTAATTTTCATGCAATAATAAAATAATATATACATTTTATCTCACTCTAATAACCTAAATGGAAAAAATATAACAACCCAAGTATGTTTATTTTAAGGCAGATAAAAAATTGAAAACTATTTCTTATAAACACAAAAATTATTCGAATTTATTATACACCTTCATTATTTATTATATACCTAACTATTTTTTTTTTATAAACATTAAAATATCAATTAAGCTTGAACTACGTTAACTCAATACTTCGCAGCACTTCACCAACACATCCGCTATAATCAGCTGTTTTTTGTTGCCATTTGTAATTCTTGCAAAACAGCCCGCGCTAATGACATATTTTTGACACATCAACCCCTCCATACTTTATTTGGCTGGCTCACACGTATTCACAGATAGAACATTTGAGAGAGGATTTTTTCTCCATTTTTAAAAATTTTTTGCGGGTTCAAAGGGACAGACGTATGCTGAGTCGACTATCTGTATAATTACTCATCTGTGATCCTGCCATAATGTTGTGTACATCTCATGGTGACCAGGTGCTGAATTCAAGAAATGATACGTAAGGCTGTTGAAAATTTCAATAACATTTTTTTTTTCTTTTGCTATAAACTTATGAACGTGTCTCGGCTTAACAATACGTAGGCAAGATATTTAGTACCATAGGCAACATACTTTATCTTGGGCGTACTATAAAATTGTAAAAGTGGATTTAAAACATAACATAACTTATTCTGGCAATAATATATAGCATACTCTCAGGAGTGCCATTATCACTTTTAGTTTATATGTTATACCCGTAGGTAGAATGTAATACAAGGTCACAGGAAATTGTTTTTGCAAATTAATAAGTAAAGCAATAAAAGCAAAGCAAAACAAATCCCCCCAGTATCTTTAATTTAATTTTTAAGAGAATAACTTTTGGTAAATTTTGGTAAATAAAGATAAATAGATATGGAAAATAATTTAGTATGTTTATTGTTTTTGATGATTTAGTATTATATTTTGTTACACCTTTAGTTCCCGGCTTTGTTTGTTTGTATTTGCAGACAAGCAGAATTATCCACGCTTTGATATTTGATTTATTTAATTTAGGACATGACAAATTTTACGGTGGTTTAGCGGTAACTACAAGTAACATTGGGGGGGGGGGGGGGGGCCCAATCCGGCGAGCTGAGTCCGCAATATGCAAGCATGTCCGCGTGATTACCGACTAAACGCCGTTCAAGCTATTCTGAGGTAGATCGACGAATCCTGTGGTGCCAAGATATCTTCGTCTACCCCAGTGATGAGATTTCTCTTGTCACATGACATCTTGTATTGTTTTAGAGGCACAGGTTCTGACATACAAGTGCGAATTGGCTTGAAGGTTATATCTAGAACCCGTTACACAGGTGGCGCTCAACAACCTTATGTGTATATATATGGAACCAATAAATCAAGTGCGATTGAGTGTAGCAGTGGTAGTTCCTCTGGTTCTAGTATTCTGTTACACAAAATGGCGGTTCTAGTGATCCGTTACACAATTTTTGCAAGCTCATTCGCCTGCCTATTTCACTCGGTTCTGACTGAATAATGCTTTAAGAATTGTGCCACAGCTGCTTACTATATCAGAATTGATGTTAGTTGATTCCATTGTCTAAAGTGCGGCCTGGCTATCGATGTAGATATCTCGTCCGGATACCGAGCTCATCTGTATTTACTCAGCCCCCTTAAGGACAGCTGGATCCTCTGATTGAAACACGCGGCTGGTTCCAGGTAATCTTATAGATTCCCTCATTTTTGGATCTATTGTAAAAATCCCAGACCCTGTTCCTTCTGTCGTTTTAGAACTATCTGTAAAGATTGAAATTTCATTTATTTTGGTAACCGCAGCTCTTTGCCGGTCCTCCCTATCCGGATATATTTCATCATACGGAATGTAGAAGTAGCCTAAGGGGGGGGGGGATTTCATCCGTTATGATCGGATTTCCTGGCAGTAGCTTGGAGTGGACCGTACTATGTCCGAAGCTATCTTTCTTAAAGTGCCCCAAGGTTATCATGGCTCTATACCGGTCTCCATTAACGGTAACTGACTCTCCAGCATAATTTCGGAAGAAGTATGGGAAGTTGATGATCCCGTTGTGCCTTAGGGTTTCAGAGTTATCTAATAAAGTGGATCCAGGAAAGTGGCATCCACGAAAGAGCAGCCAAGAGGTTCTGGAGGCTTTAGTGGAACCAGAACCTCTTGGCTGTTCTCAGCCTAGTTTTCGGCGTTTGTTTTGAGGTGGCTAAGAACGCTCGCTTTCTCTGGAAGCATTTTGGGTAACCTCGAAGCCTCGTCTGTTGCTGCGATGGATGCGCAGTATATTTGCCATAGAGCACTTTCTGGCCAAGTATTTGAATTGGTTTTTGCATTCGTAGTACTCATTCCACGTAGAGTTTTCTGACCTCTTTTCTCTTTGAACCTATTTCCCTATTGCACCAGGAATAGCCCTTTTAGGTGTTTTATTAGCCGGACAGGCTTTATCAAATGCCATGTGTAAGCAGTATTGTGAAATGATCTAATTGAAGAATAGGCCCTTCTTCGACTTTCATTTTAGTTGAAGATATATTTTTAGATATAAAGAAGTCGACAAAGATCTGGGGTTTTATTCTAATTGGCCAGTAGGTAGATTTTCATTTGGTACAATGGACCTGTAGTTGTATCTGAGCGCTCCATCGGATAGTAGGAACCTCCAACAAAAAAACAGGTAGGTTTTCCCGTTGAGTGATATTTGGCGCCTTCTGATTTAATACTTTCAAAAAGTTCTCTGCCTCTAGTATTAATTAATCTAGATCCCCAATATGCCATTAACATCCCCTACCCCAATTAATCTATTATGAAATATAGGAAAAATACCTTTAAAATCATTTTTTCGTTAGTCTATAGCTAGGAGAGCAGTATACTGCAACAGATATATGCCAACTGCTCGTTTTCATTCTTATGGAAATTCCTTGCATTGCATATGATTGGAATTTTGCTTCTATGTGGTAATCAATCGTATTCCTTATTAACAATGCTGCCCCACCTTTTGCACAGTTATGAGGATGCAGGGAGTGATACAAATCGTATCTTTGCAGTTTAAGCCAGTATTTCCATATATCTATTTATATATGTGACTCTCGTTGTCACTTTCATCTTTTGTTATCGATTCTTGGCACCGTTAGCATTGCATTCAAGAATTTGTATTTTATTCATCATGTTTGACTTTTCGGTACAGTCGTTTTAATGTTCTGTCTCCTAGCAATTATATTCTACCTAGTATTGTAAGGGGTGTCCATCAATTTGGCTTTATTGGAAGGATAATTTTATGTCATTAATTTTTAACCCTACGCCTTTAGGTAGGGGTTAGAATATACCCGAGATAGGCATGCCTGTCGTAAGAAGCGACTAAAATTCACCTCCGTATACCGAGCATAATAGCGTATACAAAATAATGCAGTAGACAAAACTGTAAGACATAATACTCCAGGTGGCAGACAAGTTCTACTGGAAAATCCACACTCATCGGAGGCAGGCTCTATGGATTCTGGGGAGAGCTATTTATTGCAATCTTTTGACCCTTTCAAGGGTAGCTAAAGGGTATCTAGATCACCAACATCGGGATCTATACTACAATTAAAATCAAAAAGAAGTCCTACCGCGCAGAAAGACTTTCCGCGCGTACCCCGGGACTCAACGAAAACTAAAAGCTTCGACGACAAAAATAATGACCTCCGTACAAAGCTTAATGAAATGGAACTGCTCTATAATGAGCTGAAAACCGAGTTAGACCAGCTAAAGTCGAGAATAAGGCACTAAAAGAATCTTTGACGCAAAAGCACTATGAAGGTAAAACACTAAGTCCAGATCGCCGCGACTTACTTCACGGATGAAGAAGAGTTAGAGCGCGAAACTGATTCGACTAAGCGGAGACCAAACAAAAAACGTAAGGCCGGCTCCTCACCAAAAATTGCAGTGGTTAAAGAAAGTCTTAAAAAGACTTTAACCAATGAAAATGCAACGAAGACGCAAGAAAAAAATATTAAAGATAAAGTTTACCTTCCGCCGCCAATTAATGTTATCGGAATAACGGGCTACGGCAAGCTTTACAAATTTCTTAAGGAAATATTAAAGTCTACATTCAAAGTAACATCTTTGGACAATAAGGTGTCGAAAATAAATGTCAGCAATCCCCAGTTACCGCGCGGTTTCTCAAAAACTAAATACTGAGAAAATCCAATGGAACACTTACCAAAATAAGTCAGAAAGGCCACACCGAGTAGTGGCCAGAGGACTTCATTCTTCGTGCTGCAAAGACGACGTCAAGGCAAGACCTTAAATCCAAAGGCTTCAAAATTATCGATGCAGTTAATCTAATTAAAAAAAAGAAGCAAAAAACTGATAACGATGTGGAAACTTTAGTAAAGCGAGGACTCCGCTATTCATGCTAAGCTTCGAAAAAAATTTAGAATATAAAAAGTATCCTTAACATCGTGGTTAAAATTGAGCGAAGCGTAAGACTACTAGACTCATCCCTCAATGCAAGCGTTGTCAAGGGTACGCATATTGTCAAAAAGAACAGCGTTGCGTTAAATGCGCCGGGAAATATTTGTCTATAGATTGTGTTCTTAAAGACAGGATTTACCAACCTGCATAAACTGTAAGGGAAATCATCCGGCCAACTATCGCGGTTGCGAAGTAGCTAAAGAGCTTCAAAGCAGGCGCGATGCAGTATAGAAAAAATTGTTACCCGTTGGAGTTAAAAAGAATGGCAAACCCAAAAGAGGTACAAACAAATCAATTGAACGACGAAAAAATTTAAGGGAAACGTCTAAGCTGCCGAGAGAAAGGCATTTAAACGAAAAGTCGTCGACTCCCGGGCCGAAGGCTAAGGATATGTCCAAACCGCAGCGGGAAAAGATAATTAATAGTAAAGTGTTGTCAAAACCTCGGCCACAGACATACGCTGAAGTGGTGTTCCAAGCTAATAAGCAAATCGATACAGCGGCTGACACAGTCGAACAAGTCTTTTCTGCAATTCTTGCTAGACTGGAAGAACAAAGTCGTATTAATAAACGCATATTTGAAAAGTTTGACGAGCTTGACCATAAACTTCTGGGCTCACTTCATCGCATATAAATATCAATATGAAGAGTAACGAAAAAACTAAAATTACGTGAAATGCGAATGGCCTTCTACAAAAGATCGACGAACTTGAAGTTTTTTCTCGTACCAATATTATCGACATCTGCTTGATTTCTGAAACGCATCTTACAAAGGAATCAAGTGTAAAAATTAGAGGATATAGTGCCTATCCTGCATATCACCCTTCGGAAAGGGCTAGAGGCGGTCTAAAAGACAGCATTGAGCATTCAATCAGCACAAAAATCGAGCAAGTTAATATTAAAATGATTACAGTTCGTGTGAAAAACAATAGACAAACTTATGATATTGCGTCTATATATACCCCTCCAAGGGAAAAGATAGAACAATTTGATTTTACGAGTATTTTTAATTCACTCACACGGAACTTTGTAACAAAATCTACGCATGTTAATTTTACTTACAGAAATGTAACTACGCTACCCATTTTCCTAGACTCCGTACAAATTCCGTACGAAGCTAAATATTTGGGAATGACACTTGATGCGAAACTAAAATGGAAATCGCACGTAAAAAAGAAACGTAAGAGCTCGTTATTAAATATAATCAAATGCATTGGCTGCTTGGTCGGTTTTCCAGCATGAAACAAGCTGCTTTTATACAAGCAAGTTTTGAAACCGGTTTGGACGTATGGTATACAAGTTTGGGGTTGTACCAAAGCAAATAACATCAAAATTTTACAAACTTTTCAAAACAAAGTGCTAAGAAGAATTGTAAACGCCCCGTGGTATATCAGAAATAGTGATATCCACAGAGATTTGGATGCGGCAGCCGTCGAAGATGAAATAAAATCATTTGCCCGTAAGCAACAGACTCGCCTTCGCGGTCACTGCAATAACGAAATGATATATATTTTGAACCATACAAATTTAGTGCGCCGGCCTCAACGGATAAAACCATTTGAATTAGCGCAATAACAATTAACCGCGTGTTTTTGGCGGTACAAGCAGGTGCTTAAAAAAGTAATTTTAAGGCAGCTGTTTTTAGCGACTAAGAGTCTCACACAATTATGAGCACGTGCGGACGGTCCTCATAGTGTCTTATGGAAGATTTTCCACCTACCCTCAAAAAAAAAAAAAAATGTTTAAATATAATTTGGGGCATGTGGCCGCCGCGGCTAGTTCGAATAAAGACAAGTCTAGAGTTCCAATTTTTAACCACTTTGTCAAGCATATGCGACTGTAAGCAATAACGCCACGAATGCTGGCTTCCAAGTCCCCTAACGTTCCTGGTTTGTTGGCGTAGGCGAGCGACTTCACATATACCCAAAGGAAATAATCCAATGGTGTTAAATCACACGATCATGGTGGCTAATTGACATGTCCATTCCGCGAAATTAAGCGCCCATCGAATGTTTCCTTTAATAAATCGATTGTGACGTGCGCTGTGTGGCATGTAGCGCCGTCTTGTTGGAACCACATCTCATTCACATTCATGCTAACTCTCCAACATAATTTCGGAAGAAGTATGGCCCAATGACTCCACCAGCCCAAAGAGCCAAACACCAAACAAGGATCTAATGTGGATTCTTTTCACTCGAAATGCGGCAATTTGCTTGTTGACGTAGCCATTCAAGACCAAAATAAACCTCATCACTGAACAAAATTTTGCGATGAAACTTCGCAAACTGAACCATTATTTTCGAAATAAATTTGCACGATTTGCAAGCGTTGTTCTTTTGTCAACCTATTCATGATGAAATGGCAAACCAAACTGAACATAAATGACATTATAGTTGCCAGATCTGACCACAAAATGTCAGTTTTGAAGCGGGTATAGCTCCTAAGCGGGTATAGCTCCTATTATGCATATCACCCTTCGGAAAGAACAAAACTCGAGCTAGATTATGTGCAAATAATTGCAGTTTGCATAATTACAGTACAAGTAAACCGATGTATTGGCCATCCGATTTAACCACTTTGTCAAGCATATGCGACTGTAAGCAATAACGCCACGAATGCTGGCTTCCAAGTCCCCTAACGTTCCTGGTTTGTTGGCGTAGGCGAGCGACTTCACATATACCCAAAGGAAATAATCCAATGGTGTTAAATCACACGATCTTGGTGGCCAATTGACATGTCCATTCCGCGAAATTAAGCGCCCATCGAATGTTTCCTTTAATAAATCGATTGTGACGTGCGCTGTGTGGCATGTAGCGCCGTCTTGTTGGAACCACATCTCATTCACGAATACTCGGAGCTTAAAAAAATTTCGGCTGGCGTACCGCAAGGAAGCGTCCTTGGGCCGCTTCTCTATCTGTTATATACTTGCGATATACCAAGAGAAGATTGCTCTACCCTCGCTACGTTCGCCGACGACACCGTTATCCTTGCAGTCGGTAATACTATCGAAGAAACTACTGCAAAACTGCAAACCGCACTGAATAAACCTACCTCGGGCAAAAAACAAAAACAAACCTCCCCTTGGTGACTGCTGGGTGCCTAGTACCTCGACCGGAGATGGGGTAAACAATCCCTGTGGAAGGTCGTTGGTGGCAGCTGACGAGAAAGTGGGAGAGAAGTGCCAGCTCTCTAAGACATTTCTCCTGTTTCCGGACGGCGGCGGACGAATTCTACGGTTGGATCAACGGCGGCGTCCACAGTTACAGTTAGGTGGAACAAGTGATTTGCCTATATGAGCTGCTTCGACTTATTTGAAGCCCTGGTCTATAGGGATCTCCAATACTAAGCCAGAGTGTTGGAAAGGGTGGCGGATAAACCCTTGGTGGGAAATCGGCTTGGATCCAAAGTAATGGACTAATAAGCCTAATATGTGCACACGCCCCTACCGATGAAGCTGAGGACCATATCAAGGAGGAATTCTATGAAATCTTGCAAGGAGCCTACGGAGCCTGTCCGGAGTACGATGTCAAAATCGTACTCGGGCACTTCAGTGCTAAAGCCGGCAGAAACATCTTCGGCGGATTAGTTGTTAAGCACAGCCTCCATGAAACGACAACTGATAACGACTAATTGACCTTGCAGCAGCTTGTAATACGGTGATAAGTAGCACTAAGTTTTCGCGACTAAGGATGCACACAGCAACCTGGCGCTCTCCAGACGGTTGAATCGCCAACCAAATCGATCATGTGCCCAATCGATGCGAGACACACATCCAACATCTTGAACGTGCACACTTACCCAGGGGCAAACGTCAACTCTGACCATTTTCTTGTTGCAGCTGGATTCAGAGCTCGACTGTTCAATGAGAAGAAGCTGCGAACTGCCCAGAAGAAGAAATTCGACACTGGACGCCTTAGCACATCTGGAGTCGCCAGAGCCTACAAAGAGCGATCGAGTGAGAAACTCTCCACTGTGCATTCACACCTACCACAGACGCCAACAACCAGGGGACTCAGCATCGCGACATCATCAAGGAGGTAGCCGAAACCACCCAAGGATACCAGCCATCCCAGATAAAAAGCCCAGTTTTTAATATTGGTCGTAGCCCCATAGAAGTACATATATATATTTATGATCAATACCAAATCGTAAGACTATTTAGTCCGTCCTTCCGTCCATCCGTAAGCAATTTTTAGGCATTTACAATTAAACGAGGAATCTAAAATTTTGACCACATACTCCCTAAGGTTCCGAAATGGTTAAGTGTAAATGTTTTTTAAAACGCCCACTGCCACGCCCATAATTTAGAAAAAAAAACCCTTGAAGGCTAAAGTTAGAGAGATAGAGTACTACAACCTTCACAAGTTATGTAGGCACTGCCCTCCTTTATAAGTTTGTGATATAACGTTTTTGGCCACGCCCACTTTTTGGGGTCGTTAATGTTTTTTTTCTTTGAGACATATAGGGATATGGATAGGCTATCATACTGTTCGCCTCAAGCAGACTGTAGTTTTTCCCTTATGTTCTTATATAGGTTTATTTAATAAATATATTATGTAAATTATTTATGTATTTGCTAAGATCATGCATATGTGTTTTATTCTGAATATTTCTAGAAAGAGAAAACGCATGTGCGTACATTTTTTTATCGGGCAATAATTTTATTTAAATGTGTATATGGTTATTCTTGTCCAGAAAGAGATGTAGTGAAAATATATTATTTTAGTTTTCTTTTAAAGGGTTGTAGGCCTAATTGTTAATGGAGTGAGAGATTCCAATCATCTGAGTGGCAAAAGGGTTTCGGTGATTCCTCCCTGCTGTTTGACCATTTTATAAATTCGTTTGATGGTTGGTCTGAAAAAGTTTGTTCGCGTAATGTGGGCGAATGATGAAGGGAGTGTTAGTTGTCTCCCTTTTCATTTAAGGTTTGTATCCTATTGTGTTGTTGGAGTGAGAGATTCAAATCATCTGAGCGGGGATATGGGTGCGGTGCTTCCGCCCTATTGCTCGCCGGTGAGTTGCTTAGTGCCCTCCAACTTCAGGTTTTGTCGACCCGCTGAATTTTCGCTTGTCAGACACGAAGATGTGCGAAGCTGCTTCGTGTACTCTGTACGCATTGTAGCAACACACATTTACATCATGTCATTTATTAAATTTGTATATTTTTGCGGGTTTGACTAAAGGAACCTACAGCCAATCCATGATCAGAGTTGAACTTCCAACATTTATATATATTTCCATTTAAAATTATTCTTAATAATTAGGTATTTTTAAATAATATATATATATTAAAAAAAGTGCGGTAAATTTTGTTTTTATATTTTTTTGTAGTGGTGGAGTCGTGTCATTGGCAATTACAATATCGGTAATTAACTAGCACGAAAAATGTGTTTTGTCTATTCTATTTTTTTTATTTTCAAAATGTTAAATGAAGGAATAATTGCAATGTTTATATTAATTTTATATCTAAAGAATTTAGTTCTTTCGATGAATGTTATCTGTCAGCCAAGGCATGACTGGCTAATCGTCTGCATGACACCGTACTTTCATCCTTAGTTTTGAGCTGAAAATAGAAACATGCTCTTTCTATTATTTTTTTTTTGAAGAAGAAAAAAAAAAATTCCGGCCTGCTTTATATTTTTGTGTCTTACGGCTTCCGCAGCTGGTGTTTGAATTTTCGTTGATGCTGCGTGAGCATAAGTCATTTTTGCGGCCGCTGTCTTTGGTCATGGGACTTTTTTGCTGATCACTTGATCTTTGGGGTTTTATTTTTATGATCGTTTTTGTAAGTCACTTTTTACTTCTTGCGCTTCCTTATTTGAGCCTTTTTGTGGCTTCTTTTTATACCCTTTTTAAGGGTTTATATATTTATGATCAGGACCAAATCGTAAGACTATTTAGCAATGTCCGTCCGTCCATCCGTACGCAATTTTTAAGCCTTTAAAATTAAGCTAGCAAGCTGAAATTTTAACAACATACTCCCTTGGGGTTCCGAAATAGTTAACTGTAAATGTTTTTTAATACGCCCACAATTTAGAAAAAAACGTTTTAAGGCTAAATTTAGAGAGAGAGTGTGTAACAACTTTCAGAAGATATATAGACACTACCCTCCTTTATAAGCTTTTCATATAAAGTTTTTGCCACGCCTACCTTTTGTGGTCACTTAAATGCTGCTTTCCTCGAAAATATTCATAGAAAAGGCAAAAATATTTAACAACATATTTTGCCAATATTTTTTACAATATATCGCCCACATAAAGTTTTTGGCCACGCCCACTTTTTCGGGGCGTTTTTTCCAAAAATATGTTTTTCTTGAAATATATTTTCATCATCTTCCTTGGGCGTATAGGGATATGGGCAGGGTATCATACTGTTCGCCCCAAGCGGCCTGTAGCCTATCCTTATGATTTTATTTTTGGTTTTGCAACTAGATTTGTCACAACTAAACAGCATTAGCGGGATAACTAACTAACTTTATAAAACAGAGTTTCTATAACAGGCGGTCAGTCGTAGTTGAAACATTTTACTGTAACAATATCATAACAATATCATAAGAAATAAATACATATGAAAGAGTGGACTTAAGTCATTAGGGTCCCAAAATGTTTAATATTATACATTCTTAAATATATCCACGCCCACTGATAAATAAACGTTTAAAACCCTTCACATTCATGTCATCCGAACGAAGTTTTTTTTATCGCCTTTTTGTTAAAGCTGCTTAGTGATGTGTTCGCCCAAGCAGTCCCGTTGTACTTACCTTACCTTATGTTTTTTCTTACACGTGTTTATGTTTTGTTTCTTGAACATAAAAATGGTCTTTCATAAACAACAAATTGTTACATTGATTGGAAACAGACTCGCAGGAGTCTGCCGTGCATTTTATCAAATACCGAAGGGGTTAATTATATGACAATTTTAATACCTATTAATTTTCATTAATTTTAGCCTACACACATCCAACAAAACATATTAATGTTTTCTTTACACCACTACTTATTGAAGGTATACGTCGGGCTTGTTATGTTAATATTTGATTGCGTATTATCGGCTGTTGTTTTATCTTCGCGTAATTCTGGATCTTCCCTTTCTTCCTCTTCGTCAATAATGCTAATATCGCGAAGCGAAGGCCTATGACTTCGACGCCAGCCTAAATTAGTAATTCGCTGTTAGTATCTTGTTTTTACTATTGAGATGGTATTAAATACTCACCTTCTAATACTTGGGGTTGCTTTGTCTTTGTAAGTAGTTTAGTACCACTTATTGAAATCAAAATTGCTCCAAGCGGTGCTGTTAATATAATGCTGAGAACGGAAATGGTTTGTACTATTTCGGCATACCGCCTATCCTCCATGCTAGATTCACTAGTGAGATGCTTAATTGCAACTGGACCTAAAGCAGCTTGAACCGTAGCTTTTGACATCCATGACAAAGCAACAAAGAATTTTTCTTTTAAGTTTAGCCCGTCTCCTATCGCAATTCCAGCTGTACAAAATATACGCACAATTGCACCTGTAGCCAAACACCCAATACCGACGGAAACAATATCCGGGTCAAGTTCTACAATCTAAACATAAAAAATGTAATGGGTCTGCTCAGAAATTTGTATAATATACTTTATTTACCTTAATGGTGGCGCCTGTGATGCCAAAAAGAATTGGCTCAAAAATCATCCAAAATATTTCGAATGCTGTGGAGACGGGGTTGTCTTCGATTTCCCAGCCTTGTTTGCACCAGAACAAATTCGAAACGAATGCAGCAAATACCACTGCAAGAGGTCCAGCCCCTTCGTAGCCAACAATCTCGCTTCCAAAAATTGAAAAAAGGCCTCCGGTAAAAAGCAAAATTGTTCTTAAAGGTACTACGTATGGATCGCCCTTTTCGGGAAGGAAGCTTGACATATAGCCCCAAACAACACCAAATCCGAGGCCCCCGATAATACATACTGGTGCTTGTGATATTTGATATCCAAGTCCTCTATCTGAAAACATAATAGTGCTTATTATGCCGAATATAGCTACGGAAAGTGCATCATCTATTCCAGCGACGGCAATAATTAAAGTTGGAATACCCTTAGCGACTCCATACCCCTTTGTTCTTAACCTAAAAAGGCATGGTACTACCACGGCTGGTGACACAGCAGCAATTATTGATCCCAATAAAAGAGCCCAAATCCATGGAATATAGAGCAAATAGTGACTCGTTATGGCTACTATGCATGCCTCCACGGTCCATGGTATGACCCCAAGTTTTAAAATAGTTTTCCAAACTTTCTTAAAAGCTTCTGGTTCCATTTCCAGACCAGCCCGAATAAGTATTATTGTAAGTGCAAATTTTCTCAGTATAGCAGTAACGTGAGTAAAGTCACCATCTAAATTGACCCAGCCGACGTTCTGCAAGTATATAAAATAAAACGATAATTAAATTAATGTTATTCCAAATTATAGCAAACAAATTCAGAATAGTTCGATTGCATTTATTATGCTATGAGACATGTGTTACCTACATGTTGATGTTTGAAAATCAACAAGCTAAGCCTCAAATTGGCGGTCTCAATTCCACCTCGTCCACTTAAGTAACAATATTGGTAGAGGAAATTTGTAATAGTCTGAGTAGGTTTGACTGTAAGTGACAATAAAAGCAATAATTCAAAGCAATGTAATAAGCTTTGACATCAAGTTACGAACGATGCCTTGAATCTAAATGCGTTAACAGCTGGGAAAGCTACTGCCACATACAATGAAGTTGTAAACAACACCACCACTTGATTGGCCGACGCTCTTAACAAAGTGTTCAATCAGTCATATTTGTTGAGTTTAAATTGAGGTAATACCAGGTTGATTAGTTATTTAAGTTCCTTAGTCGACTTACCGCACATATATATTGTGTTGACATCGAGGACGGTTTTCAGTGCTTTTGCTATTGAATAATACTCATAACCCCTGCTGAGCTAGGCTCGATTAGGTTTTTTGTTATATCTTTCCGATTTTACTTTTGCAAACCATTGGTTGGCAGGATGATTTAAGGGTCTATGCAAAAGTTTAGATGTTTTATTATGAAAATCGTTGCCTTGTTTTTTTTTATCGGATAGTAGGTTGGAATTAATGTACGTATTGAAAAAATAGTATCTGCCAGCAGTCAGTCGATGATGAAATTTTTTTTTCATATTTACCCATACTTCGCGCCATTTCGGCTGCCAATTTGGAACATCACTTCCAGAAATTACTCCGTCATGAATCGCTTTTAGTCGTATGAGCGGAGATCATTAAAAACGCCCACAATAAGTAGGCGTGGCAAAAAATGTATATAACAAACTTATAAAGGAGAGAAGTACCTACATATGTTGTAAAGGCCGTAACACTCTATCGCGCTAACTTCAGCTTTAAAACGGTTTTTTTCTAAATTGTGGGCGTGGCTGTGTTCATACTTAAAAAAAACACTTTACCATTTTGGAACTCTAGGGCGTATATGTTCCAATTTTCAGCTTCCTAGCACAAATTTAAAGGCCTCAGAAGTTAATATGGACGGACGGACGAACATTGCATATAGTCTTAGGTTTTGGTCTTGATCATAAGTAAATGGTGATTTTTTAAGAGTTAAGTTTTTCAGGTTGGCAGCACTGGTTTTTAATGGCGTCCAAACGTAATTTGCCAAAATGAAAAGTTTTCAGTATACTTTGCCATTTAATCATGGAAAGACTTAAGGTATTATTACACGGCCATTTTTGCGAATCATTTAACTGACGATGTGACGTAAAAATCACGTCACAAAGCAGTCATTTAAATGACGCTCGTGTGATCGCCATTTTTGGGCTGACATGTTCGGTGTTATTTAAATGGCTAGGAAAATGGCGGACCAAATAGTATGCATTTTGTGCTATTTAAATGATGGAAACAAATAGCCGTCTGACCGCCTGACGCCTAGGACAAATGACTAAACTTTCTAGCTGCTGTGTCATTTAAATGGCAGCCTCTAAAAAATGACAAGGCACGAAATTTCAGCTATGCCATTTTCCTACGTAAATGACAAATGACGGAGCATTTAATATGATATCTGTGATAATTTGGATTTTTGTGTCGTGGCGAAAGGACATAATAATTAATAAACTGTTTTCATATTCTTGTGGTTGTGTTGTTATATGGCGTCATCATCTTCCTTTTTTTTTTCTCACACACATAATATGGGCATTACATGAAAGGTTTTGAAGAGTAGAACAAGCAAATATTGACATTGTTGAGAAATGTCCTTTTTAAAGGATTCAAGGATCTTTTTTGATGTTCCAAGGACTCATGAGTGAAAATTCATAGCAACAGCAATTTGATACGTAATTTTATAGGCATTTACAAAAAAGGTTCTTTTATAAGGATTCAAGGATGTTCCTTTAGATGTTCCAGGGACCTCCGAGTGAAACTTCATAGCAAGCAATTTGATACGTGATTTTATAGACATTTACAAAAAAGGTCCTTTTTTAAGGATTTAAGGACCTTTTCCGATGTTCCAAGGATCCCCGAGTGAAAATTCATAGCAACAGCAATTTAAAACGTGATTTTATAGACATTTACTTAAAAGGTCCTTTTTAATTATTCAAAGACCTTTTACGATGTTCCAACCCCATATCATACGGGTTGAGGAGAAAATATTAATAATTTCTTACTGGCTAATTTTGTGTACACCAAAATTGAGTCAGGCTGATATCTATCCTTATATAAACATACGTATATGAATAGGTTTAGTATCGTACCACTTTCGTACGTGGAATACAGGCCGAAATGCTCGAAAAAGTGACGCAAAATTAAACCTTCCGAAGGGACCATTTGAAACGGAGCCGCGGACAACATTTACATGAAGTTGCCTTAAAAATGTAAATGGCAAAGGCCTATTTATCGATTACAATAAAAATTTTAAATATATGATTCAAATTTGAGTGTTTTATTCGATTTTTAAAAAGAACTACGCTTAAAACATCACCCTTTATATATACTTTTAGGGGTCTACGATGAATATTAAGGGGTGTTACAAACAATATGTCAAAAAGAATATACCATTAGGATATTGAATAAAAAGGGCACGACTGCATTATACGAACTTTCTCACTGCATGCGATGCGTTTTCGAATCGTTGCAAACAAGATGGTAACATTATGATTACATACAAATTTATTTAAATCGCTTTTCAAGTTTGATGATAGTGATTCAATTGAGTGCGCACATTCCCTGTATCTCCGAAACTTTTACGCGAAATAACTTGAAAATTTAGGATAACATTTTTGAGATGTTGTAGAAATTAATAAGACAATAAAAAAATCGATTTTTTGAAGCTGTGAAACCCATGTAACCCCTTAAGTAAAGGCTACAGTCCGCTTGGGGCGAACAGTATGATACCCTTTCCATATCCTTATATGCCTCCAAAATAAAAAGGTGTTAAGAACATGGTGGAAAGACATTTTATTTCACTTTGCATGAAATTCATTAAATACAATAATTTTTTTTAAAAAAAACGCTCCTAAAAACTGCGCATGGCCAAAAACTTTGTATTATCCCTAGCCACTCGTGGGTACAAAATTACTTCAACAATAAAAAACCAGCAACAAAACTGAGGGAGATATGGATAATCCTATCTCTCTCTGTCAGCCTACAGCTGAACTAGCTCAAAGTGATAGAAGGATGGACCGTGATGAACGAGAGAACATCGACAGCGACATTGAATCCGTCGATACAGTGAGCTCGCTGCTCACGGAAGAGGCCTTCAGGAGCTGCTCTGACGCTCTCGAAACCGAATCCATAAAAAAACATAAGGAAAGGCTACAGTCCGCTTTGGCGAACAGTATGATACCCTGTCCTTATCCCTATGTACCCCAAAGAAAAAAAGCATTAGGAAGATGATGGATAGCATTTTATTTCATTCTATGAAATTTATAGAATATAAATAATTTTTTTGAAAAAACGCCCCCAAAAAGTGGGCGTGGTCAAAAACTTTGTATGGACGATATATTGCAAAATATATTGGCTAAATAAATTGTTAAGCATTTTTTTTCGATTTCTATGAAAATTTTCGAAGAAAACACCATTTTAGTGAAAAACGCCCACCAAAAGTAGGCGTGGCAAAAAACTTTATATGACAAATTTATATAGGGGGACAGAACCTACATATCTTGTGCAGGTTGTAATACTCTATCCTTCTAACTTTAGCCTTAAAACGGTTTTTTCTAAACTGTCCTTTGAACCTTTGAATTTTGAATTCAGCTGGTTTCCCCAGGGATCCCGATGGGCCCATTTTGGTGCCTATTGTTGTGCGGTGGATTTCGCTTTTACCTACAGGGGTGTGGTCTTATCAGTAAAAAAAACATGATATTTTTATAGAGTTTTTTGCCTTAAGTCCCTTTCAATTTTTCTTCATGGCTTAGTGTAACAAATTCGCGACCCCGATGTTTGAACTACACATTTATGTGAAGTTATTTGTATGTCAAAAAATGTTGGTAAACCAGATAGGTAGAATAGATAGGTTACCTATCTTAACCAGATAGATAGGCCAGAATGAATATATTTTTTATCGAAAACTGATGAATAGTTGATAGGAAACGCTGCATGTATGAAAATAAAAGTGTCGCACCAACAGGACCTTGATAATAACTAACAAATCGTTGGGAAGATTGACATGGTTTGTTTTACGGCACATTCTGGACACCAACATAAAATCGACAAACCTGGGTTTTCGTCCACAGACTAGTGAATAGTGATGAATATAAAAACTTAAATGTTAACGAATAGCCAAATTCTCTTATAAAAAATCGCTTACAAGTCAGCCACAAAAATTACTGAGAGCTAAAAAAGAACTCCAAGTTTGTATTGTAATCATTAAAAATTTCGCAAATAGTATTTACATTTTTATAATTGGCAAGTATTCCAATTAAGTTTTGAAGATATATATATATATATAAAATACATGTGTATAGAACCCAAATTCCTAGGGTTTTAAAAACTTGTCAAGCTTAAAAATATAAATATTATTTGTGAAATTGTATGTCTCTAGCTTTGTTCTCTAAACAGTTCCAGATAGATTGAACTAGTGTTATTACTATACGGGCTGCGTTGGTGGTGGCTAACCCATTAATAAGAGCCAACAGTAGCAGGTTACTGGCTCCGGAATTATATTCCGGCGAATTCTTCCCAAGGAAGGAATACAAAAATGGTCCTGGGTCCCAAGTTGGAGGTTATGCGTGGGGATAAAAGCCAAACCACGTAAAACAATCATGTTGCGAAGCAACCAATAGCCTCGGATAACGACGGACTCACTGTTGATAAACCCACAAAACGAACAGAGGACAACGACTTTCTAGTACATCGAATATTCGGACCTTGGATAGACCGCATTTAGCCCAATAACTAGCGGAGACCCTAGACTGCTATAAAGCAGATATCACTGGCACCCAAGAATTGCGATTAGATGGGCCGGGAAAAAGAAATTTGAAAAACAGTTATGTTTAATACCGTGATTGCTATAGAGAACGAAGGTAGACTTAGGCAAGAAGCCTGACACGTGAGCGAACGCTTCACTTCAACACTTCATTTATGTCCAACCTACGAAAACGGACCACATCCCGCACGAAGAAGATTGACACGACGGATTCGCCAGAAATCTCTCATTGTTCTCCCCTACGAAAATCCGCAAGAAAATTAATGGATGACAGCTTCGAAATGCAGACTATGATGAACAAACTACTAAGTAAACAAAGCTAGTTTTTCATTTCATTGTTATCTAAAAAAAACTAGCAGAATCCGAAAACAAAATCACCGCCAAAATTGATGTCGAAGTAAATGAAATTAAAACTAGTATTTGCGACTTTAACAACCGGGTAACGCACCTGGAATCCTTACACTCAAATAGTAATGCCGAAATTGTTTCTATTAAAATCGAGTTAGCAGATCTAAAAATATCGCATGCTAAAGTTTCCACAAACTTAAAATCCGAAATGAACACACTCATTTATTATAATACGGCCGAACTTAAAGAAATGAAGATGAAGCTCAACTCTTATGAAAACCGTATGGTTCCGCACTTGCCTAATTAAACTTTAAAATCAATTTTCAATCTTATTTGCACCACAATTGGAAATTTCTTGGCACGACCCTTTTAGTCCTCATTGGGAGTAACTGAGTTTTCGTCTAGTCTATCTATTAAAATGAGAGGAAATAGTTTTAGTATATACTTTAGCAGTTAGTATTGACAGCATCGATCTATCTTTTAGTCGATCTTTTAGTCCTCATTGGGAGTAACTAAGTTTGAGTCTGAGTCCGTTGAAATGAGAGGAAATAGTTTTGGTTTTATATCGGTAGATAGTGCTGAAGTGGTGGAAAGTATACTTTCGATAAAGTCAAATGCCATTGGGTTAGACAAAATACACCCTATATTTTTAAAGCTACTTTTACCAATCATAGTATCTTCTATCACTCACATTTTTAACACTATTTTGACAACAGGGAAATACCCTACTCAGTGGAAGTTGGCGAAAATTATACCCATTCCCAAAAGTGCAAAAGCTGATGAGTTAGGGTCTATTTAAATGTTGCCCTTTCTGCCAAAGGCTTTTGAACGTATTTTACAAAAACAGATGAGCACATATCTTAAAAATAATAATATGCTTACCCCAAAGCAATCTGGCTTTCGTGGGAAACATAGCTGTATAACTGCGCCACAGGCATTTTCCTAGGCATTTGACATGGTTGATCACAATGTTTTATGTAGCAAGCTCATTCGTCAATATAACTTTTCATTAGGGGCAGTAAAGTTGCTTTCATCTTACTTACAAAACAATTTCAATCGGTTCGTCTCAATGATAATATATCCGATTTTGGCCCAATGGTTAGTGGTGTCCCTGAAGGTTCTATCCTTGGCCCTTTATTGTTCTCATTATATATAAATGAACTCCCATCTTTAAAAAAAAAATGTTCGTCACATATGTTACAGATGATGTTCAATTGTGTATGAGCTGTCCTCTGGGTTTTATTGAAAGCGGAGTTTGTTCTATCAATGAGGACCTTGAGAAAATTGCGCGTTGGTCTGAACTAAACAAATTCTGCTGAAACGAAGAGTTCTACAATAGAATATGTTGACACCGCAAAGAATCTTGGGATCACTTTTAATCGCAAATTGACTTGGGACAATCACATTAGTGTTGCAGTTGGAAAGGTATATGGAGTGTCACGTAATTTATGGGTAGCACAGTCTTTTACCCCAATTAAGACGCGCTTGATGTTAGCTTAGTCGTTGGTTATTCCTATTTTGCTGTATGGATGTGAAATCCTTTGTTGCTGTGACTCGGTCTGTAACAGAAGGCTTAATGCTGCATTTAATAGCACATTACGTTATATTTTTCTACTGTCTACGCAAATATGACAGATTTAGTAGCTACTCTTCTCGTCTGCTTGACATGCCGTTTGAAATCTATATCAAGTTTCGCACTCTAGCCCTACTATCAGACATTCTTGTAACATTACAACCACTATATTTATATGAAAGGATTGCATTTGCCTCTTCGTATAGATTTGGTCAATTCTCCTGCCTTATATCAGAACGTCAATTTTTGGAAAACTCAGTCCGATTGTGGAAGCTACTACCGCGGAATATAAGAACTAATCTCGGTACTAGCTCAACAAGATTTAAAAAGGAATTACGTATTTTTTTCTCTACAACTCAGTAATAAAATGTATATGCAATTAATTCAATTTTTTTTTCCTACATACATTATTATGAACATTGAATTGCATTAAATTTCTTTTTTTTTTTTTTTGTTGACTTAAATTTTGAAAGATTTCTTTTGGTCAGGTAGGGACTCTTTACGGGTCGGGAGCCCGTTAAGTAAGTAAGTAAAGTAGTATAATTACTCTATTAGCATTCAATGTTCTTTATTAGCTTATCACTATCTTATAAGATATTGTATCTTAATGTGTATAAGCATTACAAATAAACTAAATAAATAAAAATAAATTTATAGAACATATATTGCAATTGTTTAAAAAGGGCAAAATTTGAGCAATTTTTGTTGTTGTGCCTTGTTACTAATGTATGAGAGAATGAAAACAGCGCAAGACAGCGCAACCGTTTAAAACCTTAGTCAAAGATTAAAACAAGGGAATAAAAAGCATGTTAATACAAATAATTAAATATGTTAAAGAAATTATATATTTTTTTTGATTTCATAAATTTATTTTTGATATTTTGTTTTATTAAGTTTTTTACCACGCCTACTTTTTGTGGGCGTTTTTTTTTACCAAACTGCTGTTTTCTTCCCAAATTTTTAATAGATACCGAAAAAAAGGTTAAATTGTTTAACAAGATACTCAGCTAATATTTTTTCCATACATAGTTTTTGTTCACACCCACTTTCTGAGGGCGTTTTTTCAAAAAATATATTTTTGTATAAATTTCATAGAATGAAATAAAATGCCATCCATCGTCTTCTGAACGCTTTTTTCTTTGGGGTATACAAGGATATGGATAGGGTATCATACTGTTCTCCCCAAGCGGAGTGTAGCCTTCCCTTATGATTGCTTCTCTTTTTTCTACGTGTATTCTTCCTTAAATGGGTTAAAGAAATTAGTTACACATTGTACTCTTCATTTATTGTTAACAATAAAATTATGTACTATTTATTCAAGTATAACAATACAATTAGCTTAATTAAGAAGTGTGTTCTTCAATTGCTTTTGCTCGCGGCTAAGCACCGGCACCAGCACTTTTCAATCCAAAAAACTCGTACTTAGCAGGGTGACATACAGATCAACTGTGTTTGTGGTTTCCGTAGGGTACAGGTTCAGCAGTTGGTAGTTAATTTGACTTATAGTATAGAAAAGATTTTACAATAATCATATACATATGATCATTATACAAACATATACATATGATTTAAAATAATTATTTGTTTGTACATGTAAATGTTTTCATTATATTTTGAGCTACATATATTACTTATGTGAATGGCTTGTTTAATATGTGTCCTTTTATATATATGTATGCACAGGCGGATAAAGTTATTTGACTACTTTGTGTACAGTTATTTTTAAGTGTTACGTTAATTTACATATTATCAGGCCTATTAATAAAAACCCCTAACTCACGAGCCAACTAAGCGAAGGAATAAGACTTAACCCACGAGTTAAAATTTCTTATTAATAAAAACTCTGACGTTCAGTAATAACATTTACGCAAATCTATTACTTCGCTGTTGCAATCAATCAAAATTTCTTTGTCTATAGAGTATTTCTTTAAATTTAATTTAAACAAAAAGTGTTTTAAAGATTTAAAAGTACAATCTAATACAACAAATGGAGATTCGTACAAAAAACGAAAGAGAAGTAAGAAATTACTGTACGAATAACAGACATTTTTTTTTCGTTTGGCTGCTAGACCATCGTTAAACCACTTTTGACGGTGAGTTAAGTTAACTAACAGTTGAAAAACGTCAGTTAAAATTATTTTAAGTCTTTGGGCACAATGATTTGTATTTTTGTTCTCGTGTTCGTTTGCTTGGTCGAGATGGCTTGTGTCATTTCTCCACCTTTCGAAGAATTTAAAATCTACTAACTCGCAAGTAAACGCAAATTTTGTCCATACAAAAATTGAGCAGGTTTGACGTTCAATTCATCAATTATTGTAGAACGAATACCTAGAAGGGTCCGAAGTAAATTTTAATACCAATTTTGTTTGTCTTCGTGCGACCGTAAAGCATCGTTCAGTTGTCCGTGCAATTGTTCCACTAAACCATTAGCTTGCGGATGGTGTGTTGTTGTTCGGATTTGTTTTGTGAGGGTTTCTGAAATTTCCTTAAACAAACAGAATTCGAATCGATAAACCCAGTTTTGTAATGCGAAGATAACTGTTGGTACACTAATATTTTGCACAGAGAAGAAGAAAGGCTCAGGAAATTCGTTCGCCGAAGTTCATTAACAATGCTCAAGGCGAACTACTTGTGGACGACGACAGGAGAGCGGTCAATAACTACAAGAAGAGAAAAGGGATCGAATGAGATACCCTGTGAGTTCTGGAAAAAGAACGGAAGACATCGGGCTCAGATGGATCATGATTTTTATCTCCAAACTCATGACAGGTGATCCAATACCCAACCAGTGGAGGGTAAGTTATCTTCTTCGTTTGCAAAGAGGAAAATGAGATACGCGAAACTGTCATAATCACCGTTTAATTAAGTTGATGTCACACACCATGAAGATCGTTGAGCGGGTATTAGATGGTCGCCTAAGACAAATAATACGGCTGTCTGACGACCAGTGCGTGTAAAGCAACCACAGATGCAATCCAAGTATAAGGATCATAATGGAAAAGCATGGTGATTCTGTAAAGGATATGATTCTGGTTGATTTTGAAAAGCATTCGATAGATGACCAAGAGATCTGATATGGTTAGCGCTAAGACAACGAGGAGCTCCTGAAACCTACGTACAGATGATCATGGACATGTATGAGGGAACGAAGACAAAACTCAGATGTCCCGCAGGAGTCACCGATGAATTTGCAATTAAAGTCGGTGCTCACCAGGGAAGTGTCATAAGTGCTTTGCTCCTTATTACGGTCCCAGGGGAAAAGTGACGGACCCTATAGTGCATCAGTTGTTCCTTGCTGATGATGGAGCCATCAAAAGTGATGATCAGCCTTCCCTGCAACGAGCACTTGACATTTGGCTAGACGTCTTAGAAGGGAATAGGTATGGTATTCGGCAAAAAAATACAGAGTATCTGTACTGGCCATTCTCTGACCCGACATTTTTTTGAATGGGGTGGTGGTTCCCAAGTGTGAAAAGTTCAAATATCTGGGATCATTGATCACCAGCGAAGCAACCGTTGATGACGAAATCAATCATCGTGTAAGCGTAGGATGGATGAAGTGGCTGAAAAACTCTGCCATCTTCTGTGACCGAAAAATGTCGCCTAAGCTGAAGGCAAGGCTCTACACCGCAGCTCACATACGGTTCACAATGCTGGACAATGTACAAAAAGTATGAGGGCAAGTTGACAGCAGCTGAAATGAAGATGCTTCGCATGACAGCAGGAGTAACAATGCTGGATCGAATTAAAAGTTTCAGAATATGAGGAAGCCTTCACCTCAAAGAACCAATCTCGAAAAATTGGAGCACGACCGACTCAGTGCTTATTGTCATGTTCAAAGGAGGGATCCTACGAATCCGGTCAAAAAGGCAATCGCGTTAAGGATACAGGCTTAAAAACTCCTGGATCACACAAGTGCAGAAACACCAGAATTTGATTGGCTCATTGACGAAGTGATTCAAAATCGGTAGGTCTGCAGATATTTTCTGAGGTCGAACCGGCGAACCCCAAATGCGGAACAGTAGGAACGCAGTGAAGTGGGAGGTTTATGATCCCTATAATCCTGATCATAATCTCGTCGTTAAATGGAGAGCAAAAGAAGGAATTAGGCGTGGTAAAAAATGTCATATGGAAAACTCAGGAACTTTAACTTTAAAACGTTTTTCTTTTAATAGTGAGCGTGGCTGTTTATTCAGGTCGCCATAAAATTATCCAGTATGAATCGACAAAAAATGGCTCTTCAGGGGTTTCGATTTGACCACTGACGCGCAAAAACGCACCTTTGTTCCAAGGCCAGCGATCGTGTACGCCACCGTTAAAAATTAAAAGACATATATTGCCACACCCCTTGTTAGTTTCAGATAGTAACTTAAAGACCCCTTACCTCTGGTGGGGGAAGTAAAAAAAATAACTCTGATTACCCTTTACCAATGAAAAGATTAATTTTATTTGATTCTCTTAAATAATAAAATATTGTTTTATCCTTTTAAGGATTCAAGGACCTTTTTCGATGTACCGAGGACCTCTGAGTCACTTAGCGCATTTGCTTTGATCAGGCTGATATCGTTATACATATATGAACAGATTTAGTGTCGTACCACTTTCGCACCGAGGTTTTGTGACAGAGTTTCGTACCGGTTTCGTACCGAGGTTTAGTGACAGTTACGTACCTGTTTCGTACCGGTTTCGTACCGACTAGTTGCGTACCAGTTTCGTACCGGCTAGTTTCGTAGCGGTTTCGTACCATTTCGTAACTTTTCGTACCGGTTTCGTACCGAATAGTTTCGTACCAATTTCGTACCGGCTAGTTTCGTACCAGTTTCGTACCGGTACGAAAAGGTACGAAACTATCAGTCTAGTTTCGGATCACATATGCAGCAAATCGGTATTGTTTTTTATAATTGATGAACTGTATTGTGATTCAAAACCTTAGACTTAATTTTAGAAAAGTCATTCATATCCTTCACTAGTTCCTGGAATCCTTCAAATTCTCTCCAATACTTCGTTATGTCCATCGTGACCAAACTGGTGAAGAATAACCACCTTATTGGGTTTGGTCTACACGTCAATTTATTTACCTTTCTCGAAGCATATGAGCTTTCGATACTTAGTCCAATATGTAAATTACGCGAAGTCATCTTATTCTAGTAATCGTTTTCTTTACAACTTTTTTATTACTAAAAACTGTAACAGCCAGAACTTCGTTGTCTTTTCTTGGGTAAAGTTCATCAATTTTCCCTAGTGACCAGTTAGTTGGTGACATCCTTTCAGCCCTTAGGAGTACAATATCTCCGATATGAATACTTGGCTGCCTTAGTTTCCACTTTGAGCGTTGCTGTAGTAGTGACAAATATTCCGTTGACCAAATTTTCCAGAAATATTGTGACATTTTCTGTACTAAAAACCAACGAGAACCACAGCTTCGACTTTGATCCAAGATAGGCTCAGGAAATACGTTTAGTGCGGATCCTACAAGAAAATATCCTGAAATTAACATTACGTCATTTATTTTGTTACTTAATGTAGTCAACGAGCAAGCTTCTATTTGGGATAGCAGAGTAGACATTTCTTCAAATGTTAGACAAGTGTCGCCGATAATCCGCTTTAAGTGGTGCTTGATTGAATTTGCTTCCCCCAACCCTCCGAAATGTGTAGCGGCGGGTGGAAAAAAAGCCATGTAAGCCCATCTGTAATAAGTTTTTCAGCAACGTCACCTTCAGCCTGTTTTATGCTTTGCTTCATCATTGTTTGTATTTCCTTGTTAGCTCCGACGAATGTTGTCCCGCGGTCACTGTAAAGACCTCTTCGTGACACAAAACGTTTAACAGCTGCTAGCAATGCTTCAGTCGTAAGATCGCTAACTAAATCAATATGAATTGCCTTAGTATCTAAACATATGAATATAGCAATATATAGTACGGTGTGTGTAAAATGGCTTTGATGGAGTCACTCTTGGGGTCAGCAATATACCCATTATTTGATTTTTTGAGTTGAAACGGTGACATCTCACATAATTATGTATTATAATATATCCAATAAGATAACTGTAGACCTCCATGTAGAGTTTTCTTGTGAATATGTTCTATTATTAACTTTGTGACGTGGTCATTTCGTGGTAATATATATGGATGTGTTTACTTATGTGATAAGTTCGAGTTCTCCAACCTGCCTCCGACGACTAAGAGCTCAACTTCGTAAAAATGTGGTGCTAAAGATAATAGCTTGCTCGTCTTTGGAATATTTCAGCCCTTTAGTAAGCACAAAATTTCATGCGAGGAGTGTCTTTGTTATACTGCTCGAACTACGACATTGCTAGTGGTTTCAAGTTCCAATGTTTTTAACGCCCCTCATATCTTATTGTTCTTACGTTTGCAGTTATTGCAAAATCGTTGATAGTATGCGACTGTTCTGATTAATTTGTTCTGTAAAGAAAACCGTTCAAATATCTCATTGCCTGTACTGTAATCCGCAACAACTGTTAATGTAGGTCTTGATTCCGGAACATTATTTTCTTCGACTTCGACAGTAGGCCAATTAGAGCTGTGGTTCCTTAGCCATTCAGTAACAGCCCATCATAATGAGTGATCCTTTAATTGATGTGGTGTTACACCTCTCGATGGGCAGCCAGCAGGTTTATCGATGGAACTTATATGTCTCCAAAAACTTGGATCAGTAACTTTCTGAATTTGGGAAACTCTATTTGCCTCAAAGGTTTTTCATTTGTATGGACATCCGCTAATCCAGGCATGGGCAATCGTAGAGTCAGTCCAGGCAACGCACGGTTCCAATTTAGGGAGGGTAATTTTCTGTCTGATGGGTGCCACCTTAGTTTTCGCTGTTATCAACGAAATTTTGTAGGTTCCATTTGGAAATTTGTTTCTTGGGTAAACCACAGCTGCATAGGCGCTGCGCTCTCTCATGAGTCGCAGAAACCGAGCAATTCTTCTGAGTATTGTCTGTTCCCATCCATCGAGAAATTCTTATGTCTTCTAAGGCTGCAAGGTATCTGCTAACTCAGCGGCTCATCCCAATTGAGGTTTAATTTCCATAATTGCTCCCTCAGTAGTTTTGCCTTGACAGTACCAGGTGCTAACCAACCCAATTGATCGTATAATTTTGCAATTTCAGATAAAGTTATACGTTTAGTTGGTGTCTGCTTTTTTAACTGTTTGTCTATTGTTACTTTAAACTAGAACATGTCTTCCTTATCTTCTTTAATATCTTGCTAACGATGAGCTAACGAAAATGAAGTTGCAATGCCACTTATATAAAAATAAGGCTACTAGACCAATTAGAGTAGTTGCCAGAGGTCTTCACTTTTCGTGTGATGAAGATGATATCGTTGAAGACTTGACTAAAAAAAATGTTTAAGCCAAAAATATAATAAAAAAAGAAAAAGACTGTTGATGGGAAACCAACTACAAAATAGAAAATTACCCCTGTTTATGCTCTCCTTTCGTAATCAAGAAAATATTGAAAAGATATATGCGATTAAATCAATCATGAGTATTGTTGGTATGATTGAGCCACTTCGATGAAGATCCAAAACAATTTCCCAATGCAAACGAAGCCAAGCTTTCGGGCATACACAAAGCTACTGTAAAAGGGATTTTGCGTGCGTTAAATGTGAAGGAAAACATCCAACAAACAGCTCTCCACAAAATAAAAATGAGAAAGTAAAATGCATCAACTGTCATGGAAACCACCCAGGTAGCAAAAGCATATGAAGAAAAGAAGAAAAATGGTACTGTTAAACACCAACAGAACTCTCTCAAAAATAAAAACAAGCAACAGGTAAATCTTGAACACACTAAAGTAGACATAATACCAATTGCGACTATAACAAACACGCCAGTTGTGAAAAAAAATCGTACTCCGAAATTGTAAAAAAAACACGTAATGGAAAAGAAACATCAGTTAAGGAAATGCTTTCTACTATTATTCAAAGATTGGATAATCAAGATAAAGTAAAACATAAGGAAAGGCTACAGTCCGCTTGGGGCGAACAGTATGATACCCTATCCTTATCCCTATGTACCCCAAAGAAAAAAAGCATTAGGAAGATGATGGATAGCATTTTATTTCATTCGATGAAATTTATAGAAAAAAAAATATTTTTTTAAAAAAAACGCCCCCAAAAAGTGAGCGTGGCCAAAAACTTAGTATGGGCGATATATTGAGAAAAATATTGGCTTAATATATTGTTAAACATTTTTCGAAGAAAACAGCATTTTAGTGAAAAACGCCCACAAAAAGTAGGCGTGGCAAAAAACTTTATATGACAAATTAATAAAGATGGGCATATCTTGTGAAGGTTGTACAACTTTATCTCTCTAACTTAAGCCTTAAAACGGTTTTTTGCAAATTGTGGGCGTGGCAGTGGGCGTATTTTGAAAATTTTAACACTTTACCATTTCGGAACCCTAGGGAGTATATGTTCCAAATTTAAGCTTCCTAGCATAACTTGAAAGGCCTCAAAAGTTGATACGGACGGACGGACAGACGGACGGACATTGCTAAATAGTCTTAGATTTTGGTCCTGATCATAAATATATATACTTTTAGGGGTCTGCGACGAATATTAAGGGGTGTTACAAACTATGTGTCAAAATTAATATACCCTTAGGATAGTGTATAAAAAGCTACTGGGCGAAGTACTTTCCAAAGGTAAAAAACAAAATAATGATGACCAATAAACTAACGCAACCTGGAATGCAAACGCTTTTCACCAACACATCTCTGAGGTATTCCTATGGTATTCCTATGCAATGAAGACATTGATATCCGCCTGATTTCTGAAACCCACTTCAAGCAAGGAACAACTAGTTGTATTCCTGTGTACCTCTGTGGCCATTCTCCCAATCCATCTGGCAGTGCTAGAATAGGTAGTGCGGTAATTGTTAAAAAGTATTCTGAAACCCTATAAAATGCTAATGATAGAAAAACTAACTATGCTAGTAGCGACAATAAATATTTTAACTAAACGAAAGCAATTTAACATAGCTCCTATTTACTGTCCATCAAGACATTCGCCTACGGAGGAAGATCTTAATGAACTTTTTAATGCTCTAGGCAGTAACTTTATAATTGGAGGTGATTTCATTGCAAAACACACCTTCTGGGGGTCTAGATTAGTATCGAAAAAGGGCAGGAAGCTTTGCAAAGCAGGGCGAAATTTCAATTGTAATTTTATTTCGACGGGATCGCCGACTTATCGGCCATCCGACCCAGCGAAAACACCAGACCTTATTGACTTCTACATAACGAAAGGAATCAATACAAAAGAACTAAAAGTTGAAGGCAATGAGGATTTGTCGTCGGGTCATACACCCGTAATCCTAACGATTAACGGCATGTCTATAGAACAAATTGATAACAAAAGACTTACTAATAAAAGAACGAACTGGTGTAAATTTAGAAATTTACTTGAATGATTGATTAACCTTACATCTCCACTGGTCACAACAAGGTATATTGACATCGAAGTGAAACAATTAATTGCCGATATACAACAGGCAGCTGATGACAGTACACCAACTTATCAACAACGTAAACAAGAATCTGTAAACATCTGATGGAAAATGGATCGGCGACCCAAAAGAAAAGACCAAACTCTTACCGGAACATCTGACAAAAGTTTTTAAATCTTTTCCACCTAGTGTAGCAAACAATTTCCTCGAATTCTCTAAAAGAAAAAATGAATTACTTATGTTTCGCTTAAGGAGATCAGCATATGTATTCATAAGCTATCTAATAGAAAATCACCAGGTTATGATCTAATAACTGCCCAAATTTTGAAGGAACTACTCTTCAGAGCACTGCTTACACTTAAGTTTTTAATAAATGCTTGTTTTAAACTCAGATATATTCCATATCACTGGATGATAGCAGAAATTATAGTTATACCTAACCAAGGTAAACCTCTATCAGAAGTCACCTCCTTAAAGACCTTCTTAAAAGACTAGATATAATCATAGAGCAAAGAAAGCTTATTCCCACTCATCAGTTCGGGCTTAAAAAAAGCATTCTACAATTGACCAAGTACATAGTATAACAAATATCATAGAGAAATTATTAGAAGAAAAACATATTTGTTCTACACTATTCTTAGACGTTAGACAGGCTTTAAATAAGGTCTAGCATGAGGGCTTACAATATAAATTTCATAGGGATCTATCTAGACAGTGGTATGAGATACTAAAATCTTATATTTCAAATAGATTGTTTAGCGTATTCTGAACTCAAAGAGGTACAAGCAGGAGTTCCATAGGTAAGTGTTCTGGGACCAACCCTGTATTTATTGTATACGAGAGATATAGCTCATTCGAATGATACGATGATAGCCACATTCGCAGTCGACACAGCTCTTCTATCAACTGATAAATGCCTGGTTAATGCAACAGAAAAACTACAAAGTTCAGTTAGTGAGATATGTGATTGGGCGCAACGATGGCGAATCAAACTTAATAAGTCAAAGTCTAACCATATAAATTTTACCAATAAGAAAATAACGAATGTTCCTGTGGTTATTAATAACCAAGAAGTTCATTATTCTAATACAGCTAAGTATCTGGGTATGAACTTAGATGCTAAACTGAAATGGAAGGATCATGTGAAAAAGAAAAGTTAAATATTAAATATAGCAAACTTTATTGGTTGCTAAGACATAATTCGGAAATGTCCACTGAGAGAACAATTTTATTGTATAATCAGATACTAACACCAGTTCGGATATATGATATCCATTTATGGGGTTGTACTAAGAAAACAAATGTACAAATAATTCAAACATTCTTAAACAAATTCCTCCGGGGAATAGTAAATGCCCCATGGTATATTAAGAATAATGACTTGCATCGTGATTTACAGATTCATCTTGTAACTGCAGATGCATATTAATCCTGAAATAGGAGACGTCTTAAATGTACGATACAATATTAGTAGATTAAGAAGTACCAACCCGCACGAAATAATAATCTAAACAAAAAACTAAAACAAAAATAAACAATATGAGAATCCGTATTTAAATTTAATACCTTCTCAAACACAACTGAACGTTGAAAATAAAACCATTTGTCGATCTTTCTTTGATTGGTCATGATTTAGGAGGTGTTTTAAGTGGCTTTAGAGTCCCACACTACTCTGGGTTTCCAACCCCATTGTGTCTTTCGAGATTTTCACCTTATTAACAAAAAAATAAACATATCGTGCTGATGTTGCGCCTCTGCGATATGCTGTTTAGTAATTGTAAACTATTGCTGGACCATTTCCTGAGACAGAATCTACCTTGCTTTAGCAGAGCTATCAGTTGAGATTGCGCTTCTCTGCACTCTCTAAGCTTTCCTCTCCCAGACATCACATCATCGACATTTACTCCATGCTGAATTATATCAGCATATAATGTCTATACCGCCGGGGTTGTTGATTGTTGGATCGGCTAGTGTCAGGCTTTCAAATTCATGAGCTATAGATCTTTCAATTTCCTCGGATGGCAAAAGTCTTGTCAACTTGGGTAGTACTAAGGCTTGTACTTGAACGATGAATTCAGGCTTGAACCTTGGAAGTATCATACCTACTACGCGAGATGCCTGCATCAGTTGCTTCTTTGCAGGGTCAAAAAGCGCTTTTAATGATCTGCTATGACCTTGCTGGTTCCTTGCCGTTATGACTGCGGCAGCTAGTAGTGCGTTCTGTTGTTGGTCGCCATGGCTCGACTGAACCGATGAGGTCCTTGGATAACGCAATTATTAGTCCTTGATGATAAGTAAAAGTTACGACAAGCGTGTCCCTGCATAAACAGGTTTCTGCTTTCTTGAGTTAAGATGTACTATCATCGGGCCCTATGACGAAGTATCTACCCCCATGCTGTTAAGAGCCGCCAATCCTTCTTTGGTGGTACCAAGCATTGCCTTTACTTGTGCCCCTGGCTGATGCTTCGCATGATGACCTCTTTTTTTTAGAACTTTTTGAATGTGTATAGACATGATCTTACGATCGTTGGCATATCTTACATTTAAGGTTCCCATGCTGTTTCATAGTTTGCATTAGTTCTTAGGGTGGGCCTTCCAAATGGGTTTTCAAGTGTTTAATTTTTTTTATTTCATATAATGACGTTTTGTTGCGAAAGAGTGTCGAATATATATCATAGAACGAACGCCATTGTAGGTAATCGCCTTTAAATATATGGATTTTGATTGTAGGTAGAGGTGTGTCAGACACTTGGAGTTGTTTTTTTTCTGTTTTTAACGATCAAGCTTTAGATGCCATCTTATAGAGGTATTGATTTACTCTTGTTTGCATTTCTTAATATTTTGTTACTTATTTGGACTCCTTAGTAACGCGATTTGAAGCACTTAATCACTTTACTTTTTTATTTTACTTAGGATTTATCAATGCTAGTCGACTTGGTAACGCGATTCGAATAATTTTTTTTTTGTAAGATGTAGGTAGAAATGTTGGTCGCCTTCGTAACGCGATTCGAAGGACCAATGTTAGTTTCAGAAAGTCACTTAAAACCCCTTACCTCTGGTGGGGGAAGACTGATAACTCTGAATTACCTTTTACGAATGAAAAAAATTAATTTTATTTGCTTCTCTTAAATACTAAAATTCTGGTTACGTTACAAATAAATACAGGCTTAAATTACGAAGTATTTGATGCAAAGTCAGCAATGATGATACAATTTATTATGCTGACTTTGCTGGGAACAAAATTGAAACATAATATTATAATAAATTAAAAACATAAATTTATAAAACTGTCTGGTGTTGTCACCATAACACCCCTTAATATTTGTCGGAGACCCCTAAGAGTATATATATTTATGATCAGCATCACAATCTGAGACTATTTAGCAATGTGTGGCCGTCCCTCTCTCACCAATTTTTAGGCTTTAAAATTAAAGCTATGAAGCTGAAATTTGGAACGTAGGGTCCCGAAATCGTAGAGTGTACAATGTTTTCTGACACGCTCACTGCTACGCCCATAGTTTAGAAAAAAAAATTTTGAAGCTAAAGTTAGAAAAAAACATAAGGAAACGCTTCAGTCCGCTGGGGGCGAACAGTACGATACCCTATCCATATCCCTATATGCTCCAAAGAAAAAAGCATTAAGAAGATGATGGATAGCATTTTATTTAGTTCTATTAATTAAAAAAAAAAAAGTTTTTTTGAAGAAACGCCCCCAAAAAGTGGGCGTGGCCAAAAACTTTGTATGGGCGATATGTTGGAAAATATTGGGTAAATATTTTGTTAAACAGTTTTTTTCGGTTTCTGTGAAAATTTTCGAAGAAAACAGCATTTAAGCCAAAAACGCCCACAAAAAGTAGGCGTGTTAAAAAACTTTATATGACAAACTTATAAAGGAGGGCAGTGCCTACATATCTTATGAAGGTTGTAATACTCTATCTCTCTAACTTTAGCTTTAAAACGGTTTTTTCTAAGTTGTGGGCGTATTCAAAAAAATGTTACACTTAACCATTTCGGAGCCCTAGGGAATACGTGGTCCAATATTTTTTCGAATATATCTCCAATACAATATTTTTGATCGCAACCACTTTTTGTGGGCGTTTTTTTCAAAAACTATTTTTTTGTTATAAATTTCATAGGCATACGGGGATATGGATAGGGTATCATACTTTTCTCCCCAAGTGGAGTGTAGCTTTTCCTTATGTTTGTGTCTCTGTTTTCCTCGTGAAGTTTTATTTAAATGGGTTAAGGGAAATTAGTTACACTTTGTACTCTATATTTATTGTTAACAATAAAGTTATCTACTATTTATTCAAGTATAACAATACAAGTAGCTTAATTTAGGAGTGTGTTTATACCCTATCCTAAGGGTATATTAATTTTGACACATAGTTTGTAACACCCCTTAATATTCGTCGTAGACACATAAAAGTATATATAGTTATGATCAGGAACAAATCCTAAGACTATTTAGCAATGGCCGTCCGTCCGTCCGTACGCAATTTTTAGGCCTTTCAAATAAAGCTAGGAAGCTGAAATTTGGACAACATACGCCCTAGGGCTCCAAAATGGTTAAGTTTAGAAAAAACCATTTTAAAGGTAGACTTAGAGAGATAGAGCGTAAACTTCAGAAGATAGGTAGGCACTGCCCTCCTTTATAAGTTTGTCATATAAAGTTTTTTGCCACGCTTACTTTTTATGGGCGTTTTTTACTAAAATGCTGTTTTCTTTGAAAATTTTCATAGAAAGCGAAAAAAAATATTTAACAAGATATTTAGCCAATATTTTATTCAATAAATCGCCCATACAAAGTTTTTGGCGACGCCTACTTTTTGGGGCGTTTTTTCAAAAAATATTTTTTTTTTGTAAATTTAATAGAATTAAATAAAATTCTATCCATCATCTTCTTAATGCTTTTTTCTTTGCGGCATATAGGGATATCGATGGGGTATCATACTGTTCGCCCCAAGCGGACTGTAGCCTTTTCTTATGTTTTTCAATTGTTTCTGCTCGCAGCTACGCACCGGCACCAGCCCTTGTCAATCCAAACAAAATCTTGTACTTAGGGTGCAGGATAGATACTTTGACTTAAGCTCTATACAAAATTGTTTACAAAGTTAAATGTTAACTATACATGTGTGTGCACAAGCGGATTTAATTATTTGACTACTTTGTGTACAGCGAGTTGTAAGTGTTATGTTTATTTACATATTATAAATTTATAAAATAAATAAAAAGGTTTGTTTAAAGGGAATAATCATAACCAATGAACATTTTTCATTAAATCTATGTATTTTATTGTTGTTTTTTGGTTTTACTTGTGGAATGTTTTTTTTTGTATAAAAGGCCGGTTTCAATTTATCAACTGAAATAACTTGCTTTTTTGTTGTTAATAATTTCAAAAACAATTTTTTTTTCGTTTCGATCGGCTACCTCAAATGGACCTAGCTATATACTGTGGGTTTAGACTTACTCTGTTTACCTCTTCCCGAAGAAAAACGTATCTAAATGATTTTTAAGTCTTAGGGTAGAAATATGTATTTTAATTCTCTTGTTCTTGTGGGACAAGTCGTACTTGCGAGATGGCTTGTGTGATTTCTCTAGCTGTCGAAGAATTTAAAATAGGGTTCTGTGGTTTTGACTCTACCAAATCTGCTAGTAAACGATGTCATCAATTATTGTAGAACGAATACATAGAACGTCCGAAGTAAATTTGAATACCACTTTTGTTTGTCTTCGTGCGACCGTAAATCATCGTTCATTTGCCTGTGTAATTGTTACACTAAGCTATTAGCTTGTGGATGGTATGTTGTTGTTCGGATTCGTTTTATGAGCGTTTGTAAATTTCCTTAAACAAACAGGATTCGTGTTGAGTCCCTTGATCGGTTGTGATTGTGTGGGAAACTCCGAATCGAAAAACCCAGTTTTGTAATGCGAAGATAACTGTTGGTGCGCTTCTATGTTGTATGGGAATGGATTCTCGGCATGAAGACAATCTCTCCTTAATCGTGAGAAGATATATATCTATTTATTATCTATTTATTCTATTTATTCTATTTATTCTAAATAGTTCCATTTGGACATGAGAAAATCTACCTTCAGGAACAGGCCATGTTCCATGTTGTGAAGTGGTATGCCTGGTGATTTTTGATTTCAGACAAGATATGCAACTTCGTGTCCATCTGTTTACATTACTGTTCATTTTTGGCCAAAAGTACCTTGCAGTAATTATCTTACGCATTAATTTAGCGCCGGGATGTGATAGTTTGTGATGGTTGCCAAAAATAGTTCTTCGAAAAATTTTGGGAACATATGGGTGGTTCTTTCCGAGTGAAGTTTCGCACCAAATCTCAGTATCGTGAATACGCTCTGTCAAGTTTGATTGAAAGGTTTTCATTCGTTAATATATTTTTAAGTAATATATTGTTTTCTTGAAGACGCGTCGGCAACAACAATTTAAATACCTTTGATATATCAGTAGTAAATTCGGCTTCAAACTCAATGTGACGAGTTTGGCGGGGTGAATTCTCTATTTTCGAGCAGATTGCTTTCGTAAGCAGTTTGTTGTCGGTAATGACAGTTAATTGTCTACCTGCCACATAATAACGAAAATGTTTTACACTTTTAAAAATGGCCAGCAGTTCGCGATCAAACGTTAAATACTGTCTTTCGGCCGGACTCAAACGTGTGGGAAAGAACCTTAAATGCTCCCAACAGTTATTATGGTGTTTCTGGAGTACCCCTCCAATTGCGTCGTTGGATGCGTCAACCATAATGCTTATTTAAGCCTGATGTCCTTTTTTAGGGCTTCATGACCATTAGTAATTATCCGTTGAACCACGTCGTGTTTTACCGGTAGTGTTAAATCTTTGTGCTCCCTGAATTCATCTAAAATAGCACAAATTCGCTTAGAATTGAAAGAAGTTTCGGAGAACAGATGTTTGTGGACTTGAAGACACAACTGGTCTGAAGTTTTGTTTGAAGATCAAGTTAAATCTGTGCAAAAAATCATAAGTTCCTATAATGGAGTTATTAAAGTCAGCAAAAGTAAAATAGAAGGAACGTGGAAGTTTTAAGTTAACTGTCAAACGTATACATATAGTCCGATTTCTTCCACCATTCGCAGTAAGCAGTACGAAATCATTTGGTTGATTGAGATGAGGGAAGATTTTTCGAGAGAATATCGAAATCTCAGCGCCTGTATCTATAACGAACTGTAACTTTTTTTCTTTTCTTTTTAAGAATGGGGCTGATTATCACCGCCACCAAGTATAGCTCTTTTGGGCTCCCTATAAGATAAGTAAGTGGTTTGCTCTGGCGACAATCCTAGGTATTTGATGAACCTTACGTTCGTTGAGTCCGATCATTTAGCAATATCTCGAAGTTCAGTGAGTCCTTTGTTTAAGCATTTAAGCCTGTTTTGGATGATTGCAGGGCATTCGCATAGAATGTGTTCTGTTGTTTCGGGTGGTTCTAGGCAGGGTTTACACAGATGCGTTGAGCTTTTACGCATTTTGATGAGATGATGGTTCAGGGCGCAGTGACCTGTTAGGAAGTCAGTTGCGAACTTTGCATCGATTTTGCTCAAAGAGAGGATCTGAAAAGCGCGTTTTTTGTTGGCGAGGCCAATGAATTTTTTAGCATGGCGTAGTTCCATGGGGATGTAAGCATTTGTTGTTCCCATGTGTTGAGTTCTAATTTGATATTAATGCTGGGTAGTCCAAAAAAGGCCATTAGGCCAATGAAAGGGGATGCAGAGCCTTTTCACCAGCTTGTCGGCCTCTTTATTACCAAGAATTCTATTGTGTCCTAGGACCCAGTAAAGAGTCACTCTCTTATGGGAAGTGAATAGTTTTAGAGTTTGAGTTTCCGAGCGAGCGATTCGTGACTTCAATCAAAGGTCTGTGTACAATTTTTGAGCAGTTAAATATGCTCAAGTGCCCTGTAAATTTTTTTCACGAAGGGAAGATTTATTGCGCTTGAAGCAGCGCACTTCTTTATTCGTTCATGTAGCGGTGGGAGGACAAGGAGTTCCTCTTTGGCAGCAAAAGGCCAGGAGCGCATGGCACCTGTGATTGCTATGCAAGCTAGTCTTTGTATAATTTGAAGTGCTTTCTCGGCAGATATTTGATTTATCTTTTCCTACCACACTAGAGCTGAAAAAGTAATGATTGGTAAGGCTTTGGTTTGGTAGGTCAAACAGTTTAGAGCATGCCCATAATATACCCGCCGCTTTATTTAGGGTACGTTATAGGTGAGCATCCCAAGTAAGCTTAGATAAAGTGTGATTCCGAGATATTTTACTTCCTATAAGAATGATATTGGTGTGTTGTTCAACGATAGGGTAGGATGTAATTCCTTTTCCGAGTGAAGGGAATAATAGTCGTTTTTGATGGGCTAAGAGTAAGGCCTTTTGTCTTGACACCAGTTCCCTATTTTTCTTAAGGCGGTTTGCATAAGCTCAGATATAGTGGGGCCATGTTTGCCTCTTGTATTTTAACATCTTGATGAACTTTTTTTGCACGAGTACGATATCTTTGGGCTCAAATATGAAAACTGTTTTTGTAGAGGAGTTAAATATAAGAAATTTGTTTGCATGTGCTACATTTTACTTTTCTTTTGCTTTTCATGCACTGAGTTGAAATCGGTTGGCGCTCTCTTACCGTTTGGGCGTGGCAACCAAATGTTCAATAATTGACTGTGCAATGGTACTAACATTTCTGAAATGAAGTATCCTAATGTCATAAAATTAATTTTATTTTACTCATGAAATGTGTAGTTAATTAATAAAAAAAATTTCATCAAAAAATATTTGTGATTTTGATTTTTTCCGAATTGGAAAACTAAAAGCTAAATTTGCTTCTTGTATTTACTGCCCCTTTTAATTGCTAATCCAACACAGAAAACAGTATTGGTCTCAGTCTTCTAGTTATTGAAAAAAATTAAATTTACTAAGACTAGAATTCCTGGCTTTAAAAAACGCTATTGCACTTCGTACGTGTTGACGTTGTTATATTACACTTTTTCTATTTGAAGACATTTTTTAAATTGCCCCTCCCGCCTAAACTCGGCAAGATAGACCCCCTTCCCATACAAAAAAAATGCTTGTATTTAATTCCTTTACACAAAGTTTACAATTTGCGGCGCTAAAGTTATTACACAATTTCATTTAGATATGCAGATATAAATACATCGGTACATGACTTTAATAGACCAATTTAAAATAATGATTTTGCCGGATAGTCCAAGCAGTCAAACTATAGTTTTTTATCATTTGTTTCGATATTATAATAAAGCTTTCGATGGGATTATTTGTAATAAAACCTGATTTTTAGTTTCAATATTATTTAAATCGGAGAATATTATTTTAGCAGCTGTACTGCTGTGTGGAAGACTCAAAAGATCTCAAATGAACTTTTAATGTATGAATGTTTTTATTATTTATAAAAAAAACTTAGGGTATTTGTATTTTTAATAATTTAAATTTAAATTTTTTTTAAAATAATTGTTGAAGTAGCCGTTTCTTTAGCGCTGACTAAAACTTGTACTTTTTTAATCCAAGAAAGCCAGAATATAAAATATTATTGCCGTCGTGGAAGTGTACATGGTATGAATGAAAATGGCCGCAAAACTATCGTTTCAATTGTCTTAAGGCGCAAATGCTTAATGTTCGACAAGCCAAGGCTTGTTTAGAGATTCTGTGAAGTTTATATCAAAAGCAACATTTTAACCGAAGTCTTGAATTACCTACATTACTACTTAAAAAAAAAGGCAATTAAAAAAAAAAGATGAAGCTTTGCAGAGAAATTAAATTCATAGCTTCATTCATATCAAGGTATAGTTATCGAAAATAAGGAATTGGGGTTTCCATTTTGCTTCGATTGGGTATTGTTTTTATATAAAATAAGTTTAAATGCTGAAAAAAATAAAAACCTCCGCTCGGCTTAGGCGATGGGGAAAAATTGCTTTTGCAATAGTAGCGGAAGCTTCTTTTATTGACCTATTAAATTTTATTAAAAATGTAGGAAGCAGGGAGATGATAGTTCGATTCTCAAATAATTTTATAGACAAGTTTCTTTAACAACTTTTAACTATATAGGAAGCATACTGCAGCTAGTGCAGCTGATAGAGTATACGACCGTGGTGCTGGAGGTCGTCAGTTTTAATCCCATGTGTGAGTATATAATAACACTGATTTTCTCTTCATAAAATTAATTGTACCCACATATTTTTGATCGCACTTCATAAATAAATTCAGGCCTCTAAATAATAATTAGAGCGATTATAATTGATACAGAACATATACAAAACACGGTGCACCACATCTCTTTTAAATTTTAACAACTATATATATATAGAAACTTTTCCGACGTTTTTTGATTTCTGTAATACTTGACAGTTCTCGGAAAAGCTTCTTTAATATTTATAAGTGGAAACATCTATAGAGGTTTCGTTATTATGCTATTAAAGTTGTAATGGAAATCGTATTAGAGTGTTTGAAGATCAAAGACCGTTCGCCTTTCGAAGTTTTAAAACACTCTTTTTAAGCTAAAAGTAATCCCCCAAAATATTAGTTGGGCGATGTCGTAAAAAGTTATCAAAAAACATTTTGTGAAATATGACGAAACAAAACACCTCAATCACAGTAATACCCATTCTCACCAAAACAAACAAAATATTGAAATTTTATTTGTATTTAAGTTTTGTCGTATTATTATTTGATAAAGATGAAGATTTGTTACCTACCTGAAAAAGCAACCCAACAAGAAGCATTCCAATTAAACGTGGAAGAGTTGTTAATGATATTAACCAACCACCGAAGTTTGCAGCAACTGTTAGCACAACTAAGCCGAATACCTGTCCACCCGGGGCTGCCGAATCTCCAATTATAACATATGCTGTAATCCAAATCAGTATACCTACATATTAATACGTTTTTGTTTTAAGTTTACATTTTTAAAATTATTGAATTTTTTACCAATGAGTATAAGAGAAATGATTCGAGAACATTGCCTAAATGAAGGACAAAGAGGATACGGACAAACTTTTTGCCAGTAAGGTGGTTCCCATGACGGTCGGTTTTCATCTCCTCTACATTTTAAACAAAATGTAAAAATCCATGATTCTTCTAAATTATTGCTTCCATAAGAAATTTGTTGTTGTTGACTTATTCTAGCACTTAGAGAGTCCTGTACTTTTCCTCCGTTTGTTTTGTTATCTGTTAAATGATAAGGAAATAAATTTTTTTTTTTGGAAGACTCTCGCTAAAAAATTAATTTTAATAAATATTAGGATATCTTAATAGATTTCAAAAAACCATTTAATAAAGTATGCAGATATAGTCAACTTGATAAGTAGTATAGTTTTCTTAGTAATTTTCTTTGAATGCACTCTATTAAGATGCCGTAAGTTCCGTAATTAGATATTTTTTTCAGATAGAACTGAGTAAGTAGCATTTTTGGCTCAGTGCCAATATCCCAAACACAGGAACAGAACGAAATCGTAGCAGCATTTTATGTTAAAATGTCAGTTTCGACGAGTAAACACATGTAAACTTAATATATAACAATACTCATTTAAACAAAATCCAAATAATTTAATCGTCGACATAATAATACATTTTTAACAAATTGATGACAAATTTACTCCACCAAAGTTTGCGTATAGTCGTAAAAAAAAGGAGATTAACTAGAGAACCGGCCGAACGTGCTCTTAGTGTAATGAGATTCTTCTTTTTCCCTCTCTTATAAAGAATTATTTTGAAAATTTATTAACTTTTGTTTTCATATGAGTGCAAGTAAACGTCATCTTCAATTTCTCAAGGCTTTGGAAAATACGAATATTATCGTTCGACTTATTGAAAATCAAGCATGTCAAGTAACATGTTAATTTTGCCGAGCACTTTTTACTAAAGTAGTAAGTATTTATTGGAAAATCATTGCAAAACTTTATGAGATAACTTTTTTTGGCCTAAAAATATATCTTAACTTCTTAAAGAAACATTTTTTGTGAAAGAGTTTATATATTATTATTATAAAAGAATAGTTTCACTGTAAGATTCGCAGTAGTCATTGAACCGACAGATACGATGCGATAGTAAAGGGTGATTTTTTAAGAGGTTTAGAACTTTTTTAAAAAAAAAAACACAAAAAAATTCGAAAAAATAAATGAAATATTTATTTGAATCGATAGTTTGAACCTTGCAATTTAATGTTTAAAGATAATTTCATGCAAATGTTGACCGCGGCTGCGTCTCAGGTAGCCCATCCGCTAAGTCCAATTTTGGCATACTCTTTCACACATATCGGCCGGTATCTCGAATGAATGCATGGATGTTGGCTTCCAGTGCGTCAATCGAAGCGGGCTTGTCCCTATACACATTAGCCTTGGCATACCCCCACAAAAAATAATCTAATGGTGTCAAATCGCACGATCTAGGCGGCCAATTGACCGGCCCGAAACGTGAAATTAACTGTTCACCAAACTCGCCTCGCAATTGCGCCATTGTTTCGCGTGCTGTGTGGCATGTGGCACCGTCTTGTTGAAACCACATATCATGCAAGTCAAGAACTTCCATTTCGGGCAAAAAAAAGTTTGTTATCATCGCTCGGTAGCGTTCAACATTGACAGTAACGCTGCGATTCGCATCATCTTTGAAGAAATATGGCCCAATAATGCCGCCGGCCCATAAACCGCACCAAACAGTGGCTTTTTCGGGATGCATTGGTAGTTGTTGCAATGCTTCTGGCTGATCTTCACTCCAAATGCGGCAATTTTGCTTATTTACGTACCCATTCAACCAAAAATGAGCCTCATCGCTGAACACAATTTTTCGATAAAAAAGCGGATACTCGGCCAGCTTTCCAAGAGCCCATTCACCAAAAATTCGGCGTTGTCTTCTGTCACACTAGCTGATACGGCCGCAATATTTTCTTCAATACGCACACTACGTAAACGTGTTGGTGGTTTAATGTCCAACAAAGTAAATTTGGTGCGAAATTTGGTCACAATCTTCCGAATAGACTGCTCAGAAGGTCGAGAATGCCGATCATAAAATGGAAGCAGCGCGCGATGAACATTTCGAACCGAGCACGAATTTTGATAGTAAAATTCAATAATTTGCAAGCGTTGTTCATTTGTAAGACGATCCATGGTTAAATTGCAAACCAAACTGAAGCTGTTTGACAGTGACACAAGGTACTAAACACACGTCAGCTGTCAAAACCAGTGTTGCCAAAACCAAACCAGCTAAAAAATCACCCTTTATTATATAAAAATGACCTCAAATAAAAAAATATTGAAATACAACAATGAAATAAAACCCCAAAAGAACGAAATAAGTCCCAAAAAACAGGAAATCAGACCCTTTAAAAAACATGTTGTTGTTGTTTCGCGTTTATATTTTTGGGGCCTTATTTTATTTTTATTTTGGGGCTTTATTTCTTGGGGCTTTATTTCCTAGAGCCAAAAATTATTATCCTCACACCTCTATACTAAAAACAAAACTCAATGCAGTAGTGGACAAATAAAAGTTGCCACCAGAAAATGTCAACTAAACTTCGCTGAGACTCTTTGAATTCGAATAATTAATTAACACCCAAAATAACAGTATTTTACTGCTCTAAATTTATTCGAAAAAACATAAGGAAAGGCAACAGTCCGCTTGGGGCGAACAGTATGATACCCTATCCTTATCCCTATGTACCCCAAAGAAAAAAAGCATTAGGAAGATGATGGATAGCATTTTATTTCATTCTATGAAATTTATAGAAAAAAAATTCTTTTTTTTCAAAAAACGCCCCCAAAAAGTGGGCGTGGCCAAAAACTTTGTATGGGCGATATATTGAGAAAAATATTGGCATAATATATTGTTAAACATTTTTTTTCGATTTCTATGAAAATTTTCGAAGAAAACAGCATTTTAGTGAAAAACGCTCACAAAAAGTAGGCGTGGCAAAAAACTTTATATGACAAATTAATAAAGGTGGGCAGTACCTACATATCTTGTGAAGGTTGTATAACTTTATCTCTCTAACTTAAGCCTTAAAACTGTTTTTTCTAAATTGTGGGCGTGACAGTGGGCGTATACCATTTAGGAACCCTAGGGAGTATATGTTCCAAATTTCAGCTTCCTAGCATAATTTTAAAGGCCTCAAAAGTTGATACGGACGGACATTGCTAAATAGTCTTAGATTTTGGTCCTGATCATAAATATATATACTTTTAGGGGTCTGCGACGAATATTAAGGGGTGTTACAAACTATGTGTCAAAATTAATATACCCTTAGGATAGGGTATAAAAAGAATCGCAGTTCACTTCATGGACAAATCAAACTTACAATTTTAGTTTTTTGTGAAAAAGTGTGGTGGTAACTTTTATTAGTCCAATAGGGTATAAATACATCTGCGTTGCGAAGAAAAAACTATTGGCCCCCAATAGTTAACTAACAGAATAATTAATTTCGCAACCAATTCCTTATGGAAACCAAATGAGAAAACCAAAATGTTATGTGCATCAGCTTAACTGTAATCCTTGATATGTCACATGCGCAACAAACCAAACTCTTGTAATGAAATGTTCGAGAGTGAATAGACGCATTGCTTGTCTCTCCTCCTCTATCTTAACTAAATTGTGCAAGAATTATTCATCAGTCATATGGTAAACTTAATTGAATTATAAAGAACTTCCTAAATTATCACAAACAATTATTTCTAAAATTTAATTTTTTGTATTCCGCATTAATATCAAACACGCACGATGTCGGCGTTAGTAAGGGTAAGTAAGGGTTTCGAGACCGAATTCGCCAAACATCAAACACAACAAGTTCATCGATGGTAAAGCGAGAGTCTGCGAAAAAAACCCTCCAAGCAATCAGCACTAACAATATTGCCTGAATACCCTTCTACCCCGACCGAGCCACCAAAACAAACATCTACCCCAAATCATAATCGCACCAATTGAACCAAATACCAAGTTATGCAGCAGCCTCAACACACACATGTCTGTCACTCGAGATTCTGCATGAAGAGTTTCAGCGGCACACTTACTTAACTTACTTACGAAAATTTGCACAATATTTACAATAGACCCTGCGATGACATAATTTGCGTATCCAAAACTTGATCCCGATTTTCTGAATATAGTCAAATAGTTGTCTGTAAGTCAACCGTTAATTGTACTTCCGCCTATTTGTTTGTTAATATTGCACGTGGTGCTGAGCGTTTGTTACTTGGAGTGATCTATATACCAAAAAAAAATTAATTATCTCTACTTTTAGGAAATGTAGATGTATCCAAAGACTGCTTATAAATATAGAGTGTCTTAGACTTCGCTGGATTCAGTGATAAATTATGTTTAAGGGCCCACAATTATGATCTCTAGATCTTCGTTAATCAATCAGTGACATTACTAATCAGATTCAGCGCACGGCACAGATATAATTGGACGTGGGAACCTCAAGAAACGAAGACACTTGGTACCCTACTGCTACGCATTGTTAACGTCCCATTAAGTATGACTGCAAGAGCTTAACTGCCGAAGTCGAAAATCCAAACTTGCACTGCAACTTCGTACAGAGGAAAGAGTGATCCACTGTGTCGAATGCTTTCGAGTAGTCCAACAACGTCAAGAACGTAGTACAGTTGGTATCCAGGCCATTGCGGATGTCGTCTACAACAAGTAAGAGCGCAGTTTTGCAGCTTCTTTTCGTGCGAAAACCGGATTGAGCGGAGTTCAAATAGTTGTTGCTGCTTAGGTGCAGATCAAAAAGGAAAATTTGCGATTCGACTATACTCAGTCCTACTAATTGGAGTAACATCAGATCGTTAACTTTGGTAATCAATATTTTTAAAATCTCTGTAAGCAATGGCATGACTAGTTGTATCAGATTGTTACATATGTCATACGTTAAAAATATCAGATCATGTTTGGAGAAGGCCTATGCTGATAGTACTAATAGCAACTAAATACAATCGGAAAACTATACAAAGGTCTCCGATTGCTATGGGCCACACAAACTTCTTTACCGGCAAAAACTAAGATGTTACTTGTTAAGTCTGTTATTACCCATATTGCATTATAACTGCAACACTAGGCGTAAATTAAATGTAATTTATAACAATTTAACAAGATACATCTTTAGAAAACGATACTTTGATAACATATCGAGTTATTCTCTGCAAATAATGGGCCTCAGCTTCGACAATCTCATTATGTTTAGAACGCTTATCCTCGTTCATTTATACCTAGCCAAGTCGTCCAGACTATCGAAGAACTGTGCTCCCATGCATGATGAGCGGCATTCTTGTAGAGCTCGGCAGTGGCATAGAAGATGTTCCATGGACAGTATTTCCTCTTCGTCTCCGCAGCTTCTGCAGAATTCTTTTTTAAAGAGTCATAGCCTTTTAGTCATGGTTCCTATGATGCAGTATCTGGTAAATACCCCGACGATCATCCGGATTTTACTTATATTAAGAAAGACAAGGGACTCTTATCTTTTGGTGTCAACAACGGGCCACAGACTACTGGTTATGATGCAACCGTTGGTGTTGCTCCATTTTTACTTAGCTAATTAAATTGTGACGCCGTCAATAAAAGTAGTCCTGAGTGCCAATCTGTTACACACTTTTCATTTACAAAGCAGTGCTTTAAGTGCTGCTTGACTATCCACACAGATGGTTATTTCCATTCCTGGTAGTCCCATCGATAAGATAGTCTGTGCTGCCTTCTTAACCGCGTAGATCTCAGCTTGGAAGACACTGCAGTGATCAGTCAGTCGAAACGACTGGTTGATTGCAAGACATTCTGAGAATGCGCCAGCTCCTGTATCTTTTTCTGTCTTTGAACAATCCGTATAGGCGGATATACCTTTAATGATGGTAGTGGGTCAGTTACAGTCCCGCGTTTGGGGTAAATTTTTCTCAAAGTATTACCTGGATTTCTTGTAATCGGTAAGTCACATGAGTCCCTTTCGATCAAAGATGTGAAATATGCTTGAGTGTCCGTAATAACTTCCAAGTTTTGTTCTCTCTTAATCTGAGAGCGGCTTTGGCTGCCGTGTTCTTAGTGAATAGCTTAATAAGTTGCAGGTTCAACAGCTTTTTCAGACCTACTTGTGCTATGAACTTAATTGCGCCTGTTATGCCCAAATAAACGATTCTCTGCACTTTGTTCAGGTTCCTAAGATAGGATTTGGTTTTAACTGGCTCCCACCAGATAACTGAACTGAACGGCCAGTGCACAATGTCCGGTTGTAAGCCCAAGTTTTTCCCAAAAGTCTTTCAACATGCATAGAAGGCGTTTCTTCATTCTTGCGTCATATTCCGTTCAATTTGGAGATGAATGCGACGCCCAGGTACTTGGCCTCGGTTAAGTTGGACAGTGACTCTTTTACACTTTGACACTTTTAATCTTCGGCGGTTCCCATTTGGGTACCTTATATTTCCTGGTGAACAGATTGAGTTCAGTCTTTTTCTGATTAACCGCAAGACCGTTTTGTTCTATCCATCTGATAATGCAGATTTCATAATATCTGTAATGGTGGAAAGGTATGTTCCTGTTAGTAGTACAACTATGTCATCCGCATAAGCGACTATCTTAATACCTTTACTGACAAGGGATATAAGAATATTGGGAATCGAGATTTTATACAGTAGAGGAGATAGGACTCCAACTTGCGGTGTTCCACGATTAACACTTTTCTTAATCGCACATTAAGCTGCTATTAATAACTTTACTATTAAGTATAGTCCTAACCCAATTTGTCAGAAACTGTGATGAAGTGAGCATATAATGGTTCTAGTATTTAGGTTGTTGAATGCACTTTCTATGTCCAGAAAGGCCGCAAACATTAATTCCATATTTCCAAGGATTTCTCGATCGTTCTCGTTACTTTATGTTGGGCTGTTTCCACAGATCTGCCTTTGCCGTATTCGTGAGCACCGGTTGTTTCGAGAATGGTGGTTAGGTGCAGGTCCAATAACATTTCTAGTGTTTTCAAAAGGAAAATATAAAATGCTAATTGGCCTGTAATCCTTGGGTGTAGAGTAACTGATTTACCCCGCTTTTTGAATGAAGAACCTCACCTCTTTTCAGCAATCAGAAACAAATCCAAGTGCGTATAAAAACGATGAGATTATTTTTCATGTCAACTAACAGATGCAAAAGTTAACTTATATGTACGGAATAAAACCAAATTCCTTTATAATAAAAAATAGCATTGATATATTATTTTTTTGTAAAATGTAGAAAAGTATTGGAGAAGTATTTTTGATTTAAGAAACGGTTGTAGCGTTTTTATTGACGCCTCCCAGGCTTTTGATAAAGATAGCAATTATATTGGAATTTATATTGCAATTATATTGCAAAATATTTGGAGCTCTTCTGACACAGCTTAAATAATAAAAAAAATAAAACAAATCGTTTGTCCGTCTGTCCGTACGCAATTTTTATGCCTTTAAAATTAAATTAAGCTAGGAAGCTCAAATTTGAACCACATACTCCCTAGGGCTCCGAAATGGTTGTAACAATTTTTGGAATATGCCCAAATTTAATGGACTGAAATAAAATGTTATCCATTATCTTCTTAATGCTTTTTTATTTGTGGCATATAGGGATATGGATAACCCAAGCGGACTGTAACCTTTCCGTATCGTTTTTTTTTTAATTTTGATATTATTTTTTTCAACGACTTTTAATAGAATATCTGCTGTTAAAAACAAATATGAAAGAACGTTACGTTTTAATACACTTTTAAGTATTTAATTCTTTAACTGCCATTCCCGTCTTAATGGGAAAATATAGAAAAAATTCTCCACAAAAAATGCTTGTATTTACCTCCTGTACAAAAAACCTGTTGTAATTTTTAAGCGCCAAGGTTATTGTAATTGTGCCAAAAACAGTTTATTAAGATTTTAATAGTTTTTTTTCGTTTCGTGATGCTTTTTGAAGAATATGTGTTTACATACATATGTACATATTTTATTGTACCACTTGTTTATGGGTTTGGCACTCTGCGGCACCCTTAGAAATTTTTTTTTCAGCTGCAGGGCTGCCAAGAAGCCAACGCATTTGATTATATTTTATAAAGATGTCTTCTCGTTTCTACTTTACGTGCGCTTTCCGTTTCAGTTTCGCATCTAATGTCATTCTTCATGCTTCATTTGCATACGGAATATGTACATAGTCTATAAAAATAGATAGCATATTTACGTACAAATAAATGACATGCATAGGTTTTATGACGTGGGTTTCATTGCGGAAAATAAGCAAAATCTTTTGCCACTAAAAACCCCTGTCAGCAGCCTGTTGGAGATTGTTTATTGCTGATTCAATTTTGTTATTCACAAATATAGCCGCATCATCCGCAAAATTTGCGAATTTACTGTGGTTCATCTTGCGATCTCATGTATAGATTAAAAACATAAGGAAAGGCTACAGTCCGCTTGGGGGAATAGTATGATACCCTAGCCAAGGGATATGCCCCTTTTTTTTTGTTTTTAGAATGTACGCTCACTAACGGGATTTTGGATACCCATATAATGAAGTAACACAGTGCGGGCATTAGGGAAAAGGAGATACCGATGCACGTTAGTTTTAAATGTCTGTATACTATAATGCGTAGGAAAAACAGAGCGGGGTAGAGCATTCCACATTCGTATTGTACGGTTAAGAAACGAATCCTTGTATTTCACTGTACGTCCGAATACAGGCTTGAGGGTAAACTGATGTGCATTCCTAGCATGGCGAGTATTGCGGCTGAATTGCTGTAGGGGTGGAATGCAACTGGCTATCTCATATGAGCACTTGTGGATGAAATACCGATAAAACAATGACAGGCAGGAGACATCACGATGATGACTAAGATCGTCAAGTGATTTCGTGATGTCTCGAACGTCAATAAGTTTAACCGCACGTTTTTAAATCCTGTCAAGTAGCTCCAAATATGTTATTGGTGCACCAGACCAGATATGAGCATTGTACTCAAGTTTTGGGCGAATAAACGCTTTGTAGATTCTAGCCAGATCAGAAGGGGTGAAATATTTCTTTCATCGCTTAAGGAAGCCTAGACATTTCGCAGCGTTCTTGGCAACATCGAATATGTGGTCATTCCAACGAAGTTTGTCGTTAAACACGCTGCCAGATTGTGCTTTATCTCTCCCTGCGCGTAAAGTATTCTATGGGACCCATTTATTTTCGCACTCGTACAGTGGCAAGAGTTCTTCGAGATCTCAACGTACATAAATCCGCTGGTCCACATGGTATTTCCCCTATCGTTCTGAAGAGGTGTTCTTCCACGCTGGCAAAACCACTGCGTAAGCTTTTCTATCTGTCCTATTCTTTAGGGCTCTTTCCGAGAAGATGGAAAACAGCATTTGTCCAGCACGTCCCAAAAAAGGCGAGCCTTACTCTCCCTCCTCCTGCACCTACGCCCCATCCTTCCAAGGCCATGGAAACGCTGATAAATTGTCAGTTTATGAAATAACTTGAATCCCGAAAACTTCTTAATGACGGGCAGTACGGTTTTCGCAGCAACAGATCCACTGGTGATTTGATGACATATCTAATCGAAAAATGGAACCAATCTATCCACCGCTGTGGTGAAAGTAAGGTCGTTGCGCTTGATATTTGAAATGCATTTGACAGAGTTTGGCAACAAGCTCTCGTGTCGATAATTAGTGCATTTGGAATCGATGATACCTTTCTTCAATGGATTAGAAATTACTTTTCGGACCGTTCAATTTCAAGTCTTCAACTCACCAAACAAATGCTGGTGTCCCTCAAGGCTCTGTTTTGTCTCCGACTCTCTTTCTCATTTTTATCAATAACCTCTTCTCTGTCACTTCTAATACAATCCATTCCTTTGATGACAGTACCTCTTCGGGACTTTGTAGTATTTTTTGCCTCAACTTTTGGTCGTAGGAGAATTTGACACGATTAATGAAGGCATTGCAGACATTTATGGCTCGTTTGAACTTGTTTCGGTTTTCCTTAGTTGGGTTGGCCTTAAATGACCGAAAACTTACCTCTTTAGCCCTGATAGATTCTTTACAGCTCAAGTCACACCACGTGTTATCCTTAGGTGTGATACACTTTATTCTGTTAGGGATAAAGTGTTTTATACACAGGTTAATTAAATTTGTAGTCATATCGGCTGCGCATCCACGTCATTGTTGAGGAAGCACAACGACCAGTTAAAACTCCTAAAGAAACTGTTTAAAGCGTCCCAATTGGCTTTCACGTATTGCCATACGTTTCTTTTAGGAGCTTGTTCTTTAACTGTGTGGCTGGAGTACGAGAAATTCGCCAATATGATACAATGGTCTGATGAACATAGAGGCGATAATACATTAAAAGTGTATTTATCAGGGTGAGAGGTAAGAAACAAGTCCAGAGTGTTGACGTTTTGTCCGCTAATGTCCGCTAATTATTAACCTCAGCAAAGATCTCGACATACCTTCCTTCGGGTGTTGTCTGTCCAGAATGTCGAAGCCAACATGAATTGTGTATATTGAAATTGCCCGCAATGACGATTTCAGTACGAGAATAATGGGCTACAATTCTGGTGATGGAATCAGACAGTGCATCAAACTCATTATAAGTTGAATGGCTGTCCTGGTTAGGGAATTAATTGCCTACGGACATGTAATTTTGCCAAATAAAATTAAATTCTGGATTGGAACATTGGCCATATTGAGGAAGAAGTAGACTTCATCACTACGTATATAAACGGCGATACCACAATGGAGAAAGAATAATGGCACCAAGTCAGACTAATCTCCGTTAAATCGGAATCAATGCTGACCTGTATTTCACTTACTGCCAAAACAACTGGTTTATTGTAAATCGCATGGGCGTACAACGAAAAAAAAAATTGGATCAATTGCAGAAAAGTAAAATAAAAATGCGTGTGCCCACGTCAGGAGGTAATTCGGTACTGCATAAGAACATGATGGATGGCATTTTATTTCATTCTGTAAAAATTATTGCGAAAAACAAAGCCCCAAAACTGGGCGTGGCCAAAAACTGTGTATGGGTGATATAAAAACAAAATGTAGGCAAAACGCTTTGTTATAAATTTTTTTTTCGTTTTCTAAACAAATTTTTGACGAAAACCACATTTTGTTAAAAAATGCCAACAAAAAGTAGGCGTGGCAAAAAACTGTATAGTGAAAACTTGTGAAGGAGTCAACATATATTGTTCAATTTCTAACTCTTTATCTCTTCAACTACAGCTTTAAAACAGTTTTTTCTAAATTGTGGGTTTGGCAGTGGGCGGATTTAAAAAAAAAAACAGTTTACCATTTCGGAACCATAGGGAGTATATGTTCAAAATTTCAGCTTCCTACCATAAATTTAAAGGCCTCAAAAGTTGACACAGACGGACGGATATTACATTGGTACTGATTATATATTATACTTTTAGGGGTCTGCGACGAATATTAAGTCAAAATTAATATAGGTACCCTTAGGATAGGGTATAAATCAAATGGGACACAGAACGCTTTCTTTGAATTCATATTATTCGTTTCTATATTTAACAGAGTCTGTGCCCTAAATAAGAACTTAATATCTCATCTATTTGCTTTTGAAATGCATATCTTAGTTTATGTTTCAATCCACTTTGCTATCTTTATCACATTTCTTGTTGCCATTATAAATTTTGTGGTATCTTTCATATTGAGTGCCTAGAAATATATGTTCGAGCTCGTCTTAATTTTCAAGCATGCGTTTCTCTTAATGATTTTGTTATTTTAATCTAGCAAGAATTGTGGTCGAGTATTTGATTTTTTAATTTTCTTTCGTGCGACTGCTTAGCCTTTTAAAACCTATTCCAGGATTTGATCACCTTTCTAGTGCTCTTCTATTTTTGTCTTACAAATATTTTCTCATTCCCAAATGGGTTTGTTGCGATGGGTAAATTTATTTTCTTAAATAAAACACACATCTTTTGTAGTGCCTTATTATTATTGTATTAAATGTGCTGGTTTAATACAATGCGGTTCTCAAGCGTCCATCAATTTTGTATTACGACTCGTCGAAAAATATCACTTTATGCCAAACCAGCCCTATACCATTACGCTCCCACCACAGTGTTTCACTGTTTTTACTGGATTCTTGAAACTAAGAGCATCATTTCCAAATCAGCGGCCATCAAATTTGTATTTAAAATTGTCGAATGATATCACACTATGCCAGAAAGAACTCAATGGGAAATACTCGCAAAAACGCACAACGATATAATTGAGCTAACGGAAACAACTTTAAGTCGAAAATACGCTAAAATCTGTATAGATTTTGAACAACTTGGAGAAAAATACGACCAAACAGTGGTGAGCTTAAAGGGGAAGACCCAACTATATTGGGTCATCAACAGAGCAAGTGCAGTCAAACAAAGTATACATAGATGTACCACATGTTTTCGAATCAAAGCCAAAACTCGCAATCAACTAATGGGAAATCTCCCACAGCCAAGAGTTACTAGAAATAGGCCATTTCTGCACACCAGAGTGGATTACGCCGGACCCATAGATATGAGAATAACAAAAGGTAGAGGCAATAAATCCAATAAAGGATATATAGCAATATATGTATGCTTAGCGACCAAGGCAGTTCACATAAAAGTAGTGAGTGACCTGACCGCAAACGCATTCATTGCCGCCTTCAAAAGGGTGTGCGCTAGAAGAGGTCACATTGCAAACCTCTATAGTGATAATGGAACAAACTTTGTGGGTACTTACAAGATTTTGCAGTTGAATGTAAAAGATACTTAGAAGTGGAATGACGAAATTTATGACGCATTAGCGTCTAAGCATACAAAATGGCATTTCATTCCGCCAGGGTCTCCTCACTTTGACGGCTTGTGGGAAGCTGGTGTAAAATCATTAAAATACCACTTAAAACAGACAATAGGAGAACACAAATTAACCTACGAAGAGCTATCATCATTAATGGCACAAATAGAAGCTTGCATGAATTCGAGACGTCTTCGCCCTTTTTCAAATGATACCGAGGAAACAGATATCTTAAAACCAGGGCATTTTTTAATTGGCACAGCCCTGCTGGCACCGCCAGAAGAATATACGCTTGATAGCAAACAAGGAATGTACAATTAATTTATAGAGTCACTGTACAAGATATTATTATTGGACATACTCACTGCATACCGAACAACCCACTTTGCTGAATAAGCAACTATGTAGTTAAGTTAGAATAAGCACTTTTATTATATCATATTTATAATTGAACATACCTTAAAGAAATTGCAAACGTAAACATAAATATTGCATAAATAGCTTATATAAGTTGAACAATAAAGACAGATTAAGTTTTTGAACACCACAGAACAATAGTCTCTTTGAATAGCTATCCCCCCACCAGAGGTAAGGTGGCTATTCCAACAACAAGTAATTAACTTTACCGGCATCAAATAAAAGTGTTTTAAGGAGTAGAAATTAATTAACTTGCGAAATCCCACAGGAAGGTTATTTCGTCATAACTTCACTCCAAAATTTCATGCATTTTGATTTCCAACTAAAGCCTACTATACATATCGAATTAATCAATCTCCATAATCATACCATGAGTTCCGAGTAGGAACTATGTATTAATATATGCATGTGAGGAATTATTTTTAAAACTAAATAAAACACCGCAGATTAAATATTGTATTTATGTTTAATAATAAATTTAATAGTTGAAAAATAATATAAATCCAAAGAATTTTAATAGCTATGGGTGCGAGTGACAATGACATGAAATGATGTACTTTTAACCACTACTCTAATTTAGAGTTGTCGTCGTTTGCCTGTCCGAAGGTACTCATCTCTTTACTTGCTCATGTGTGTGTTTTTGTCGTTTATCGTCATATCTATGATATTCATGGTTACATTTTGTTATTCATATATATTTTCTTCTTCGATTAAATTTTGTGCGTTGGTATGTTTATTCGTCATTATCATTAGCCTTATATTTTATTTTCGAATTCCAATTTAAATTTATTGCTTCTTAACCTGGCACTTCTCAGTACATTTGTGTACTAAAATATCTACTTAAGGTACAATTATATTGTACAACAGGCAACACCTGCTTCGAAATGTCAATTCATACTTATATAGTTACGAGAAATAAATATAAATCTAACGAAATATGAAACTATTTTTAACAAATAAGAATTAACAATTTTGATAGAAGGTTTGTTGGCATATATATATTCCTATATAATACTATATTGAGAAACTCTTAAACTGTATTTGAATTACTCCACACACCGACACAGAATTAACTTTTTGTATATAATACCAGAAAGTATATAAGGCAAAACTGTTAATAACTGCGATAACGTCTTTGTAATAAAGCTACCAAGTCAACATTGAATTCATACGCGCCTTTAATTTTAAGGCCTTTAGAATTAAGGTAGGAAGCTGAAATTTAGACAACGTATTCCCTAGGGCTCCGAAATGATAAAGTGTATTTATTCTCATAGTTTGTAACACCCCTTAATATTCGTCATAGACCCCTAAAAGTATATATATTTATGATGAGGACCAAAACCTAAGACTATTTGGCAATGTATGTCCGTCCGTCCGTCACCAATTTATAGGCCTTTAAATTAATGCTAAAAAGCTGAAATTTGAAACATATGCTCCCTAGGGTCCCGAAATGGTAGAGTGTAAAATTTTTTTTGCTACGCCCATTGCCACGCCCACAATTTAGAAAAAACAGTTTTAAAGCGAAAGTTAGAGAGATAGAGTATTGTAATCTTTACAAGATATGTAGGTACTGCTCACCTTTACAAGTTTGTCATATAAAGTTCTTTGCCACGGATATATTTTGTTGGCGTTTTTCAATAAAATTTTTATAGAAACCGAAAAAAATTTTTAACAAGATATTTAGCCAATATTTTTTCCAATATATCGCCTATACCAAGTTGTTGAGGGGGGGGCGTTTTTTCAAAAAATTTTTGTTTTGTTATGGGTAATTTTATTACACTTTTACAAAATTGGGCACTGGTTTAAAACGCTTGTTGATATAACATAAACCAAATTCTAACAAATATTAATTTTGGTGGCGACATTTGCAATCGCTTATTAGTAGTAGTAGTAGTCAATTGTTTTGTTTATTTTCATAAAAAAATTACAAAACATTAAAACTTGACAAATAAAGTCGTCTGCTGGAAAGAGTGTAATTAGCCACTTTATTGTTGTTATATTTATATTGTTCAATACATAACTACAACGTAACTAAATCTGCATGCTTATTTGTCAGTTGTACTCATTTACCAATAAAAAAATTTGGATAGAAAAATGCACCTACCTTAATTTATGCAGCGTGTTCCAGCTACCTTCTGTCAATCACTTATTATAAATTGGAAGGAAAAGCATATATTAACTTATATATCAAATTTCCAAAGCCGCCTAAAAAACAAAGAGCTAAGAAAATTCAAAATAGTACTGAACACACCAATACCAATTTTGAACTTTTATTGAAACATGAAGGGATGCAGCACCAATCTACAAATCTATATACTCCCGAGGAAAAGGCGGTGGCTGAGTGGATTAACCGGACCCTGATAGGATGTGGAAAATATATGCTCCTGAAAGTAATTGCACCTACCTTAATTTATGCAGCGCGTTCCAGCAACCTTCTGTTCTCCTCCTTCTGTCAATCACTTATTACAAATTGGAAGGAAAAGCATATATTAACTTATATATCAAATTTCCAAAGCCGCCTAAAAAAACAAAGAGCTAAGAAAATTCAAAATAGTACTAACACACCAATACCAATTTTGAACTTTTCTTGAAACATGAAGGGATGCAGCACCAATCTACAAATCTATATACTCCCGAGCAAAAGGCGGTGTCTGTATGCCACAAAGAAAAAAGCATTAAGAAGATGATCACCATTTTATTTCATTGTATGAAATTTATAAAAAAAACCAAAGGAAAGGCTACAGTCCACTTTTGGCGAACAGTATGTGACCCTATCCTTATCGCTAGAAGATGATGGATAGCATTTTATTTCATTCTATGAAATATATAGAAAAAAAGCATTTTTTTTTGAAAAAACCCTCCTAAAAAGTATGGGCGATATATTGGAAAAAATATTGGCTAAATATTGTGTAACATTGTTTTTGGATTTCGCGCACAAAAAGTGGGCGTATCAAAAAGCTTTATATGACAAGTTTATAATGGTGGACTTTATCTCTCTAGCTTAAGCTTTCGAACGGTTTTTTTCAAAATTGGGCGTGGCAGTGGCGTGTTATAACTTTTTTAACAAAAAAAGTTACACATAACCATTTCGGGAACCTAGGCGGTATATGCTCCAAATTTCAGCTTCCCATCTTTAATTTAAAGGCCTATAAATTGGTGACGGATGGACGGATGTTTCTAAATAGTCTTAGGTTTTGGTCCTGATCATAAATATGTATGCTTTTATGGGCCTATGACGAATATTAAGGGCTGTTATAAGCTATGTGTCAAAATTAAGGCTGCTCCTTGTTGGGTAATCTTCGGGTAGCAAAGGATATCGTTTGTTTGGCTAAAATAAGAATCAGGTGGTGTTTTTAAAGCATAAAATAAAGAAACCTTTTGTCACCATGGGATTATCAACAGAAAATTCAAATAATATATCTGATTCGTTAAGCCCAGAACACGCAGCTGAGGCGACATATAATACAGATGAGAGATGAGAGATGAGAGCAAGTGGTCATTGCCATGACGATGATTATGTTCCAGATAAAACGTTTCGAAACTTAAGACAAGTCCCTATATAGTCAGAATAGAATCGCTTATTGAAAAGAATACGTCGTCATTGACGAACTTACCGAAGAATGTCAAAGCTATTGGGTATCGCAACCACCCCGTTACGAAAAAGGAAACCGGCTTTGTAAATTAAATAAGGCCGTATTCGAACAGACAACAAACGTTATGTTAGATTGTATTACATATGTAATGCTTAAGTCAATTCTTTTGTCAAATCTTAAGGTTTTTTTTTAAGAGGGAAATAGAGGACTACATAAGACGATTGCACATAAAAGAGATGTGTTGTTGAAGAGTGGGAGATGTTTTAGCTGTGCTAGAAAAACTGTTCCAAGAAATGGATTTAAAATATTAAAGGTGTAAGGGAAATCAATTTACTGCAATATGCGATTCGGCATTCAAAAAAATTTTTAATGCAAACACAAAACTAACTGTAATAAAAAACTAACTACAGTAGTAAAAAAGGGAAGAAATTTATGTACTTCAAACGGCACGGTTTATTTAAAGACGGCTAGGTATATTTGTCGCGGCCTGATGAAAACCGATTTGCTTCGTATTGTAAATGATGGTGGTAGCCAAAATTCGTATGTTTCTGAAGACATGGCAGATAATTAGAACTCATGGTTGTCGGAGCCATGAAAATGACATTGGTATAATTAAGTGTGTCAGGGAGAACTCCCAAGCAGGTTGGACGATTCAAGGACATCACGATCAAGTACATGACCAATGTTTCCACTTCATTCGTTTCGCACGTACTTTCAGTAGTAGGTACAGAGGACGATAGTTTCGCTATTAAGTGGCCTTTAGACTCAATTGGAATACGTGAGGGGGTGTAACATTTTGAACAACAGCTTTCATTTGGATAATTTTGTTGCAAGTGTGAATTCGGAAGAAAAAGCTGTTAGAATATATAAAGGGACCGTGGAAAAAATTAAACGGGCTTCAATGAACCTGAGAAAGTGTCATTCAAACAGCATTTTTTCGAAACACTATAAATTCTTAAGACTTTCCGTTACAAGTTGGTTGTTCCCTTAGAATCCTTCCAGAAGTTTGTGGAATCTGGCATATATGGAAGGATTGAGAGCAACGCGCTTCAAGCTATCGCAAGAAATCATGATCCGATGGGGTTGTGTGCCTAACAGTGATTAGACTTAATCGTCGACATGGGACGAAGTTCTGCCACCATTCTTGCTGCTGGAATGGAATGACTGTATAAGGAATGTCTAACCTGATAATAAAAATCATAACCGGAGATTAACTTGGAACATCTTTACTATGGGCTCATGGTCCAAATTGCCTCAAGAATTTTGATGTTAATATCAATATCTGCAAGCAGATTAAGATTTCAAACAACGTTGATGGTGGAGATGATTCCGAAAAAAGAAGAACCAGTCTTGTGATTTGAAGACGTTAGTAGCTGGGTGCGAATGCTGCGAGTTATTGGTTGGGTACTTCGATTTGGATGAAAATGGCTGGATGAGAGTGGGAGGAAGGCTCCGATCGATTATTGAACGAACCGTTTAATCTTCGGAATCCAATTGTGTCGCCAGCTTCTTAAATTTCCCATGGTAAAAATGTAACCCTTGAGTGAAGTTTTGAAATTGACAGATCCTAAAAAGTTAAGGGTGAGTTTGTATTACCCAATCATAATTTAAAGGTCGAACCTTTTGTGAAATGCTACCAATGTTGTCAATTTCGAATGTCAATGCGCCGCCAGAATATTTTCCTTCTTCTTCTTCTTCTTATCTATTTCACTCTGGCAGTGAGGAATAAAATATGACATTGGTGACATATACCGTGAGCTTGTGCTCGATTATAGTTCTATCAATTGTTCGATTCCAAATACTTGTCAATTAAAAAAATAATAAGTTCTTTTTGCCAACAAAACACAAACAAATCGACTGATAAAATGTTTATTCTTGCTTGCGACCAATAAGAAAAGGTAGAAAAAATACCTTGTACCGAAATTGAGTCATATAAAATCGTACAAACAAGACTGTTAGTTTCGATTTGTAAGTAAAATGGCATTTATAAGCGACATAACTGCAACCTCAACAGCGTTAAGTGGTCTTGAGTCAACATCAATTGAGGTATTTATTTCATTTGTTAAAGATCACAATACTGCCACATGTTTAACAGAAAAGCAACCGACATATTTTGACCATCCATTACAAAAATGACATTATTTGAAAGTCGGTGAAATTCACATCCAATGTAAAGCTGAAATTTTTATTTATCCATAAAATTGAATGAAAAATTGTCACCTTTTTGAAGTTTCATATTCACGGTACTACAGTTTTAATACCCTATTCTAAGGTTTATACCCTATCCACATAGTTTGTAACACCCCTTAATATTCGTCCTATACCCAAATCCTATGACTATTTAGCAATGTCCGTCCGTCCGTCCGTATCAACTTTTGAGGCGTTTAAAGTTATGCTAGGAGGCTGAAATTTGGAGCATATACTGCCTAGGGTCCCGAAATGGTAAAGCGTTAAAAGTTTTTAAATCCGCCCACTGCCACGCCCACAATTTAGAAAAAAACATTTCAAGGCCTCCTTTTAAAGTCTGTCATATAAAATTGTTTGCCACGGCCATTTTTTGTGGGCTGTTTTCAGCGAACATTTTCATAGAAACTGAAAAAAATTTTTTTACAGAGTTTATGGCCACGCCCACTTTTTGGGGCATATAAGGCTATGGATAGGGTATCGTACTGTTCGCACCAAGCGGACTGTAGCATTTCCTTATGTTTTCTTCCTAGTGCTACTCAGGAAGCAGTTTTTTCAACGTAATTAGAAGAAGAGTTATGGCCGCACTTGTTTCAATTACAAGTTTTTGTGTGCGCTAACAAGCTTGCTTTAAAATATGACTTTCGCACCCGTTGCATGCATGTCGATGTTAGATTTCATTTAGTGCGCGACAAAGGAGCTGCACGAAATGTATTTGTCAAATACGTAGGTTTATTTAAAGAAATCATAGCAATAGTATGATACCCTATCCATCTATCTATATCCCTAAATTCCGCTAAGAAAAAAGCGTTAAGAATATGGTGAGTAGCATTTTATTTCATTCTATAAAATATTTAATTTAAAAAAAATTTTTTTTAAGAAATTCCCCAATAAGTGGGCGTGGACAAAAACTCAAAAAGTTGTCGTGCCAAAAAACTTTTTATGACCAACTTTTGAAGGACGGCAGTTCCTACATATCTTGTAAAGGTTGTAATACTCTTCCTTTCTAAATTTAACTTTAAAAGAGTTTTTATACCCTATCCTAAGGGTATATTAATTTTGACACATAGTTTGTAACACCCCTTAATATTCGTCGTAGACCCATAAAAGTATATATATTTATGATCAGGACCAAATCCTAAGACTATTTAGCAATGTCCGTCCGTCCGTCCGTCCGTATCAACTTTTGAGGCCTTTAAAGTTATGCTAGGAGGCTGAAATTTGGAGCATATACTTCCTAGGGTCCCGAAATGGTAAAGTGTTAATAGTTTTTAAATCCGCGCACTGCCACGCCCACAATTTAGAAAAACCCGTTTTAAGGCTTAAGTTAGAGAGATAAAGTTGTAAAACCTTCACAAGATATGTTGGTACTGCCTACCTTTATAAATTTGTCATATAAAGTTTTTTGCCACGCCTACTTTTTGTGGGCGTTTTTCACTAAAATTCTGTTTTCATTGAAAATTTTCATAGAAATAAAATAAAAAATGTTTAACAATATATTTAGCCAATATTTTTTCCAATATATCGCCCATGCAAAATTTTTGACCACGCCCACTTTTTGGGGGCGTTTTTTCAAAAAATATTTTTTTTTTTTCTATAAATTTCATAGAATGAAATAAAATGCTATCTATCATCTTCCTTATGAATTTTTTCTTTGGGGTACATAGGGATAGGGATAGGGTATCATACTGTTCGCCCCAAGCGGACTGTAGCCTTTCCTTATGTTTTTCTGAATAGTTGACGTAGCAGCTGATTTTCTCAATTTCAGCTTCCTAGCTTTAATTTAAAGGCCTAAAAGTTGGTGACGGATGGACATTTCTAAATAGTCGTATATTTTGATGCTGATCATAAATATATATATTTTCGGGGTCTACGAAGAATATTAAGCGGTGTTGCAAATTATGTGTCATAGGATAGGATATAAAAAGCCCCTCACTTAATATTATGTTAAACCTATTTTTTAGTTTAAAAAAGCCCCCAAAAAGGTAGGCGTGTTGCAAAAAACTTTATTTAGCAAATTTGTTGAAGAGGTCGACAGATTTTTTGAAGGTCTTAGAGTTTTTATCCATCAGCTTAAAATAGTTTTTTCTTATTTGTGGGCGTATTAAACTACACTCTTCCATTTCGGGACCTTCCAGAATGTATGTTCAAAATTTCAGCTTCCTAGCTTTAATCTTAAGGCCTAAAAATTGGTGACGGACGTTGCTAAAAAGTCTTAGCTTTTGATGCTGATCATCAATCAGCAATCGTCTATGACGAATATTAAGGGTGTTAGAAACTATGTGTCAAAATTAATATACCCTTAGAATAGTGTATACAAATTTGGTGCTGTGTACCTTCACCACCTGAAAGGTTTTATTCGCTGCCCTTGCTTTGCGAACGTCTGATAAAAATCCGTGAAAAGCATCTGAAAAATGAATTGCCGTTCGGAATCGGCATTAAACTGCAGGTCCCTTCGAGCTTGTGAAAAAATGTACTTTCGCACACACAGTGGTCAGGGGAGCTAGGCTTTGGGTCCTCTATGGGCCGTTTATGCCTAACAAAATAGCGTCTCAATAAGCAATAATTTAAAATTTCACAGTTTATTTTTGCTCGAAAACCAGATTGCACGTTCGAAAGCAAATTGCTTCAGTTTAAGGTCCATTTTCAGATACTATACTTAAATCTGTCTCATTACTAAGTTCAACTCAATTCACAAAAAAATGATTACAAAACGATATTGTCAATATTTTCTAAGTGCAACGTATGACCTTTAACCCGCGCATGGAGCGACACGTTGGCGTGGTGTGCGGGCTTAAGCCGACTCCAAACCTTTCGTCCGGATCAACACTGGCCAGCTGTATGCTGTAACTGAAGCAGGAGATCTCGAAGGAATGGGTCCGACGGGAACTCCGGCAGCAACAAAGAGGCCAACACAAAGAGGATAACCCCTGGGCTTATGCGTGAGAGGTTGTTCAATAAGGCCGGACACCACTATGGCATACTGAGCGCCAAAGAAAGATCCTCTCTCACTCAGAAAGAGCTCGAATCGATAAAGTTGGCCAGTGAGACTATTGCCAACGACACAGCCACGAGGTCTCTAGCCGGGGCAAGGCGTAAGGCTAAAGTCTCGGCCGGCAGAGGACGTTTATCTGGAAAGCTGAGAGGCGGAGACGAGAAGGATTCGCCAAAACGAATGCGGTCTCCCGAAGACACACCTAAAGCGAAAAAGGCTTAATTAAGTGTGGCTACCGGAAGCCCCATGAACGCAACTGTGAGTCGGGGTGACTGATACAGCAAAGTGAAAAGGAATCCACTGCAGCTAGCTGTAGTGGACTCTAAGAAGCCGAGTGGATAGTACACTTTGGAATGTGGCAAGAAGATAGATCAGGCCTTAGGGGCAGCCATCGTCAGCCACATTCTGAAGGGCACTGGTGCAAGCGCCCCGGCTTGCGGGAAAATGAGATGGTCCAGAGGCATCACCTACATCGACTGCAATAACCAGGCCCCAAACGACTTCGCCAGAACTGCAGTGGACGGACTGGCGCTGTGGGACCAGGTTCCAAAGAGGGAAAAGGGAAGACTGTCAATCCAAGATATGGGAATCGACAAAAGCAACATCCTCCGTGTGCTACAAGCGCAAACTCCCCAGATTCCAATGCAGGATTGGGAGATTGTCAGGGAGGAAAAGCCGAAGAATGGAAACAGGGGCTACATCGTCATCTTCATTGAACCGCCCGCATCCATGAAGGCGAGTTTGCAGTTGTCGCTCTCGTTCATAGTGAGTGAAGTCAGCCTCAAGCTCCTCACACGGACGGCCGACGACGGAGACTGCGATGGAGGTGGAGGCTACAGCGGATGATGAAGGTGGTCCAGATAAACCTTCATCACAGTAGGGTTGCCTCGGACAACCTGAAGCTGCTCCTCAAAACGGAGCAGCTGGATCTAGCCCTGATTCAAGAACCCTGGGTCAACAAGAACAGGGTTTTAGGATTGGGGCTGAAGATCTATTGTACTTTTTACAATAGTAAAACAGGAAAGGTGAGAACTTGTATCGTAGTCTTAAGTTGTGATGTTAATGCCCATCATACCATATGGGGTAGCTCTGACATTAACACTAGGGGTGAAGCTTTGTTTGATATTGTTCTCTGATGCAGTCTTCTCTTCTGTAATAGGGGTAACGATCCTACCTTCTAACAGAACATCGAACAGAAAGGAGGTTTTGGACGTAACTTTCGTATCCCAAAAAGTCACACTACAGCGAAGGACTACAGGCCGAAAAGCTTATCCTCATTCTTGCTAACGACTTTGGAGAGGCTTATTGACAGACATGTCAGAGATGTGAGTGGCAATAATTATCTATCAAAATCAAAACATGCGTACATGAAAAGTAAATCCGTTGACACGCATTCCTAGATATAAAAGGAGAGTATAACAACATTAAAGCAGATGCAATCATGCACAGCTTGAGAAATGCTCATCTGGATAGCAGTGTATGCGACTGGATCGGGATCATGCTAGGTGCACATTAGATTAAAATTTACCTAGGTGACACATGTATCGTACGGAAAGTTAGTAGGGGAACGCCACACGGAGGTGCCCTTTCGCCGCTTATATGGATCCTGGTAATGGATGCGCTTCTAAAGCAACTAGAGCAGGAAGGCTTCATCATGAATGCATATGCGGCGACGTAGCAATCCTGGTCCCAGGCAGATTTCCCCTCAATCCTCAGCGAACGACTCAGCGCTCCATATTGTCGGTAATTGGGTCGTGGATCGAGGGCTGGGGGTCATGGGGATCCTTCCAAGACAGAAGTCCTGCTGGTTACTTAAAAAGTTGGCTTGCATGGGTATAACTAGGTCCCTAAGGATGACACCCACTGCAGCTTTGGAGATACTACTCGATCTCATGCCATTAGACATTTACTGCAGCAGTAAGGCGGCTTAAACGGCCGTCAGGCTTAGAGAGTGCGGACTCTGGGTCCGAAGACCAAACGGACATGCCTCTGCAGAACTCAAATGGCGCGCCACTGTAAGCACACCAAAAACAGACTACCTACCCTCGACCTATGACTTCAAATACAAAAATAAACAAAACGTCTTTACCGATCAAAAATTATCCAAAAATAAAACAAGGAAAACAAATTTAGCTAAAGAACGGAAAGTAAAGACAAAAGAAATGTCCAAGCCAGAGACAACGTACACTTGAAGTTCAAAATTGTAAAATTCGCAGCCCGAAAACATATGCTGAAACCACGATACAAGCAAACAATCGAGTTGTTAATACGACGCCTGATCCAGTCCCTCGAGTTTTATCCGCAATTCTTGTGAGACTTGTATATGCCAAATTAACAAACATATGTTTCATAAACTGAAAAAGATCGAAAATGAACTTCGATGTACATCAAATGCCGTTTGAATATGAAAAACTTTTGGACAATAAGAACATGTAACGCGAATGGCCTTCTGAATAAAATCGACGAGTTAGAAGAATTCCTTCACAAACACGATATTGAGATCTGCCTGATATGTAAAACACGTTTGACGAAGAAATCACGTACAAGCGGTTATGACGCCTATCACCCATAGGAAGCAGGCAGAGGCAGTGCGCCATTTCTTGTAGAAGACACCACTTATCACTCTCCGGGTACAATAATTGAGCTTGATAGAATGCAAATAAACATAGGTAGCCAAAAGATTAAACGCATATCATACAAATTTGCGCCTATATATTATCTTCCAAGAGCAACGTTAGAAAAACATTATTTTTAGGAGCATATTTAAGTCACTTGGACAGCACTTTGTAACTGGCGAAGATTTTAACGGGAAGCACACTTTCTGGGGCTTCAGATGGATCTATAGAGTTTGGGCTTGATTTTTACTAGCAACAATCGCAGCATAAATGGGCCGCTGCATAAAAAAAATTTAAATATCTTTCCAGCAAACTGAAAAGAGTTATTAGGGATTTCAAAATTCGTGAAATCTCTATGTGTTTTGAAAGCCTAACGACAGAAAAAAAAACAAATTATTCGCTTTGCAAAGCTATGAAAAAGCATGAAAAAAACAAAGATGCAAGCGCAACCTATCAGGACAAACAATGGCGAATGAGAGAAAGGAAAACTACGAAATATTTGCCGAACACGTTGATGAGACGTTTAAACCATTTGACGGTGAAGCGTTGGTTGAAGATGCTGTTCCTACCACGCTGTCTGAACATTTTCAAATAAGGCGAGAAGCGCTGGTCGAACTCTGTTATGAAATACGGAAACTTAAATTAAACAAGGCTCCTAAATATGACCTAATTACGGGACAGGTCCTTAAGGAGTTGCCACAATACGTAGGTCTGGTTACACAAAGTTTGTAACCAATTTATCGTCAGAAATGCATGTTTTAAATCGTTTTTTAAAAAGATGCCACTTATCTGGTCCAACAGGTTTTTCGAAAAAGTAAGTAGCTAGTGGTTAGGCAATAAGATTCGGAATGATATGATACACAAAAAAACAATTATCATTTCCACAGACGCAACTCCGTATGAAGTAGGAGCGGTGCTGTCGCAGTGAGTAGTAAATTCTCTGTAACCTGTTTTCTGTGCGTCTAGTTCGGCTACATGAAAGTTTGGGGTCATTTTTCATAACGAATTTTGGCCCCAACCTAAAACTATTTTCATTGGGGCGTTTTTTTCATTTTAAAAAAGAAATCGAATTTGTGGGGCCATTTTTAGTTTTTGGTTTGGGGCCATTGTTCATTGGGGCCAAAATTCATATAGCCGTCTAGTTCACTTTCAGAGGCCTAAAGAGAAGCTACTCACAAAACGCGAAAACTCGATAGTGTTCCCTCTGTAGAAATTGCAAAACTGTATTTATGGTCACAATTTTCAAAAATATGTATCTGATAATTTAGTCCAAGAAGGGAAACAGCGCCAAAAGATGGTATGTATATCGTTTGATTTTAACATAAGCTATCCCCCTGATCGAGATGCCAATTTCCCTTCAAGAATGCCATGAGAGTACCGGTCGTTAACCGATTACCGGTTTCGTTAAACAAAGCGAAATTTTTCATTCGAAGTTCAGTCGACTTAGACTAAATAAAAATAGAATATTATAGAAGAATAGCCTGGCAAAGGTATATAAATGACTATTGTTGGGTTTTAAAAAAATTCATTTGAAATGAAAAGCTGAAGAAAATATTTATTCGAATTTTTAATCTTTCGTATACCTTAGTATACTAATGAGAAAGTTATTGCCATCGTGCGGAAATTTCGAAGTCAAACTGAGTATGAGGGATTATATTATTACGACTATAGGGTCCAAAAAAGTGGTACCGCCAATGCCTTCCGTCTGTCTGTCTATCTTTCCGGGCGCCGTATAACGAAACGGTTCGAAGGATTTGCTTCAAAGTTCGTATATAATGTTTTTGAGGTCACGTCTCGAGGCATCTTTAATTTTTTGCTTTTCCGTTTGAAATAACAGTACCTGCTAAAACACAATTTTTCTATGAAATGAAGGATACTTGGGATGGGGCCAAAAATACTCCATACTCGGTTTTTGGAAACAAATCCGATTAACGGTAATTTATAAAACGGCCAATTTCTCGAAAAATAACAAAGCGAACTCCAAAAAATTTTCCTTTTTTTTATACCATTAAGTCGAACATGTTTGCTTATTTTGATTTTTTTTTCATATAACGATTTTCTTAAATTTATATTAAATTCGTTTTCTCAAAAACGCCTCCAAAGATTTTGATAATTTTTTATATTTCGAACAATTATGTTAAAAATATCCAATGCGCGAAATAACATCAAAATCGTAGATAATTAATTTTCCGGACATTGCTAAATAGTCGTAGGTTTTGGTCCTGATCATAAATATATATACTTTTATGGGTCTACGACGAATATTAAGGGGTGTCGCAAACTATGTGTCAAAATTAATATACCCTTAGGATAGGTTTACAGTTCGCTTGGTGCGAACAATATTATACGGATACCTTATCCATATACTACTATGCCGCAACGAAAAGGCATTAAGGACTTGGTAGTTGATTTCACATTATGTGAAATTTAGTTAATTAAATAACGCCCAATAGCTTTGTTGGGTAATATGTAAGAAAAAATATTGGTTAAATATATTGTTATAAATTTATTAAATTTTCTACGGAAAATCGCGAGAAAAAAAGAATTATAAGACGGTTCTTTAAATATTTTTTTTAACATACCCTTGAGAAGATTATAAAGTTAGTAATAATCTGTTATTTCGACAACGGTGATCTAAGGTGCGGTGCTAACCTTATTTGGAGCACAGAGCACGTATAATATTTAAAAAAAATCCGCGAATCCTCTCTCAATTTTCCTATCTGTGAATACGTGTGAACAAGATACATTGTGTTGGTGTGTCAAAAATATTACATTAGCGCGGGGAGTTTTGCAACATTTCCAAATGGCAACAAAAATACAGCTTGTCACGGCGGATGTGTTGGGAAATGGAAAGTGCTGCGAAGTGTTGTGCTTACGCTATTTTAATGTAAATGTTTATGATGAATTAAAAAAGGCGTTTTTCTCTCGACCTATACTCTAACCGACGATAATGTTAGAGACCGCGGTAACTGCGGTGGACCTTAAGCCCAATTACAATGCCACCGAAGACTAGTCTAAATGTCCATAGTAAAGTTGCTCAGCTAAATTTTTGTTTGCTTTAGCTTTTCTTGCTAGCCGTATTGAAGTTCTGATCGAGCGATTGGCCAATGATGAAAACACTGTCTATCTGACTTTATTTACCTCAACCATTGAAAATAGTTTGAGTTTCTTTAATAACCAAGCACATTTCCTTGGAGGTGAGGGTCGGGATTGTCGCTATAAAATTTACTGCGACAAGAAGCACCCTTCTGTTCCTTTCATTTCAATAAGAAGTGGAAGGGAGCCATGGTCTCATCAGCCAATAGCATACTTCATCAGAACTTTGGAGAAGCAACCACTATAGGTTAACCGGGGCGTAAACGGGAAGGTATAACATAGACGGACGGTCTACTTGCCAATGAAGATGTGCAGCCTATCCGAAGGTGAGCCGGGCGAACGGCCTGGAGACTCCCAGCGGATCGGCAAAATGGAAAGCAAGACCGACTGTCTGAAACAGCCGAGTGCAAAACAAAGACAATGCATATAAATGGGTGTGGGCGGACGGCCCTTGTCATCAAAATAACATAATATAGTTGATTATACCTGAGAGAGTTCTTTTTGTCAAAAATTGGGAAACCAATCCGAAGGGATTGGAAAGGTAGTCCCAGGTTGGTCGGAGAACTTCCTGGAACCTGACTTGCCATTTCAAAAATATTATAATATTTAAACCGATATATTAATTGCATTAATATTTTTCTGATTACAGTCAATAGAAACCTCATAGTGTTATTTTATAGTTTTGATATAGCTAATATGGTTTGTAACTGTGTAGTGCTATTTCAATACCGGCTAGGTTTTAGAAATCGAAATCGATATTTCGATCTATTTGGTAACTTAGAATGCATATAAATGGGTGTGGGCGGACGGCCCTTGTCATCAAAATAACATAATATAGTTGATTATACCTGAGAGAGTTCTTTTTGTCAAAAATTGGGAAACCAATCCGAAGGGATTGGAAAGGTAGTCCCAGGTTGGTCGGAGAACTTCCTGGAACCTGACTTGCCATTTCAAAAATATTATAATATTTAAACCGATATATTAATTGCATTAATATTTTTCTAATTACAGTCAATAGAAACCTCATAGTGTTATTTTATAGTTTTGATATAGCTAATATGGTTTGTAACTGTGTAGTGCTATTTCAATACCGGCTAGGTTTTAGAAATCGAAATCGATATTTCGATCTATTTGGTAACTTAGAATTTTTTTCGATATCTTCGAAATTGATATCTGATAGTGATTTGACACATTTTTAAGTGTTTTTATTTTGGGAATGTGTTTTTTGGTTAATAAGTTTGTTGTTCCCGCGTTTTAAAGTATAATTTAGGCGATTATGCCTCATCAGTTTATTTAATTTATGACACAGACTATTTGTATTCAAAATCGAAATAGTATGTCTGCTTTTGCAAACCAAAAACCTGCAAAATTGCAAGTATAAGAACCACAAAAAAAATAAAAATTTAAATATTAGGCATATACGGCCCATACGGGACCTAAAGCCTAGCTTCTCCAAACATTGTGTGTGCGAAGTTATATTTTTGACACGAATGAGGGACCTACAGTTTAATGCCGGTTCTGAACGGCAATTTATTTTTGAGAAGCTTCTAACGACAGTTTTTACTCTTGGATGTTTGTCAGACGTTCGCAAGAGGTGGGGCAGCGAATAAAAACTTTCAGCTGGTACAGGTCGGGATTTGAACCAGCGACCTCTCGCTTAGTGGTCCAACGCACTTAACCACTAAGCCACTGCACCCACATAAGAAACACATCTCATCTTAAAACTTCTTAATATAATCAGGCACATCAATAGGCCCCAACGAGTAAAAATATAAAAAAATATTCAAAATATTATGTATACACCAATATTAGGTCCCGCCAATAATAGCTTCAGCGTGTCGTGGACAGGAAAGAAATTCTAAATTACACAAGACCAGGCGCATATACGTTCTAGGCCCGTATATACCCGCGGCGAGAATCGGACGCTTCTTGCGATTCCTTAACATGGGACTATACAGCAAGGGGTGAAAGATTATTGAAGTGGGTGAACATAAGGACAATGGCGTTAGCTTGTCTCGAAAATGCATAAATTCCAGAACGGAAAACTGGTTAAAACTGCAATAGCAGTCATTGAATACACCACAATAAATCCACACTACCAGAGTAAGATTCTATAGAAAGCGTAAAAAAAGAATGTCATCTACGGACAGTCAAAAACAGGAAGTTTCCACCTTGGTGGACCAAATGTCTTTTTGAAATGAGAAAGAAGCGACGAACCTCGTTTGATGCTGCAAAAACTTCAAGCTCCCATTTAGACTGGGACATTAACAAGGCTAATCAGCGTTGGTTCAAGAGTGCGATAGCCAGTGCTAAATGTATAGCCCTGCGAATATTCTGCAGTGATATTGAAAGCACTACAGAATCAGCGAGGCCTAGGAAAATTCTGTCCAAAGAACCCGCTGTTCCTGGATGCTTGAAAGATAGTAGTGGGAACTGGACAACATCCAGCAAGGAAACTCTCAACCTCTTGCTACAAACTCACTTTCCGGGATTTACTCATTGTGAAACTAGTAAACAGGCTACGTATATTGCCTTATTAGCGGCATTGTCTGTCCCGGAAGGCGCAATTACGGAATAAAATATTCTGGGCAATAGACGAGTAGTAACGAGATGTTTCCAATTATTATTCCAATATATTATATGCAATGCAATTTTGCGTTCTATAAACATAATTGAACGTTTCACAAATTTTCTACACAATACCTTTTCTAATAAAGTGCATTATTATTATAAAAAATAAGGAAAGGCTACAGTCCGCTTGGGGCGAACAGTATTATACCCTATCCTTATCCCTATGTACCCCAAAAAAAAAGCATTAGGAAGATGATGGATAGCATTTTATTTCATTCTATGAAATTTATAGAAAAAAAATTATTTTTTCAAAAAACGCCCCCAAAAAGTGGGCGTGGCCAAAAACTTCGTCTGGGCGATATATTGAGAAAAATTTTGGCATCATATATTGTTAAACATTTTTTTCGATTTCTATGAAAATTTTCGAAGAAAACAGCATTTTAGTGAAAAACGCCCACAAAAAGTAGGCGTGGCAAAAAACTTCATATGACAAATTAATAAAGGTGGGCAGTATCTACATATCTTGTGAAGGTTGTACAACTTTATCTCTCTAACTTAAGCCTTAAAACGGTTTTTTCTAAATTGTGGGAGTGGCTGTGGGCGTATTTTGAAAATTTTAACTGTTTACCATTTCGGAACCCTAGGGAGTATATGTTCCAAATTTCAGCTTCCGAGCATAATTTTAAAGGCCTCAAAAGTTGATACGGACGGACGGACGGACGGATGGACATTGCTAAATAGTCTTAGATTTTGGTCCTGACCATAAATATATATACTTTTAGGGGTCTGAGACGAATATTAAGGGGTGTTACAAACTATGTGTCAAAATTAATATACCCTTAGGATAGGGTATAAAAACCGAAGGAAAGGCTACATTCCGCTTGGGGCTAACAGAATGATACCCTTTATGCCCCAAAGCAAAAGCATTAAGAAGATGATGGATAGCATTTTATTTCATTCTATTTAATTTTAAAAAAAATTGTTGGAAAAAAACTCCCACAAAAAGTGGGCGGAGCCAAAAACTTTTTATGGGCGATATATTGGAAAAATATCTTGTTAAATATTTTTTTTCGGTTTCTATGAAAATTTTCGAAGACAACAGCATTTTAGTGGAAAACGCCCACTAAGTAGGCGTGGAAAAAAACTTTATATGACTAACTTATAAAGGAGGGCATTGCTGACATATCTTTAGAAGTATGTAGCACTCGTATTCTAAAAATTTGTACAGTTAACCATTTCGGAGCCCTAGGGAATATGTGGTCCAAATTTTAAAGGCCTAAAATTGCGTACGGATGGACGGACATTGCTAAATAGTCTTAGGATTTCCTGACGGGGGATGCTTCATTCTCATTTTGAAACATATTCAAATACGCCTACTCTAGCCATTTTGCTATTGATTTTACCTATTTAATTTAAATTAAAAATTATTTGTCAACTTTCAATCCTGCCATTTACTTACAAAACAGCTGTTTACCGACCAATTTCAAATTCGAAATATAATATAATATAAACATCGATAAGGAAATTTCCCCGGCGGATTCCACGATGCATACGACAAGTGAACGTGAATCGAGTAAATGAAGGGAATCTCAGATACGGCGTTTTTCAGGATATATGTGATATATTTATGATCAGGACCAAAACCTAAGGCTATTTAGAAATGGCCGTCCGTTCATCCGTACGCAATTTGCAAGCCCTTAAATTTAAGATAGGAAGCTGAAATGGTAAAGTTTAAAATTTTGTTAACTATGCTCACTGCCACGCCAGGTAGAGAGACGGAGTGTGAAAACTTCATAACTTTGCAATATGAATTTTTGTATGGCTGTTTTTCACTACCCTATTCTAAGGGTATATTAAATTTGACACATAGCTTGTCAAATAATAGCTTAGTGTTCGTCGAAATTCCCTAAAAGTATATAAATTTATGATCAGCATCAAAATCTAAGACTATATAGCAATGACCGTCCGTCCGTCACCAATTTTTAGGCCTTTAAATTAAAGCTAGAAGCTGAAATTTGGAACATATACTCCAGAGGATCCCTTAATGGGGTAGTGTAACGTTTTGTTTGACACGCCCGCTACCATGCCCACAGTTAAGAAAAATTGTACTAAGCCTTAAAGTGTGGAATAAAGCACTAAGAAATTCACAAAATATGCCGACCTTGACCTCCTTAACAAATTTGCCATACAAGTTTTTTGCCCCGCCTAATTTTTGGGGACGTTTTTTAACAAAATGTTTTTTTCTGCGAAAATTTTCTTAGAAAAGAAAAATATGGAAAACAAAATACTAAAACAAAACAACAATACAATTCGAAACATTCTACCCATACAAAGTTCTAAGCCACGCCCATATATATAAAATTTGTTGTTTATAGAATAATCTGCTCAACCTTTACAACGTTATTGGCCTTGCCCACTTTTTGATGGAATTTTTTGAAAAGAACCTGTTTATATGATTTTATTTTAGGGGAAATAAATAAATAAATACAATTAATTTACAGAAAAACATAAGGAAATACTAAAGTCTGCTTGGGCGAACAGTTTAATACCCTATCCTTATCCATATATGCCCTAACGGAAAAAGAGTTAAGAACATGATGGATATCATTTCCTTTCATTATATAAAATTTATTAAACAAATATATATATTTAGAAAAAACGCCCCAAAAATTGGGCGTGGTCGAAAACTTTGTATGCGCAATACGGAAAAAGAGTTAAGAACATGATGGATATCATTTCCTTTCATTATATAAAATTTATTAAACAAATATATATTTTTAGAAAAAACGCCCCAAAAATTGGGTGTGGTCGAAAACTTTGTATGCGCGATACATTGGAAAAAGTATTGGCTAAATATTTTGTTAAACATATTTTTTCGGTTTCTATGAAAATGTTCAAAGAAGACAGCGGAAAACACCCACAAAATGGAGGCGTGGCAAAAAACTTTATATGACAGAATTATGAAAGAGAGCAGCGCCTAAATATATTGTAAAGTCTGTAACACTGTATCTCTCTAACTTTAGCTTTCAAAAAGCTTTTTCTAAAATGTGGGCATGGCGTAGCAAACAAAATTTTATACTCTTCCATTTCGGGACCCTATGGTGCATAATTTCCAAATTTCAGCTTCCTAGCTTTAATCTAAAGGCCTAAAAATTAATGACTGACGGACGGACATTTATAAATAATCAAATACCTTTTCCTTATGTTTTTAACAAGTTTTGGGTAACTGTAATTTATAAAACCGCCAATAAAAATAATTCCGAAATATTTAATATTTTTTTCTTCTTTTTTGACGATTTTCATATATTTAAATTAAATTCATTCTCCCAAACACGGCTCTAACGATTTTTATCTATTTTTGTATTTTATCAAATAAGATAAAAATTGTGTCTTACGTCGCCAGAGCCGTTATTGAGAAAATTTCATTTTTCAAAACTTAAAAAGTGATTATGATAATTGATCGAATGCTACCATTTTATTTGAGGCGATTCAAAAACGCATGCCATGTTGCGAGAAATTTTCGTATGACGCAGTCGTGGACTTTAATTGGCATTTATATAATCATAATTTTGCTATCTCCAGTTAATTTTTCCAAAAGTCAGATGTTTCAAACAAATGCTGGAATTTTCACATTAGTTTTATGTATTTTTTTTAATTTAGTCCACGTCGCCGTTTATGGTGGTTATGTTAAATACTAAATACTACATAACACTACCGAAAAGAGAAGAAGAGAAGAACAACTTCGCCAGATCAGCTGGTATGATATACATACATACAATTAAGCAATTATTGTAATATTTTGTAGTAGACTCACCGTAACTATGCACAGATCCATATTCCGACTCGTTATCATGACAAGTGTTTAAAAGTATACTTTTACGTCGCACAGGTCCAATTTCACTGTGGGAATGTACGGAAGTCTGGAAATAAATTAAATACATAAGTAAAGAAAGTGAATTAGCAAGGTTTTTCTTACGCTCACGTGGCCTTTACTAAAAACGTAGATACGAGTTTGGCAACGCTGCTTATAACAATGTCATAACCTTAATTAATTGTATTTCGCATTGCATATAAATCCCCGCGAGACAACCCGCAAATGTATTCCCTATTACATTGATAACGTTATATTTAAAAAATTGTTGCGATAAGAACATGATGAATAATATTTTATTTCATTCAATGTAATAAATAACATAATATTACGTAAAATTTATTTCAAAAAACATTGCTCATCTAATTAATTTGTCTTAAATTTAATCAGTATTGTAATTGAATAATAATTCGAAATCAGATTGGCTTGGGCCCAACTAGATTGTTCTAGTCTAAGCTTGTTTATCTTGGCATGTTTAGGATAAACCGGTTTGGCCTGAAGACATATACAGGGTGTTACCGATTTAATTCCAATCTCCAATTTGTACCCTACTTGGTAATGTTGAAGACTGATAATGAGCCACAAATCAAGTGGGATGAATGTTTGGAGTATAAAGAGAAACAGGACTCAAGATGAGTCCTCTCACGCGCATAAGAACTCAAAGTCGCTAGCTCAGAACTAAACATCTAGAACATCAAAACCCATCGATATCCTTGTGTCAGGAGATCTTGTGCACTGCTTTGATTGTGCCGATATCCTGGTATGGATGTCCACCTGAAACTAAGGGTCCGCATTGGCTTAAGATAGAGCCCAAGATTCTCCTCAAATGGCTCAAACTTAAGAAGCCCGATGGACGATGAGGCAGTCATAAAGGCAGAAGATCACAAAGAAATAGTCCTTCCTGCTTCTTATAAACCAGAAGTGCCTAGGGGCAATTAAAGAAAATGATTTTAAGCATAGCGTTGGCATATGATTTGCTGAATTTAAAATCTTCCGGACAACGGGTCATGAAGACGATGCCGATGCGGGCGCTGTCGTCTCAGCCAATAAGCTGTTGGAGGACCCAGTGATTGGAAACATGCAAATAAGTTTTCGATGGTGAAAGTTATAAAGACGAATCTCAAGCACTCAAAGTGCGCGTCGGGTACGAAGTGTTAGGCATTACTCTTAAGAAAAACACTAATAATTTCAGGGTTGAAAATTGCAGGGTCTCTAACTTCAAATCCTTCTCGCATTACGGGTAGACTCTCTTTAATATAAATATAGAGGTATACACTAACATTCCCTATAGAAATGAATGAAGGGTTGGCTATAAACTCCATTGTTATGTTGTTCAATTTTAATTTAAACTGAATGAAAGAAATGTACTAAGGGCTTCGACAAGACCATGGTTGTAGCCGTTAAGATGTCGTGTTCAGTTAGTTACAGCAACAAATTTTATCGCCATGGTGGAACAATCCTCAATTACGACGAAAATAGGCTACTGCGGAAAGGTTAAAACAGTTATTAGCAAGGAAAAGATCTGATGGTCTACCAGCAGTTTCGTCCGCATAAATCATCGGGCTTGGCCGGTATCCTGCAAATTATGTCGCAAAAATATCATAATAAGATGCTGCACTGGCTACTCGCCATACAGAAGGGTTGTATACCGCTTTACCATGTACCACTGTCATGGGAAAAGTCTGATAATGAAGTTAGGCAACCTTGACATCTTTTGTACTTAACATACTTGAATGTATCCTAGACCTCCACATGAGGGTAGGCCTAGTCAGGTTGCAAGTCTCAATATGCCTACCTCAGACGTAGGTCCACAGAAACAGCAAATGGATCGTTTATATGCTACGAACAAGGATTATTCAGTCATAAGTAGGTAGCATATTCAGTCATAGTCTGTGATGGTGGGTGATCTCGCCTAACAACCTAAGCTAAGCTGGAAATTGAATATCGAAAAACGAGTGTAGTGAACCGCTCTAAGTAAAGCTTTTAACATCACCAAGCTAAGCAGAGTTCAGAGAATGGATGCAATCTGTGCCACAGGAGCTCTGAGGTCAAGCACTACCGAATGTGATCAATGTGGCTCTGGTCATCCTACCACTGGATCTGCATATCAAGTGAATTCTATCATGTAACGCATGAAGATAGCAATTATCCACAAGACATTACGGACATTACAATATTCTGGATTAACTACCCAGGAACTTAATATCTACTGACAACATTGAACCCAAATTCATTACAGAATTCCCGTCCAGATCTGTCATTAAAGAGTTCTCTCTAAAATGCACTGTCGAGTAGGTGCGGGCGTCTTTTCGAACGAACTACACACATATGTGTATCCTTCCCGCTAGCAAACTTATCCGGCGTCTTCGAGGCGAAGTTCCTGCCGATTAGGGAAATTAAAAAGAGACTTTTAAAGACGGGAATGAAAAACGCGATGATCTTTCCAGATACGGCACCTTACTGCCACGCCCACAATTTAGAAAAAAAAATGTTTTAAAGCTGCAGTTGAGGAGGTGAGTTGTTTGAACCTGAACAAAATATGTAAACACTTAACTATTGTCCTCCTTCACAACTTTGCCATATAAAGTTTTTTTCCAAGCCTACTTTTCTTCAAAAATTTTCATAGAAACCGAAACAAATTGTATACAAAATATTAAGCCAATATTTTTTACAATATATCGCCCCATACAAAGTTTTTGGCCACGACCAATTTTTAAAAATTTTTTAGAATGAAAAAAAATGTATCCATCAGGTTCTTCATGCTTTTTCCTGTAGGGCACATGCGGATATGGATCATATTTACTATTCAAGCGGCCTGTAGCCTTTACTTATGTTTTATAGAAATTATGTTACTCACCAACTTCAACCACAGTAGGGCCTCTATTCAAACCCGGAATTTAGTTTTATGTGGGAAAGACTTAATGTCCGTACTGCTGTTCCGCATTACTGTTCTATTTATATAAGCAATAACGTAGACAGCAATTCAAAATTAAAAGAGTTTGGTGCGCTCTTTGACTCCACTTTAAGAATTGTTTCCATGTTTTCTTACGCTAAAATCGTCATTGCGTGCGAATTCAATGTGCATAACGCAAGGTTAACGCATCTTGTGACTGAATGAGGATACTCTTATTCCGGACATTGCAAATCATACTGCCACCATCACTCTCATACATTTCGTTGTACCCTATCCTAAGAGTGTTAGTCGATTCCTAACTCTTGACGTGGCAGGACGGCTGGTTAGTGGCGGAATAATTTTCAGAAGGCAGTGAGCAAAGCGAATAGCGAAATTCTAATATACAATATATAGTGTTAGTGGTGCAGTGGTGGAGCGCTAGAGCTCTGACGCCAGACGGGCTGGTTTGATTCCCAGCCACGGCGGAAATTTGTGTGTTTTTTTTCACTGGAAAAAATAAAATTAGAACAAAAACAATGAAAAAACATAAGGAAAGGCTACAGTCCGCTTGGGGCGAAAAGTATGATACCCTATGATCCTTATCCCTATGTACCCCAAAAAAAAAGCATTAGGAAGATGATGGATAGCATTTTATTTCATTCCATGAAATTTATAGAAAAAAAAGTAGGCGTAGGCCCACAAAAAGTAGGCGTGGCAAAAAACTTCATATGACAAATTAATAAAGGTGGGCAGTATCTACATATCTTGTGAAGGTTGTACAACTTTATCTCTCTAACTTAAGCCTTAAAACGGTTTTTTATAAATTGTGGGCGTGGCAGTGGGCGTATTTTGAAAATTTTAACACTTTAGCATTTCGGAACCCTAGGGAGTATATGTTCCAAATTACAGCTTCATAGCATAATTTTAAAGGCCTCAAAAGTTGATACGGACGGACGGACGGACATTGCTAAATAGTCTTAGGATTTGGTCCTGATCATAAATATATATACTTTTATGGGTCTACGACGAATATTAAGGGGTGTTACAAACTATGTGTCAAAATTAATATACCCTTAGGATAGGGTATAAAAACATAAGGAAAGGCTACAGTCCGCTTGGGGCGAACAGTATGATACCCTATCCTTATCCCTATGTACCCCAAAGAAAAAATTCATAAGGAAGATGATAGATAGCATTTTATTTCATTCTATAAAATTTATAGAAAAAAAAATATTTTTTTGAAAAAACACCGATGTATGGGCGATATATTGGAAAAAATATTGGCTAAATATATTGTTAAATTTTTTTTTTCGATTTCTATGATAATTTTCAAAGAAAACAGCATTTTAGTGAAAAACGCCCACAAAAAGTAGGCGTGGCAAACAACTTTATATGACAAATTTATAAAGGTAGGCAGTACCTACATATCTTGTGAAGGTTTTACAACTTTATCTCTCTAAATTAAGCCTTAAAATGGTTTTTTCAAAATTGTGGGCGTGGCAGTGGGCGGATTTAAAAACTTTTAACACTTTACCATTTCGGGATCCTAGGGAGTATATGCTCCAAATTTCAGCTTCCTAGCATAACTTTAAAGGCCTCAAAAGTTGATACGGACGGACGGACGGACATTGCTAAATAGTCTTAGGATTTGGTCCTGATCATAAATATATATACTTTTATGGGTCTACGACGAATATTGACGGGTGTTACAAACTATGTGTCAAAATTAATATACCCTTAGGATAGGGTATAAACATAAGGAAAGGCTACAATCCGCTTGGGGCGAACAGTATGATACCCTATCCTTATCCCTTTGTACCCCAAAGAATAAATTCATAAGGAAGATGATAGATAGCATTTTATTTCATTCTATGAAATTTATAGAAAAAAAATATTTTTTGGAACAAACACCCCCAAAAAGTGGGCGTGGCCAAAAACTTTGTGTGGGCGATATATTGGAAAAAATATTGGCTAAATATATTGTTAAACATTTTTTTTCGATTTCTATGAAAATTTTCAAAGAAAACAGCATTTTAGTGAAAAACGCCCACAAAAAGTAGGTGTGGCAAACAACTTTATATGACAAATTTATAAAGGTAGGCAGTACCTACATATCTTGTGAAGGTTTTACAACTTTATCTCTCTAAATTAAGCCTTAAAACGGTTTTTTCAAAATTGTGGGCGTGGCAGTGGGCGGATTTAAAAACTTTTAACACTTTACCATTTCGGGACCCTACAGAGTATATGCTCTAAATTTCAGCCTCCTAGCATAACTTGAAAGGCCTCAAAAGTTGATACGGACGGACGGATGAACGGACTGACATTGCTAAATAGTCTTAGGATTTGGTCCTGATCATAAATATATATACTTTTATGGGTCTACGACAAACATTAAGGGGTGTTACAAACTATGTGTCAAAAATAATAAACCCTTAGGATAGGGTATAAAAATGTAGGCGCAGCTATAGTCAGCTATAATAAAGCTACCAGCCAAGAGAGTGGCGATGGCGACTGGTGGGGTTGGTAAGGCCTGCCCGACCGCAGGATCGTTCGCCGAGGAAAACCTGAGCTCCTATGAGTCAGGCAGCAACAACAACAGTGTTGCCCCCAATACGTCGGAGAAGGCAACACTTTCAAAGAGCTGTCACATTAGGGTGACGGCGACTTTGAGTAAGAGGATGTCGAAGAGGTGGCAGTCTATATAAATAAATTAATTCAAGAGCTCCTCCTAAAAAGAAAGAAAATTCGCCAGCAGGCAAAGCAACAGCGACAACACCCGCAGCAGCATCAACAAAAGCAGCAGATACAACAACAACAACTTAAGGGGCAACAAAAACAAAAACAACAGCAGCATAGACAGCGACAATATCAGCAACCAAAGCAGAGCAGCAGCAACAAGCAGAAAATCCCGTCGATAAATGTGAATGATTTTGAGGTTAAGGATTGTATTAAATTATGTAAGTTAATAACATTAAATTTTAGTATTAAGCGAATAAATTGCCAATAAGCACATAATTATGTGTGAGACACAATAGGAGTACCAAAAGGTACGCATCGCTTTATAAAACACCCAAGTGGAGTACTTTACGTACACAATAAGGGCTTCGAAACTGAAAACCATCGTTTGAAAGGGAATTGATGAATAGAGACGGAGGAGCTCGAAAAAGACCTTAAAAAGTTGGAAAGCGATGACCTCAAGTTCGTGGATGTTAAGCTGTCTCTCCCTGCTGACCAATAACTGGAAAGTCGCTAAGCTGGAAGAGCAAAATGGAGCCGTCAGATCAACGATTATCATGATCAACCAGGAATCCCTAGCCCTTTGCAAAGACCAAAGGTGTGGTTAGGTATAGATGGGATAAGCTAACCCTTAAGATTTACAAAAAGGATGACAGGCAAAATGCCGCCACATCCTTCATCGGAACCAGATGTTTCAATTCCTGGATCGTCAGTCTCCTTTTCATCTTTAGATGGCGTTCCTAGTAAAGCTCGTTCTAACTTATCAGACCCCATCGAAAACCTCTCTGACTGGGAAACAGACGACTTTTTAAATAAGGTTCTTTTGAGTGAGAACGGGCTTCTAGACTCGTGTTCTGATTTGGAAGATCCAAATAAAACTCTGGTAGAAGTTTCTTTGCCTGATTGTAGTAAAAATGCTGCAGTTAGTCCAGATTAACCTTCAACACCCCGAAACGTCTTCGACCACTCTTCGTCTCCGTCTACCAAAAGATGGAGAAGAAAGAGAAAAGTAGTCTAAGACATCACTCTTGTCTCCGATTCCATTTATTATAAGATTGCATACTAAAAAGCATCGGCTGAACAATCCTTTTCAGATCACCGTTACATCCAATTGAATCTATCTGATGAACTACTATGCTAACCAGCCAAGAGAGATTGAGCAAAAGAGATTGGCTGAAGTATAGGGGCATTCTGTAACAAGCAGTAAGCTCTGATTTTACTAGCCCTCCATGAAATACAGACGATCTCGATCGTAAAGTTAAGGAACTAACCCTGGTTTCAAATTAGCTTTAATGTCGTCCTGTCCGCTTATCCAACCAAGAGGTAAAACGAAGCCGCATTGGTGGACTTTGGAATTGGGACGTCTGAGAAACAGTTGTAGAAAAGTGCTCAATAAAGCCAAAGTCAGAAATAATGTTACCGACTGGACTGCTTATAAGGAACCCCTTACGCTATATCAAACAGAATTAAGGAAAGCAAAGCTAGCTTCATGCAGACTCTTTTGCGGCAAAATAGAAGAGTCTTCTGAGTCATACAGACAAAGAAAAATCGTTTCAACTAATCCGGTAATGCCTAGCTCTTTATTAAAACTAGACGGATCCTGGACATCGTCTAGCGAAGATCCGCTTAATTTGCAACTAAACAGCCACTTACCAGGTAGCTCCCCTGTAAATTACTCACATGATCTGATCACAAAGGACATGCTGCTTTGGGCGCTATAAAGCTTCAAGCCACACAAATCCATAAGATCGGATGGTATAATACCAGCCGAATTAAAAAAAACCTCTGACCCTATTCTACCGACGCTAGGAGTAATCTTCAAAAGTTGTTTAGAACAGGTCCACATTCCACTATTATGGCGAGAAGTTAAAGTGGTTTTTATACCCAAAGCTGGAAAATGTTCGCATATAATTCCCAAATGTTTTAGACCTATCAGTCTATCACCTTTCCTTCTTAAATCTTCGGTAACATTGATAACCATCCATTTGCGTACTAACATTGACACGCGACTTGCAGCCTTCTTGAACATAGAGGGCGCTTTTAACAATGTCAATACATCTGCGATCAGAACTGCACTTTCAGGTTTGATGGTAGATGCAGTACTTGGTGAGTTTATAAAGCTTCTGCTCACAGGCAGTATAATAACCTTAAAAGAACTCCTTCAGAATGCTCTTAACAAGCTTATAAGTTGGACAAACCATTATGGTCTGGGGGTCAACACTCACAAAACCGAACTTGTCCTTTTCACCAGGAAGTACAAAATCCCTATTATTGTCCCTATCTCTATTAAAGCCACCAGCCTAGTCCTCTCCGACGAGGCTAAATATCTGGGTGCAATATTGGATAACATATATTACACCACACCTCAGCATCAGTTTGATAAAAAAATTCTAGTCATTTTTCCACCCAGATCATTCTGGGGTGAATATGGTCTCGCGAAAGATGAATCGATCCACTCTACACCGATGTATCAAAAACTGATGAAGGGATTGGCGGTGGCGTTTTCTCTCGCAGACTAAATCTTAGTTTCTCATTTCGTCTACCCAATCACTGCAGTGTGTGTCAGGCGAATTCATGGCGATCAAAGAAGTCTTGGCTGAAAAGAAACGCGATATCCGCTAGAGATATCAAAATCTTCTCTGACAGCCAAGCAGCCTTGAAGTCACCAGACTCATTCTCTCTAAAATCAATAGTGGCCCTAGAATGCCGATTCTCTCTAGAGGAGATGTCGAAGCACTTCAATATTCACCTCTGCTGGGTACCGGAGCATATTCACCTTTTTCACGGACGGAGTGACACCTTGACATGGTGCCTGGGCTTAAGCTGAATCAGGACCTTTTAACCGGATCAACTGGTAGGCGAACGCCGGACACCGATAGGGTTGCCTCGGACGAATAGCTTAAGAGGTAGGCGACTAAGTCCTCCAACTTATATTTTGAGTGAACCAGGGAATAAACCCGCGGAATAAAATCCCACTTTAAAGCTAGGGTGTTGAGGTACCCCTGCCGCGAACTGCACGGCAAGACATGGTTAATGAACTGATCGAAAACGGTCCCCTCCGATGCTCAGGCAAGGTCGGTTGTATAAGTTCCTTATCCCGGTAAGTCGGCTCTGCCGGGACGGACCACACCTTCCGGACATACTCGTGGGTCCAAAATTTCAAACATACAATTAAAAAACACAGAAAACAAACAAAGATGAAGAAGGCACACAAAGTGCCGAAGGCATGGACGACACCCTATTTGTAGTTCCATGCAACCTATAGGACGCCCTTGAAGGCGGTCTAACTGATGAGGAGATCTCCAAGGAGAGAGAGGAACAGCTACTTGCTGAACCCACCGAGTCTGACGAGAAATCCGGGAACTCAAATGAGGCCAAATTGAAGAATAGAAGGTTTATGACCTTCGGCAGATACTTCCTTGATGAGCTGGAGGATACTAGCAAAGTCGAGCTAAAAGACCTTCTCAGATTTGTATACAAATCAGGATGATTCTGATAGACCGACGCTTTGACCACTGACAGCGGCTTCTTCTTTTTTTTATACTTGCAGTTGTTTTTCTTTTATGCGAGGAAGGTACCCAAAGGACACAATAGACCCAATTTGATGGTCTAAGGGAGCCGTGACAACCGTCACATGGGCACCCACCAACCTACCTACCTACCTTAGTACCGGGACATAGAGATATCCGAGGGCAAGGCTGACGAACTTTCGTGGAGTTCCGGTGAACACACACCTCTGTTCTGCAGCCTGTGATCACCAAAAAAAAATAACACGAAAAAGAAAAAAGAAAAAAAACATATGGAGACGCTACAGTCCGCTTGGAGCGAACAGTATGATACCGCATCCTTATCCCTATGTACCCCAAAGAAAACAGCATTACGAAGATGATGGATAGCATTTTATTTAATTCTATGAAATTTATAGAAAGAAAGTTATTTTGAAAAAAACGCTTCCAAAAAGTGCTTGGAAAAAGTATTGGGTAAATATATTGTTAAACATTTATTTTCCGATTTTTATGAAAATTTTCAAAGAAAACAACATTTGAGTGAAAAACGCCCACAAAAAGTAGGCGTGGCAAAAAACTTTATATGACAAATTTGTAAAGGTGGGCAGTACCTACATAGTTTGTGAAGGTTGTAAAACTTTATCTCTCTGACTTAAGCTTTAAAACGGTTTTTGCTGAATTGTGGGAGTGGCAGTGGGCTTATTTTGGAAATTTTAACACCTTACCATATCGGGACCATTGGGAGTATATGTTTCGAATTTCAGATTCCTAGCATAAATTTAAAGGCCTCAAAAGTTGATACCGACGGTCGGACGGACGGACGGACATTACTAAATAGTCTAAGGATTTGGTTCTGATCCTTAATATATATACTTTTAGGGTTCTGCGATGGATATTAAGGGGTGTTACAAACTATGTGTCAAAATGAATATATCCTAGGGTATAAAAATGAATGAAGTGCACATAAATTCTACTTTGCACGGCTTTGCTTAGGCAGCGTCAGTGTTGAATTTTTGTGTTTGTTTTCTTGTAATGCTTAGGAGTTTTAGAGCGGATGGTAGTAACATTCGGGGCTTAAGAACGAATCTTTTTTCGCTGTATGCCCATGTTTCCCATATCAAACCAGCTGTTTTGGCACTGTGTGAAACTCAGGTTAACGTTGATTCTGATTCGTCGGAATTTAGTGTACCTGGTTACAACTGAGTGTCATTATTCTTTCCTTATCGTGGTCTCGCCCTTTATATACGTTATAATTTGGCCTACCAACTTTAACCACAATACGGCCAATGTTCCAAATTACTTGTAACGATTTGATGAGTTGCCCGATTCTATTACACGAATTGTAACACTTTATTCTCACACTGAAATCGTTGTTGCGGGCGATTTCAATGTTCAGAATTCGAATTGGCTTCGTCATTCTGGGCAGACAACACCCGACGGCAGGTATGCTGAGATCTTTGCTGAGATAAACAACCTAACCCAGCTTGTAAATGAGTCGACACGATTTCCGGACATTAGTAGATAAACCGCCAACACTTTCGGTGAGCTTTCGGTCTTATAAGGCCAACCCAACTGAGGAAAACCGAATAAAGTTCAAACGAGCCAGAAATGACTGCAATGGCCACATTAATCGTGTCAAATTCTCCTACGACCAAAAGTTGAGGCAAAAAATACTACTAAGTCCCACCGGTAGTAAAAACTCTTGGTCGTTTGTTAAGAATATTAATAATTCGGCCTCAACATCTATCTCGACACTCATTTGCAATGACATACCAGCTGTCAGCTCTTTGGATAAAGCCCATCTGCTTGCTGCTCACTTTGCAGTTAGCTCAACGCTACCAGATTGTGCTTTTTCTCTACCTGTACTCGAGCGCATAGAATATACTATGGGACCAATTTATTTTTGCACACGTACAGTGGCAAGAGTTCTTCGAGATCTAAACGTACACAAATCCGCTGGTCCAGATGGTATTTCCCATATCGTTCTGAAGAGGTGTTCTTCCACGCTGGCAAAACCACTGCGTAAGCTTTTCTATCCGTCCTATTCTTCAGGTCTCTTTCCGAGAAGATGGAAAACAGCATTTGTCCAGCCTGTCCCCAAAAAGGCGAATCTTCCTCTCCCTCCTCCTACCGACCAATTGCACTTACGTCCCTTCTTGCCAAGGTCATGGAAACGCTGATAAATCGTCAGCTTATGAAATATCTTGAATCGCGGAAATTTCGAAATGATCGGCAGTACGGTTTTCGCGGCAACAGGACTACTGGTGATTTAATGACATATCTAACCGAAAAGTGGAACCAATTTATTCACCGTGGTGGTGAAAGTAAGGTCGTTGCGCTTGATATTTCAAAGGCATTTGACAGGTCTTGGCATCAAGCTCTTTTGTCGAAAATACGTGCATTTGGAATCGATGATACCTTGATTCAATGGATTAAAAATTACCTTTCGGACCGTTCAATTCAAGTTGTTTTGGACGGGTGCAAGTCTATAACTTACGAAATAAATGCTGGTGTTCCCCAAGGCTCCGTTTTGTCTCCGACTCTTTTTCTCATTTTTATAAATGATCTACTCTCTGTTACTTCTAATCCTATTCATTCCTTCACCGATGACAGTACCCTCAGGTTTACATATTCGTTTCCTGGGCAACGCCCCTCATTTCGGGTGCTGAACTGGGACGGCAACGTATGTTAAGTTCGTTAAATTCCGATCTTGACAGTATACTTAAGTGGAGTAAAACAAACAGAGTGGAATTTAACGCTTCCAAAACATAATGCTGTCTTCTGTCATTGAAGCGAAACCCCAATACTCTGCAATTATCCATGAATGGTACTTGCATCACTGAAACTGAAAAGCTTTCATCCTTCGGTATGTGCGTCAATGACGACCTCCGTTTGAATGACAATATATTCGACGTCGCTAAGAACGCCGCGAAGTGTCTACATCTTAAGCGATGTAAGAAATATTTTACACCTTCTGATCTGGCTAGAATGCAAGCAAACTGGATGCAATCCTTAAACCTGGCGGAACGTGCACTGAGTCAAAGGCGGCGACCTTTAGTCCAATCTATCAATGGTGGCAACATTTAAATCGACTGACAGTACGAGGCACAGCTGCTATATTGCATCGGGAGTGATGACTGATGATGCTATAAAATATGCAATTGCATCTAGTCTGGATGGAATTTATCCAGTTATTCTGAAACAAGGTCTAAGTCATGTTTTGCCAACGCTGAAAAGAATTTTCACCGACTGCTTGGCCTTGGCCTATATATCTCCCCCTGGTGTATGGTTAGAGTGGTTTTCATACCAAAAATTTGTAGGTCTGACTATACTCTAGCTAAAAGCTTTAGACCCATAAGTTTGCCCTGCTGAAAAGTTTGGAGAGACTGGTTTAGATGCGCTTCAAAACCTTGTTGATAGGATTAGAAGCTTTTGACCGCAAGGAGTACGCGTTGGGCATTTTCGTTGATATTGAGGGTGCTTATGATAATGCGCCCTTTGAAAGCAGGTGCAATCTGTCAGACAGCATGGTTTTTATGAAACTTCGGTGATGTGGATTAAAGCAATGCAAAGTTACAGGACGCTGGTAACCGAGGCAAATTGTGGTAAGTGCGTCAGAGCAGGGGTAAATAGAGGCTGCCCTTAAGTTGGTATTCTGAATCCCCTCTTACGATGTATGGTGGTAGACTCTCTGCTGACGGCTCTCAATCTCGATAAGACAAGGGGCTTGTCTCCAAAAATGGGCCTTAACATCTATACGGCCATGATTAGACCACTCCTCTCATAGACGTCGGTTGTTTTGTTGAACAGGCTTTCGCGGAAACGTGTTACTGCTTGTTTTTCCAAACTTCAAAGAAAGGCTTGTCTCGGGTGCACAGGGATGTTTTGATAAATCTTCTCCCCTCGATTCATATATTATGGGGTGTACGCTGAAAACCATCTTTCACTTAAAGAGAGGTAGCTTTTGATACCATTCATTGAAATTTTGAAGAACCTGCTCGAGAATTGTCCTTCTCTTATGGATATGCCGTCTGATGCAATGACACCAGAAAACCTTCTGCGAAGCCATCACCTTACTTTCCAAAGGTAAGGTAATAGCTTCGGCGAGACTATGAACCACGGATTGAATTTTGTCGTATTTTCACGGATGGCTCCAAAACCGGACAAGGGTCTGGTGCTGGAGTCTATGTGGAACGCGATAACATAAGACTTTACTACCCCTTGGGTAAACATGCTTCAGTTTTCCAAGCGCTAGTGGAGGGCTAGAGGCATTTGCATCTGCAGTGATAGCCAAGCACAAGAACATAAGATTCGGTGGCGCGATTGCGGTGGATATAGAGAGACCAAACTATTGCAAAAGGTCTGCATCTTTTCTTCTATCTCTTAGGAGAATCCACTGTAGGCTGCTTGTGGGCGTCCCTTCGGGCCACCAAGCTTTTGCTAAAAACTTAAATGTATTGGGCTTAAGCGACACCACTACCTGTCCTGCTTACTGTGAGGAAGACGACACAGCAAAACATTTTCTCTGCAGTTGTCCGGCCTATGCTCGCATCATCTGGCGGATTTTCGGGGCTGACGTGGTGAGTGTCAAACATCTTAGCTCTTCATCATTGAAGCTCCTTCTCATCTTTCTTTGGGAAACGGAATTGCAAGGGCGAGCGGACGGTATAGATTAAGTGGATTAAGGGATTTCAACCAACCCTCTTTTCAAAGGATTCAGTTACATGTCAAATAACTACGGAAAAAAACCTTGGGTGCCCCACTAGGCAGGGTTAAGTGATTTCCACCATAGATCAACGGATGTCTACTAACAAAAATCATAAAGTCCATTTGAAGCAGACATAATGTCCGTGGACCTTCTTTCATCCTGTCTTATTTTGCTTGCACAATTTTGGGGCTTTTATCATATTTTTGGGGCCATTTTCATTTTGAGATTGTTCCAATCATTTTTATTGAAAAAAGGAGCCCGAAAATTGTTTTGAATTGGTAGATTGGAGCCATTTTTATATCCTAAGGGTATATTAATTTTGACTCATAGTTTGTAACACCCCTTAATATTCGTCGTAGATCCACAAAAGTATATATATTTATGATCAGGACCAAAACCTAAGACTATTTAGCAATGTCCGTCCGTCCGTCCGTCACCAATTTATAGGCCTTTAAATTAAAGCTAGAAAGCTGAAATTTGGAACATATACTCCCTAGGTCCCCGAAATGGTAGTGTGTAAAATACGCCCACTGCCACGGTCACAATTAAGAAAAAACAGTTTTAAAGCTAAAATTAGAGAGATAGAGTGTTGTAATCTTTACAAGATATGTAGGTACTGCCCACCTTTACAAGTTTGTCATATAAAGTTTTTTGCCACGCCTACATTTTGTGGGCGTTTTTCACTAAAATGCTGTTTTATTCGAAAATTTTTACAGAAACCAAAAAAAAATGTTGAACACGATATTTAGCCAATATTTTTTCCGATATATCACCTATACCAAGTTGTTGGGCACGCCCACTTTTTGGGGGCGTTTTTTCAAAAATATGTTTTTTTTAAAATATTTATAGAATGAAATAAAATGCTACCCATCATCTTCTTAACGCTTTTTTCTTTGCGGCATATAGGGATATGGATAGGGTATCATACTGTTCGCCTCACCCGGACTGTAGCCTTTCCTTATATTTCATATTACATTTTTCGTGATATAAGTGCTATTTTAATCCCCAAATACTTAACCAAAAAGATTTAAGATAGTTTTGCAAACAGTACCAGGGTGGTGCGCTTCGTAGGAATAATGTTTTTCAACCATCTCTCCTCTCCGCAGGCGGCAATTACCGCTCACGCAACATCGTTGCTCTGCTCGATGTGCAGATATCGTCCCCACAGGTCATTTTATATTCAATGTTATACCAAACCCTAGAATGCCTAGTGTGGAAACCAAAATAGTTTACTATGTTTCACAAACTAAATTATCTAATTCTATGAAGGAAATTAGCATTTCCATTTTTTCACATTCATGCTTCTGGCTTGATGTGCTTTTCAAGCACATGCAGAAAGGTCACATCAAGTTGGGTCCAAATTCACTAAATCTCCAAAACATATGTTTGTGATGAATAGTTTCAGGAGATTATTGTGCAAACCACAGGCACTAAACTTCATAGAGGCAGACGTCCACGGAATTAGTTAGAATTGGTTCAGCGATTTCGGCAGATTAAGGAGACAAAGAATAAAACTGTTCGTACCCTTAAAATATAAGGGTACTCGAAGGTTGAAGGTTTAGACTGAAGGTCCTTTGCCAGTGGAAAACTTTGGAGACAATGATTGTTCCCAGGGCTAATTATCGGGGGCCGAATTAGAGCATCAGTTAACGAGCAATACGTCACTGAATTATTGTGGTTATCTTCTGAATCGTAATATTTACACTTTACGTGAGAATTCGTGCAACCGTTCCAGTTCCATAATACTCAGCGCTTTTTAAATTTTTATACATCAGAAGCTGCCAGATTATATAATAGACTACCTAACGAAATAAGATGCATTCGTTCAACTAATCTTTTCAGCAATCAATAATATAATTAGAATAATAATTTAAATTTCTGTTTGTGCTTAAATATTTATTTGATTTTTTTTTTATATTTACTTTTGTTTATTTATCTATTTTTTTTTGTTGTATATCTTTTTCGACTCATCAACTCTTCAATAGGATGATACCTTCGACACTTGTCTTAGACACCAGATCGTGTCTTTAAATTTTGTATACCCTATCCTAAGGGTATATTAATTTTGAAACATAGTTTGTAACACCCCTTAATATTTGTCGTAGACCCATAAAAGTATATATATTAATGATCAGGACCAAATCCTAAGGCTATCTAGCAATGTCCGTCCGTCCGTCCGACCGTCTTTACGCAATTTTTAGGCCTTTAAAATTAAGCTAGGAAGCAGAAATTTTACCACATATTCCCTGGGACTCCGAAATGGTTAAGTGTAAAAGTTTTTTTAATACGCCCACTGTCAAGCCCACAATTTAGAAAAAACCGTTTTAAAGCTAAAGTTAAAGAGATACATTTTTAAAACCCTCACACGATATGTAGGCATTGCTCTCCTTTATAAGTTTGTCATATAAAGTTTTTGCCACGCCTACTTTTTGTGGGCGTTTTTTAATAAAATGCTGTTTTTTTCGAAAATGTTCATAGAAAGCAAAAACAAATGTTTAACAAAATATTCAGCCAATATTTTTTCCAACACATCGCCCATACAAAGTGTTTGGCCACGCCCACTTTTTGGGGCGTTTTTTCAAAATTTGTTTTAATAACAGAATGAATTTAAATGCTATCCATCATCTTCTTAATGCTTTTTTCTTTGGGGCATATATGGATATGGATAGGGTATTATACTGTTCGCCCCAAGCGGACTGTACCCTTTCCTTATGTTTTTCTTTTATTTTCATATTGCACTGTTCAATCTTATTTCTATATTGTTTCAATCCTGTGAATTAGTTATAAGAATAAAAAAAATTAAAAATAAAAAAAAACATAAGAAAAGGCTACAGTCCGCTTGGGGCGAACAGTATAATACCCTATCCTTATCCCTATGTACCCCAAAGAAAAAAAGCATTAGGAAGATGATAGAGAGCATTTTATTTCATTCTATGAAATTTATAGAAAAAAAATTATTTTATATTGAGAAAAATATTGGCATAATATATTGTTAAACATTTTTTTTCGATTTCTATGCAAATTTTCGAAGAAAACAGCATTTTAGTGAAAAACGCCCACAAAAAGTAGGCGTGGCAAAAAACTTCATATGACAAATTAATAAAGGTGGGCAGTATCTACATATCTTGTGAAGGTTGTACAACTTTATCTCCCTAACTCAAGCCTTAAAACGGTTTTTTCTAAATTGTGGGCGTGGCAGTGGGCGTATTTTGAAAATTTTAACACTTTACCATTTCGGAACCCTAGGGAGTATATGTTCCAAATTTCAGCTTCCTAGCATAATTTTCAAGGCCTCAAAAGTTGATACGGACGGACGGACATTGCTAAATAGTCTTAGATTTTGGTCCTGATCATAAATATATATACTTTTAGGGGTCTGCGACGAATATTAAGGGGTGTTACAAACTATGTGTCAAAATTAATATACCCTTAGGATAGGGTATAAAAATAAAAAATCTCAGTTTGGCATTACTGCTTCAGTTGTTTACTATGGTAACGAACATTTTCTAGTGTCTTTCCTTCGGCCGATCTGTAGATGTCATATGGCAATAAAACGACGGAAAACCGAAGGTTTTATTGTTTCAGAGAATTGTTTCTCAAAAATACGAATCTAAATAATTTGCAAAATAAATTTATATATAATAAATATTAATGACAGAACACAAAATTACATTATAATGCTCTACATAATGCTGCATTGTTTTTGCAGCAGCTTGTAAATCGGTGATAAATAGGACTAGGTTTCCACGACTAAGGATACATATAGCAACCTGGCGCTCTCCAGACGGTCGAACCGACAACCAAATCATGTGACCATGTGCTTATCGACGCGAGGCACGCATCCAACATCTTGAACGTGCACACTTACCGATGGGCAAACGTCGACTCTGACCATTTTCTTGTTGTGGTTAGGTTCAGAGCTCGACTGTCCAACGAGAAGAAGCTGCGAACTGCCCAGAAGAAGAAATTCGACGATGGACGCCTTAGCACATCTGTAGTTGCCAGAGCCTACAAATTCACCTGAGTAAGAAACTCTTCACTGTACATTCACCTACCGCAGACGCCAACAACCAGTAGTCTCAGTATCGCGACATTCATCAAGGAGGTATCTAAACCCACCCTAGGATACCAGGTACTCCAGAGAAAGCCCGTAGTATGATGATGTATGCGTATGCCGGAAAAAGATGACAGAAGTACATCTTCATTTCAGTAGAACACTATGGAAAAAACAAGGGCAGCAAGGATGAGTACCTCTGGAAGTCTTATAAAAAAGCCCAGCAACTGGCTGCTGGCTTTAATACTGGAACGCAGGCTCTTCGCAACAGCGATGGAAACCGCGCAGGGAATAGTAGATGTACTTAAGCATCATTTCCAGTAGCTGTTAAACGGGCACAATATAGAGAGAGTGATGGGGCAAAAAGAGAATCCCCGTCCAGTCAATGAAGAACCAGCCCCGCCGCCCAGTATAGAAGAGGTTGGCTTAGCTTTAGAAAAGCTAAAGAACAACAAGGTCGCCGACTCTGATGGTCTACCTGCAGAGCTTTTCAAATACGGAGGTGATGCTATGGTAGGGCGCATGCACCAAATCATCAACCAAGTTTGGGTGGAGAAAAGCCTGCCCGATGACTAAACCATCAGCTCCATCTGTTCCATCTACAAGAAATTCGATCCAATGTCTTGCAAGAACTATCGAGGCATATTCCTCTTTAATGTCGCATATAAGATCCTATGGAACGTAATGTGTGAACGTCTCAAGTCTTTCTGCAACACACTAATCGGCACGTACCGGTATGGCTTCCAACCCGGCAAATCAAGTGTAGACCAAATCTCCACGCTAAGACAAATCCTGGAAAAGATCAATGAGTTTCAAGTCGAGACACACCATCTCTTCATCGATTTTAAAGCCGCATGACAGCATTCATCGTCTTGAGCTTTTTGCGGCAATGGCTGAATTCTTGATCCCGTCCAAAATGATCCAGATATGTCGCGTGACACTATATAACACGCGGTGCAATGTGCAGTTTGGCAGCAGCTCATCGGCACTCTTTCAAATATGCACTGGATTTTTGCAAGGAGGTGCGCTGTCGTGTGATTTCTTCTTGAGCACATACTGCGCAGTCTAACTGCTGGGGTTTGCGGACGATAAAGACATCATTGGTCGATCCCAGCTTTCCATGCTATAGGCTCTCACGGCTATTGAAAAACAGGCGAAACTAGTAGGCCTTGAAGTGAATGAGGACGAGACTCAATATGTGCTATCAACAAACAAACAATTATCTGTGCACCGACTAGAACAAAATGTCACTGTTGATAGCAAACTTCGAGATAGTTAAGGAATTCATCTACCTCAGTTGAAACATCACCTCCAGAAAATTTTTTTTTCTTTGTATTATATGTGAAGACGAGTCTGTTGCTTACGGGCAAATGATTTTATTTCATCTTCGATGGTTGCCACATCCAAAACTCTGTGGATATCACTATTTCTGATACACCACGGGGTGTTTACAATTCTGCTTATCACTTTGTTTTGAAAAGTTTGTAAACTTTTGATGTTATTTGATGTGGTACAACCCCAAAGTTGTATACCATACACCCAAACCGGTTTCAGAACTTACTGTATAAATGCAGCTTGTTTTACATGCTGAGTTTGGAAAACCGGCCAAGCAGCCAATGCATTTGATTATATTTAATAACGAGCTCTTCCCGTTTTTTTTTTACAAATATTTGCGTACGGAGTCTATGAAAATGGGTAGCGCAGTTACATTTCTGTAAGCAAAATTAACATGCGTAGACTTTGTTTCATTAAAGGAAAATACGCCAAGTCTTTGTCCACTCAAAAACTCTGTTGATAGCGATAGATTGTACTAGATTGAATAGGTGATCAGGAATTAATCGGCGCTCTTCGATAATCGGGTGTAACCGTTTTAGTAAAAAATTTTCAAATACTTTTGACATAATTGGTAAAAGAGATCTTGATCTATACGATTTCTTTTCATATGGTGATTTTCCCGGCTTTGGGACCATTATGACCTCAGCTACTTTCCATTGTCGTTGAATGTATAATAATCTAAACGAAGCAAACAAACAAACATAGTAAGTGCTTTCCTAGGCAACTCTTTTAGGAACTGTCCCGTAATTAAATCGTATCCAGGAGCTTTGTTTAGTTTTAATTTTTGTATTTCATAGCACAGTTCAGCCAGCGATACCCTTTTAATTTTAAAATTGTCGGGTATCCCCTCTAAGGCCATATCGTCGATTAGCTCTTGACCGTCAAAGGGCCTAAACGTTTCTTCTAAGTGATCGGCAAAAATGTCGCTTTTTATTTTTCTCGTTTCGCAATTCGCCATTATTTTTTCTGATAGACTGAACTTTGTATGACTCCGATAAATTGATCGACTTCGAGTTCAAGTTCAAATAGCGTTTGAAGAGACACGTTAAGATTCATTTTATTTTCGCAGTCTTTTCTAAAGGAGTCCCACTTAGTTGATACGCTAGTAAGTCTGGGTGGGGCCTCCTTTCTCAATAAGCAGCCGCTAATTGTCAGAATGATAGGTGAGTGATCAGACAACAGATCGAAACATTCTTCAATTTTAACAAAACGGAAATCCCTTTTATGTAAATTTAAAAATTTATAAGGTCCGGAGTTTTTGCCGTATCCGTAGGCCAATACGTCGGTTTGCCTGACGAGTAAAAGTTTACTCCAAATGGCATACCGGATTCATAGAGAATTTTTTCTTTTGGTGAAATGCATCGTGAATCCCAGAAGGTGTTTTTTGCATTAAAATTACCGCCGACAACAAAGTTCCGTGTGAGTGAGTTAAAAATACTCGTGAAACCAAATTTTTCTATCTTCTCCCTTGGAGGGATACATACAGACGTAATATCATAAGCTTGTCTTTTATTTTTTACACGAACCGTAATCATTTGAATATTAACTTGCTCGATTTTTGTGTTTATTGAATGCTCAATGCTGTCTTTTATAAACAAAGACGCTCCGCCTCTAGCCCTTTCCGAAGGACGATATGCATTATAGGCACTATAGCCTTTATTTTTGATACTTGATTCCTTCGTAAGATGCGTTTCAGAAATCAAGCATATGTCGATAATATTTGTACGAGTAAAAACTTCAAGTTCGTCGATCTTTTGTAGAAGGCCATTCGCCCCACTTTTTTGGGGCGTTTTTAAAAAAAAAATAATATTTTTCTATAAAATTCATAGAATGAAATAAAATGCTATCCATCATCTTCCTAATTCTTTTTTTCTTTGGAGTACATAGGGATAAGGATAGGGTAGCATACTGTTCGCCCCAAGCGGACTGTAGCCTTTCCTTATGTTTTGGGTTTGCCATTCTTTTAATTCCAACGGGTAACAATTTTTTCTTTACTACATCACGCCTGTTTTGAAGCTCCTTAGCTACTTCGCAACCGCGATAGTTTGCCGCATGATTTCCCTTACAGTTCATGCAGGTTGGTAAATCATGTCGTTTCAGACCGCAATCTATAGGCAAATGTTTCCCGGCCTATTTAACGCAACGCGGTTCTTTTTGACAATATGCGTTTGTGTGGTTATACCCTTGACAACGCTTGCATTGAGGGATGAGTCTATTCGTCTTACGCATCGGCTCAATTTTAACTACGATGTTAAGGATACTTTTTATATTGTAAATTTTTTTAATGTCTTCTGACTTTTCGATGCTTAGCATGAATAGAGGAAGTCCGCGCTTAACTAAAGTTTCCATATCTTTATCAGTTTTTCGCTTCTCTCTTTTTATTAGATTAACTGCGTCGATAATTTTGAAGCCTTTGGATTTATGGTCTTGCAAAACGTCGTCTTTGCAGCACGAAGAATGAAGTCGTCTGGCATCGGTGTGGCCTTTCTGACTTATTTTGGTAAGTGTACCATTGGATTATCTCAGTATTTAGTTTTTGAAAAACCGCGCGGTAACTGTCGGGGTCGCAAACATTTATTTTCCACATATTATTGCTCAAAGATGTTACTTTAAATGTGGACTTAAAGATTTTCTTAAGAAATTTATAAAGCTTGCCGTAGTCCATTATTCCGATAACATTAATTGGCGGCGGAAGGTAAACTTTCTTTTTAAATTTTTTTTTATGGTGCGTCTTCGTTGCATTTTCATTGGTTAAAGACTTTTTACGACTTTCTTTAACCACTAAAATTTCTGGTGAGGAGCCGGCCTACGTTTTTTGTTTGGTCTCCGCTTAGTCGAATCAGTTTCGCGTTCTAACTCTTCTTCATCCGTGAAGTAATCGCGGCGATCTGGACATAGCGTTTTACTTTCAGAGTGCTTTTGTGTCAAAGATTCTTTTAGTGCCGTATTCTCGACTTTAAGCTGGTCTAACTCGGATTTCAGCTCATTTCATTAAGCCTTGTATGGAGGTCATTATTTTCCTCTTCGAAGCTTTTAATTTTCGTTGAGTCCCGGGGTACGCACGAAAAAATGTCTGCGCGGTAGAACTTCTTTTTGATTTTAATTGTGGTATAGATCACGATGGTGGTGATCTAGATACCCTTTGCTACCCTTGAAAGGGTCAAAAGATTGAAATAAATGGCTCTCCCCAGAATCCGTAGAGCCTGCCTCCGAAGAGTGTGGATTTTCCACTTGGGCCACTGCCACTTGGGCTATTATATCTTACAGTTTTGTCCATTGCATTATTTTGTATACGCTATTATGCTCGGTATACGGAGGTGGATTTTAGTCACCTCTTACGACAGGCATGCCTACTTCGGGTACATTCTAACCCCTACCCGAATTCTAACCTCACCACAAATGACATCTCAGTGGAGATGCGTCGAAGAAATAACCTACAAAACCACTCTACCTCGGTTTAGCAAAACAAACGGGTTCATAACTTCTGACTCGAAGGACAAAGTGCATGTTCTACAGAAGCCTTATCCTGCCAGTTCTGCTTTACGGCGCCGGGTGCTGGACGGTAAGCAGGAAAGGAGAGTTAATACTGGGACCCTTTGAATGAAAAATCCTTCGATGTCCTATGTGCGTGTAGGGCGAATGAAGGAGAAGATACAACCGTGAACTGTATGAGCTGTACCAAGATGTGAATGAAGTCCAAAAAGCCAAGAAACGTCACTACATTGGTTTGGTCACATCGTGCGAATGGACAACAATGCTCCAGCCAAGAGGATCTTCGCATCCCAGCCCCATAAGGAAGACCGAATCTTCGTTTTGAAGACCACGCCATCGCGGATGCTCGAGCTCTTGGTATGGACAACTGGAAGCAGTGTGCCTGGGATTGCGGAGGATGGAAGGCTGCCGTGTCTCAGACAGGGACTCTTCACGGGTCGGGAGCCCGTTAAGTAAGTATTACAGGGTGTCCGCCGGGAAGGAATACTATTTTGTTTGTTTATATTTTTAGATTAAAATAATGGATCTTATATTGATAAATGTTTTATTTAATGTCGGCAATTATGTGTGGAATATAATATCTGTTAGTTTCACAAATGCGAGCCCTTTTGAACACATTTTTCATTACATTCTCACACATTTCACGCGGTATTTCATTAATTTCATCACGAATATTTTGTTTTACTTGCTCAAGCGTTTTTGGTTTGTTTGCATAAACCTTGCTTTTCAGATATCCCCACAAAAAGAAGTCCGGAGCATTCAAAGCAAGCGACCGTGGAGGCCAATCAACATCACCATTTCTTGAAATAACTTTTTGTGGAAAGAGGTCTCGCAGTAATTCCATTATAAGCCGTATGCGACGTGGCACCGTATTGTTGATACCACATGTTAATCAAGCCCAAAGCATTAAGTTGTAGCGTTAAAAAGTTTTCAGTCATATCGCGATATCGATCCCCATTCACATTTTCAAAGAAGTAAGGTCCAATGATTCCTCCTGACCAAATTCCACACCAGACTGTAACTTTTAATGGATGAATGATTTGAATGTGTTGATGAATGATTGAAATGTTGGATTTGAAATGAAACAGCATAACACCTATTGTAGGTAAAAACCCCATCAGCAATCATTTCTTTGTGTCTCGCTGCATTGACGGAACCCTCTTAAAGCTAAATACGACCAAGACCTCAATTTATCATGAACTCCAAAACTAACACATATGGAACGTTCAACGTTAGGCAATGCAATGCGTCTGCTTTCCGACAGGATCAAATAATTTAAATTTGGATTGAATTACTTAAAATACGATTCATTTCCAATCGTCTGCGGTCGTTTGGCCCGCATTAATCTTTTGCTCTTCATTGCAGCAGTAAGAAGCTGTTTTTATTTGGCACGGCGACGAGCTCGAAGACTTATTGCATTAATCCCGTCTCGCATTGTCCAACAGTGCTTTCGTGGCGTCCTACACTGTCTGCGAATTGTCCATTTTTAAAATTTTCGAAATAAAGAGCCAAAATCCGTTCTTAATCAGATTCACTCAAACCCATTGCTAAATTCCTTAACTTAACTTTATCGCGATCCTCATTACAAAAAAGTTATATCTATATTACAAATATAAGAAAAACGCCCCGGAAGTCATAAAATCATAAAAGGGGCGACTTTTTATTGGCAATATTATGTTACGCGTCAACGACCCATACTGGACTTAAAGCCTATAGGCCATATTTATATGTAGTTTATTTTTCTTACTCTCCGCACTCCGCCATTTTTTGGATGTTATCAAAACACAGGTGGAATACGACAAAAATTACAACAAATGTTTTTGTCTTCATCCTCACAGCAATATGATTTTATTTCAATTACCGAGACCTGATTAAATGATGCTCATCACACAATACAGAAATTTTCAATACGAATTATTACAATGTCTTCCGTAAAGATTGCTATCGAGACACTACTTGCCTTGTAAGAGGTGAGTGTGTGTTACATGCGGATTGATCTACGTTTTCCTGCATCGCATATCTCACTGTGAGATCAAATTAATTATTAGTTACATTCCTCCAAAAAGTTCGTAAGAAGTACGTATAGTTCATGTAAACAATTTGTAAGCTGAGAATGACAAGGTCATATTTGAATAGGAAATTGCGTTTACATACGACCTTGTAAATCTTAACAAACGGCATAGTGAGTTATATGTTACAATTCAAATGAAATTCTCATCTCAATCATCCTGAATTATCTGTTTCTTATGTGGTTTTTACTGACTCGTTGAAAAGTGCAATTAATAAGTTCGCATTAAAAAAAATTACCTATTAAATGTAGTTCGGAACCTCCATTGTTTAATAAAAAGCTTTGTAATCTAAGCAATGAAAAAAATTAAGCTTATAAGCAATATCGAAATTCATTAGACAATTATTGTCATAAAGTCATTTATTTACAAGTTGATAGAGAATTCAATGTTCTTAATATAATAATTGTATACATTTAATATCAAGGGATCTGAAAACAAATAGCAGAAGTTTATTGTCTTTTATAAATAATAAACATAAGGAATGGCTGCAGTCCGCTTTGGGCGAACAGTATGATACTTTATCCATATCCCTATATACCCCAAATAAAAGAGCATTAAGAAGATGATGATGATGATGGATAGAATTTTATTTCATTCGGTTAAATAAGAAAAAAAAAAAAGGTTTTTGAAAAAAAAGGCCCCAAAAAGTGGGCGTGGTCAAAATCTTCGTATGGCGATATATTGGAAAAAATATTGGGTAAATATCTGGTTTAACATTTTTTTCCGGTTTCTACGAAAATTTTCGGAAAAAAAGAGTTTAATGAAAAACGCCCACAAAAAGTAGGCGTAGCAAAAAACTTTATATGACAAACTTATAAAGGAGGGAAGTGCCTACATATCTTGTGCAGGTTGTAAGACTCTATCTCTCTAACTTTAGCTTAAAAAGGTTTTTTTCTAAATCGTTGGCGTAACAGTGGGCGTATTAAAAAAAAATTTTACACTTAACCATTTCGGAGACCTAAGGAATATGTGGCCCAAATTTCAGCTTCCTAGCTAAATTTTAAAGGCCTAGAAATTGCGTACGGACGGACATTGCTAAATAGTCTTAGCATTTGGTCATGATAATAAATATATATACTTTTATGGGTCTACGACGAATATAAGGGGTGTGACAAACTATGTGTCAAAATTAATATACCCTTAGGATAGTGTATAAAAAGAAACTAATGGAATCCCTAAAACGATGCAATATTTGGGTGACACAACTCCGATATTCCATCTATTTGTAATGCATTTTTTGTCTTTTTAAATATAATTACGCATGTCCTCAGCGTCTTCCTTTACAATGTCGTATATTGGTGCAGATGTTATTTTAAAGGATCTCTTGCTCTGAGAGTGAGATAGTGTGAGTGTATAAAGCATTCTGTCAGATCTATTTTAGAATATGGCGGTGTTATTTGGAGTCCATATTACAACATTAATTCTCTTAGAATTGTAAATTTTCAGAGAAAGTTTATTAGGTTTGTTATATGGAATCTTAGTTGGAAAATTTACATGCCCGGCTATTCAAATAGAAATCAACTTATTATAATTCCGTCAGTTAAAACAGTCGAAATATGTACCGTACTATCTTCTCTTCTGCCTTTGATAAATTTGTATGCACCGAGTTGTCATATGGGAAATAAATATTATTTTTGTAAACGTTCATAAAACTGATTATGCACTTAATGAACCAAAAACTCGATGTGTCTGGGAAATTAATCGCATTGCCTATGTTGTTAATATTAGCTTTCATAGCAGTCGTTCTATTATAAAATGCAATCTACATTTGTATACTCGACCTTTATGGTATACTAATTTTGACACATAGTTTGTAACATCCCTAAGAGTATATGTATATATTTATGATCAGGAACAAAACCTAAGAATATTTAGCAACGTCTGTCCGTCCGTATCAACTTTTGAGGCCTTCAGATTTATGCTAGGAAGCTGAAATATGGAGCACACACTTCCTAGGGTTCCGAAAAGGTTTCAAGTGCGCCCACTGCCACGCCCGTTTTAAAACTGTAGTTGGAGAGATAAAGGGTTAGAACCTTAACAAAATATGTAGACACTGAACAACTTCACAAGTTTGTCATATAAAGTGTTTTGCTACGCCTACTTTTTGTGGGCGTTCTTAATTTATTTTTAGTGGTAATCATTTCGACACTTCCTTCAAGTGTGAACTTTCATATACTCGGCGAGAAACGGAAAAAAAAGTTCGTATGGATTAGATGTGTATGTCGACTATGAATTATGGACTGCCTATACATATTTATTCTAAGTCTACACTAAGTTCAACACCCCTTAGTATTCGTCGTAGACCCCTTAAACCATATATATTTATGATCAGGACCAAAACCTAAGACTATTTAGCAATGTCTGGCCATATCAACTTTGGAGGCTTTTAAATTAATGATAGGAAGCTGACATTTGAAACATATACTCTCGAAATGGCAAAGTGTTAAAAAAAGAATTTAAATGCGCCAACTGCCACGCCCACAATTTATAAAAAAACTGTTTTTAAACTGTAGTTGAAGAGATACAGGGTTCGAATATTTACAAAATATTTTGACAGTGAACTCCTTTACAAGTTTGCCATATCCATATCATATATAATATACTAATTTTATTGCCATGCCTACTTTTTGAATGCATTTTCTTAACATTATGTTGTTTTTGTCAAAAATTGCTACAGAAAACGACATAAAAAGATACTATAAAATTTTTTTTCCCACGGCCATTTACTGGGGCATTTTTCAAAAACATTTTTTTATATAAATCTCAGAGACTGATATTAAATGCTACCCATCATGTTCTTTTTTCTTAAATACGCCAACTGCCACGCCCACAATTTATAAAAAAACTGTTTTTAAACTGTAGTTGAAGAGATACAGGGTTCGAATATTTGCAAAATATATTGACAGTGAACTCCTTTACAAGTTTGCCATATCCATATCATATATAATATACTAATTTTATTGCAATGCCTACTTTTTGAATGCATTTTCTTAACAATATGTTGTTTTTGTCAAAAATTGCTACAGAAAACGACATAAAAAGATACTATAAATTTTTTTTTCCCACGGCCATTTACTGGGGCATTTTTCAAAAACATTTTTTTATATAAATCTCAGAGACTGATATTAAATGCTACCCATCATGTTCTTTTTTCTTTAATACGCCAACTGCCACGCCCACAATTTATAAAAAAAACTGTTTTTAAACTGTAGTTGAAGAGATACAGGGTTCGAATATTTACAAAATATATAGACAGTGAACTCCTTTACAAGTTTGCCATATCCATATCATATATAATATATAAATTTTATTGCCACGCCTACTTTTTGAATGCATTTTCTTAACAATATGTTGTTTTTATCGAAAATTTCTACAGAAAACGACATAAAAAAATACAATACAAAGTTTTTCGCCACGGCCACTTACTGATGCGTTTTTCAAAAGACTTATTTTTATATAAATCTCAGAGACTGATATTAAATGCTACCCATCATGTTCTTTTTGCTTTGGGTTATATAGGAATATAAATAGGGTAACTTACTGTTCGTCCCAAGCGGCCTATGTCCTTTTTATACCCTATCCTAAGGGTATATTTATTTTGACGTATAGTTTGTAAAACCCCTTAATATTCATCGTAGACATCTAAAAGTATATATATATGATCAGGAGCAGAACTTAAGGCTATTTAGCAATGTCCGTCCGTCCGTACGAAATTTTTAGGCCTTTAAAATTAAGCTAGAAAGCTTAAATTTGGACAACATGGAAATGGTTAAGTGTGAATATGCCCACTGCCACGCCCACAATTTAGAAAAAACCGTTTTAAAGCTAGAGTTAGGGAGAAAGAGTTATACGGCCTTCACAGGATGTGTAGGCACCGCCCTCCTTTATAAGTTTGTCATATAACGTTTTTTGCCATACCTACTTTTTGTGGGCGTTTTTCACACAAATGCTGTGTTTCGAAAATTTTCATAGAAAACGAAAAAAAATTATAACCAGTGTAGGCACCGCCCTCCTTTATAAGTTTGTCATATAACGTTTTTTGCCATACCTACTTTTTGTGGGCGTTTTTCACACAAATGCTGTGTTTCGAAAATTTTCATAGAAAACGAAAAAAAATTATAACCAGATATTAAGTCTATACTTTTTCCAATATATCGCCCATACAAAGTTTTTGGCCACGCCCACTTTTTGAGAGCGTTTTTTTCAAGAAATATATATATATTTTTTTTATTTTAATAGAATGAAATAAAAAGCTATCCATCATCTTCTTAATGCTTTCTTCTGTGGGGCATATAGGGATATGGGTACTGTTCGCCCCAAGCGGACTGTAGCCTCTCCTTATATTTTCTTATGTTTGAGTTTGAGAGTTTGAGAGTTTGAAGAGTTTGAGTGCATATAGGCTCAATGTAAAATTGAATATTTAGCTTGACATGGGTAGAAATGATTGATGCATTTACTTATATGTTCAGACCTAAAATACCCAAGTGAAAATGCAAATACTATATAGATACTTATAAGCAGAGCTGTAAAGTGCTGCAATATATTTGTGCTGCAGTACTGCGTTAGCTTTTGTACTTAAAAAATACTATAAAAAAGTAATTTGTATTTGAAAACCAACCAGTACAAGGACTTTTTCAATTACCCCGTTTAAGTCAATTTACTGCGTATGCAATTCTATCCAGTACCAGTACATTTTAATTTTAAAAGTAATTTTATAGTCACGATCCTGTATTCATTAAATTATGCTCAATAAGTTTATGGATATACATACATAATAGTGTTTCTAATATACGGCATATCATATACATATCATGAGCCCAAAGAGCTTATTGGTCATAATTAAATGTATATACTGACTGCGACCGTAAAACAAAGCTGTTATATCTAACAATAAACTTGTTCCGAGTAGTATTGCAGTACCCACTTAACGTATTAGAACGGGGTACTTGAAAATATACTTGCAGTTAATGATACTGGACATGTACTGGTACTGTAAAGTTTATAGTTATGGATATGGGAAGCGCCTTTTCTATTTTATAAAAGACGTTATTTTATATGTCTTTCAATTTTAAACATCACTAACCTTTTTCTACTTCACTATCTGCTTGACTTTAGTTAGGATTCGTCGTGCAACGATGTGTCTGTTTTGCAGCAAAATTAAATACTTCATGTTATTTTTAAAGTGAAACAATAAACTACAGAATTATTAATTATAATTATTAAATATATTATGTATGGAAATTAAAATAATGGTTGATTAATATTCTTCTCAAAATTTAAAACAAATTTATAGCAACATTTAAACAACAAACATTGGGTCTGTTGTTGTCTATGAATTTACAGTTTTATTCCCTCACCACCGTTAACAGTCATTCGCCAACATATCATAGAAATAAACAGATGATTATAGGTTTCAACAAAAAACGATCAGACCCATCAATCCATGCGTTCTTCATCATTTGCCTTTCTTAAACAGTTTTCTTTTCGATGTTGATGGAGTGTTTTCGAAATTTTTTGCAATTTGAATGATAGAAATGTTCTCCAATACTTTTACAAAAAATAAATAGCTGCATACATACATATCAGCTATTTTTAGTCGGTGATAGGTTTCTTTTACTAGTGTTGCCGTTCAAGATGTGGTTTAAAGAAATATATTTTATTTAAAGAATTTTAAAATTCAATCAGTATTCGAATCATAAGAAATCTTTTTGTGGAACAATGCCATTTTAATGTCATGATCGTGCTACGTTTTCCTGTAAGCGAGGAGAAAAGTAAAATCAAGAACTCAGTTTTAAATACCATCTATCTCTTAACGAGTTGGAACTTGGTTAAGGGGTTACACGGGTTTCACAGCTTCAAACATATTTTTTTTTATTATCTTATTAATTTCTACAACACCTCGAGAATATTATCCTAAATTTTCAAGACATTCCGTATAAAAATTTCGGAGAGGTGTGCACTCAGTTGAATCACGAGGATTATTTGAGGTTATCCAAACTTTAAACGCGTTTTTCTCGAAACTGTGTTTTCAAAGTCGGTTGTCAAAAGTTCTCGAAAACCACTCAACAAATCTTGATGAAATCTTACACAGGTGTTCGAGATACAATTCACGAGGACTTGGACGAAGGATTTTTTTTTTCAATCACAACTATTTAAAAAAAAACTAAATGTTGAACAAATTTTACCAAAATTAGCAATTTTTTTATAAAAAGGTCTGCCAAAAAGGCAATTTAAACTTTTTTTTCCCCTTCGTCCAAATTCTAGTTTATGGTCTTAACTAAAACACGAATTTTTTTTCACCTCTGATGATCCGGTCACGAGTTCTACTGCCAACGGACGCACCTTTTTTCCGACGGATCATCGGAAATGACGTCACAATGTCGGAGTTTTGAAAATTTTCTTTTGAAAATTTCGGAAATTCTTTTTCAAATGTATTTCTTTAAGATAGTAAAAAGATTGAATAAGATATTTTTTTTTTTATATTAAAAAAAAAATTGTTGAAAATTGAACATTTTTTCCCCGAATAAACCCATGTAACCCTTTAAGTAAAGTATATAGTAACTACTAATGTATACGAGAAAGTGGAGAAATCATTACAAGATAATTTCGACAATGTTTAGCAACTTACTGACCAAACTGTCTACTTCCAACACATATATAGGATGTAACTCTATTATATTTTAGAGTTTTGTTATCTTCAGTGCCTTACAATGTCAATATAGTAACAAATTCACTATTAAAATAATTTATTATAGTAACTACTATAATAATTTATTAAACTCATACCTGCGAAATTTTTCTTCTCGGATTTGGCTCGAATCCAGGGTTGTCGTAGTTATGTCTGGTCTCCGAGACAGGGTCTGAAGCGATACTAACCCTTCTTTTCGGCTCGCTTGAAATAGTATTGTTTTTATTATTGCCACCAGCATAATTTGGCATGGGTGTAGCTGAAACCTCAGAAACATTCGAGATCGCCATAGATGCATTAGGAGGTAGTGCTCCGATTTCATTCATTGTATTGCGTCTGTAAACTTAAAGAAAGAAGCATGCATACAGTTTTTCAGCATTCTATTATTTCAGCAATATGTATTAATAACTTAAATTGGTATTAATGCACAAAATATAAAATTAAGTAGTTAGATCAATTAGTAATCAAATAATAAATCGCCTGCCTCAGCACTTACAACATATTGAATACACCATATGTTTGTTAAAAAAATTAGCACAACCATTGTCATGGGATCTTACTGTATACTTGGACTTGAATTATCAATAGTTTGACATAATTCTGGAAACACGATCTAAGTCACGTTAAAGTAACAAAGACCTTATAATTAGCATTCAATTTGTAGCCGCCAATGTCGTGCATTGTATAATACTTTAAAAAATATATATGTAGAGTTCGCTTTGTGCGAAATGCACCCTACCCGTATAGCTTTTTATATTTCGTACTCATATTATTCTCAATTATGGGCGTGGCAGAAAAAGTTCCAATCCAATTTTTACACTTGGTCATCCAATTTTAACACTCACTTCTAATGTTCGAAATGTCAAAATATTGTGTTAACAATCAACTAACTATTTAGCAAATTCCGTCCGTCAAAATTATTTCAAAAATCGAACTAAGGGATTTGTTCAACTTAACAGTTTAAAAACAATGGTAAAATATTTTAAAATTCTGTTATTAAGTTTTTGAGATATTGGCGGTTTTATAGGTTACCTTTGTTTGGAATTATATTAAAAAACTGAGCCTGCAGTATTCTGGACCTCACCCCAAGCATCCAAAGTACAAAAACACACTCAAATCATTATAACCATTTTTAAGTGAATTAGTGGCGTGATTTGTTTTTCAATTGCAGGTATCGTTATTTAAGTTTTTTTTTTAAGTTCTTAAGATAAAGTAGAAAACGACCGCCTCGACAATTTTTTCACATGATGATTTTCTTAAATTTAAATTAAATTCGTCTTCTCAAAAACTCCTCCAACGAATTTGAGCAATTTTTTATATTGAACAATTGGTTAAAAGTTTCCAATGTGCAAAATTACATCAAAACCCTTAATGCGTTTTTGAGAAAATCTGGTTTTTCAAAACATAAAAAGTGATTTAATTAGATTTGGTATGTGATCAAATGTTACCATTCTATTTCAGGCAAGTGGAAGTGTAACACAATAAAAAGATGTTCATGTATACATTTTATTCCACCAAAATTAATCATCCTATGTGGGGAAACTGGTTTTTTCCCCGGAGGAATTCATCACATGTACGCAGGCGCCTTGAATACTCTCTGTTCAATACACTTTTTCTTAACAAAAATAAATACGATTTTATGCGTATCTCGCTGTGTCAATTTTCTTGTGCAAGTCAGGTAGAGGTAGGTTTCTGTCTGAAAAAATTAGTTTAATTTGAAAGAATTTTATGTATATCTCGCTGCGCTGCTGCTTTAAGTGTATTGAACAAGTAAGGTCTGTTTCTGTTTGAGGGATTCCGTTATTAAGAATTAAGGTGCTCAGCTAAAATGAATTTATTTGTTATTGAAGTAAAGCTAATTGGAACAAAATGAAATTCAAAAAACCAAATCAGTGAAATGTTTATATATAAATATATACTATATATATATATATATATAAATTCATCCAATTAATCTACGACTTCATAGTTATAAGCCACAGATGATTTTCTGAATGATATTAAAAATTTTTGTGGGACATGAAAAAACAAATTCCCGCTGTCCATGGTGGAGCAAACTAAGCCCATAATGAATATAAGTCAATATATTTTTCTCCTATTTTCAATGGATTGCATATTACGCAATAAACATTTAGTTTGGTGCGAACAATGCGTTTTAAACAACAACGACAGAGGGAGTAGCCTTCGTGATGCTATAAGTTATGCTGTCGGGAGTGTATTCACCTGGTAGGGCCACCCAAGGCAGCCAGGTTATAGTTGAAGGGTAAAACCGACGGCAAACCCAAATCCAAGAGCATCTGATCTATAGTAGGCGGCTTCCTGGTCTGCGTCTGATCCTAGAAGGACGGCAGTGTTTAAACCTGGTAGAAGGTATAAAATACAACAACGAAAAGATGCAATGGAACAAACACATGGAATTATTACCCCAGGTGGCAGACCAGTTACACTGTAAAATCCACCTTCTACGGAGGTCGGTCCCTCGGATTCTGGGGAGGACCAACTATTGCTTCTAATTGCGAAAAATAGTATGCTAAGATCACCACCGATAGCGCCAAGGACAACTTCAACAATATTGCATATAGATCCCTCCGAAAAAAGGAAGAATATATATCGATCTCCAACTGGATCGCATATCTCTGGACAAAGAAGTCCCCCGGTTAATCAGGATTCAGTGAAAACACAATGCTTCGTAAAAGAGAACAACGAGTTACGAGCTAAACTTAATAAAATTTAGCGACTCTTCCACGACCTTAAGAAGGAAGTAGATTCTCGGCGAAAAGAAAATGAGGATCTTAAAAACCTTCGTGTACCGAAAGATCTCGAGACAACGTCGAACTGTGCAGCAAGAGAATATTTCACGGACAAAAAAGAACTTGCCCGCGAAACCAAACCGGCCGTTAAAAAACGACCTAGCAAAAATCGTAAGGCTGTAACCTCACCCGAAGTGCTACAGAAAAAAATAAGTACGAAAAACCGATGAGAGTCATCTTTAGGAGACTCCACCCGACCTGCATAAAAGAAGATATTATGGAAGACGTGCAAACATAAGGCCTAAAAATTATTATCAAGAAGGAAACGCAATGCACGGAAGGAGACAAAGATATCGTTATCAAACGCGGCCTTCCACTATTTAAGCTCACCTTTCATAGGAGTGAGAATGTAGAGGATATTTTCAAAATCAAGACAATCCTAAACATAAAGGTCAAAATCGAGCCAATGCATAAGGGAAGGAGAACGGTACCTCAGTGCAAAAATTGCCAAGGTTTTAACCACACGAAGGAATACTGCCAGAAAGAACCACGGTTCGTTAAATGTGCCGGTAAACATCTCTCGGAAGAGTATGAAAACACCAAGCAGGTCCCAGCGGTCTGCGCAAATTGTACGAAAAACCACCCAGCGAATTATAGAGGTTGCGAAATCGCGAAAGAACTACAAAAAAGACGCGATACTCTCAGGAAACCGGTACACCCAGACCCAAGCTTAAATTATCATAAAACCGATAATCCGAAAACCGCTAGGGCAGTCAAAAGGACGAAACCGATACAGGAAAATAAAGAAATTGTACAACAGAATGTCGCTGGACCAAGTACAAAGCAAAATCCGGCATTGGCGGATGCGAGATCATACGCGCAAGTCGCGATACATGGAGACCAGTCAAGATCAGATACAACAGATCCGATCCGCCAATTATTAACTGTGATATAAGAAAAACTTGAGCAACAAAGCTGGATTAATCAAGTTATATTTGACAAATTGAGCAAGCCCGAGTTCAAACCTCGCAAGACTAATAACAAAATATAAATATGATAGGGTTTCTTAAAATACTGACGTATATGCTTGATATCGCAAACCCACTTAAAAAAGGGATATGGACCCACAATAAAAGGTTACAGAGATTATCACGCGCCTCATCCTTCGGAAAATGCCAGAGGCGGATCCTCTCTTTATATCAATGATTGTATCCAGCACTCAACAGACATAAAAATAGAACTCGATTCTATGCAAATAAGGTCAGTCTCCGCAGAAGTAAACCATTTAGACTTCTTATCAGATCTTGCTACTTCCCACCAGGATATAGACTGGCAGACGACGACCTCGACAACCTCTTTGACTCATCTGGGTCTAATTTTATTATCGGTGGGGACTTTAATGCCAAACACACTTTTTGGGGTTCAAGATGCAACTCAACGGAAGGCAGACTACTGTACAAAGCCAGTATGAAGAGTGGTGTAGACTTTTATTCGACGGGAAAGCCAACATATTGGCCAACTATGCTCAGACCACTCAGCAGTCACCCTGAAAATGGGTGGAAGTGTAGCAACAAATGTAGGACCGCCCAGGTTAAGTAGTAACAAAACCAACTGGGACGTTTTCCGAAAAGAGTGCAAAGAAAGTGTCGCTTTAAATGTGCCACTAAAGAGACCGCTCGAAATAGAAGATGAAGTTGACAGTCTTGTAGAAGCCATTCAGAACGCAGCGTGGATAAACACTCCTTTCCGGAAGACAGCTACACGAAACAATAAAGTCAAGTACATGCCTAAAATAGAAGACCTCATACGAGAAAAGAGGAGAGTGCGTAAGAGATGGCAACAATCCCGCGCACCCCCTGATAAAACTTATCTGATCCATCTTTGCAACAAACTTAAAAATGAACTACAGGATCTAAGAAATCTCGAAACTTCAACTTACCTAGAAGGCTTGACTACTGAAAAGAGCTCAAACTACTCACTTTGGAAAGCCTTGAAGTCCATAAGGAAACCAAAAATGCACTCTCCACCAATAAGAAAAGATAACGGCGAATGGGCAAAAGGAGACAAAGAGAAAGCCGATTTATTTGCCGAGCATCTAGAAGAAACATTCAGGCCTCTCGATGGACGACCTTTAAACGAAGAACCGAATGCTCATACGCGATCCGACAACTATAAAGTAAAAGCCGTTTCTCTGTCCGAGCTTCGAATGACAATAAGAAAGTTGAAAAATAACAAAGCTCCAGGATACGATCTAATCACTGGCGAAGTTCTGAGGGAGCTACCGAAAAGAGCACTAGTTAAGCTGCTGTACATTATAAATGCTTCTCTGAGACTTTCATATGTTCCAAGGCAATGGAAAGTAGCTGAAGTTATTATGGTTCCGAAGCCAGGGAAGAATACAAATGATAAGAAATCATATAGACCCATTTCGCTACTGCCGATAATATTTAAGGTTTATGAGAAACTTCTGCTAAAACGATTACAACCAGTAATTGAAGAAAGACGCTTGATACCAGATCATCAATTTGGCTTCCGGGTCAAACATTCCACAATCGATCAGGTGTATCGAATAACAAATGAAATTGAAAAAGCCCTAGAATGCAAAAAGAAGGTATGGCATTAAGGCCTAATGTATAATCTAAGGACAATCCTACCGGAAAAATTATACAAAATATTGAAATCGTACCTTGAAAACAGACTCTTTCGTGTTAGACATGAGACTGAATTCTCGGAATTCAAGGAAATCCACGCCGGTGCTCCGCAAGAAAGCGTTCTCGGCCCAATATTATTCCTTCTCTACACAAGAGACATACCACAAGGTGAAGGGACCATCGTAGCAACGTTCACAGACGATACGGCTATCCTCGCAATGGATGAGTCAGTCGAATCATCAACTGGAAAACTCCAACGGGCTCTTAATAAAGTATGCGAGTGGACAAAGATCTGGTGAATTGCCCTTAACGAGACCAAGTCGACGCATGTCAATTTCACGTACAAAAGGATAAACAACTTACCTGTCTTTATTAACTCGGTACAAATACCATACGCAAACGAGGCGAAATATCTAGGAATGACCCTATACGCAAAACTTAAGTGGAAGCCACACATTAAGAAAAAGCGCGACGAGTTCGCAGTCAGACTTAGAGAAATATATTGGCTACTCGGAAGATATTCGAAGACAAGCGTATACAACAAACTGCTCCTGTGTAAGCAAGTGCTAAAACCTTCTCGGACATACGGTATACAACAAAACGCTAAGAGCAATCGTGAATGCTCCATGGAATCTAAGGAATAGTGATATTCACAGAGATCTAGGAATTGCTACCGTCAGTAACGAAGTAACAAATTTTGGTCGCAAACTTCGTACTCGCATTCATGGTCACTGCAATAATGAAATAATTCGTACCCTGGACGTGACATACCTTGGGCGCCGACTACAAAGAACAAGACCGTTCGACCTAGCGCCATAAGGAAAAACCGCATGTAATGACGGTATTAGTAGGTGCGTTCGCTGGAAAGCAAACGCGATTAACACTATAGAAGCGTAAACTACTTGTTAAGGTAACTTAGTCGTAGTCATCACTAAAAATGAAAAAATGAGAGGAACAAAATTTCTTACTACTATCCTCTCTGAGGGGTGAGGTTTAGCCCGTAGGCAGACTAGATATATCTGAATCGGGCATAACCAATGGTACGGGCCGTTGGTGTCTTCTGAAGATTACTCACCTCCAGGCGCAACCAAAAAAAAAAAAAAACAACTTTGGCGCAGTGCGAAATAAAGGCAGCGACAAAACTTAAAAATATATGGCAGGTCATTAAACAACAAAGAAAACGGATCGGTCCCAAATGGCTTCTCTCAGGGACGCCGTAAGAAACAATAATTTCCTTTAAAATATGACACAACATATTGCTTCCTTCCAATAAGATTAGAAGAAAATCACTTTAAGAAAGGCCAGAAGAAACCATCCGCTTTAAGTTTTTTAAGCAGTGTAGACACATTTACTTTCCTGAAGCTTTGACAGTCAGGAGTTCAGGACTTTCAGGAGTCAGTGTATACTACATGAACCTGGTTGTGCTTTTCCAATGAATTGATGCAGTAACTGATGAACCCAACTATGTATATTAGAACAAGTTTATCTACCTATTCATAAACCATGTCGGCATTCACTAACAAACTCACTGATTACATAACAATCTTAATTTTTAATCAACTTATCCAATACCTTCGGGATAACAAACAATTTTGAGATAGGCTATTTTTAGATTATTTTTTCCCTTCTTTGTTCTAAAATTCGACCCCTCATGTAAAAAATCATAATTGTAGATCTTTTGGGGACTACGTTAAAAGGAGTGCGCGGCAGCCATGCCCAATGGATGGAAATTCACAAATGTTAGACATTTCCCTGTGTTTTCTCCGCAAACCCTATTACTGTGCCAATGTCAAGGTTCTGCGATGATTGGATGTGCTCCATAATTTTGATCTGTCAGTGAGTTACCATATATTTATGATCAGGACCAAACCCTAAGACTACTTAGCAATGTACGTCGGTCCGCCGGTCCGCCCGTCCGCCCGTCACCAATTTATAGGCCTTCAAATTAAAGCTAGAAAGCTGAAATTTGGAACATATACTCCCTAGGGTTTTTTGAGAACGCCCACTGCCACGCCCACAATTTAGAAAAAACAGTTTTAAAGCTAAAGTTAGAGAAATAGAGTGTTGTAATCTTTACAAGATATGTAGGTACTGCCCACCTTTACAAGTTTGTCATATAAAGCTTTTTGCCACGCCTACATTTTGTGGGCGTTTTTAACTATAATGCTGTTTTATTCGAAAATTTTCATTGAAACCGAAAAAATGTGTGATATTTAGCCATTATTTTTGCAAATATATAATATAATATTTAAACTTGGATTTATTAAACTTGCAGCAGGAAACCCTGGGACGAAGCGACGGAAATAGAAAAACAACCCATTACACCTTTGGACCTCTTTAGTGTTGCGGGGCATCGGGTAGGTGCGAATCGTTTCTAAGTGATTGTCGTTAGGGCGGATCGCATCCGGACTAATCCGATAACCAAGGTAATAGATTTCGTTAAGTGCGAACTTACTCTTCTTCGTATTAAGTTCCAAGCCGGCGTCTTTTTATACGCACAGCACCTCGGTGAGAATTTCAACATGCGTCTCCATGTCGATGGTTGCAATCGAGATGTCATCAATATAAATAATAACTTTGCCTTTGTCAAATAACGATTTCAACGTTACGTAAATATATCTCTGAAAGACCGCGGATACATTCTTAAGACAGAAGGGCATTTGAGCGTATTCGAATTGTCCAAAATTTTCCGATTCCTCAGACACTTTTATATGATGAAACCCTTCCCTCAAATCTAGCTTGGTAAAAATTTTCTTGTTTGCGAAATATTCCAAACAGTCTTCGCTTAATAGGAGCGGAAAGTTGGCCTTACGGTACAACCGCACATCCGAACCACCCCATTATTTTTCCTCACTACGGCATCAGGTGAAATACTCGGTCTCACTTTTCCTTTCTACAACAACCAATCGACAATATTTTGTACTTCAGTGCGTTCGTAGTATGAAAGTCGCCGCGGCGAACAATATATTGGCAAATCACTGGTTAACATAAATTTCATTGAAATTTGCCTATATGCATCAATGGTCTAACGAACCTAGATTCGATAATATATTTAAATTGTATTTATCAGGGTGAGAGGTTAAGAAACCAGTCTAGAGTGTTGGCGTTTTGACCGCCAATGTCCGGTATTCGCGTCGGCTCATTTACAATCTGGGCCAAATTAATAATCTCAGCAAAGGTCCTGATGTATTTTCCTTCCTTCGGGTGTTGTCTTTATATTGAAATTTCCGGCAATGACGATTTCAGTACGAGGGTAAAGGGTAACAATTCTGGTTATGGAATCAGACAGTGCATCAAACTCATTATAAGTTGAATGTCCGTCCTGGGTTTCTGTAAATAAAACAGCAGTGAATTAAATGCCTACGTACGTGGAATTTTAGCCAAATAAAATTAAATTCCAGATTTAAGGATTGGACGTATTGAGGTAGAAGTTGGTAGGCTACATCACTACATAAATAAACGGCGAGACCACGATGAGGAAAGAATAATGGCACTAAGTTATATCCAGGCAGGCTAAGCTCCTTAAGATCGGAATCAATGCTGACCAATCAATGTTTATCGTAGTGCCAAAACTGCACCATTATATCAGTGTTAACCTCTGCTTTAAGCATCAGAAAGTATTTACTAGTAAATATTCAAGTTTATTTCAGCGAACTTGAGAAATGCATCGTAAAAACTTAAAAAATAAAGTTTCCACTAGGTTTTATGCATACCGAAATGAGTATTCACTACCATAATTAAACCAAAGCTAGTAAAAGGCTTTTGACAAAATGTCTTAAAAAAGTGGTCATGGCTAAAAACGTTGTAGAGGTTAAATCTAAAGGTGAATATTTTCTTAATATTATGTCAAACAAATTCTTTCATTTAATAAAAAAAAAACCAAAATGTGAGAGTGGCTAACAACTTTGTATGGATGGAATTCTCAGAATTATATTGTCAATATATTTTAATTTTTTTTTTGTTTTCTAATGAAATTTTCGATCAAAACAATATCTTGTTAAAGATTGCCCCCAATCCCCAAGAAGGTCAGGAAAGGTCTTAACCTGATGTCTCCACCTTAAGGCAGGTGGCATGTCTAGTAAGGTTAGGTATCCAGGAGGTGGTCAATGACACTCGATTGTACTTTGGCGTGTGCTTAAAGTTTTCGAGTTTATTCCTAAATCGGGGTTGATTATCTTTGTATGTTCAGACAGTGCAGTGGGTCGATGCGCTCAAACCTTAATAGAATCAGACTCAAACGGGCCTAGACCTGAAGCTGGTGGGAGAGGGATCTTCCGAAAAGTCGCACATCGTCCGTGGTTTCTTCCCATAGCCTGGAACTCTCAAACGAGAAAGTGCTTACCACCCCGAACTGCACAAAATGCCGACTTCAAGGCAAACTGTTGGATAGTTGTCCAAAAAAGGTTAAACTGATCCTTAAGAGAAATGCATCGTAAAAACTTAAAAAATATAGGTTCTTCTAGGTTTTATGCATACCGAAATGAGTATTTACTACCAAAATTCAACCAAAGCTAGTAAAAGGCTTTTGATAAAATGTCTTAAAAAAGTGGTCATGGCTAAAAACGTTGCAGAGGTTAAATCTAAAGGTGAATATTTTCTTAATATTATGGCAAACAAATTCTTTCATTTAATAAAAAAAAACCCAAAATGTGAGCGTGCCTAACAACTTTGTATGGATGGAATTTTCAGAATTATATTGTCAAATTATTTTAATTTTTTTTTTGTTTTCTAACGAAATTTTCGATCAAAACAATATCTTGTTAAAGAATGCCCCCAAACCCTAAGAAGGTCAGGAAAGGTCTTAACCTGATGTCTCCACCTTAAGGCAGGTGGCATGTCAGCTAAGGTGCTAAGGTGCTGAGGGCTGTGTGTTAAAGGACGGGACCCCTAATGGTGTAGACCGCATCGCCGAAAACCTCCGAATGGATTAACAGTATAGTGTTATAGTCTCCGCTTAGGACTTCATCTTTTGAGGTCTACAAACGATCCATGGAGTATCCATCCATATTGTTTACTTAAATTAACCTACTGCACTACAAGGCTGCTACCGCCCATTTAAGTAGCAGGCCTGTGGGCAGTAGAACAAAATCACATATAATTCCATCTAGGCATCACGGGAGTAGAAAAATCGCATCTATGGTCTTGCTTGTTTGAGTGATTTATACCTCGTTCGTTATGATGAGTAATCCTAAAGGGTTTGTCTTATTGTATCGAAATCTTTCACAGCTTCTATGATCAAAAGCCTTAAATTGATTGAAGATTTGGTAGCTGTTCATATAACTTACCACACAAAAAAATTGAGTTGAATTTTCACCTCCGCAAGAGAGGCTAAATCCGGGATAAACAAACTGGCCACGGTTTAGAGAGGAACTTGTCAACTCTGTCAAAGTTCCACTCAAACTTAGATCATGACAGGGAGTGGACAAGTCTGCTCAGGATTTGAACAGACCCCTCACCCGTTGCTTTGAAAGAAACTCGGAAGCTCCTAAATCGGTCCTTAAAAACCAATTTAGTAGAAGACTGGAATCTTTATCGATCGAAACAAAAAGATTTTAAGGGATTTACTCGAAAGTCAAAAAATTAATCCTATATAAAGTTCTGTGAAGAGGTCAAATATCTAAGTGCAACTAGTAAGCTTGTTAAAGTCCTCCAAAGGCACAGACCGCAAAAATGGGATGCAATCCTTAAACCTGATGGTACGTACACTGAGACAAAGGTGGAGGCTTTCAGTCTTTTCCTTGAGACTCACTTCCCGGGAAATCAGGTTACTAAGTGTTCTTCAGCCCTTCAAACGACGATGGCTACATTTAAACCGCGCGGCACAGCTGGTATTTTGCATTGGGAGTGGTGACTGATGATGCGATCAAATATGGTATTGCATCTTTTGAGAGTTTCAAGTCACCTGGTCCGGATGAAATTATCCAGTTTTGCTGAAACAAGGTTTAAGTCAGGTTTTGCCAATGTTGAACAGAATTTTCACAGCGAGCTTGGCCTTGGCCTATATACCTTCCCCATGGCGAATGGTTAAAGCGGTTTTCATACCAAAAATTGGTAAGTCTGACTACACTCTAGCCAAAAGCTTTAGACCCATAAGTATGTCTTCCTTCGTACTAAAATGTTTGCAAAGACTGGTTGAGCTGCATGTGCGCAAAGTTTCTCTTCGATCACATCCTCTCTCTGAGATGCAACATGCCTATCAGCGCGGAAAATCCTGCGAGACTGCGCTTCAAAACCTTGTTGGTAGGATTAACAGTGCTCTGGACCGGAAGAAATACGCGTTGGGCATTTTCGTCGATATTGAGGGTGATTTTGATAATGCGACCTTTGACAGTATGTGTAACTCAGCCTGACAGCAAGGTGTAGATGAAACCTTGGTGTTGTGCATTAAAGCAATGCTAATGTACAGGAAGTTGGTAGCTGCTGCAGATTGTGGCAAGTGCGTCATAACAGGGGTAAATAGGAGCTGCCCTCAAGGTGGTGTTCTGTCTCCCCTCCTATGGTGTATGGTGGTAGACTCTGCTTACGGCACCCAATTTCTTTGTTTCTTGCACTAGTAATGGGCTTTTAGTGAATCCATTTCTTTGGCGCACTGGAATTTTAAAGAACATTCTCGAGAATTATTCTTTGACTATGCTAAGCGCTATATTGTGAATAACAGGTGGGGGCTAGAGGCATTTGCATTTGCAATGGCAGATAGGCTGCATTTAAAGCCCTGTTAAACCCTCTTACCTCGTCGAAGTTAGTGCTACAAGTCAAGCTTTCTCTGAATTTGGTCGGAAGGCCATACACAGTGAATTTGTCTGGGTCCCATTTCACACTGGCATCCAGGTAAATGAGATCTCGGATGAGCTTGCTAGGCAAGGTTCACAAGAAGTTTTCTCAGGACCCATTGATTTTTCTTCCATTGATTCTTAGGTTTCTCGCAAACACAAGATTCGGTGGTGCGATTGCGGTGGATGTAGACAGACCAAACTATTACGCCCGGACATTTTCAAAAAGTCTGCATCTTTTCTTCTATCTCTTAGGAGAATCGACTGTAGGCTGCTAGTCGGCGTCCTTTCAGGCCACCAAGCTTTTGCTAAATACTTAAATGTGTTGGCCTTAAGCGACACCACCAGGACAGGTGGAGAGGAGGATGACGCAGCAGAACACTTTCTATTGTCGGGGCTGACGTGGTGAGTGCCAAATATCAAAGTTCTCCATCACTGAAGCTTCTTTTAATCTTTCTTTAAAAGACGGGAAATTCTAAGTAAATACATTAATGTAAAGTGTCTGAATGGTATTGCAATCGATATGTATTTGTTTCTGAGGGCCGCCTCCGAAACCTCCGAAAAAAAGCACCGATAGGAGTCAGGCTTACGACAACCGGAATTTTGTAAAGAGTTCGTCTACTGCCAATACTGTAGGGCAGGACAGGCCGGGTACTTATAGGAGCGATAAGACCGCAGTGGTGACTGCTCCTATGGACCGCGCCCAAACTATCCGTGGTAGTGATAATGCTGTTGGGCAGGTCACTCCCTCTGGATCTCGAAGCGCTATTGAGAAAATACCCAGTGCTTCTAAGGGTAACCACCGTAACCCCTTTAACGCTGGTGCTGGTCGCGGTAAAAAAATGGAGAAACATGAGCCTATCAGGAACAGAACAATAGGTTGTCCTGGTCAGGCTGCTTGTAGAAGGGCCGAAACGTCTCCGCCAAGCCAGATCTTCTAATTAGGATATATAACTTTCAAGTTGTTACAGGTGAACTTTCATGATGATGACTAGGGTGCTTCCGCTACCCAGGTTTCGACATAAATATCAATTTTTTGGCATTATGAATTGGCGTGTGTCGGTGAAGCCTCATTAGCGGACTATCAATTTATTGATTTTGCATGCCAGGTACATCGACAGATGGATACGATTCCAAGTCGGCGGACTGGATGATGTTTTCACATGTCCTCTCTAAAACTAATATGCTGATAACGTCTATAGAGTCCACGTGGGACCTAGATTAAGCGGCGCATCAGCTGAATTAAGTGTTACTAACCTCCACAGAAGTTGCGTCCGTACAAGCAGTGTGTGTAAACGTAAGGAATGATAAACTTGAAAAAAAGATAGAAACTCTTTCATCAGGCTAAACTTCTAAAAATGTGAAACAAATACAGATTCGCTTCCACAGAATATAACTCAGTACTAAGAAAATCGAAACGAGCTGCATGGACTAAATGCTGTGATGACATAGCTGACATGCCGATTGCGGCCGGTATCCACAAAGCTCTCACTAAAGGTCATACAAATTGTGTGGGATTACTAATGAAACCTATATACGGAAACAATTAAAACCTTACTTCAGGTTTACTTTCTAGGGTCGTCTATCTAAAGCACTAGGGCTAGTTACAACTGGGGTCACTTTTCATTCTCACGGCGACAAGTGATTGGATTTTCATCCCAAAAATTCGAAATTGGCCAATTGAACTACCTTAATCATACAGACCTATCAGTCTAACATATTTTGTTCTTAAAAAAATGGAAAGACTTATAGATGTTCATATTAGAAGTCAGTTAGAAGTATATAACCCCCTTCACGTAACCCCCCTTGCGTAGAGAAAGGAAAAGTGCGCTGAAGGTGCTCTTCTTGTAAAAAAGGTAGAAAAAACTCGGGTTTCATTCGGGTTTTTTATTTTTCCACTTAGAACTTTTTCCTCAATTGCCTTCTTAGACGTTGAGAGTGCTTTCGATAACACCGGATACGACGCGATTTCGAGAGCAATCGGTGGGAAAGGAATCGAAGATACGACAAACAAATGGTTCAGAGCCATGTTGGAAAGTTTAATCTAACCTCCTTCTCATGAGGTGTGGCAGTGTCTCAGACAGCAGTTTAAGGCTGCCCACAAGGAGGGGTACTCTCTCCACTCCAATGATCACTAGTCATTAACAATCTGCTAGTCAGCATAGAGAGACTAGGCTATAGCCCATGTTAATTGTATATTATATTTATTATATTTTAATTAATTAACTGATTAACAATAAAATCTGTTTAGAAAATTATTAAGATTTCTACATGACCCCATTGATGTCGGCATCAAATGAAAGGATTTGACGGGTAGGATTTAAATAATATGAGAGTTGGTTAAAGCTTTACGAAATTTTTTGTAATTGTGACTATGAATATAAACATTGTTGCGTTCAATAGCATTGCGCGTTATGTTTTTGTTTAAGAAGATATGACCATATCTCGAACTTTTCCTAATCTCACACTAGTCAACTTATTTAAGTTCAGAACATTAACCATGCTTCATAATATTCTTGAATCCCGCCAAAATATTTGTTAAATAAAATTTAATTTCCGCGCTCAATTAGATCTTGTGACCTTACACCAGCTCGCTACGCATATTTAGTATCTGAACGCCAGTTCTTTGTATATGCCATTCGATTATGGAACTCTCTCCCTCGTTCCATTAAAATGATAAGCTGGAAGACTTGGTTTGGGAGGATGTTCAAACAACTTTTAGAGACCCTGTGATGAAGTTGATGATACTTTCATGTTTGGCTTTTTGAATTTTTATTTCTTTTGAATTTTATTATAGAATCGTAAAATATTTTTAATTAAACTATCTTTTCTTTTAAATACTAATTACAATCCAATTTTAATCTTACAATTATTAGCCTTCCTTTTATTTTTGTTTGTTCTTGCCCTTCTTTTTTATTATAGTGATCATAGTAGCATTTATATTAATTTTCTAATATCATACTGAATAGTATACTGAAATTTACTTTTATATATAGGATTGCATCTTGCTTAGTAATAATAATCATACAAAAAAAAATAAACTAAGAAAATAAAATGGAAGAAGCGATTTTACGATTTTAGATGCAAAAATCCCAAAATCAACCAAGGTGATATGGTTGTTGTTGATTTTGAACCATCGGCAACTGGAGAAACTCGTAAACTTTAGCATAAGTATCGAGGCCAGTACTTTGCGTCCATCGTGCTTCCTAATGGAAAATATGTCATTGAGGTTGTGCATGGAATGCAGAGATCTAATCGCTTTTGTTATTCCGATTATGCATCGGACATATTGAAGCCGTGGCGTCGAATAGCACCAGTTGTTGAAGAATAGGAGGCGGGCCGTTTAAAGAACAGTATAGACTATTTTTAGCCTTTTAATAGCTGAAAAGCTGTGTATTTTTTCATCGTGAAATATATTAACCTGATCATTTGGGCAAATAGGGATATGTTAGGGTATCATTCTTCACCCCAAGCTCTTCTTAATTTTTATTTTTAAAAATGTTTTCTTTGTTAAATATAATTTTTATCGTTTCGTAGGTGCGATTCTATAAAAATAAAAAGTCTATTTAAATTAATAAATAATTATTATAGAATCGCACCTACGAAAAGATAAAATATAAGAAAGGAAAAATTTTTCAAAATAAAAATTTGGCTTTGGGGGAACAGTATGATACCCTATGCATATCTCTATATGCCCAAAGGAATAAGCTTAGGAACATGATGAAATTAAAAAAATAAGTATATATATTTTGAAAAAACGGCGCAACGACGTGGGTGATGCCAAAAAAATCTTGTTATACATATTTCTTCGTTTTCTACAGAAATTTTCGATGAAAACAACCTATTGATAAAAAAAATGCCATAAAAAAAAAGGAGTTCAGTTTCTACAAACTTTGTGAAAGTTTTAACCCTTCATCTCTTCAACCACAGATTTAGAACGGTTTTTTCTTAATTGTGGTCGTATTTAAAAGGTTTTAACACTTTACCATTTCGGGACCCTAGGAAGTATATGTTCCAAATTTCAGCTTCCAAGCATTCATTTAAGGGCCTCAAAATTTGATAGGGATGGACATTGCTTAATAGTCTTAGGTTTTAGTCCTGATCACAAGTATATATACTTTAAGGGGTCTATGACAGATATTCTGGGGTGTTACAAACTATGGCAAGGTAGTTAAAAAGGATTCATTCATTATACTTAAGGCGTACGCAGGATTTTGATCATGGCAAACCAAACTTATTCAAAAACCAATAAAAATTAACTTTATAATAAAATTCTAACGTTAAAATCATCTTCAAAGAGATTTAGTGTATTTGAAAATTAATTTAATGAAGTAATTTTTAATTTGAATATATATTTAAGGATGTATACCTTATTCCTTCTAAAATATAAATTTGTATAAACACAAGAATTATTTAGGAGGCAATTGTCCCAGGGCGCATTAACTATTTTACTATTCAATTTTAATGCTATTTTTTTTACATAAGTAATTAATGTGACTTTCTAGATTCTCATATTCATACATTTCGTCTTCAGAGTTTTAATTGTAAGCTTGTTCTGGGAAAGCCAGTGGTATACCCTGTCCAAATCCTGTTGAGTCTTACGGTGGCACTCATCAACGACTTCCCCTTCAGCATACAGCAGCGCGTCATCCCCAAATAGTACAAGATGACAGTTCCGTACTAGTTAAACCATATCATTTATTTATTTATTTATTTATTTATTTATTTATTTTTTATTTTCATCAAATGAGAACATTCACTGTTCTCGTTAGATTACCTAATTACAAAATTTTAATACTTTAGTACTACCACCAAGGCCTAATGCCAAAAAAAGTTTATTTTTAAACGAGTCCCTGGTAAGATCAAACTCAAGTAGGCTGCTAAACTTATTACACTCTTTTAGGCACCTCGAAATTGGTTCATTACAACCATAATTAACCCTATGATAAGGAACATAAAATAGTAAACGATTTCTAAGAACTCTTGAAGGAGCATAAAAACCAATTAAAGATAGAAGTAGAGGGCAATCGATATGATTATTTATTAAATCCCGAATAAACATAACCGAAAAGTATTGTCTACGTTTAAAAAGAGGTAAGATGCCAAATAGTTTGCATCTTGTCATATACGTAGACATTTCAATATTCCAGCGTAGTTTCCGAAATGCAACCCTAGTAAAACGTTTTTGGATCTTTTCAATTCTAATAGAATGTACCTCATAACAAGGATTCCATACAATACTACAATATTCAAGATTAGTCCTGACAAATGCAAAGAACGGGCATTTAAGTGTATGAGGATCCCGAAAGTCCTTAGAATTCCGTAATATAAAACCCAACATTGAATTACCTTTAGCAACCAACAAGTCAATATGCTTACTGAAATCAAGTTTTTTGTCAAATATGACTCCCAGGTCTTTTTTTGAGGGAATAATGGATAAAGGTGAGTTATTAATCGCGTACGTAAATGAGACAGGGGAGAGGTTGCGACAAAAGGAAAGGCTTTGACACTTTGAAACATTTAGCCGAAGATCATTATTTTGACACCACACATATAGTCTTTCAAGATCTTCCTGTAAAAGGATGCAATCATAGTGAGACTGAATAGTTCGGAACACTTTCAAATCATCGGCAAACATTAAGCAATGGGAGTTCATAAATAAATCAGGAATTTCATTAATAAACAGAAGAAAAAGCAAAGGACCTATGTGGCTCCCCTGTGGGACTCCAGACGTAACATACACTGGTGATGAAAGTACGTCATTAATGCGAACATATTGAATACGATCGGTCAGATATGAGCGAATCCACTCAAGAACATTGGAATGAAATCCAAACCTTTTAAGTTTGGAAATTAGTAAGACGTGGTTTACACTGTCAAAAGCCTTAGCAAAATCCGTATAAATTACGTCACACTGTAACCCTTTCTCAAGGCCTTTCAAAACCGTGTTACAAAATATTGAGAGATTTGTGGTGGTAGATCTACCAGCCACAAATCCATGTTGAAACGGAGAGATGTATCTTTTTAAGAGAGGAGTAAGTTTCTCATAAATAATTTTTTCAAACAACTTTGGTATGGTCGAAATTTTGCAAATTGGACGATAGTTACAAATTTCATGCCTTGATCCGGATTTAAAAATAGGTGTTAAAAATGAATTCTTCCAAACCTTCAAAAACTGACCAGTCTGCAGAGACAAATTAAACACTAAACATAGAGGCACAGAAAAGGCATGTGAACACTTTTGAAGTAAAATTGGTGGGATGCCCTCAAAGTCAGGATTTTTATCTAAATTCAATAAAGAAAGAGCAATTTAAACTTCCTGGATGGAGCACTCTAGGATACCGACGTTTAAAAAATTGTTTGGCACAAAGTTTTCAATTGCATTTAAGGGTGGGGAAGAACCGCTTGAATAAACAGATTGAAAGTGGTTAGCAAACATATTACAAATGGTTAAAAGGTCGGAAGACGATACATTATTATGACGCATGCAACTAGGAATACCGTTAGATTGTTTTTTGCTATTGATAAAGCTCCAAAAACGTTTACTGTTGGTTTTTAAATTTGATTCCACAGAAAGAACATACTGTTTATAAAGAAATTTGTTTAAAACGTCAAATTCTTTTTGCAGCCTTCTATAAGCTAACAAAAGTTCAGGATCGTTCCTTTTTCGGAACAGCTTATACATCTTATTCTTCCTATTATTTAGATTAACGATCCTATTGTTAAACCAAATAGGTTTAGCTGACGATGCAATCTTATCTTTAGGCGTAAACATATCGATTGCCACTTTGACTGTTTTAATAAATACATTAAAAGAATAATTCAGATTGCCGTTATTAAAAAGGGCAATCCAATCAATACCTTCTAAATAATTAGATAAATTCATGAAGTTAGTTTTAGCAAAATTATACCTAAAATTAAGATTAGTAACACAGGGACTCGGTCTACAATATTCATAAAACTCAAATTCCATAGATAAAGCTACATGAAAGATAGAATTAGGAAAAAGTGGAATCATAGAGTTGCCGATACTAATACTAAGCTCAGAATCTACAAAAACCAAATCAAGAACATGATTAAACTCATTAGCAAAATGATTGATCTGCCTTAGATCTAGCTGGGCAAGCGTATCAACAACTTCACGCTCATAGTCTAAATTTACATTAAAAGGGAAAAGTCTGGACTCTTCATAATCAAAAGACCAAATTAAATTAGGCAAATTAAAATCACCAAGCAGGATGACATGCTGATGATCCTCCAAATTATTTAAGATTAAAGTACAATTGTGGATATGCGCTTTATACAAAAGATAGGAACTCCTAGGTGGTATATAACTTACAATAACAATAATTTCATTACCTAGAATACATTTGATTTTTACTGCTACTTGGTCCACATCAAGAGTTATAGGGGGTATAACTACTTCGACACTCTGCAAAGATTTCCTCACTGAAACCAAAACACCTCCACCCCTTTCACAGTTGGTAAGAACAGGACAGCGGTTTTTGCGGTAAACTTCGTACTGGTCCTTGCTGAACATTTCTTCATTATGATGTTCATAAGTGAGCCAGGTTTCAGTAAAAACAATGACATCATATTGACAAGACGAGGAGAAAAGTAAGACATCTCGCAGTTTTGTACGGAGACCACCAGTATTTTGATAATACAGGCTGAAGGTAGAAGGATTTACATCTGAAGCTCTCAGTTTTTTGGAAGGTTTTTTGGTGCCTTCTTGATGCTAGGCCTGTTGACAAATTCCTTTACAAGCATATCTTTCGGCCAAAAGCTGGGATCAACCAGCAATTTTCCAGTTGGAAGAGGCGATTGCAGTTTGAAAGACGAACAAAGACGACCTTGCAGGTTATCCGGTGTCAAGCAGTGGCATTTTATGTTATTGGTATCTATGCCTTTGGTAGCAATGTAATCCATAACATCGCTGGTTTTGGTACCATATTCCAGCCTTGACAAAAATACCGCAAAAGGTGGTGCTACTACTTTCAGAGAGCAGTTCTTACCAGGAATACCATTCAAGAGCTGGCGTGATTTAACACCGTCCTTACTGGTAGAGGGGTTATCATTTTGAAATGAATCGCTTACACGCGCAACCACTTCAACATCGTCGATTTCACGGATCGCAAAATTCCCTGACGGAGAAGAACCACTTGATTTTTCACGCGTTTTTGAACGGAGACCTCTTTTCGTCTGAGGAACTTGAAGTAGATGGACACCTTCCTCCACATCCAGAATAGAAGTAAGATAGTTCGGTTCCGCATCACTAATTGGATTGGTAGCATTAAGATCATTCGAACTACAAGCATGAGGATTGATTTGAGTTTGCTGAACTGGTTCAACACAAGGTGAAGATCTCCATTGTTGTTGCTCCAGTTGCAGTTGTCGTTGTGGATATGTTCGTTGCTGTTGTTGCTGTTGTTGTTGTTGTTGTTTTTGTTGATGCTGTTGTTGTTGTTTTTGTTCTTGTTTATCAGCAGTATGATGGGGGTTTCTTTGCAGTAGCTGCTCGATGTTCGTGAAGCCTTCCATCATTGTATCCATACTAGATATGTCAAAGGCAAAGATATCTTGTACTTCACCAACTACTGAAGATAGTTTTGTAAATAACTTTTGTAACTTAACGATTTTCCAGTGTAAAATCTCCGGTGAAATACTCCGGTGTTTCTCGCAGTAAAAGCAGAGTCCAGGAGTTGAGATGATTTTGTCGACATATTTTCCTTTAATGCCAATGCATTTTGCATGCACATTTTCTAGGCAAATAACGCAGGAAAGCTTAACCTCGTTAGATGTTTTTTTACAAACATAGCATTCTGATACATTCATGATCAATGAAAGCGTTGAAAGATGTAAACGGATAATGATCTCAGACGAAAAACGGTTGCTGTACGAACTCAACGAATGAGTTTCAAATATGATTTTGCTTGCAGCTAAGAGATGGCGGCAACGTCGGAGGAAGCAGTAACACCAGGTTTAGTTACTCCAAATGATGAAAGAAGATGGCAACAGAGTTTAGAGATGATAGAAAGACTAGCTAGCACAGCACGGTCTTTCAAGTGCACTCAAACGCTCTCTTGATACAGTTGCATACAGTATAGAAAGAGAACGGGATGGATTGGTGAATATCAAACTTGCATTAGAGGCAGAACATGCACTAAAAGTTGTACTCACACAGAATGACAAGGTAAGAAGATGCACTGGTCACCATATGATGAAGGAGCACCGAACGATACTCTCATAGAGATGAATAAAATTCAAATAAGAATTATTTTTAAAACTATTTCAGAGAAATAGAACAAATAAATAACTAAAAAAACTCGCGATATTAATGCGAAGAGAAAAAAAAAAACTCTAGCAAAAACACAAATTAGATTTTTTAGGCAGAGATAATACGTGTTAATTTCAAATTAACTGAGGAGCACGTTAAACGCAGGTAATCGATGGGGACAGGGTTACCGACGTTTATATGTATTATATAAAAAGAAATGGTGCCAGCAATGAGCCTTGAGGTACGCCTAGCAGGACAGCTTTTTGATCAGACCATTCCATTTATTTTTACGCGTTGAGTTCTATATAAATATGAATTATACGAATTCAGCTCGTGACTGTGGGTGCCATATTTGCTTAACTTTTCAATTAGAATTTGTCTATCAATTATCTCAAATGGTCGTTTAAGATCGAGGAAAACATAATATACACTGATGCCATTGCCGATACACTCCATCCATTTTGTTAAAACAAAGTTTTGTGCACTTTCACATGAGTGAAATTTTATGAATTCGGATTGAGATTCAATTATAAATCCATTGCATTCAAAATATCATCTTAACGCAGTTTGAACCTTAGCAATTGTGCTTACAATTGATTCTTTCCAAGAATTGGGAGACAATACCTTCTTGAAAAGATTTTTTTTATAACTGATTTCAGGGGTGGGCCTCAAATATCAAAATCGTCTAAATATATTTTAGGGCACATATATGTGTAATCTCTTATGTTTTTAATCTGAACTAATGATTCACGCATGTCACTAAGCGATACACAGCTAAATTTAAACAAAGTTTCCCTTTGATTTACTATATTTGCATATGTTACTTTTTTGCTGGAATCATTTATTTCGGTTACGCTATCAATAAAGAATTCGTTGAATAAGCTATTAAAATATTATTAATGGACTGAGTGTAAGTCAGTCCATTAAAGCTAACAATTTTAATAACACTTTCTTCTCTTCTTAAAATTAACTTTTTCAAACTGCGCCACATTCTTTTTGGTATGTCGCGTTATCTACTTTAGTTTTTATATGTTTTCAGTCAGATTTTACTAATTCTTGCTTATATTTGTTCTTGGCCGATGTATCTTCGTTCGAGTCTTCATTGGTGTTAGTGAAAATAGCTTTGGCTCGTATTCTAGATTTCTATTTTCTTTAAATCACGTAAATAAGTACTAAACCACACATTTAAAAGATACCATTTGTTTTGGAGCACCAGGAATTTCTTGTTACAGATCTTGATTCCCTTATAATTGTATCAGCTTATAATTGATCAGATATATTTGATGGAAATGACATTTGGGTATAACGTAGTTCACTTTTGTAGGCTTCGAATAATCAATACAAAATATTCATGCTGACGAACTCGGAGATCTTTAAATTCCAATAATCGAAATCGTATAGTCACGGTAACATATACGATATCTTAAGCTGCACAAATCTTTGCTTTAGCAAACTTACTTCGGACACCTGGATAAACGTTTTTACGTACATAATATCACCGCCAGTATGACTAGATACTATCAAATCTTAAAAGACTATAATGTTTAATAGATATCTCACTATATCTTTAGTTACAAGGGTTTCCGAAAGTACCATAATGTCAAACTCTTTAACTCTCACTAAGCATTGTAACTCGTCGAAATTATTTATGAGGCCACAAATGTTTATCTAAACTATTTTTGGTGGTATTAACGGCTAATAGGAAAATCTGTTCTATTGTTTTTTAATTTGTTTCTTAAATACTTCACATATGTATATGGCTTCCCAACATAAATTCTAATTAGCTATATCACAATTATTGCACTAAGTAATTCATTTATCACTGCTCTTAATTTCATAGGTTTCGCCACACTTAGCGCAAACAACTTTGTTCGCGCAGTTGTTCGCCTAGTGGCTGAAGCAGACTTTAAACGAAACTTTGATTAGTATTTGATATAGATAGGTAGTATATAAGTGGATATTCATGCGAGCAGATTCGAACGGATTTTAATTCAATTTTCGTCTGTTGACGCAAATATTCACAACAAACATTTGGTATTGGCAATGTTCCAACATGTTATGAGGCTAAGTCATTTCAATAATTATTGTTATGATTAATTGTAATTGTGATTGATTAAATTGTATATGACATTTTAATTGTTTAAGTGAAAACACGATAACATAAGTTTGCCTTCAATGCGAATAGATCTCAAGTAGGCTTTAAAATTTTGCAAAGTGAACATACATGCAAACGTACAGACTTGCTTTAGAAAAATGTTTATTATTAAAGTAGCTAATAGCTACAAATTATTATCTGATTTATTGAGCGTTATTTAGAAATTCAAATACAAGAACTTTATTACATTGCTAAAAATTCCAATCGAGCAATCTGAACGAGTTTGTATACATATTATGTTTTTTTAGATCAATACATTCATCATAATAGTACTGCATTTGCAATTTTGAACATGCAATGCATATTTATTTAAATAAAGTGTGTATTAATATACATATTTATTTATTGGTTTTCTTGTAACTTCCGTTATGTTCAAACTGATTAATTTAACGCGTTTAAAGATTATTTATTAAAAAGACTGATTCCAAAATGATATCTGTATATCAATTCATAACAGTTTTTAATAAAATATTTACTTATGATTACTCGATGTTGTCTTATATATTATATACAAAATCAAATCGATAAACAAAAATTTTAATGAAAACAGACTATTTAGGGCAATAACAAATGATAAATTAATAATAAATTACAAAGAAAAAGAGTACAATTCGATATCCAACTTTGACAGAGATTGGATGAAGTCTAACGACTTAATCAGTCAAAATTAAATCGCACTGAAAAATTATCGAACGTGTCTCTTTGCTTTAAAGACATGTGACAAGTTAAAGAAAATATTTGCATAGCACAGCCTAAGAGGATTGTATTTAATAACATGCGATAAGGTCTACAGCATGCAAGCATATAAACATTAACTCTATGAGTTTAATATTTTATTTAGCACCTCGTTGCAACCGAATACAAAACACAATATTATTTAATTTAACTTTTGGTTTTTTAATTTTGTAGTTGTATTTAACCAACTGATAATACAATATTTTTATATATTGACGAAGCCGAACAAATTGGTGTTGACAAAGCTTAACAAATAAAAATTTGTATTTGATTGTTAAAAAATAATTTCATGACCTAACAAATTATTTAATTAAATTTTCACTTTCACAGGTGTTCTTTACATTTATTTTCAATATTGAGAATAAAGCTATTGCTTCTGTCATTCATTTTAAACTATCTGACTATCTATCTGACTATCTGATTATCTGAACAACAGGGTGGATTTCACTACTTTGGAAATGATTTTGCGTATAATCCAACAACAAAGTTTGCGAAGAAACCCATATAATACGCAATATTATAAAAATTGTGAAGAATTTTGCGATATTTCCAAAATGTTGCATTAATCTTTTATACAAATTTTCCCATTTGTCATAAAATCTATGGGTCTCTCTGACAATAGAATCTGAGTACACCAGAAGAAATCGACGCAACCACAGAAGTCTTTAGTAAGACTTAACAGAAAGAGTACCAATAGACGTGTCCTTTGCGGAAAATTAAAATGGCCAGAGTTGGTTCGTGTAGATAAGGGTGTGGTGCCAAAGTTGCTAAAGAACTTGTCCTGCCCATTAATTTAAAAAAATTAAATTATAATGATAGGACGCCCTATTCCTTTCAAGAAATAGAATATTACAGCATGGGTTTGCTTGACATTTCATAGAATCCTTGTGCCATAAATATACATATGTTTTTTGTTGACTGGTAGGTGAAAACAAAATAAACCAAAATGAAGGAAGCACAGCAATAGCTGAGCTAAAGTCGAACCATGCTGCCGGGCCGGATGGCCTACACTTAATTTTCGTCTGCCGACGCAAATATTAACACAATATATTTGGTATTGGCAATATACCAACATGTTATGAGGCTAAGGAATACAATAATTATTGCTATTAGTGTGATTGATTAAATTGTATATGACATTTTAATTGTTTAAGTGAAAACACGTTAACTAAAATTTGCCTTCAATGCGAACAGACATACATACATGCAAACGTACACACTTGCTCTAGAAAAATGTTTATTATTAAGGTAGCTAATACCTACAAATTATTATCTGATTTATTGAGCGTTACTTAGAAATTCAAATACAAGAACTTTATTACATTGCTTGATATTCCAATCGGGCAATCTGAACGTGTTTGTATACATATTGTTTTATTAGATCAATACATTCATCATAATAGTACTGCACATGCAATGCATATTTGTTGAAATAAAGTGTGTATTAATATATATATTTATTTATTGGTTTTCTTCTAACTTCCGTTATATTCAAACTGATTGATTTGAATGCGTTTAAAGATTATTTATTAAAAAGACTGATTCCAAAATGATTTCTGTATATCAATTCATAACAGTTTTTCATAAAATATTTACTTATGATTACTCGATGTTGTCTTATATATCGAAGCTGCTGCTATCAAGAGTGACATTTTGTCCTAGTCGGTGGACAGATGATTGTTTGTTTTTTGATAGCATATATTTAGTCTTGTCCTCATTCACTTCAAGGCCAACTAGTTTCACCTGTTCTTCAATAGCCGTGAAGGCCTCTATCACGGCACGCTGGGATCGACTAATGATATCTATATCGTCCGCATACCCCAGCAGTTGGACTGATCTGTTGAAGATAGTGCCTTCCGTATTGACACGTGCCCTGCGCACTATCTGCTCAAGAACAAGATTGAAGAAATCACACGACAGCGCATCTCCTTGCCGAAATCCGGTGCATGTTTGAAAGAGTTCAGATGAGCTGCTGCCAAACTGCATATTGCATCGCGTGTTATCTAGTGTTATGCGACATATCTGGATCAGTTTTGACGGGATCCCGAATTCGGCCATCGCCACAAAAAGCTGCTGACGATGAATGCTGTCATATGCGGCTTTAAAGTCGATGAAGAGATGGTGTGTTTCGACTTCAAACTCGTTGGTCTTTTCCAGGATTTGCCTTAGTGTGAAGATTTGGCCTACAGTTGATCTGCCGGGCCGAAAGCCACACTGGTACGTGCCGATAAGTGTGTTGCAGAAAAGTTTTAGACGTTCAAACAGTACGTTGGATAGGATCTTATATGCGACATTAAGCAGGGATATGCCTCGATAGTTCTTTCAAGACATAGGATCGTCTTTCTTGTAGATGGGACATATGGAGCTGATGGTCCAGTCATCGGGCATGCTTTCCTTGGGCGTCGGTGACTAAGTTTCCGTCGCTGTTACGAAGAGCCTGCGTTCCGGGCTTTAAGCCAGGAGCCACTTGCATGGCTTTCTTATAGAACTTCCGGATGTTGTTTCGGTCGCGGGACTCTCTTTTCTTTCTACGCAGGATTTTCTTCTCCTCCCGTCTCCTGGCTCGGTACTCATCATTCGGCTTCAGCGAAAACAGGCCGAAGGTTTAGCCGGAGCCGAATATTGAACTTTACAACCGTTTTTCGGAAAAATTTTCGCATGAGCGATTTCGAGCAAGTCATTTCTTGTTTGTTTCTTTTCTTTACTGTAAGTTGCATCTGAATGAATGTAAGTTTGCATTTGAAGTTATTCAGAGGCATTTAAATGGATTATTTTACTAGCTATTTTTGACTTTTGTTTCGTTATAAAATAGATTTTGTTATGATTATGAGATATTTTATCTAATAAATTGTATACTGGTATGGAACTGCTGCTGTGCGTCCCAGTAAATCCAGAACATACATCCAGACATAAATCCAGACATACAATTGTCTCTAGACTTGTTGTAAGCGAAGTTAGAGGGGAGGGGGTCAAAATGGCCCGAGTTGGTTCGTGTAAATAAGGGTGTGGTGCCAAAGTTGCTAAAGAACTTGGCTGGGCAATGCCCTGACCATTAATTAAAAAAAATATATGAAACGCCCTATTCCTTTCATGAAATAGAATATTAAAGCATGGGTTTGCTTCACATTTCAAAGAATCCTTGTGCCATAACTATACATATGTATTTTGTCGACTGGTAGTTGAAAACTAAATGAAATGTTTTGTTTTTCTTGCCTTTTTCTTAAATTCCGCTAGTTGGAGCCGTACCGGCTACGCTGGCATTAAGAAAAGAGACAACCTTAGCTGTGCGAACTATAGAGCAATAAGTCTCCTAAGCATGAACGATCTGATTGGACATTATTAGTGCGGTTTTAGGCCCGGTAATTCCACAATTAACCAAATATTCACAAAACGGCAAATTCTTGAGGAAACTCAAAAAATGCAGATCTATACCTACCACCTTTTTATTTTTTTATTTTTTTACCATCTTGTGACAGAGTTCAGTGTCTACATATTTGGTTAAGGTTTTAACCCTTTATCTCTTCAACACTTTACTATTTCGGGACTCTATGGAGTTATGTTATAAATTCCAGCTTCCTGGCTTAAATTTAAAGGCCTCAAAAGTTGATACGTATTGACGGGCCGACAGACATTGTCTTAGTCTTTGGTTTCCTTAGGATAGGGTTTAAACATCCTTAGTGGCGTAATCCCCAAATATGTAAGTAGCTCGCATAAAGTATCTGCCACCATGACAGTTGACGACTACGTTTACAACACCGTTGATCCAAACTAGTGAATTTTTCAGATTTCCAAACCTCGTTGTTCTATGAGGTTTCGATGAAACCTCCTCAGAATCTGGTTTCAATGAAGCAAACGCACCTTTTAACACACTCTACGTACACATAGCAGTTGACAAGCGGTTGACATATTCTCAAATGTGTTACAAGTCAACTGCAAGTTACCAAAGTCAGCTTACCGATTTCTTGAGTGATGACCATGCGAACTATATGAGGATATGAGCATATTAGCTCATAGTGAACTTGCAGTGCACTTGCAACTTGAACGCAATATTTGTTTATTTGCTTTTATTTTTCGATGGCTGACTGAAAACAAAACCCAGGTAGTGGTCGGTGTGAATGCTTTAACGAGATTTCTAAATCTTTTTCCGAAAACCTTAGATTTCAGTTTGGCCCGGTTGGTCATGAAAAGTATCCGGTGGTTACCAAGGGTACTTAAAATAAGCACAATTGGTGTGTAGTTATAGTTACATCACTGGGCATCTCCATGTTTATACCGATCAGTGGCTTGTTACTTCTCCAACACCCAACTACCTGGATAGTGTAGATAGATTAAGATTTAAATAGAGGAACACTTTTCGGCATTAAAATATATTCTGCTTAGCGAAATATTTTGTAAAAATATAGTTTATCCAAGGAATGAAATAAATTCATTTCGCTAGTAATATGCCCATTTTTCTTTTCCAAGGTTACCATATCACCTATCCGACAAAAATACTGGTCAATTGTGATACAATGTGGACTCCTTACATTAATTTACTTAGTTTGTCCGTCTTTCGACGAAAGATAAGGACGAGGCTAAGTGGCTCACCACGTCAGCCCCGAAAATACGTAACTATGCGCGAGAAAAGGCCGTTACACTGCAGAGGTACTTAGTTTTCCCGTCTTTCGAAGTAAGATGAGACGGAGCTTCAGTGAAAAAGAGCTTTGGTGCTCTGCACTAATCATATCAGCCCCGAAAATCCGCCACAAGCTAATCTGTGATCTCACTTTTCTGGATGCCAGCGGGACATGAGACCCAGACAATGTTCATTGTGAATAGAATTCCGACCAAATTCAGGGAAAGCTTGAGTTTGAGAACTATCTTGGACGAGGTAACGGTATGGTTTAGCAGAGGGCAGAGTAAATATGGGAATCTCTGCGCCTAGGAACAGACATCGTCTAGGTCGTTCAACACGAACCACTTCATCATCCGCATAAGCTTAAAGGTTGTTTCCAGAAAAATTAAAAGCCGTATGCAGAGGGTCTACTACCCTACACCATAAAAAATGTGACAGAACACTACCTTTCGGGCAGGCACTATTTACCTCTTTTATGACCCGGCAGATATACGTCTTGCATCTTAAAGTTGTGATCGAGCAGCCATATTGGGTATATGCAGCTCAACCGATCTCCAACCGATCTCCAAACCAGCAAGAAGGAAGACAGAAAGTCTAAAAGTTTTTGCCTTCGTCTCAGTGTACGTACCGTCAGATTTAAGGATTGCATCAAGTTTGTTTAGTTTGTTTTTTTGAGGACTTTAACAACCCTAGTAGTTGCACTGAGAGATTCAACCTCTTCCCGAAACTTTTTATATGAGGAATTTTTCAACTTAGGAATAAGTCTCTTAAAATCTTTTTCTTTGGATCGATAAAGATCCCAGTCTTACTTGATATTTAAGGAAGATATATGTACATATATCTTACAACTAAAAATGTTTATAAACATATAAATTGATTTATTTATTTATTTTACGGATTTTTAAGACAAAACTTAAAAACTAAAGCAATTGCAAGGCTATGGGACTTAATATTTGCATATAAATATAATTAATTATAAAATTCTAAAGTATCAATTCTTGCTTTATAAATCTATAACCAATTTTGTAACGAAGGTAGTTATTAGTTAATTTGAAATATACATAGGATAATATAGAGTCTGCCAACTAACTTTTTTTTTAAACAGGGCGCAAAACATCGAGTGCAGCTTCGGCTGTGTGGCACGTAGCGCCGTCCTGTTGAAACCAAATATTGCAAATATCCTCCTATTCAATTTTGGTGAACAAAAATTTGTTCAACATGGCCCGATAACGATCGCCATTGACTGTAACGGCCACTCCTTGTTGTTGTTGTTCGTTGTTCAAGCGTATACACAACCATATTCGTTTAGCGGAAGGATAAAACTAATTATCTGTCAAATCAGACATGAGCTAAGTGTTACCATTCGCGAAATAAGCCCTAGTTGAAAAAAAGTTAGATGGCGGACCCTACATAAAGGGTGATTTTTTAGCTGGTTTGGTTTTGGCAACACTGGTTTTGACAGCTGACGTGTGTTTAGTACCTTGTGTCACTGTCAAACAGCTTCAGTTTGGTTTGCAATTTAACCATGGATCGTCTTACAAATGAACAACGCTTGCAAATTATTGAATTTTACTATAAAAATTCGTGCTCGGTTCGAAATGTTCATCGCGCGCTGCTTCCATTTTATGATCGGCATTCTCGACCCTCTGAGCAGTCTATTCGGAAGATTGTGACCAAATTTCGCACCAAATTTACTTTGTTGGACATTAAACCACCAAAACGTTTACGTACTGTGCGTATTAAAGAAAATATTGCGGCGGTATCAGCTAGTGTGACAGAAGACCGCGAAATGTCAATTCGGCGCCGTTCCCAGCAGTTAGGCCTTTGTTACAGCACTACGTGGAAAATTTTGCGGAAGGATTTGGGTGTAAAGCCTTTTAAGATACAGCTGGTGCAAGAACTAAAGCCAGCCGACCTACCACAACGCCGAATTTTTGGTGAATGGGCTCTTGGAAAGCTGGCCGAGGATCCGCTTTTTTATCGAAAAATTGTGTTCAGCGATGAGGCTCATTTTTGGTTGAATGGGTACGTAAATAAGCAAAATTGCCGCATTTGGAGTGAAGATCAGCCAGAAGCATTGCAACAGCTACCAATGCATCCCGAAAAAGCCACTGTTTGGTGCGGTTTATGGGCCGGCGGCATTATTGGGCCATATTTCTTCAAAGATGATGCGAATCGCAGCGTTACTGTCAATGGTGAACGCTACCGAGCGATGATAACAAACTTTTTTTTGCCCGAAATGGAAGTTCTTGACTTGCATGATATGTGGTTTCAACAAGACGGTGCCACATGCCACACAGCACGCGAAACAATGGCGCAATTGCGAGGCGAGTTTGGTGAACAGTTAATTTCACGTTTCGGGCCGGTCAATTGGCCGCCTAGATCGTGCGATTTGACACCATTAGATTATTTTTTGTGGGGGTATGCCAAGGCTAATGTGTATAGGGACAAGCCCGCTTCGATTGACGCACTGGAAGCCAACATCCATGTATTCATTCGTGAGATACCGGCCGATATGTGTGAAAGAGTATGCCAAAATTGGACTCAGCGGATGGGCTACCTGAGACGCAGCCGCGGTCAACATTTGCATGAAATTATCTTTAAACATTAAATTGCAAGGTTCAAACTATCGATTCAAATAAATATTTCATTCATTTTTTCGAATTTTTTGTGTTTTTTTTTTTAAAAAAGTTCTAAACCTCTTAAAAAATCACCCTTTATTATAATATATATCCTAAAGGATAACTTTTCAGAATTTGTCTTAAAATACTATTATTTTATTACAATCCTTGTTGTTTCATACAAACATGCAAAATTTTAAAAAATGTAGGGGTCAATTTAAAGATTTTAGTCCTAGTTTAGTTGAGGCCTATAGTCGATGTTCTTTTGTGTCTGGAAAAATTTGTGGCACCTCATTTAAAATATTAAGAAATTAATCACTGTAATAATTAACTTATGGTAAAAAGATTTGGTTTTAAAAAAACATGCATTAATCCGAAAACTAAAATTAAAAAATGTAAATTTTGCAAGGCCTGGATATAGTGTTCGGCTACTGAAACAGACAGAGAAATGTAAGAGTTTTATTTAAACGTACCTTTAAGATAGATACATTTATATGTGTGTACGTATGTTTCGCAAATTATTTGAGAGAAATGAGGGTTTTCTGAATAATAAGAATGAGAGTGTTAGCTCGAAAAAGTTCTGGTCGGGCCACATAATGATTTAATCTTTTGGAAAAATATTTTTTTCCAAAAAGGCACGAACGCAGTATGGTTTTGTGCAAATTGATTTTTTAACATTTAAAAGAAATGATTTCAATGAATTTGGTATGTTACCATTCGGAACAAATGCATATAACATTTCCTTATAAAATTATTTGGTGCGATATAAGAACCAATCTAATATCACGAGAAATTTCATATGACGAAGTCGTGCACGTTTTTTGTTTCTCCGCATGCGGTGTGTGCTATCCCATTAGCGATGTGCAATAATCGACACTGACACTGATTTAAAACAGGTTGCATTGGGTGCGTGTTGGCCATATCGAAATCATGTTTTTTTGACAGTAACTCGTAGTTTGCATCGAATCAAAAACAGCTGGATCTTCGTTTTATATGAAACGAAATTTGAAGGCACAAATTTTAACGCAAAGTCAAAGCAAAGAATGAAAATACGCCTGGTCGAAAATATTTTGCACATCACTTATAATTCACAAACACCTTTGGCTTCCAGTTGCCGAAGAAGATAATACATAAGTAAATAAAATAAAAGATGCAAATAATTTTCATTAATTTTTTTGTTAGTACATATTTATTGTTAATTTCAATTTGAGTAAATACTGCTTGTATAAATAATAATTAGAATGTAAAATAAACAAATATATCTATCTATCTATCTATCTATTTGTTATTTCACTTCAATAAATTTACCTATGCTATACATGCATACACGTTTCCCTTAGCAAATAACCCAAAACAAGAAATGTATCCTAAAGTGCGTACTTCAAAAGCTTAGAATACTAGAGATTTATGCGCCCACAATATTCTTTCAATGACAACGAAGTTATCTCTCAAATTATGTAGCCATATATACAATAATTACAGTCATTGTCAAATTGAAAGTCAGCAAACTTACGAAACTTTTATTAGTCTTTGATATAGTTAGGTAATGTAGAAGTGGATATTTATGGGTGCAGATTCAGCGGATTTTAACTTAATATTCGTCTGTTAACGAAAATATGCACAACAAATATTTTATACTGGCAATCTTCCAAAATATTTTGAGGCTATCAATAAATAAACCAATTCAATAATTATTGCTATTAGTGTGATTGATTAAATTGGACATGACATTTTAATTGTTTAAGTTAAAAGCCGATAACATGAATTGCCCTTCAATGCGAATAGATTTCAAGTAGGCATTTAATTTGTTATCGGAAAAGTGGACGCATACATACCTAATGTGAACGTATGTACACACATGCGATAGGAAAATGTTTATTATTAAAGTGGCTAATACCTTAAAGTTATTATCTGATTTATTGTTCGTGATGACAATACCCGATAATGTTTTATATTCTGATGGCTATTCAATTTCAATCATATAAATCCGATAGCGTTATATAGAAATTCATATCCGATGAAGTTGAGGGTTTTTTATATTGTATTAGATCAATACATTCACTTTGATGCACCAAAGGTGTAAATATAATAAGGCATTTGTAATTTAACGGACATTTTCAACATTCTCATCAATGTATATTTAATAAAATAAAGAGCATATTTATTTATTTATTTATTACTACTGCAGTTGTGCTGAAACTGAGTAATTTGAACGCGTTTAGAGTTAATTAATTGAAGGCTGATTCCAAAGAGATTTCTGTACATCAATTCATAATACGGTTCAATAATATATTAAGCTATACTTACTCGAAGTTGTCTTAATTATTTCCGCTAACCCCGGCAGTTTTTTAATGCCAATTTAAATATATAAACACAAATTTTAATAGAGACTAACTGTAAAGGACAATAATAAATTACAAAGAAAAAGAGTCGAATTTGATATCCAACTTCGACAGAGATTGGATGAAGTCTACTGACTTAAATCAGTCAAAATTAAATCGCACTGAAAAATGATCGAACGTGTCTCTTTGCTTTATAGACGTGTGACAAAGAAGTATTGGTATCGCAAAACGAAAGACGATTGTATTAAGTAACATGCGATAAGGGGAATAGCTTACAAGCATAGACACATTAACTCTGTGAATTAAATTTTATTTAGCACCTTGTTGCAAACGAATACCAAACACAATATTTTTTAATTTAACTTTTGGTTTTATAATTTTGTAGTTGCATTTAACCAACTGATATTACAATATTTGTATATATCTACGAAGCCGAACATATTAGTGTTGACAAAACTTAATAACTCAAAATAGGAACCTGATTGCTTAAAAAATTGTCATTATCTAACATAGTTTTTAATTAATTTGTCACTTGCATTTATTTTCATATTGAGATGAACGATATTACCACTGTCATTAATTTGTTTGTAACTGTATTTGTCCAAAAATAGTTCCTTAGAAAACGAATTTGAAAACCGCTTGTTCTATAAACATTTTTGATTAAACAAAAGTACCTTCTTGTTATTACATTTACATTTACTCAATCCTATCACAGTGAATGATTATCTGAAAAACATTTGGTTTTCAATACTTTGAAAGATGATTGTGTGTATAATCCATCAAAAATAAAGTGCACGACTGCGTCACACAAAACTTTCTCACTACATGTAACCAAATAATGGTTACCTGTGATCACATAACAAATTTATTTAAATCACTTTTTAGGTTTAGTCAAATTTGATTTGCTCAAAAACGGCACTTGCGATTTTGCACGTTGGACAAATTTAACATAATTGTTCCAAATACAAAAACTTTTCAATATCGTTGGAGCCGTTTTTGAGAAACCGAATTTAATTTACAGTTAATAAAAACCGTTATATAAAAAAAATTATTTAAAAAATCGAAGTATTTAAATTTGGTTAGCTCTATATAATATAAAAAAAACATTAAATTTGTTTGGAGATCCCTCTATTAGTTTTCGAGATAATCGCGGCTTTACCGTTCATCGATTTTGTTTTTCAAAAAACTCAGTACGCAGTATTTTTGGCCCCATCCCAAGTATCAACAGTACAAAAAAGGATCAAAATCCTTGAAACGATTTTTGAGAAAATGAGTGATAAGCGGTTATTTCAAACGATACAGCAAAAAATTAAACGATGGCTCGAGATGTAACCCCAAAAACCTTATATACGAACTTCGAAGAAAATCCGTCGAACCGTTTTGCCACATGGTACCCGGACTGTCTGTCTGACAGACTAACGAGGGCATTGGCGGACCCACATTTTGGACATCTCTATAGTCGTTATATCATACCTCATACTCAGTTTGAGTTCGAAATTTCCGCGCGATCGCAATAACTTTCTCTTTAGTATACTAATGTATACAAGAAAGTTAAAATGTTGGCGTAAGCTTGCATAGAAGCCCTTTGATCTTAAGATTGGGAAAATCTGGATCAAATAATACGCAATATTATAAAAATTTGGAGAATTTTGCTATATATTCAAAATGTTGCATTACTCTTTCTTACAAATTTTATACAAATTTAATAAAATCTTTTCTCTCCGACAACAGAATCTGGATACATCAGAAGAAATTGACGCAACCACAGATGTCTTTAGTAAGACTTTACAGAAAGAGTATCAATATGCGTATCCTTTGAGGAAAACTAAAAATAAGAAGTCCCTAGTAGCTAAGATATCTCATTGAGATTAAAAGGATAACAAAATCCGCCCAATGGGATACTTATAAATCCAGCCAGCGGTGTTTAAGATTGCAACTGCTTTATTTGATATCTTGATGTTAGCCTAGGGCACATTTTGTAGCGAAATAGAAAACACAAAAGAATTAACTGGGTTGACGTTAAATGGATAAAATTTTGGGTTCATTTTACTTGAAGTTATTTTAAAACACATTTTTTAAATTACGCACCATAAACAACATGCAAACAACATAGACAATTTGAAAAAAAAATGCATATAAAAATTAATTGGGGAAGAACTGAAAATCACACAGATTTTCTCCCTTCCTTCAACAACACATAATCTATGTTACGATCTTACGAAATGCCTTTATATAAGTCGGAAACTTCTTCAACCTGCACACTTCTAACGGACCATAACACTCCAGTTTTTATTTCACAACATTTTACCGGTCAATTGATAACTATTTTAGACATCCCCGCGACCTTCCCATCCATTTTCTGCAACGCAACTTACGCAATATTAGAAAGTAGACATGGGAATAAAACTAAACATTTCACCACCAAAGACGAGATAGGCAAATTATTTCCCATTGCGGGCATTTTCTAATTATTTTTATATATTCAATTAGCATGTTCGTTTTACATATACAATTTACATTCTTACCCGCAACGCAAAGTGGTTATCTGCGGGTTATTGTATGTAATTGTAAATGATTTTAAGTTTTAAATTATTTCATTTTTAATTTTGGCTAATGTTTCTAACAATTAACTCTAAGCAATTTAAAAAAATTCAAAATATACTTTACAAAATGCAATTGAAGTACGTTTTTTTTTTAGCTACATTTTTCATTTCTTACAGTTTGGAATGATTTTCATAAATTGAGGAAATATGTTGAGTATCTTTGGGATGGCACATCGTTCTTCTCGTTTTCCGTATGTGTTGATCGTTTCCGGAACATAAAATATCTGCTCGGCTCGTCGTCTTGTATTAAGAGCGTGGCGTATAGGTTGCAGAAAACCTTAAAAGACTAGGTGTAAACATTTTAACTCGACGAGGTTGTAGAATAGAGAGTAATACACCTGCTTTTGCACATCGAGAATTGAGTATTGCTTAAGATAGAACATTGCAAAAATAGTGCTCTTTAGTTGAAGAATCAGTTGCTCACCCACAGAAAATGGTCTTCGAAGATCACTCCAAGATATTTTATGATTCCGAATATTTGAATTCGTATGTTATTGTCGATATTTGATGGCAGTATTTTCGGTGATCGATTTGGGCAGCTTCTGCTGGTTGAGATGGGACACGCATATTCATTACTTATGTTTTACCTTTATTTATAAGAAGGCCTTTAGTATGACTTCAGTTCGAGACAGCGTCAAGTTCATGTTATCGTTAAATATCTCCACGGCAGAATTAAAGCTCATGTGTTTTACCAAGTTTGCAATGTCATCGACATATGAATATAGGCAATGTTTTAAACAAACTCAAATGTTCGTTGGTAAGGAGTATAAACAGAAAAGGGCCCTAAGTTGATCCTTGCGGTATACTGTATTCACTAGGATTTTCTCATCACTTGTACTTTGATTGTTCTATTAGTCCCATTAAACCGTTTCTCTTAATACTTTCTAAAAGTCTTTTGTTTGTATACTTGCCGATTGATCGAGATTTCCTCAGATTTGTGACATACACTATAATTCACAATTTTTGTAATTACTGGAGTAACCAACACAGCCTATTTTTAGATCAACTGGTCTTATATTATCTTTTTCAGGACCTTCAAGACGAAAGCGATAATATGAGAAAACAAGCGTTTTTACTCTGGCTTCACACCACCAACTCATGCTACTCACCTTAATATAGCGACTGCTGGGTGCCTAGTACCTTGACTGGAAATGGGGTAACCACACCTGTGAAAGGTCGTTGAGGGCAGCTGACGGGGTTGGAGGAGGAATGTCGTCTCTCTAAGACAATTCTCTAGTTTCCAGGCGGCAGCGGACGATTTCTATGGATCGATTCAACGGTGGCTGCCACAGTTCCAGTTAGGTCTAACTAGTGTCATCCCTATACGATCTGCTTCAACATTTTTGCATACCAGCTCCATATTGATTCCTAACACTAAGTCAAGGTGTAGTAAAACAGTTGGTGGGGGATGCGCTTTTAATAAGGGCCATGGGTAGCACTCACGACCCCAAAGCGGGACGTCCGGCTGTGCAGGCATTGAACAGATCGAATCCAGCCGAACAATAAGACTGCTATACAGTCGTTCAGGAAGTGCGTTGAAATGGGCCGGGCAAAAGAAATGTGATAAGCTGTGATATTTACTGCGGTTATTTCTATATGGAATAAAAACAGCTATTTGGGTGCGGGTTTGTTGAAAACGGCACACTTAGGCAAGGAGTCCTGGGCTTTCGACACCGCAGTGAACGCCTTATAACAATCCGCATAAAAGGTAATTCGCCTTCTATGCCCCCACGCCTCAAACAGAGGAAAAATACGATTGATAGTATGACAACTTTGGTAGCGCAATGGAAGGACATAGCCTACACGACACCATGTCTGGAAACGGACTTCGCTGCTGGACGTAATGTTACTATAGGGGATTACTCAACCCCAATATTCACAAGGGAGTCAGCATATCAAAAAACCGTTAACCGTTATTTTTGATCACGTTGCGATCAACATAAACCACTTTTCAAGTATTGAGCGGCTACGTTGTAATAGAAGTTTTCGATTAAAATCTAATAACCAATTTTTTTTCTTTTAACTATATTATTGCATAGATGGATTGAAAAATAATATAGAGTTCATTAGGTTTGGTAATTAAGTTTGGGAGACGAATTTTTTGAGTTTACTTTTAATACAAACTCAGTTGTTAGCAGTGTTTCGAAACTGACTTTTAACTGATAATTAACTTTCGTTGTACACCATAATTAAAATCGAATTCAGTTCCAAAATCAATTGTCTGTCCCCAATTAATAACTAAATCAATTGCATTTTTAGTTATTGGTTTTTTCATTAGCTAACAAAAAAATTAGTTAACTAATTCGGAATCTGGCTGTCACTTGTTCGATTATATGTAGGAACTGAAGCATATATGAAGGAAAATTGGTCTAGCGGTAAACGAAAAAAAGCAAAATATCCTGTCAACAAGGAGGGACACCCAACATCGATAATTTGGCACTATCGGCTGCTACAACTTTGAGGTAGTACGGGACTTCGTCTACCTCGGCTCTGCTATCACATCTTCAAATTATCTCAACCAACTTGGAAAGCGCAGCAGGAAGCAGTTACTCGAATACCTCGCTAATTAGAGAGCAGTTTTGGTTAGGGCCCAGTTCCGCCCCAGCCTGTAGCGCTGCCTAAGTAAGTAAGTGGGGCCATTGTTATAGTTTAATCGACACAGCAATAAACCTTATTCTGTACAAACGCATATGGTATTTGTGGGTCGAATCTTGCCAATACATTTTCAGTGTAATAACAATAACAAATTTCGCGAGTAACTTTCTTTCCGTAATACTTTTTACAAACAAATTTCAACATTTCATTTAATTCTTTGTGCTTGGGATTGCTTTTTACAAACAAATTTCAACATTCCATTTAATTCTTTGTGCTTGGGATCGTTTGGAAACACATTTTGTAGCGCCAAACTTTTTTTATTAGATCGGCCTATTTCAGCTAACGAAAGATTCGAAAGTAATGTGTCTAACTTCTACATTTAGAAGTTTCAAAATCTGACAAAACATCTTGAAAAAATTGGAGCACCAGCAGCCAAGTTGGTATTGTAATGTTCAGAGGAGGTTTATGAACCTAACTAACCTGTCAAAAAGCTAATGTCACCCACCGTCCTTTATAATGCTCCTGTATCACAATCCAAATAGTACGCCTTGAACAAAAGAAAGTCGAAATTAGTCGCAATTATTTTGAGTTCGTCGTTCATTCCTGGCACACTTTTTATCGCAACGTATACGCCTCGATATTTTTGAAGCTTACGAAGACTTTACTTATAAACGTATTTAAAAGAGGGTATATAGCTATGCACGCTTGAAAATGCTTCTAAACGCAAAAACGTAATTTATGAAACTTATGCATTGTTCCATAGAGGTTGTCTAAATTACATTTCTATATACTATACTTTCAATAATTTTGACACATAATTTGCAACACCCCTTAATATCCATCGTAGACCCTTAAAAGTATATATATTTACGATCAGGACCGAAACCTTAGGCTATTTAGCAATGTCCGTCCGTTTGTATCAACTTTTGAGGCCTTTAAATGTATGCTAGGACGCTGATATTTGGAATATATATAATTCCTAGGGTTCCGAAATGGTTAAGTGGTAAATGCTTAAGTTAGAAAGATGAAGTCTTACAACCTTCACAAGATATGTAGGTACTGCCCACCGTTGTAAATTTGTCATATAAAGTTTTTTTGCACGCCCACTTTTTGTGGGCGTTTTTCACTAAAATGCTATTTTCCTCGAAAAATTTCATAAAAATCAGAAAAAAAATGTTTAACAATATATTTACTCAATACTTTTTGCAATATATCGCCCATACAAAGTTTTTGGCCAGGCCTACTTTTTGAGGCGTTTTTGAAAATAAATATTTTTTTCCATCTTCTTAAGGATAGGGTTTCATAATGTTCGCCGCAAGCGGACTGTAGCCTTTCCTTATGCTTTTTGTTTTTTGTATGGAAATGTCACATTTTCACTGATGATGACGTCATATGGCGCATTACATTCTACTCGTCAAACCCTTTCATTCGATGCTTATATCATGGGGGCAGTGAATCACGAGAACTTAATATGTATGTATGCATATCTAAATATAAACTTATTGGTCATAATATAATGAACATAATATATGATTGTAAAATGTCTTATACTTGAAAAGTACTTGAAAATGTATTAATTATCTTGCACTACCCGGTACATGGACTTGAACGGGATACTTGAAAAAGTAGTTGTACTTTGTAGTTTTCAAAGGTTTTCAAATACAAAGTACATTCTACTTTAGTGTATGAGTACAAGTACTAGTAAATGGAGTAAATGGTATTGCCGCTCTGTTATTAATATTCGCATAACCAGAACTGGAAAGTCTTTTACTTTTACTGACTGCATAACTCTGACAGGTTAAGGGCCTAGGACATAATAATAAGAAAAACTCTTTTCGAATCGAAGTAATTTTATTCGCATCGAAACCCTATCAAAGAATAACTGCGAAACATGGAAAATTCAGATTCAGATCTTCTAGTGAAAAATAAAACGTGGGCATATGTGAGCGGAGAGAAGTCAAAACCAAAGTTCGATTAAGGCGATGAGGCTCATGCAGGTACACAACAAGTTCCAGACACATGGATGTTGGAAGATCGAAAGGTAAAATCTGACGTCATCTAGGGTGTACTTAATCTAGGGAAATTATGTTTAAGCTGGAGATATTACTGCATTATATTACAAATTGCGACTGCTGTGATGTTATTGTACAGTCTTTCTGATGCTTTCGAGAGTTTCAGGTGTTCCATCGAATCTTGTAACAATCTTCCAGACATCGAGACTCTCAAAATAAAAGTCATAGAGGTATACGATGCGAAAGTTCGGAAATCCAACGAAAAAACCATGAGCGGACCATGTACTTTTGTTGCACTTAATTTCGGGGTGGGTTAAAATAAAATTAACCGAGTTTAAACGCGCAAAAAGAAAATAAAACGCGAGAAGATTACGGCCGCCGCTGCGCCGGTGGTAAACAATCGAATACTGGCGGATAGGGAAACGTCAACAGGAATTCGCCGAAAGAGAAGTGCAACAGGTAGCCTGTTGAATGCTACCGTCCCGGTTGCTCAGCTGGGGTGGGTTCGGTGATGGAAATAATTTTAGGGAAGGAGAAAATTCTGAAACGAAAAGGTATGAAGAAAAGGTAAAGTGATGGTGGGTAAAACGGGCGCCACACAATCTTTGAAAAAAAAAGGAATTGTGAAACCTTTTTAAGAAGAAGTCGATGATTGATTGCTAAAAAAAGGAATTAAATAAAAAAAGGCAAGGTTTTTAAAACGTTACAAAGCTCGAATGAGCAACGGTCAATTTATTGAAGTGACGTTAGATTGCGGAGCAACAAAAGAAAATATCGCCGTTTGAAATAGCCCGCTATCGCTATTTCCCGAAAGTTAATAAAAACAAAATGAAGGGGGCGCGTTTCCCCTGATTTCCGGGATTTTACCGTGACAAAAGCCTACCGGGTTCTTAAAATAAAATGCCTAACTAAACGAAACTTTTTTTTCTTTTTTTTTTCACCAAAGCAGTATACTTAGCTTTTACAAAAAAATCTGCTCCTCTATGAATCCTGATAATTGTACCCCTGGGAATCAGCTGCCTGTCCTGCCGCTTTATCCTTTGTCGGCCGTCTTCTTTCTTTTTCTCCTCTTTTTTTTTGTGTGGGATTCTGATCTCGCGCAAAACTATATTAAAAAAAACTTCCTCGATTCTTTTCAAAACTACCACAACCTTTGATGGTCAACCAAGAAGTGTCGGTTTGTCCACTTCCAGGTTTCTTTTGTCCGTGATGGACCATTCACTCTCTCTTTCATACCCCCACATTCAGCAATTACGGAATCCACTGCGGCTTTTTCTAGCATGCACTCTGTCACTTTACTGGAGTGTGCCACCGCCTCCGTCTCATACTCTCTTTCGAATTCGCTGCAACTCTGGGGCTGAGCGAATCGATGACCACATTCACACAAGTTTCCCCAAGAGGACGTGTTCACAAACACTTAAACAATTCGACAAGATAAAAGGTTGAAAGAATCGAGAAATGTTTGAAACGCGAAAATGTCCCCAACGAATAAAAGTTAATAGCAAAACAATACCGAAGTAAACCAAAAATGAAAAAGAAAGAAGAAACGAAGACGTATTTTAGTTTTGGGACAATATTTGCTGGTGTCCCAATTTAGTACCACCCCAGGAGTCTTTGAGGAGGAGTGTAAAATCAATGACCGAAAAACTATTCTAACCCGGTGGACTTTCGCGCAGATTTGGGGGAAGGGGAATCTGTATAGCGTGCTATTTCTTACATACATGTTTAATTGTTGAGCTCTTGGCCATGGAAGTCTTCGTTAGGCTTTCTTATGTGAGTGGTTGGTGAATGTTGTTGTATAGGCAAACAGTCTGTCTGGCTCTAACGGGGTCTTCATCCCGACCCGTTTGGAATCACGTTGGGGTGTGCTAAGGGATCGTCCTCCCCCACCCATCGTTGTCGAGATGCCAACACGCCGTTGGGCTCCATACCTGCTTTTGTCATCCTCCGGGTCTCATGGAAACGAGCCAGCTTGATTGGGATTAAAGGTCAATCAGAGGCGGCCAGTTAACCATTCTCCCAGCAGGATGACGGAAATAAAAATGAGAGGATAGGACGAAAAAGTGGATTGGGTATGGGAGTGGAAGGGTTGGAGGGGAAACAAATTTTTGTGGCGTTTTTTAACGCAACAAACTCCATCCTTACCTCCCGAAGAGGAGAAATTGGCTTTTCGTAAGAAAGGCCGAAGTAAAAAGGGTAAAACATCACAACTTAGACAAACAAAACATCAACTTCTCGATCGCTTTTGCGAGAGGTAGTTCACATCACAGAGCATAAAGCTCTCAGTTACTCTTAGCGTAATCTTCCTGTTACGCGACTTATATGCTGGTCATCTTCAGGGTCATCGCAATATGGCTTGAGGTCTTTGACGTTCCACGTCCCTCGCTCATTGCCATCTTCGTCCTCTAAGGTATAGGTCCATGGTGATACCTTATCTCGTATGCGGAAGATAAGGCCGCTAGTTTGGCCGCATAATATTTTGCCGCATCGGACAAAATGAAGTTTCGTCTCCAAACAAGTTCATGTCGAAGGAACTGTACATCCCTTCGCCTAAGGTTGTACGTATTCGCCGCCTTCTTGGTTGCCGCTGCTAGCTTTTTCCCTATTTCTAGCCTAAGCTCCCTGAACCTATTTTCTCTATTGCTCGTATTACTGCCGTTGGAACACGGGATAGTGGTTAAGGGAGATTTCCCGAAAGTCACCATTCCTCGACCGAAATTGGCGTAATACGGCGATACTCCCAAAACTTCATGTTGGGCTGTGCGAATACTGCACGCCACCTTCGCTAATTGAAGATCCCAATGCCTATGATTTTCCGATACATACGCCCGAAGTGTCGTCTTGATAATTTGATTAATCCGTTCCGCCGGATTAGCCTGAGGATGGTAGTGAGCGGTAAACCTTATCGTAGACCCGTACCCTTCACAAAGAGCCTTCAACTCCCTGCTCTTAAATTGCGGACCGTTGTCGCAGACTACGAACCTTGGAACACCAAACAACAAAAAGACATTATCCTCTAATTCCCTACAGACCGATTTGGCCGTCGCAGACCTCAAGGGGAACAAGAGTGGAAATTTGGTAAAATAATCAACAACAGTTAAAATGTAGATATAACCTCTACTTGATTTAGGAAGTGGACCAACAAGATCTATGCAAACCATCTCCCACGGATCAGTTACCCCTTTCCTCTCCGTCATCAATCCAGCCGGCTTATCGTTGACCGGTTTAACACTCTGACAAATTTTACAGTTTCTGACATATTTAGTAATATCTGACCGCATTTTCGGCCAGTAATACTTTTCTGCAACCCTACCAAACGTTTTCTTAACCCCCATGTGCCCTGAAAGCGGATTGTCATGACACTGAACTAAAATATTTGCCCTATCGTTTTTCCCTACAACTATTTTCCATTCGGAGTTATTATCCTGCACTAATATATGACTAGCCCTAACATATTTATACAAAAGTCCCTGTTCGACACGCCACGACGGAAAGTCTAACGGCTTAGCTTCGACTTTTTCGGTCATCCTTCTTATCCAAGGGTCGGAGTTGTGCTCTAAAATCCCAGCCACGACCGGTACGCTTCTCGATAGCATATCTGACACAACATGTTCCTTCCCTTTCCGATGAATAATATCGAAGTCGAATTGCTGTAAACGTACAGCCCACCTAGCGAGTCTACCCGCGGGATCCTTCAGCTTGCTTAACCACACCAACGAGTAGTGGTCAGTTATGACCCTGAATCGTACACCCTCGATGTATGGTCGCAGTTTTTCTATCGCCCACAACACAGCTAAACATTCCTTTTCGGTGGTTGAGTATTTCCTTTCGCATCGGTTAAGCGACCTACTCAAATAGCATATCACCTTCTCGCCCTCCTCAAACGTCTGACTCAAGACAGCCCCAATCCCGAAATCCGAGGCATCCGTTTGGACCACAAACGGCCTTGTAAAATCCGGACACGTCAGGATGGGCGCCGCTACCAAACATTCCTTAGCCTTTCTGAAGCTTTCCTCGCAAGCATCAGTCCAGCAAAATTTCTTGTTCTTCTGAAGCAAGTCGGATAACGGTTTTACCAAAACTGCAAAGTTCGGCACAAATCTCCTATACCAGGATACCGTTCCGATAAAGCTTCGAACTTCCTTGACATTCTTGGGCGCAGGGATGTTCACCATGCTCTCCACCTTTTCAGGATCAACATGCAAGCCGTTGCGATCAACGATATACCCTAAAAATTTCAAAGAGGGTCTGCAAAAATTGCATTTTTCCTCGCTAACCTTTAAACCTGCCAGGCACAAACGCCTAAAAACTTTTCCTAAAATATCTAAATGCTGTTCAAAAGAGTTTGTTACAATAATAATGTCGTCTAAATAGACGAACACGTGTGGTTCCAAATCGGCCCCAAGCACAGTGTCTATAAACCGCTGCCAGGTCGCTGGAGCGTTATGTAACCCGAACGGCATTCTCCTAAACTGGAAGAGTCCTCTACCGGGAACTGTAAAAGCCGTATAAGGCCGCGAACTTTCCTCTACCGGGATCTGCCAATACGCTGACTTAATATCTAAGGAGGAAAGAAACTTCGCATCCCTAAGCTTATCTAAAGTCGCCGATATATAAGGGAGAGGATAAGCATCCCTCTCAGTAACTTTATTAAGCTTCCTATAATCTACGCAAAACCTATACGAGTTGTCCTTCTTCCTAATCATGACTATGGGAGAAGCCCAAGGGCTATTCGATTTCTCAACGATACCGTCCCTAATCATTTCAGCTAATTCCCCATCGATGTGAACCTGGACTGCTGGAGAAACCGGATAATACCGTTGTTTTATCGGCTCAGCTTTTGTCTTAATTTTGTGTTCCACCAGATGGGTGCAACCAAGACCTTCAGGCATATCTTTAAAAACCCTATCGATAAAATTCCCTAACCTTTGTTGTTGTGTCTCGTCTAATTCCGACAAATCCGGCGCATCCGAAATTGCAGCCAATGAACTTTGGCTTGAAAAATGCCACTGTCCTGTTCTCAAATCCGGGACGATCCCCGAAAGAGCCCAAAAATCTGCTCCAAGAATTAGGACATGTGGGAGACTCGGTATGACAAGACACTCCAACAAAATAACTTTTCCCCGCACTAATATCGGCAACGAAACTACACCTTCTACAGCTATACCTGCACCATCCGCTAATGAAACCGAATCTATGTTGCCTTTAGTTAAACCTATACCCAAATCTTTTAAAATTCTCCAACCATCCCTACAAATTATCGACCGCGATGCTCCGGAATCTAAAAGCCCTAACAAGTTAACCCCATAAATGCTAACACTAATATACGGACGCGTGTCATGACTATTTGCCTCGAGTGTATAACCTAATTGGATAATACGGTGAGCCGACTGGTTGTCAGCAGGCAACCTTACAAAACTCAACGGCGCCCTCGTCCTGCTGACCCGAGAGTGCGTTGCTCGTTTCCCGAACACGGCCTACAATCTCTGCGAGAGACCCCTGCTTTCCCACAGCCCAAACAACGCCTAGGAGCGGAACAATTATTAGCGTAATGGCCTTCACCATTACAATTAAAACAACGAATGACTCTATTAGGTTGAGCGTTCCTTTCAACGACAGCAACCATTGGTTCTTCCTCAACCGCTACATAAGCCAAATCCGGCTCAAGAAGATGACGACTACGAATACTAGGAGGGGGAGCAAATGCTTCCACATTCGCCCTCACCGTCTCCAACCGCCTTCCCAGCACAACCAAATCATTGACCGACTTGGGATCGGCCAATCCAAGTTGTGTCTGGTAGAACGGGGCCAGATTCCTTTGAAGAATCGCCAGCTGCCGCTTTTCAGAAAGAGGTTCAGATAACCTCCGAAACATATTTGCCATCGTCGCCACGTATACGCGGATGGATTCTTCCTTACCCTGCGTACGACGTCTGATCTCATCCAACAAGAGATCGTCGTAGTTAGGAGGAAGAAATTCTTCTTTTAATTCCCTAACCAATTCTTGCCACGTACCAATTGTGACCCTAATCGCCCTAAACCAAAGAAGTGCCTTTCCGATGAACAAATCAACAGCCGACCTAAACAAATGTGCTTCTGTCACCCCCCTGGCTTGACGAAGCTCCTCAACCCTCTCCAAGAACGCGTTCACTGACGCTCCACAGCGTTCACCTGTGAACTTCACGTCCCATTTCTCAATTCTCTCCGCACATCGTTCAGATGTTTGGAGAGTTAACTCGCGAACTGTTGGAATCGGTTCGGCTGACACTTGAGGAACAGTATTCCTCACCATACCGAACTTGGTCGCCTTTTCCTCTTTTTCAGCATTATTCTCATCTCCTTCGCAATCGGTTAGGATACCTAACAGCACTAATAAACGATTGCGAAGTTTCCCCTTATCGGTAACCTCTTCTGGTTCCTCCGCGATTGCCCTTCCTAATCGCGCCAATGCCCATTCGATCTTAGTTAAGATCTTTAAATATTCCCCTGACTTGTGATTGGTTGGCGGGTTCTGTAGTAGAACTTGAATTTCCGCTATTTTCCCCTCAATGGCCTCACAGTCCGCTTGAAAACTAAACGGATAATCCCCTTGTGTGTCCATAGACCCCGACGATCAAGCAACCTTGATGCTCTAAGCGCTCGCCGCATAGAGTCTACATTTCCCCGTGGAAGACCTCGAACATCCATTTCGTATTGGAGTTCGTCTTGCGCTAATCTATTTATTTCCATTATAGCGAAAAAAAAAATTTAAAAAAAGTAAAACAAATTATTCCTGCCCGAAATTATTTAAAAAAACTCTCCACCAACAAATTTAAATTTAATATAATAAGAATCAATCGAAACGTGATTATACACCAATCCAATAAAAGAATAAGTGTATCACCAAAAAAAAAAATTCTTAAAAAAAGAAAAAGTTGATTGTTGGTAACCCTAACACACGAAAATAAATTGAAGACCAATTATCCACAAAAAGCAAAAAAAAGAAACAAATTCAAAGTAAAATTAAATTTCAAAAACAATAAAACAAAATCTACGCATAAAGTAAAACTATTGGTAAAACTCCAAATACAAGTACAGCAACAACAACAAAAAGAAACAAGAATCGGTTGCCCACAATTTAAGCAAGGAAAAACAAAAACAACAATCGTATGTAAAATGCCGTATAAAAAGAATTATGTTGGTATAGCAATGGGTACCGTATATATGTGCATATAATATAAATAAATATATGTAGTTAATGTTATTCAATTCACTCAAAAGACATCAATGAAAACAAAATAATATAACGTATGTGATGAAAATGGAAATATAAATGAAAATAAAAACGATCTTACTTGGGAAACAAAGGCAAAAATAATTCGTCCAAATCCAACTGCGGATTTTATTTGGAGATTCTCGGCGCTGGTCTCAATCCTCGGCACAAAACAAAATGATGGGGCACCAAATGTAAATCACTAAATATTAGAGAAAAAAAATTAAAGTAAAGTAAAACAGAATACATGTTACAAGACACTTCCTTGAAAATTCACTGAACAGGGGGAACACAAAACGGCACAGCAATCACAGAAGGGTTCAATTTCTTTTTCTTTTTATCAATCGATCAATTTGATTTAGGTGGGAATTAAAACGTATATATTTTATTTAAATCAAAAGCCCCACGTTGGGCGCCAATTGTTGCACTTAATTTCGGGGTGGGTTAAAAAAAAATTAACCGAGTTTAAACGCGCAAAAAGAAAATAAAACGCGAGAAGATTACGGCCGCCGCTGCGCCGGTGGTAAACAATCGAATACTGGCGGATAAGGAAACGTCAACAGGAATTCGCCGAAAGAGAAGTGCAACAGGTAGCCTGTTGAATGCTACAGTCCCGGTTGCTCAGCTGGGGTGGGTTCGGTGATGGAAATAATTTTAGGGAAGGAGAAAATTCTGAAACGAAAAGGTATGAAGAAAAGGTAAGGTGATGGTAAAGTGAATTGTGAAACCTTTTTAAGAAGAAGTCGATGATTGATTGCTAAAAAAAGGAATTAAATAAAAAAAGGCAAGGTTTTTAAAACGTTACAAAGCTCAAATGAGCAACGGTCAATTTATTGAAGTGACGTTAGATTGCGGAACAACAAAAGAAAATATAGCCGTTTGAAATAGCCCGCTATCGCTATTTCCCGAAAGTTAATAAAAACAAAATGAAGGGGGCGCGTGTCCCGTGATTTCCGGGATTTTACCGTGACAAAAGCCTACCGGGTTCTTAAAATAAAATGCCTAACTAAACGAAACTTTTTTTTCTTTTTTTTTTTTCACCAAAGCACTATACTTAGCTTTTACAAAAAAATCTGCTCCTCTATGAATCCTGATAATTGTACCCCTGGGAATCAGCTGCCTGTCCTGCCGCTTTATCCTTTGTCGGTCGTCTTCTTTCTTTTTCTCCTCTTTTTTTTTGTGTGGCATTCTGATCTCGCGCAAAACTATATTAAAAAAAACTTCCTCGATTCTTTTCAAAACTACCACAACCTTTGATGGTCAACCAAGAAGTGTCGGTTTGTCCACTTCCAGGTTTCTTTTGATGGACCATTCACTCTCTCTTTCATACCCCCACATTCAGCAATTACGGAATCCACTGCGGCTTTTTCTAACATGCACTCTGTCACTTTACTGGAGTGTGCCACCGCCTCCGTCTCATACTCTCTTTCGAATTCGCTGCAACTCTGGGGCTGAGCGAATCGATGACCACATTCACACAAGTTTCCCCAAGAGGACGTGTTCACAAACACTTAAACAATTCGACAAGATAAAAGGTTGAAAGAATCGAGAAATGTTTGAAACGCGAAAATGTCCCCAACGAATAAAAGTTAATAGCAAAACAATACCGAAGTAAACCAAAAATGAAAAAGAAAGAAGAAACGAAGACGTATTTTAGTTTTGGGACAATATTTGCTGATGTCCCAATTTAGTACCACCCCAGGAGTCTTTGAGGAGGAGTGTAAAATCAATGACCGAAAAACTATTCTAACCCGGTGGACTTTCGCGCAGATTTGGGGGAAGGGGAATCTGTATAGCGTGCTATTTCTTACATACATGTTTAATTGTTGAGCTCTTGGCCATGGAAGTCTTCGTTAGGTTTTCTTATGTGAGTGGTTGGTGAATGTTGTTGTATAGGCAAACAGTCTGTCTGGCTCTAACGGGGTCTTCATCCCGACCCGTTTGGAATCACGTTGGGGTGTGCTAAGGGATCGTCCTCCCCCACCCATCGTTGTCGAGATGCCAACACGCCGTTGGGCTCCATACCTGCTTTTGTCATCCTCCGGGTCTCATGGAAACGAGCCAGCTTGATTGGGATTAAAGGTCAATCAGAGGCGGCCAGTTAACCATTCTCCCAGCAGGATGACGGAAATAAAAATGAGAGGATAGGGCGCAAAAGTGGATTGGGTATGGGAGTGGAAGGGTTAAAGGGGAAACAAATTTTTGTGGCGTTTTTTAACGCAACACTTTGCATACCTTTCTGTCATTGACATTGGAGATGAGCGATTGTGCCTGGATATTGAGTGCACTTCCCTGCCCTGCAAAACTAGAACACTCTTTGAAATAAATCAGGCGGCACGAACTAGCCTAAAGCTCGCTAGGAATGTATCCTCCGGCGCGACTACGACGAGCAACGTTACTATATCCGCCTGGAATGGTAAGGAAAACATGGCTGTAAAACTCTTCAATACACTTCACGTCCCCGATTTGCTGAAATTTCAACATTTCATTTAATTCTTTGTGCTTGGGATCGCTTTGGAAACACATTTTGTAACGCCAAACTTTTTTTATTAGATCGGCCTATTTCAGCTAACGAAAGATTCGAAAGTAATGTGTCTAACTTCTACATTTAGAAGTTTCAAAATCTGACAAAACATCTTGAAAAAATTGGAGCACCAGCAGCGAAGTTGGTATTGCAATGTTCAGAGGAGGTTTATGAACCTAACTAACCTGTCAAAAAGCTAATGTCACCCACCGTCCTTTATAATGCGCCTGTATCACAATCCAACTAGTACGCCTTGAACAAGAGAAAGTCGAAATTATTCGCAATTATTTTGAGTTCGTCGTTCAATCCTGGCACACTTTTTATCGCAACGTATACGCCTCGATATTTTTGAAGCTTACGAAGACTTTACTTATAAACGTATTTAAAAGAGGGTATAAAGCTATGCACGCTTGAAAATGCTTCTAAACGCAAAAACGTAATTTATGAAACTTATGCATTGTTGCATAGAGGTTGTCTAAATTACATTTCTTTACCCTATACTTTCAATAATTTTGACACATAATTTGCAACACCCCTTAATATCCATCGTAGACCCCTAAAAGTATATATATTTACGATCAGGACCGAAACCTTAGGCTATTTAGCAATGTCCGTCCGTTTCTATCAACTTTTGAGGCCTTTAAATTTATGCTAGGACGCTGAAATTTGGAATATATATAATTCCTAGGGTTCCGAAATGGTTAAGTGGTAAATGCTTAAGTTAGAAAGATGAAGTCTTACTACCTTCACAAGATATGTAGGTACTGCCCACCGTTGTAAATTTGTCATATAAAGTTTTTTGCACGCCCACTTTTTGTGGGCGTTTTTCACTAAAATGCTGTTTTCCTCGAAAATTTTCATAAAAATCAGGAAAAAAATGTTTAACAATATATTGACTCAATACTTTTTCCAATATATCGCCCATACAAAGTTTTTGGCCAGGCCTACTTTTTGAGGCGTTTTTGAAAATAAATATTTTTTTCCATCATCTTAAGGATAGGGTTTCATACTGTTCGCCCCAAGCGGACTGTAGCCCTTCCTTATGGTTTTTGTTTTTTTGGATGGAAATGTCACATTGTCACTGATGATGATGTCATATGGCGCATTACATTCTACTCGTCAAACCCTTTCATTCGATGCATATATCATGGGGGCAGTGTATCAAGAGAACTTAATATGTATGTATGCATATCTAAATATAAACTTATTGGTCATAATTTAATGAACATAATATATGATTGTAAAATGTCTTATACTTGAAAAGTACTTGAAAATGTATTAAGTAGTTATGCACTACCCAGTAAATGGACATGAATGGGAATGAATGGAATGCGCAGTTGGAAGCAGTTACTCGAATACCTCGCTAATTATAGACCAGTATTGGTTAAGGTCCAGTTCCGCTCCGGACTGTAGCGCCGCCTAAGTAAGTAAGTCGGGCCATTGTTATAGTTTAATCGACACAGCAATAAACATTATTCTGTACAAACGCATATGGTATTTGTGGGTTGAATTTGCCAATACATTTTCAGCGTAGTAATAACAAATTTCGCGAGTAACTTTTTTCCGTAATATTTCTTACAAACAAATTTAAACATTTTATTTAATTCTTTGTGCTTGGGAGCGCTTTGGAAACACATTTTGTAACGCCAAACTTTTTTTTATTAGATCGGCCTGTTCCAGCTAGCGAAAGTTTCGAAAGTAATGTGGCTAACATCTACATTCAGAAGTTCCAAAATCTGAGGAAGCCTAATTGTCACAGAACTCGTCCCAAAAAAATTGCAGCACCAGCAGCGAACTTGGTATTGCAATGTTCAAAGGAGGTTTACGAACCTAACTAACCTAACTAACTAAACCTAACTAATGAAACCTAAGGCTATTTAGCAATGTCCGTCCGTCCATCCGTATCAACTCTTGAGGCCATTAAATTTATGCTAGGATGCTGAAATTTGGAACATATGCTTCCTAGGGTTCCGAAATGGGAAAGTGGAAAAATTTTCAAAATACGCCCACAATTTAGAAAAAAACCGTTTTAAAGCTTAACTTAGAGAGATAACAACCTTCACAAGATATGTAGGTACTGCTTGTAAATTTGTCATATAAAGTTTTTTGCCACGCCTACTTTTTGTGGGCGTTTTTCACTAAAATGCTGTTTTCTTCGAAAATTTTTATAGAAATCGAAAGAAAATGTTTAATAATATAGTTAGCCAATTTTTTTTCCAATATATCGCCTACACAAAGTCTTTGGACAGGCCTACTTTTTGGGGGGGTTTTTTAAAAAAAAAAATATTTGTTTGCCAATGAATTTCATAAAATGAAATAGTCCTTCATCTTCTTAAGGATAAGGTTTCATAATATTCGCCGCAAGCGGACTGTAGCCTTTCCTTATGCTTTTTGTTTTTTGTATGGAACATTTTCACTGATGATGACGTCATATGGCGCATTACATTGTACATTCTTTCATTCGATGCTTATATCATGGGGGCAGTGAATCACGAGAACTTAATATGTATGTATGCATATCAAAATATAAACTTATTGGTCATAATTTAATGAACATAATATATGAATGTAAAATGTCTTATACTTGAAAAGTACTTGAAAAGTACTTGAAAATGTATTAATTATCTTGCACTACCCAGTACATGGACTTGAACGGGATACTTGAAAAAGTAGTTGTACTTTGTAGTTTTCAAAGGTTTTCAAATACAAAGTACATTCTACTTTAGTGTATGAGTACAAGTACTAGTAAATGGAGTAAATGGTATTGCCGCTCTGTTATTAATATTCGCATAACCAAAACTGGAAAGTCTTTTACTTTTACTGACTGCATAACTCTGACAGGTTAAGGGCCAAGGACATAATAATAAGAAAAACTCTTTTCGAATCGAAGTAATTTTATTCGCATCGAAACCCTATCAAAGCATAACTGCGAAACATGGAAAATTCAGATTAAGTATCTTCTAGTGAAAAATAAAACGTGGGCATATGTGAGCGGAGAGAAGCCAAAACCAAAGTTCGATTAAGGCGATGAGGCTCATGCAGGTACACAACAAGTTCCAGACACATGGATGTTGGAAGATTGAAAGTTAAAATCTGACATCATCTAGGGTGTACTTAATCTAGGGAAATTATGTTTAAGCTGGAGATATTACTGCATTATATTACAAATTACGACTGCTGTGATGTTATTGTACAGTCTTTCTGATGCTTTCGAGAATTACAGGTTTTCCATCGAATCTTGTGACAATCTTCAAGACATCGAGACTCTCAAAATAAAAGTCATAGAGGTATACGATGCGAAAGTTCGGAAATCCAACGAAAAAACCATGAGCGGACCATGTACTTTGCATACCCTTCTGTCATTGACATTGGAGATGAGCGATTGTGCCTGGATATTGGGTGCACTTCCCTGCCCTGCAAAACTAGAACACTCTTTGAAATAAATCAGGCGGCACGAACTAGCCTAAAGCTCGCTACGAATGTAGTCTCCGGCGCGACTACGACGAGCAACGTTACTATATCCGCCTGGAATGGTAAGGAAAACATGGCTGTAAAACTCTTCAATACACTTCACGTTCCCGATTTGCGCACCTACCTGGCGTTCTTTGCTTAAATTGTGGACAAACGGGTTGAAGTACTTTTCACCAAAAGTAAATCTACAATTCAAAAACAATATGGAAAGCCTAAAATCGTGCTAGATCGCAGTGGAGATTGATGTTACCTGCGTGCAGAGCAACAAGAAAGTCAACTTACATCGAGCAATGGAGTTGAAGACACCGGTCCTCTCAAAAGAATTGCTCAATATCGTACACAGTGACGTCTGCGAACAAAGTCGATAATTGCATTACATATTTAATTCTTGCTAAGAACTAATTTACTTCGAAATTTAGCAAAATTTAGCGGAAATGGCAAAATAAATGCTAATCCAACTTCAATGGAGCAGCAAAAAGGTATTTTTTTTGTCGGAGGTTCCTATTATCCGATGGAGCGCCCAAACACAACTACAGGTCCATTGTACTACCATTCAGACACCTTACATTAATGTACTTAGATTTCCCGTGTTTCGAAGAAAAACGAGAAGGAACTTCAGTAATAATGAGCTTAGATGTTCGGCACTCACCACGTCAGCCCCTACAATAGAAATGGTTCTGCTGTGTCATCCTCCTCTCCACCTGTCCTGTTGGTGTTGCTTAATTAAGTATTTAGCAAAAGCTTGGTGGCCTGAAAGGACGCCGACTAGCAGCCTACAGTCGATTCTCCTAAGAGATAGAAGAAAAGATGCAGACTTTTTGCAAATGTCCGAGCGCAATAGTTTGGTCTGTACATCCACCGCAATCGCGCCACCGAATCTTGAGTTTGCGAGAAACCCAAGAATCAATGGAAGACATGAGGGTTCTGGGAAAACTTCTTGTAAACCATGCCTAGCAAGCTCATCCGAGATCTCATTTACCTCGATGCCAGTGTGAAATGGGAACCCGACAAATTCACTGTGTATGGCCTTCCGACCAAATTCAGAGAAAGCGTGAGTTGTAGCACTAACTTCGACGAGGTAAGAGGGTTTAGCAGCGCTTTAAATGCAGCCTATCTTTCACTGCAAATGCAAATGCTCTAGCCCCCCACCTGTTATTCACAATATAGCGCATAGCATAGTCAAAGGATAATTCTCCAGAAAGTTCTTCAAAATTCCAGTGCGCCAAAGAACAACCGTGGCTTTAAGGATTCACTAAAAGCCTATTACTAGTGCAAGAAACATCGATCAAATCCAGGGATATCTGTGCCTGAGAGCAGACAGCCCCTATATTCGAACCGACAGAAAAAACAGCGACATCATCCGCATAAGCTTGAGTGTAGTTTCCAGGAAAATTGGGAGCCATAAGCAGAGAGTCTACCACCATACACCATAGGAGGGAAGACAGCACACCATCTTGAGGGCAGCCCCTATTTACCCCTGTTATGATGCACTTGCCACAATCTGCATTAGCTACCAACGTACTGTACATTAGCATTGCTTTAATCCACAATGCTGAGTTACACATACTGTCAAAGGTCGCATTATCAAAAGCACCCTCAATATTGACGAAAATGCCCAACGCGTACTCCTTCCGGTCAAGAGCACTGTTAATCCTACCAACAATGTTTTGAAGCGCAGTCTCGCAGGATCTTCCGCGCTGATAGGCATGTTGCACCTCAGAGAGAGGATGTGATCGAAGAGAAACTTTGCGCACATGCAGCCCAACCAGTCTTTCCAAACATTTTAGGAAGAAGGAAGACATACTTATGGGTCTAAAGCTTTTGGGTAGAGTGTAGTCAGACTTACCAATTTTTGGTATGAAAACCACTTTAACCATTCGCCATGGGGAAGGTATATAGGCCAAGCCCAAGCTCGCGGTGAAAATTCTGTTCAACATTGGCAAAACCTGACCTAAACCTTGTTTCAGCAAAACTGGATAAATTCCATCCGGACCAGGTGACTTGAAACTCTCAAAAGATGCAATAGCATATTTGATCGCATCATCAGTCACCACTCCCGATGCAAAATACCAGCTGTGCCGCGTGGGATTAGTCGGTTCAAATGTAGCCACCGTCGTTTGAAGGGCTGAAGAACACATAGTAACCTGATTTCCCGGAAGGTGAGTCTCAAGTAGAAGACTGAAAGTCTCCGCCTTTGTCTCAGTGTACGTGCCATCAGGTTTAAGGATTGCATCCAGTTTATTTGGTCTGTTCCTTTGGAGGACTTTAACAAGCCTACTAGCTGCACTTAGAGATTAGACGTCTTCACAAAACTTTTTATAGGAGCCATTTTTCGACTTGCGAAAAAGTCTCTTAAAAAGTTTTTGTTTCCATCGATAAAAATTCCAGTCTTCAACTAAGTTGGTTTCAAAAGACCGATTTAGTAGCTTCCAAGTTTCTTTACGAAGACACTGCAGTTCGGAGTTCCACCAGGGTACCGATTTTCTGCGGAGAGGGGGGTATAGAAACAGGGCACGAAAGTTCAAATCAGCGGGTGAGGACGTTGTTCTGATCCTGGGCAGACCTCTCCACTCCCTGTCTTCATCTAAGTTTGAGTGACAGAGTTGGCAATCTCCTCTCTAAACCGTGGCCAGTTCGTTTTTCTCGGATTTCTCCTCTCTTGCGAACGTGAAAGTTCGCAGTAGATTTGAAATTCGATGTATCTGTGGTCTGATAAGGTGCTATCTTGCGATACCTTCCAATTTATGATTGACTTCAAATGCCTGTTTGATAGGGTAACATCAATAACTTGCTGTCTTCTGACTGTAACAAAGGTAGGTTGATGACCTACATCAGACGATAAAATGAAGTCCAAGAGTCGATCTCCCCTTATGTTGCATTTGCTGCTGCCCCAAACAGTGTTCTGGGCATCACAACACAAGACAAGACCCAATTTTTTGGATTCACAATACTCTACGAGCTCTACAACAGTCTTTGGTAAAGGAGGGATTAGAAAGTCATAGGGGAATTAAGCCGATGCAGCGACAAAGGTTTCCCAATTAGCATTTGTATGGTAAGTTATAGAAACAGCTAACAAATCTTGGCTACGAAAGATTTTTTGATCATAGTAGCTGCAAAAGATTTCGATACAATAAGACAAGTTGTAGGTCTTTCGGAATGCTCATCATAAAGAACGGGGTATAAATCATTCAAGCAACCAAGACCACAGATGCGATTTTTCCACACCAATAGTTCCTGGATGGATATTATGTGTAATTTTGTTCTACAAGCCACAAGCCTGCTACTTAAAAGGGCGGTGGCAGCCTTGCAGTGCTATAGGTTAATTTGAGTAAACAAGATGGATGAATACTCTGGGTAACGTCCACTATTAGCACTGTTTGACATTGAAATGGAAATGGACCCTGCCAAGATAGGGACGCATGTTGTACCTAGATTTGATGATCTCGGCAACAGCCATGTCTAACAAGAGACAACAGCCATGTCACAACAAGAGAACTACCACCTTCATTGTGGCGGTTTTTACCCTTCCTGTGTGAACGGACAACCCAGGCTTTTGTGTCGAGACCATTATTCTGGGTTTGCAAACGCTTTGGTTTGTAGACCTCATAAGATGAAGTCCTAAGCGAAGGGATTTTCGGCACCATTCTGCTAATCGGTTTTCTGTGATGAGGTCTTTACCATGAGGGTTTTGTCCTTTAAGACACAGCCCTCCACCTGAATATAAACATTAGTTGCAGCAGCCAGCTCCATAAGATGAGTTTTGCAGTGTTCGGACTCTGCAACACTCATGCTATTATCATTGCCCGCTATCCCAATCCGAACTACTAAAGAGGAGACAGCAGCATCCTTGTAGGAATGCTCTCTAACTCGCACTCTAGCTGTTTTGCGTTCAACACATGGTTTTTTAGACGCACACCTATCATCAGAGCCGTCCGCGTCGACAAAGTTCTGTCCACTAGTGCTGCACCCAGTATTGGTCACAACACCAGCATCATCCATTACCAGTGCACGGGCAGCACCAACAATAGGTGCACTTCCTCTACTCATACTCAAGGGTGAGTCCACTACAACCAACTTCCGTCCATTGATGCTACTACCTTTGCTGGTAGAAGCACCGACTTCATTTGGAGACAAGGCGTGGGCAGACACAGGAGCTTGAGGAGGGTTGTACCTCTTAACGAGCTTGGGTCGCTTCTTCTTGTTTTTCGGTTCAGCAGAAGAGGAGGCATTGCCTGATGAAGGGTTCAGGTCAGCTTCCATTTGTGAGACTTCCACCGACCTATCCCGTTTCATAGACGTAACCGAGAAGCCGACCGGAGTGCTTGCGCCTGCAGCCTGTGGAGCTTCTTTGCGCCGCTGATCGCTTAGCTGCTTCCTTTTCCTCTTTCGCTGCCCCTTAGTGAGGTGCACCTCCAAGCCATCCACTTCAGGAGCCCATTTAACTGTAGATCACGGGTCAAGCTGTCAGCGGTGGTGCAGTGGGTAGCAACATGCTCAGTTTTCCCAAATAGTCGAACATAGAGCCACACGAGTCGCTTGTAGGTTCAATGAATTTTGAGGCCTCTAGAATCCGAGCTCCAGACGCAGTCGAGAAGACCACGGATGGATTTTGGCTATTGCCAGTACCACCTGGAGTATTAACATCCTTAAGGTTGTTCATTCATCAATATTTTGAGTTTTAACTACTACTCCTGTAGGTTAGAGTACACTAACAGATTATTTAACAGAGGATAGGTTAAAAACCGTTGCCTCCAGCACCTCCTCCTTTATCCGGGCTTGGGACCGGCATGCTAGTGGCGTAACAAGGCGGAGTTAAAAGCAAAAAGGTATGCAATCTCAATAAGTGGAATACTGAAATCGACAAAACGGAGGAAAATCGGTTTAATTTCAAGGGTTTTCTACCAGTGTATATGCCGACTAGTGTATGAAAATGTTCGTATTAATTTATGTCGCCGATATTTTAATATTTTCAAACAATCGGGCTATGGAACATTGCATAAGAAGTGAACTCGCAAAATCATCTCACGTACGAGAATCGGGGAAGCAAATTACTGCTTAAGAGTTCAAAATAAAAAAAAACAAAGACGAAATTCAACTGTCGCAGCGGATACATCAAGGACATATTGAAGAGGTGCGGCATAGATGACTGTAAGCCTGTTGCCACTCCAATGGCGTCTGATTATAAGCTGTCGAAAAGAAGCTACGTACACTGTGAAGTTCCTTATAGGGAGCTAACGAGTGTTCTTATGTATACACCGTCGGGACATCACACTTGCTCTTAGCCAATTTTAACATGCTTAATGGATACCGACTGGGGAAATTGCGCTTTAGATCGCAGGTCTTATACAGGTTCAAAATTTATCCTCGGTACAGCAGCAGTTTCCTAGGAGTCTCAGAAACAACGAACGATTGCATTGCCTCCGCTGTATGCATGGCGGGATTAAAAAATGTCAACTATATTTCTGAAGGCGGTAGGTACTGCTCTTCGTTGCTCCGCTCGGAGATATGTCCTTTTTGTCAGGCATGCGCCTTTGACAACATTGCCTTCGTTGCACTCTACGCTGAATTTATGAATATACATCCGTAGATGCATACGGAGCTTCTCTTCCCTCCTTGCCTAAAAAAAATGTTGTGTCATCATCTGTATGAATATGCTACTTAGTTATTGCGAGGGAAATTACTGAAGTAGCTTTTCCTTATACGCCCCCGGTTAGCAGATGCAGATGCACTCACATAAAGGGCTAAAAAAAGAACTTGTTGTAAATCAGGCTCGAGCCACAGGGATAACTTACGTATGGATGAGAGGAACTCGGCATGCTTGTGACCATACCACCTGCTCGGCTCAGCTCGCCGGACGGGTGTAATTCTTGTCCCCTCAATATATACCACCTGCTCAACAAAGTTTTATCCATACCTAATGGTATGGTATTTACCTAATGGTAAATACAGTCCGCTTGGGGTGAACAGTACCTACCAGATCCTACCCAGATCCGCAAAGAAAAAAAGCGTTAAGAAGATGATGGATATTATTTTATTACATTCTTTGAAATTTATAAAATAAAAATGTTATTTTAAAAAACGCCCTCAAAAAGTGGGCGTGGCCAAAAACTTGTATATGCGATATATTTGCTAAATATCTTGTTAAACAATTTTTTTGGTTTCAATAAATGTTCGCTGAAAACAGCGTTTTTGTAAAAACAAGCCCACAAAAAGTAGGGATGGCAAAAAATTTTATATGACAGATTACAAAGGAGGGCAGTGCCTACATATCTTGTGAAGGTTCAAACACTCCATCTCCCTAACTTTAGCTTTAAAACTGTTTTTTCTAAATTGTGGGCGTGGCAGTGTGCGCATCAAACAAAATTTTACACTCTACCATTTCGGGACCCTAGGAAGTATATGTTCCAAATTTCAGCTTCCTAGGTTTTATTTAAGGGCCTATAAATTGGTGACGGACGGACGGGCAGACGGATATTGCTAAATAGTCTTAGGTTTTAGTCCTGATCATAAAAATATATATACTTTTGTGGGTCTACGACGAATATTAAGGGGTGTTACAAACTATGAGTAAAATTAATATACCCTTATGATAGGGTATAAAAAGGAAAAAATAAATAAAAAATAATGGAGAAAGTTACTTTGCGTAGACCTAGAACGGCCTAAAAAATAGGAAAGTGGAACAGTGGAAAGGGTTCAAAATGAAAACGAAAATAAAATGAATTAAAGGTTTGAAACTAAAATGTCCACGGGATTAGGCCAATACCCAAGAAAGAGAAGGAAAAGACATCACAAAGCTAACCTAACTAATCTAAGCTGTTCTAGCCAGCCCATAATTTCGGCGCCAATGAACAATGACCCCAAACCAAAAATTAAAAATGGCCCCAAAATTTAAATCTATTTTTCAAAATGAAAAATAGCCCCAATGTAAAACGACAAATGGCCCAATGAATTTTTGCCCCAAACCAAATATTAAACTTAAGGAAAGGCTACAGTCCGCGTGGGGCGAACAGTATGATACCCTATCCATATCCCTATATGCCGCAAAGAAAAAAGCGTTAAGAGGATGATGGGTAGAATTTTATTTCATTCTATAAATTTTATAAAAAAAACAATTTTTTTGAAAAAAAAAATGCCCCCAAAAAGTGGGCGTGGCCAACAACTTGATATAGGCGATATATTGGAAAAAATATCGGCTAAATACCTTGTTAAACATTTTTTTTTCGGTTTCTATAAAATTTTTTGAATAAAACCGCATTTTTGTAAAAAAACGCCCACAAAATGTAGGCGTGGCTAAAAACTTTATATGACAAACTTGTAAAGGTGGACAGTACCTACATATCTTGTAAGGATTACAATACTCTATCTCTCTAACTTTAGCTTTAAAACGGTTTTTTCTAAAATGTGGGCGTGGCAGTGGCGTATCAAACAAAATTTTACACTCTACCATTTGTATTTGTATATGTATTTATTTTTGAAATTTTCTGTACAATAAGAAAATAAATTCTTTAAGAGTGCACAGTTTAAATAAGGTTTTTAAAGTAATTAAAAGTTAAATAATAATAATAATAATAATAATAAAACATTCAGTAAGGAAAAAAAGAGAAAAAATAGGATAATTAAAGTTAAACTACCAGCAAAGGAAAATTAAAAACACGATTAAATTAAGTATTGTAAACTCTTAATTATAAAAAAAAAAAAAATTAAAAGTAAAATTGAGCTAACATCAATGACGCGTACTAAAATGGGCAAAAACTAACGACAAAAAACGTCTGTGCTCGACCATAGTTCTTATACTGAGGGGAAGTTGGTTATAAAGGCGAATGACAAAAATGAAAAATTGCCTACGTGATACCGTACAAGTGTATACGAAGGGTCTGATACCGTAAGAACGAAACGAGTGTGAAAAAACTATTTTACTATAAAGATAAACAGGTTGTTTATCACTTAAAATTTTGGAAAATAAAGCGCAAGCTCTATAGTTAAGAAATTGGTCCAGACTGCATCCTAGTATTTGGCGAGAATAGCTCGAAACATGATCATATCTACGCAAGTTAAACACAAATCTAGCCACAGGATTGAATGCAACGTTTAGTTTTCGCCTTGAGATAGCATCAGTGCAGGCAAATAACTCACAGCCATACATTATTAAGGGTACAATCAGAGCCTTTGCCAATTTCAGTTTAACGGCAATTGGTAAAGTGTCTTGGCATACTGAAAGACCCTGCAAAGCTCAATAGATTTTAGAAACCACCGAATTAATATGATCGCTCCAAGTGAGGTTACTATTAATAACAATACCAAGATTTTTTATTTTAGAAACCATTTCAACTTCAACTCCACATAATAAAATAGGAGGCAGACGGGACATTAATAAATGTTTATAGATTGTAATTGATTTAGTCTTAGAAGGATTTAAAAGAAGCTGGTTTTCTGATGACCATTTAACTATTGAAGTTAGATCCTCGTTCATTTTTTCAACAGCATCTTCCATCAATCCAACAGGAAAGTGAAAATAAATTTGTACATCGTCAGCATAAATATGAAAAAGACAATTATGTATAACAAGTGGTAAATCATTAATGAACATAGAGGATAACAAAGGACCAATTATTGAACCTTGAGGTACACCACAATTAACATTTAAGAGCGACGAATAGGATTGATTGCAAAAGACAGACTGAGCTCTATTTGTAAGATAAGACGAGATTAACTTCACGGAAAAATGAGAAAAATTGAAGTAAGTTACAAGCTTGTTACAGAGAATATCTGGACGGACAGAGTCGAAAGCCTTAGAAAAATCCAATAATGTAACCAAAGTGACTTCATCTCTGTCAATAGCTACCCGTGTATCATCCGTGACTTTAATCAGGGCAGTTATGCAACTGTGACCTGAACGAAAGCCTGATTGCATTGGTGTCAACAAATTATTAAACTCAATGTATTGCTTAATTTGAGCGCTTATAATTAACTCGAAAGCCTTAGAAAGAAAAGGTAGGATGGCGATGGGTCGCTATTCCGTGCCTTTTCTATTTTTTGGAATAGGTATAATTTTTGTTTGCTTCCACTGATTCGGATAGTTCGAGGACATTAGGATGGTATTGATTCATTTTTCATTTCATTACCCATACTATCAGATTTTATAGACAAAATAGTTTTCGCAACAGAAAAGGAGTCGACTCTATCAAAAAGAAATGCATTGTCAGCGGTATTAATTATTACAGTGTCAGATAAAGGGTAAGACACTTCAGATACCAACGGCTCCCTAACAAACATTCTATTCAATTCTTCAATATCTATATCGTCATTGGAATGCAAGTTATTTTTATTGCACAATCCGATCTTTTTAATTACCCTCCACAGAAAAGTTGAAGAGCGGCTGGTATTAAATTTGTTTGTAAAATGCAATGACTTAGCTCTTTTAATCATTAAGTTAACTGAGTTTCTCAATCTTTTGAATTCAGTAAACATTTCTGGAATTTGAAATCTTCGCCACCGTCGATAGAGTTGATCTCTTGTACTCATGGCAGATTTAATCTCATTCGAAAGCCAAGGACATGGTCCATGCTTAACAACGAAAGTCTTTTTTGGGACGTAATTAAAAAACAAATATTTTATTAATCCATTAAGTACCTCGATTTGATCATTAACATCTGGGGTAATAAAAATATAATCCCATTCTAGAGAAACACATTCACTTATTAGATTCACTGTATCAACCCTCTTAAAATCGTAATATTGTATGGTTTGTGAACAAATAGAGGTGTTAATTGGTATATCAAGCGTTGCAAAAACAAGATCATGATGGGAAAAAACGGGAAAAGACAGTTGAGAGTAGTGTTTAAGCATGTTAGAATCACTTATAAGGATAACATCTATCAACGAGGGTATCTTATTTGGCATATAGTGGGTTGGATGCGATATATTGGCAAAAGACATATCAAACGAGAACACCTCACAAGTTTGGCTTTCAATGCTTTTTTATATAAATTGCTACGCCCCCACCAATGCGATTACACTGATCAGCTCTAAATAAATTATACCCACAAACATCAAAATAAGCACTATTGTGGTTTACGTTCAGCCAAGTTTCTGAAACACATATAACATCTAAACCGCTGTTCCCGAAGATAAATCTAAATTCGTCAATTTTGTTCACTATACTCTGTGCATTAAAGTGGCATACGTTTAGACCCTTACTTTGCTTGCACAAGATATTTAGCATGGAACGCATATTTTCACTTCTGCCATTCGTATCCCCATTGTTATAAATTCTGTTCATAGCATATTGAAAAAAAAAGAGAAGAACGAGATCAAGCACAACGAAAAATTGTAAGTCAAACAATAACAATAAACGATCATTGATGTATAGGCCACATTACAATAAAGAAAAATTAAGCAATTAAAGAAAGTAAACATTTAAAAGAGAAAGATATGAGAAGTAAATAAATAAATATAAACAATAAGATAACAAACCGAAAAATTTTTAAATACATACATAAAAACTAAAATAAAACAAAGTAAAGGTGATGATAGAGAGAGAGATTTCTGGACCGTAGGGAGTATATGTTCCAAATTTCAGCTTTTTAGCTTTAACTTAAAGGCCTATAAATTGGTGACGGACGGACGGACGGACATTGCTTAATAGTCTTAGGTTTTGGTCCTGATCAGAAATATATATACTTTTAGGGGTCTATGACGAATATTAAGGGGTGTTACAAACTATGACTCAAAATTAATATACCCTTAGGATAGGGTATAAAAATGGCCCCAAAAATATATATGGGAAACAGCAATACGAAAATATCTGTGATTTGATTTTGTTTGGGGCCTTGCTTGTTTGCATATAACCAACCTCGCGTCTACTCCAAATCTAGCAGTGAAACCAAGCAGGGGGCAGCGTGCCCTCCCATATGCCATTACCATCAGGAAATCATTAAGAATTTTAAAACAATAACAAAGATTGGCGGCCTTTATTTTGCAGTAGTCAGTATTGAGGCAGCATGTCCCCCCCCCCCATATCACATTACCATCACGAAATCATTAAGAATTTAAAAAAAATAATAAAGCTTGACGGCCTTTATTTTGCAGTATGTCAGTCAAATAAGAATTTTCATTGGGGCCATTTATAATTTTGAAAAAATTTAAATTTTTGGGGCCACTATTCATTTTTGGTTTCGGGCCATTTTTCACCATTTTTCCCAAACTAAAACATTAAAAATGGCCCCAAAAAAATGAAATATGGTCCCAAAAATATGAAAAACGTTCGTGTTGTTGTTTTCCATATAAATTTGTGGGGCCATTTTTTATTTTTGGTTTGCGGCCTTGGTCATTGGGGCCAAAATTCATGTAGCCAGCCATCCTTATGTCTTTCGACATATCCGTAGCCGCTCACACACCAATTGCGTAAAAAAAGTCAGCCGCGTATAATCATATGCACATAAGACCCGATAATTCAATTTTACGCCGTTGGGGCACAATTCGTAAGTCTCTGGGTCATAGCAAATGTAGCTGATTGGTTGAACAATTGGAAGAAGGAAAGCATTTGTCATTGCAGTCAGTCTTGCCACATTAGCAGATTTATCGTAGCTTAGTGTCTGTTAAATTTTATTATTATTTTTCAAATAAAATAAAACGATTGGTATTTTTTTATTATAATATGGGTACATGTTTATTCTAAAACGTTATATCTTTATATATTTAAACAATAGTTACAATCGTTTGTTCTATTTAACACAAAATTTTAACACTGAACGATTGAAAAGAAATCACTAGAAGCAGGTTATTCTTTCGATATGCCAATCTGCCATCGCCAGTGACAGCCGATTTGGCGAAGAAAAAACAAATCAAAAAAATGCAGCTGTCAGAGTTCCGACGGATTCTATGGGATGGGGTTTTTCAGCGTATGAACTCACGCACGGCAGCGATGGATTCTATAGGATCGGGCCTCAACTCCGGCCCAAGGCCAAGGGCTTAGGGTAATGGATTCATTATTATCCCTATCAAAAAAAAAATAGACCTTATCAACCTCAGGTAGTGAGGTTGCCAAGCCAGAACATAATAATTCAATTTAATAATAATTATTATTAACTTAATAATTAACTAACAAAACGAAAACAAAAAACATGACCGCTTTGACTTTATAGTAAATCCAGCAAGTTGCGCTCAGGAGAAAGGTATCTCTTGAAGAATGAATGTCCAGTCGCGGATCCTAAAACAGTTTCAGCTGTGCAAATAGATGTTACCGATGAGAAGAAGAAGAGTGGTGCGAACGCAGAAGGTTGAGGCGCCCATCAGCCAAAGAAGAAGTTTTCAGACTCGGCCTTGGCTAGTCTGCGGTTGGCCGTTGTTTTCTCGATGACCATCTTAGAAAACTTACTGCTGAAAATATCCCCGTTATAGATAGTGCCCTGTCTGAGGCTATTATTGAACGACTAAAGGCTGTCAATTGATCTGTTTTAAGCGCGTTATCAAGACCAAAGGATGCTATATCATCTGCTGTTCCGATAATGCAACGAATGCCTGGGTGAAAGCTGAGCTTTCTCCAGTTTTTTCTAAGCTCAATGGGAAAGAGGTCGCTTGTCTTCACCCGTCTTAGCTTATGGGATATTAAAAAATTCGAGTTTTCTTCCCTAGAGCTGATTTGGAGACTAAGACCATCATCGAACTTCTTAAATTTCCAAACGCGAGTCGCTCTACCGATATATATGCAGTTCAAGAAACTGTACTTCTATTTAACTGCGATTTATGCGAGATAGGCTGATAAATAATAAACACTTGATTGCCGATATGGACGCAAATGCGCACCACCGTGTTTATGGAAGCACCGAAATAAATGATAGAGGTGATTCTTTGTTCTCTAACTTTTTTGCTGCCAACTAGCATGATATACTGAACAACGGCAACGAGCCTACCTTTGTCACTAGACTTAGGCGCCAAGTATTCGATGTGACGGTCGCCTTTACTGGAGTTTTTAGTGTGGTTTCTCGGTAGAGAGTATCAAAGGAGGAGTCTTCTTGTGCACTGCATGGGATGCCTACTCATCAGCGCTGCGAGGGCACATAGATAATCATTCTATCAGGATTCACAACAGCGCTGATCTGAATATGGCTGCTAATGTCCTGAAAGGCAGTGTTAAAAGTGATTTCCACATTGGCTGTCCTGAGAGGAGGTTTCAAGAAACACATTTAGAAAGCAATTAGCAATAAGCTTGGCAGAAGTTCTGTGGCGAACTTAATACAACAGCGCAGGATCTAGGCTACAGAGAGTTATTTCTGCTGACCCTAACGCTAAACTAGATACCCTTCGGAAACCTGATGGGACTTCTACCAACTCTAAAGATGAGGTACTGCAACTATTAGTCGACACTCCGTTCCTGGTCTGTAGCACAGTCACCGAATGTAACGTGTCAACCTACTGATCTAGAGTCACTAGTGAGCAGGGGCGGGCTGCTGCATTCTCTCCTGTCCTTTTCTCCTTTCAAATCACCCGGTCCGATGGCATTTATCCTGTACTCCTGCAAAAAGGTATAAATATTACGCTTCCACTGCTTACTAGGATTAACCGAGCCAACATTGCGCTGAGGCGTATTCCTCTCGCCTTGAGAACACCGGCTTTGGGTGCCGAATTGCCTCCCGACGCGTGCACACGCATTTTTTTTTCTTGTAATCGGTCCGCGGCTAGTATACAAAAACAAACGAAAAAATAACCCTAATCGCGCCCGTGCTAACAGCAAAAAAAAACTATAAACAGTGTGCTGTGCTGCTGCGTATAATTCAATAATTGTGTTATGGCAGGCCGTCTCGTCCCACTCGCATTCATTAGCGGATACCTTGCTTGGCTATAGCAAGTGTCGTATGTTTTTGCGTGCACTTGCTATTGTTGGGAAGGGTATCATTTGGCGAATAGCGGGTCGCTCTATGTAGACTTTGTTGGTAGACCAAAGCAGTTCATTGTACGTGAATAACACCTGCAGTGATTTGTTTTGGAAAGCTGACGTCAGGATCTACACAGAACGGCCAAGCTAAGTCAACGTCGGAGTTGAGTTTCTTGTGTTTGTTTTTGTTATGTGCGGGAATTTTAGAGTGGACGTGATCAACATTCGCGGGTTGAGATCCAATTTTTTTTCATTGTACGCCCATGCGTTTTACAATAAACCAGCTGTTTTGGCACTAAGTGAAACACAGGTCAGCATTGATTCCGATTTAACGGAGTTTAGTCTGCCTGGATATACCTTGGAGCATTTATTCTTTTCCCATCGTGGTATCGCCGTTTATATACGTAGTGATGTAGCCTACCAACTTTTACCTTAATATGGCCGACGTTCCAATCCGGAAGTTAAAACGCCAACACTCTGGACTTCTTTCTTACCTCTCACCCTGATAACTACACTTTAATCACCATTCACACCATTGTATCATATCGGCGAATTTCTCGTACTCCAGCCACACAGTTAAAGAACAAGCTCCTAAAAGAACCGTATGGTAATTCGAGAAAGCCAATTGGGAAGCTTTAAATGGTTTCTTTAGGAGTTTTAACTGGTCGTTGTGCTTTCTCGACAACGACGTGGACGCTGGTGCAGATATGATTACAAATATAATACACCTGGGTATGAAACCCTTTATACCAAACAGGATAAAGAGTATCAAACCTATGGAAAACGGGTGGTTTGACTTGAGCTGTAAAGAAGCTATTAGGGCTAAAGAGGTAACTTTTCGGTAATTTAAGGCCAACCCAAATGAGGAAAACCGAAAACCGAAAACCAAACGAGCCAGAAATGACTGCAATGCCCATATTAATTGTGTCAAATTTTCCTACGACCAAAAATTGAGGCAAAAAATACAACAAAGTCCCTCCGGTAGTAAAATTTTTCAATTTTTTTTCATGCTGAGATCTTTGCGATCGCAGGTACTACAAATATCATTCTAAAGAGAAGAGTAAACTGCACTGCCTAAAACATTCGCTTATATAGCCAAGCTGCTCTGCTGCTACGGTTACCTCCTAAATTGTAAGGAGGTTATATGCAATCTGAACAGGCAGTAAGAGATATAACTCTGTAACAGTAACCTGGGTACCCGGACACACCGGTATCCAGGCAACTGAAAAAGCTGATGTTTTGGATAGGCAAGCCTTGTTATCAGCCTTTGTCGGCCCTCAGCCAACCAACGGGTGCTGCTCAACTGTTCATGTGATTTCCATGATTGTCCATGAGTGATTTCAACCCATTTTTATTTAAATAGATATGTTAATTTCTCGATGAACGTTATTACATTGTTCGCTTTCGGTCCGTTCTGTTAGTCTCCTTTTTAGCCATTTCGAGTGTTCCACACGTAAGACTTTTAAGCCCCCATCTCTTCGTCTTTACTTAACTCCTTTAATTGCTTAATTATATTTACATACATATGTACTTTTATTAAATCGCAAACGAAATCTATAAAAGGTTATAAACTCTTCACTTAATTAATTTTAGGCGATGTCTTCATTATTAATAAATAGTTACTTTCGAATGCTTATTATGTTAAGTTCAGGGTATGAGAAAAAGATGGATGTTGGGTGTATTAACAATGAATGTTAATTCATTCGGATCCCTTGATTGGCTTTGCTATCAATTGATGTCGAAGTGGTGCAGTTTTTGCGAGAGATCGTCTGAATTTTACATTAGCAGTTTTGAGATCGACTACCCGAACGTTGTTATCGCCACCCTTTATGACTCGTTCCACTCTTACTAAAGCTTACTTGTATGGCGGCAGGTTTTCATATTGCATAACCACCAAACTTTCTTTTTGTATATTGGGCTATTGCGACCACCACTTTGGTTTGTGTTGAAGACTTTGTATTTACTCCAAGGACCATCTACTCCAAAAGTGCTGTTACAATGCCGTAATTCTCTGCCACCTGTTAAGATCAGAAACTTTATTAGAGGTTATTATTTATCAGGTTCAGGGAATGAGTTTATTTGAACTCCAATCAAAAAATTCCATGGGCGGTTATTGGACGTGCATTCAGATTTCCTTCGACTTCCCCTAATGCTGTGGATTACTCCTCAAATAATAAGAGTGTCCCCCCAAATGTCTTCGTAAGTAGTGTCTTCGCCGATTTGGCTGACGCCTCACAGATACTCATACTTTGAACTCAAGTCGGAAGCTGATTCCAAATGGACAGCCTTGGTTGAAAAACACACAAAGACGGCAATGTATGATTTGTATGGCTGTTTTCCTCTTATTTTACACCCCTCAGATCTTAAAACGTCTATTCTGTGTCATATTTAGTTTAGTTTAGTTTAGTTTAGTTAAGTGTATTAGTATTAATTCAATACTTTACAATTCCATTCATACTATAATAATGTAATATACATATTTACAAAACTTAAAAATTTATTTAATTCAGATTTCTAATCTCATTATATATTGCTTTTTACAAAATCTAAACATTTACTTTTAAAAATTCTAAAATTTTGTTCAATTTTTATTTCGTTAGTTAGACTATTAAACAATTTAAAACCTTTATAAATAATTGTGTTTTGAGCCGATAAAAAGGATTGATTGCATAATCTAAAGTCGTTTATATTTCGGAACTGGTACGGCTGTGCAACTCCAACCTGTCTGACCTCGCTTGTTAAGAACATAGGCGCGGCTCTATATTTGATTTTAAAAACAGCTAGCAGCGTATTGTATTTTAGCCTTTGCCTTAAATTCAGCCATTTTAGCGCGTTCAGTATACAAATTATTGGCGTAAAATGATTGCACCTCAGGATACTCCTCACAGCCTTATTTTGGAGCTTCTGGAGCCTTTCTATATGACCTTGATTGCAGCATGAAAAAAGTATTGTAGCGCAAAACTCGAAATAAGGTTTCACTACAGTATTATAAACCATTATAGCTGTCATATTATCCATTTGCTTCCTGATTCTTTTAAAGAAACCAATTTTTTTACCTATTTTTTTTACATATGTGCATGTTTATATTCTTATCGATTCCCAGATATTTTATGCTGTTTACGTTTTCAATAAGCTTACCGTTTATCACTTGGTAGATTTATTTCCATTATTTTTCGTTCAGTTTTAATTTGTTCATTTTTAACCACTGATTTAATTTAGCTATATCGTGGTCTAGCTTGTGTCTGCATTCATCGACGTTCTTTCCCTCAGCATAAATCAATGTCCAGTTTATTAAGATAAACTGGACATGCTTTGTACCGTATGGTTTTCGTCTAGTCCAAAATAAGTCTTTAGTTAGCTCGAACACTCGCTACTTTTACGGTTTCCCAAGCATTTTAATCATTCCGTAGATTTATGATTAAAACTTTGCATCTATAAAACCTCCTGACTTCCACTGCATCAAAGACCTACTGTCGTTCCTATCCGATGTTTAGTTTTCCTGTTAGCATTACTTTTGGAAAGGATTCAATATTAATTTCAATAATTGCATTGTAATTTGTAACATTGGTCTTCTTATTCTCGAAGTATTTGACTAATTTCGCTCACTGTTTGCCATAATATTGTTTTGTTTTTTCAATTTCCCAATTACCTCATTTTCTTTCATATGAACTTCATATTTGGTATAATAATTCTTGGGTTAATTGTATTTGATACCTTTACCATATCCGTACGTATGTACCTACCCATATCTTTTTCAATCGCACATTTAATTCTATTTCTTTCATTTCGTTCATTCTTTCAGAATTCTCGCTCTCAATGAGAATTATTCCATTATGTGCTGTTTCAATATTAGCTATTCTGAAATCTTCTGGGTCTACGTTTTTATTTAAATGTTCTCTTGTTTTACTACAATTTTGTTTTCCTTTTGGTTGTAACTATTATGAGCGGTAACTCTGTTCGCATTTTTGGCATCACCCTGTCCTGACTTATGCCATTGTTCTTTTTGACAATTTCAGCAAATGACTTATGACTTCCCGCCATCATTTGTTTACCTTTGTTGTTATCCATAATTTTCTTAAATTCATCACATACGCTATTAACACTGCTTTTCACTTCATTCCAAACGTTTTCATTTTTCTTCGTTAGTTTTTCAGCCAACGTGCACATTTTTTTCATTTCTGAAATACTTCTTTCACAAGTTTCTTGGCTTTCCTTCATATCTCCCAATCTCTCAACATATCTAGCTTCTATTGCTTCCAATAGATTTTTTAACTCTAATTCATTTTGCTTAAGTGACGTTTCAAGTTGTTCCTTGTATGCTTCAAATACCGTGTGTTTTTGGCCACACTCTCCTACATTAAATCAACATTTTGTATGTAAAGTATGCATTCTTCGTAAATGAATTTCACCATATTTTCAGCTTTAATAACACTACTGGAATATTGATCCAATCCTGAGAACTTTATGGTGCAATGAAATACCTTTTTGCAGACACCAGCGCAGCTTACGCCGGTTTCGACTCTAATGGGCAATTTGCACTTATTGCACTCCGACATTTCTAAAGTTTTTATATTTTCTTGGAGTAGACACTTTGAAATGTTGTCTACCACCAAACTTTTAAAATAAATCGCTCAAATTTATATAAAAAATCAAATAAATTCGCACTGTAAATAATTTCGCTCAATCTTGTCAATCTGTCACACCCCCTTTGGGAAAATTTCCCATAATATATTGATTCAATTTGGGTATATCTCTCTGACAATAAATGCAAGACTTTACAACTCTTCTAGCTGCCTTTCTACCTGTTATGATCCAAAATCGATTCCTAGTGAAATTTAGCAATGCTTGAGGTCTAGCATAGTAATTTTGTATGTGCAAATGCCTCATGCCACTCATTGTTAATACACCCAACATCCATCCTTTTCTCATACCCTGAACTTAACATAATAAGCATTCGAAATGCCTCAAATATGCTTTCACGAATTGATTGTGCCCTGGTAGAAGAATTGGAAATTTGGCATCATATTCCATTTGAGCCATTTTTATACGACCTCTAACGAGAGTTACATGCTATGCCAGTAAATAAAAAGATAACAAATCCAATGATTAACGGGCGAATTAGCATCATTCGTCAAAACAATCACCAGCTTATCAGCAAATGCGGTTTGTCAGCAAACACTTCTTAGCAACAACCATGACCTGGCAGAAACCAGTTTCTCACCATCTGCGGCAATATACCAGACCAAAAGCAAGATGTGTGCCGATAGCGGGAGCCTACTATTACATTACATTATCTACTATTACTAAATGTATGACTCTTATTATTGCATTGCTTGTACATATTTAATAACTCCAGTGAATTTTTAGTTTCGTTCTCCCTGATTTTGTATTCCTAAGGCAGTTCGGAGTTGTTAGTCACACAATAAAGACATAAATGTTAAGTTAAAAGGGAACATAGTTTTATTAGCATATAACTGGCGGAATAATGATATGCCATTCTCGACGTCTAAGAAGGGGATAAATCTTGCCAGGTTAGAGCATAATATATTTACCTTCTCGTTTATTTTTGAAATTTCTTTCGCATATCTCTTTTGCTGGATACACCAAACGATTCTGATTAAAGCATCATCTAAATCCCTTGCGGTCAGCGGCATTTGCATTAATGTCTCTTCTTCTCTCTGGATTCGAATATACCGGAACTACTATTCGAACGGTGGCCGAAAAATTATGCAGGTACAGCTTTTCGACAAAGCCTCTATCCAGAACAGAGGACGCAAGAACGGTTTTTCTCTTTCTTTTCTCGAGCAGCGAACAATTCAAATTTAGTGTTCCCCGGCCTGTTTTAGGAACTCTGGCCCATGAAACCACATTTATATCAGAGGTCTTCTACTTTATATACATAAGATCTCTGGGTGGGTTTCACTCAGATCTCACGTGCCTCAGTTGGATATTTGGCGTCGATGATGTCATTGACTCTTTTGGCGACGAATGTTTTCCAAGCATTTGCGGATGAAGTTAACCAATTAAAACGATCTCTGGGTCCACTCAAACGAAGATTTCCTGAAATTCCAGCCACAATTTTGTCAGCAAATGTGCACCGCACAATTCCAAATGAGGCAATAACAAAGTTGTTGATGGTGCGACCCACGATTTTCCAGTTAAAAGACTGATAGGAACGCAATCGAATTCATGTACACACCAAGCGCGCAGACAACACCGTACCCCTTTATCGGCGCATCCGAAAACTCGCGTATTGTAATGTTTTTTTGCTTTCAGTTGAAACACGAACCGTGCAGCTTATGGGTTGGAGATCTGCAATGTAGTCCTTGTCTCGCGACTAGGAGTATTTTTTTTTGTTGACGAAGTTAACTCTACGTTAGGGTGCCACTTGTGTAGCTCTAAATGGGCATTGCCGTGAGTTCACGCTGCACCTTTTGGAGTTCCTCTATTGAATTGGCACAAGTAATGAGAGCGTCAATGTAAAAATCTTGCAAGATGACTTGACTTACTGGGTGCCGTTTGTTAGGTTACCCAATTTCCTGTTGGAATCGAGTTGCCAAAAATTGTGCACAAGCGGTTTTGTTAGTGACAGTATTAAGACAATAAGTTTGTAGCCTTTCACTTGAGTTACTTCTCCAAAGTATTAATTACAACATCCGATCGTCTCTATTAACTTCAATTTAATGACACATTTTTTGAATATCGCCCGCTAAAGCATATTGGTGTATTCGAAACCTTAACAGTATAAGGTACATTTTCTCGTGTATGGTTGGCCCGACCATTAGCAGATTGTTTAACGACATTCACGACGAAGTTTGGCACGATGCGTCAAAAAAATTATCGCAATTTTGTCGACCAACTTTCAGACCGGATTGCACAATGATGAGGCATGTAGTAATGTGGTTCGTTAAGGTTTACGTGGTCGTTTAGCGCCATTTGACCCAACTTTAAATACTACCTTATAAACTCCGACTTTTGTTTCTTAAGTTCCAAGTTCGTTGACTCTCCGCTCTAATACAGAGAATCGTCTTTTGGTTACATCCAAAGAGTTTCCCAATTATGAACGGCTATCCTTGAACTGCAATCTCACTAAGAATCTACCATTAGGTTTTATCGTCATGTGTTTGGAAAAATTATCTTAACAAAAAACGTGCCCTGCAGTATGCCTAATTGTATTGGAAACTCTTCCATTTTCCAAAATTTATTGACTAAATTCTCAAGATTAGACCACGAATCCTTTGAACTCAGTTGCAGGAGATTACACCTCTTTATACTGTGAAACTCTTCTTTACACGCTCCAGACTCTATCCACCCGAAGGAAGTGTTTTATTAGACAGGAAGATTTAATCGTAATTCAATTCTCCCATTACGTAATAGCTCGAAAACAGATCATCCCCTAACAACATGTCTATGACTTATGGCTTGTAAAAAAGAGGATCAGCTTACTTTACACCCTTTGGTATTTTGCCATTTCTCATCTCCAGCTCTTTTTGGGGTTGAAACTCGATAATGGCTCGAGCTATCCAAAATTTAACTCTCTTTTCGAATCCCGATTGAATTCCAGTTCCAGTTTGCAATTGTATTGCATACTTAGTGGCCGTTGTTGAGGCAAGTAATGTAGAGGCCAAAACGCTTCGCTTGTTTAAAACGACCATAAACGCGCAAGCTTTTGAATGTGTTGCATTTTACTATCCTAAAGTACGACGCTCTGCAATAATGACAAGACCACGAAGATTTTGAACGGACAGAGACACATCAGTTGCTTTCCGATGATTTGTTTTTTATGCTTGCTCAAACTTTGCAGATCCTACATACCTATACCTATTCTATTATTCTATTCTAACTTAACTCTATCCTAAAACTATCTTATCCTAAACGAAATGTTATTTCCCTACATGAATCATAGATACCGGTTATGAACCTTAGACATAGCAGATGTTGTTGGCAAAGGTTAGCCAGCCCACCCTTAGATCTTTAGACACATCCACAGCTATCACTCTCGCCAATGTTGCGAGTGATAACCCCTCGACGATCCCCCCAGTCACAATCACTTAAAATTATCTGCCGATAAAAGTCACGTCGTCATTGTTAGTAATGTCTTAAATTTGCTTAAAATTGTGTGGTAAATTTTAGAGCTGTGAAGCTGAATTGGTGGCTCCAGTTTTTGAATCCTCAGTTGATCTCGTAATTGCTGTAGATATTTATTGGATGAACCGGCATTTGGTGCATCGTATAGAAGTTCTTCTATCCGTAGCACATCTTCAATAGCGTGTCCCGTCGTTGTATGAAGGAAAAAAATGTCTCGAATTTTGCATCGAAAGGGGTATCAAAAGTTGCGTATTAACGAGTAGATTCTGAATATGTACTTACTTTTTGATTTGGACATAACTTTTGGGGCTCTACCGAGGCTTAAAGATCTTAAAATAAAGTTAAAACTATTTTTTTCTAATTTTTATTTTATTATTTTAATTTATTGATTTGGTTTATTAAATTAAAGTTAAGGTTAAGAAGAACATATTTAGTGTCCTTGGAAAAAATAAAAAAAAGTTCATGAAAGGATTTAAAAAATATATATATATATTTACATTGCAAAAATAGTAAAAAAAAATTTACATTGAAAATTGACTCTTAAAATTAAAAGAAGGCATTTTGCTTCGTGATTCCATTTTATTTCGTATTAGTCCTTCCCTCGACTTTGCACCGATAACACATTGGCTTGCTTCGGTTACAGATTTAATGCATCTTTCTACACTTTGCGTGTGACAAGGAAATTCGGGTATTTTTAGTTCATTTCTTTGCACCAGCAATGAAAGTTCATCATCAGTTAATTCAGCTAGGCAAGGTGGCGGAGTCATTTGACATTCATTCCAAAAAATTATGTCAATGTAGTCCGTAGCGTTAAATTTGATCTTTGGTGGCCTAAATATTCGGTTGGATGTATGGAATTTCCTCGCTTTTATAATTCGTTTTAGAGCAAGCTCTCTGACATATACCCTTTCGTCGAAGAGCATTGCTACTAAAATATTTTCAGGATGTGCGAAAAAAGCGTTTCTCTCAATGACAGGATCAACTATCGATTTTAAGTTGTCTGGCAACCATCTTGAAAAAGAGATCAGTTGAAAAACATGTTGCGGGCCATCTTTCAAAAACGGTTTGTTTTTAATCAGAAACCACGCTGGTGCATACACTTTCATTATATACTCCACAAGAATTTTCAAATTTTCAGATGGGTTACTTGAACTAATGTAAAGTCTTAGTAATCTATTTGCAGTTGTGACCCATCTTGAATGTGCCATTTTGCCAGGCTGTCGATTTGCTAGCCCGGGAGAATAGTAACCTGTTTTTATAGCTTGATACATTTCGAAAAGATATTTTTGTTCCGTACTCAACTGATCAACGATTTTTTGCTCGATTTCAGGAACATTTCCAGGCACAGGTGAAAATTGAACAACATCAGTTAGTTCGCAATCGGTTAGTGACTTACCGATAGGGCCAGAATATTCACGAGGTCCCGACGTAGATCCATCTAATTTCGTGAAGAGATGTCGTAGTGGCAATTCATTTGCATGAAGTAAGCATATTGCCCACTGTAATGGTCGACCTAATTCTATTTCCAAGTGGCGAATTATCCCTCCTTTCCAGCCAGTATTGGTTGCAGTGCCGTCACATCCAATGCAAAGAATTTTGTTCAAATCAAAACCCTTGTTTTTGAAAAAAATAAGCATTGAGTTACATATTTCCTTTCCTGTACCAGATTTAGGAGTAATATGGCCTAAAAATATGGATTCTGGTTCTGAAAGAATGGAAATATGCTCTTTAAGAACCTCCTTCCGGTAGTATCGTCCATCTTTCTCTTCGGAAGTAAGAGTTCTATCTTTTCGCCCATCAAAATAAATACTGCGAATTACGACATTATCGCATTGGTTTGATAAACTTTCTCTTGATTTTGACAAAGCTCGATGCATTTTATTTTTGTCAATAACTAGAGTCTTGTTAGTGTTTTTGATTACTCCAACATCCTGGAGGACTGCTGAAGCAACTGCTGCAGCAGACCGTACGGAAAGCCCATATCGATCACAAACTCTTGCTACAGATGGTAGAGCAAGTAAATTCCGCTTACATGATGATGTTGATGTTGAGGGCTCTGATACAAATAGATGTGGCTGCACTTCTTTGATTGGATGATTGACTTGCTCTAACTTTTTGTTTGAATCTACTGCATCGGAAAATGTTGATAAAGTAGTAGATTGAGCTCTTTGACTACCTAATGCACTACGCTTTCTATCTAGTCGCTTTTGAATTTGTTGGGTTTCAGCCCTGTCAAGAGCACCGATCACCATTTTTCTATCATTTCTCTGGTCCACTAAAAATGACCTTTCACTAAAAGGCACTTTGTTATCCTTTACACAGCGACAGTTATTAAAGTAATCACACTTACACGATGCAATGTCAAACATCTTTGTGTTTGAAAGTGCAACAAAATCTTGCAATGTGTTGTAGTAGCTTGTACTTTTTTTTGAATTCGGGTATCTTTTAAGTGTAATGTATTTATCAAAGTGGATTTTTATCATTTGTAGTATTCGACTATGACACACAATTGGAATCGACGCATTCTTCCATATCTTTTCAATTTCTGTGCTCACAATTCCAAAAACTTCTGAATTAGATGGATTTCTGCCATTGTATTTTGTTTTAAGATCACTTTGTATAAAAAGTACATATTTTATCACATCTTTTACAGTTGGTAGCTTATTTTTGTTTAGTTCACTAAATGGGCCGAAAAAGGGACACGTTGTTTCTTGTCTTCGAGGTCCAGAACTCATTTTGATTTAACGTTTTAAATATTTTTCAGAGAAACAACACAACTTATATAATTATAATTAAACACTTTTTCTTAGAGATCACATACGATGTCACATTGGTTCTTTTCGATGAGGTCAAGAACTTACTTTGACTTTACGACTTAAATAACACAAGAATAATTCGATTATGCTTGGGAAGAGGGGAAGGCAAGGAACTAAAAAACAAATAGATTTTCAACGTTTTTTTAAAGAAACTAAAATGATAAAATACCTAGTCAAGTGCAGAAACACCAACTTATTAAATTTAAATATTTGTCTGTTTATTTCAAGGTCTCTTAAGTGACTGAATTCTCTTCTTGAAACGTACTTAGCATAATGCCTAGAATAATACGAAGAATATGAGCTGCCAATAGTTAACAGTTATCATTTCCAAACTAGGTCAAGTGTTGCCGCTGGAGTAATGCAGTTTCAGTGGCTGGGCTGTTGTATGCTGCAAATCTAATTAACGTAAACAAATCCAAGCCAACCCATATTTGGTGTTAAGCTAAAGTTTACCGTTGCATGTTGATGATGCCAAGTAATGCCTTATAAGGTAATATGGTGGCAACGATGAAAATAGTGCTGCTGGTGTTGGTATGCACGTAATTCGGGCGGTAGAGGCCCAAAAGTACCCTCCGATTTTTTTTTGCGTTTTTGCCTTGTTATGTGCTATTCAATACGCAACTTTTGCGGGGTCTTTCGTAAAGATACAAAAAAAAAAATTTTTACGGGACAGCCTAATCTTCAACCTTTATAGCGATGCCTAGTCTGGTATATGATGCGCGAATATTGCTTGAGTTTATGTGCTGGCCTTGAAGTGTTAAGTGTTGATGCTTTACCACACAATAAGGCTGAAGTTTTAAAAGACCACTATTTCACACATGTTTATGTTTGCTCCAGTTCGGTACACAGGTTGAGATTGGGTGCATAGATAATGATCTCCATTCATTAGAGTGCATGAAGGGAGTTCTTCATTTGTGACAGGATAGTACTGATCATGAAGAGCGCTAACTGTCAAGTAGTTCCGGGATGGTTCAGTTGCTATGAGTGTTTTGTTTACGATGACTGGAATGGGTACAACCTTGAAAAATGCGAATTCTTCCAAGCCGATTAATGGTAGTTCAATTTTAAAAATTACATGCTTTGTGGTAATTTTTCCCTCAATCTACATTAACTTATATAACTGCTTCAGCTGTTCTGGATCAACTGGAAGGTGAAATTCTGGGGCCAGGTGATTCCTTATTTTGCCCGCTTCGAGGTGAAGCTGCAGTGGCGAGATTAGTCCTTGATGAGAGACTGATAGAACGTCAGCTATTGCTGTCTGCGTGCGTTGTAAATTCACAATTATTAGTGTAGTGTAGATAGACCAGGATGAGAACAACTCTCGTAATTTTATTTCGTATAGCTCGTCGCTAACATTATTTATACGGTTGACGTGTTTCAAGTACACTGTGCCTTTTAGCCATCTCTGCTTGAACCTGTCTCATGATATTAACTGTGGAATCCAAGATTGAAGTATGACTTTTTAGAAGTTGCAACAGATGGCCTTCTTTTGACTGTATTCCCTCCATTTTTTCAGACACGTACTCGGCATATTTAGAATCAAGTACTCCAAATAATAAATTTGCAATATTTCCAACGATATCCAAGGCTCCTCTTTTTATTCTATTTATATTTTGCTTGGCTTTTAGCAGAAATTAAGCTCTTGGAGTCTTGGCTAAAATTTGGTGGCAGAGATGTGCTAGTACCAATGTGTTGTTTTCAAGTGCGTCAAATTCCCTAATGTATGGCTCAAGGTTGTAGTAAGTAATTAAATTCCATTTGTTGTTAATTAAATTTATTGTTCCGTGTCGTTGAAAATATAGTCCAGGCAACGAGCTGTAGAACTCAGTGACTTCTATATCAATTGCTGAGACTATTGGTAACAGGAGGCCTATTAGTAGTAACGTGAGTAATGCAGATTTTGATGAATGGCACTTAGGTAGCTTAATTGGTCCTTCTGCTGACTTAGACGTGGAACATGTAGAAATCGTATTTCCATAAACTTTGATCTTGCAGTTTTCCCGGTGGGATCCCTCCTGATAATACGCACAATAATCGCACTATGATTGTGCCATCCTTGTTTATTGATCTTATATATACTGCAGCGGCATACGCCTTCTCTGATGTATCGCAAATGTATGTATTTGAACTGATGACGAAACATAATTGCCGAAGACGAGTCGAGGAATTTGAAATTTATTCAGTTCTTGTAGTCCTTGATAATAAGTATTCCACCTGATGTACATTTCATCGAGGAGAGCGGCATCCCAATCGTATTTTAATTGCCATAGTTCTTGTAGAAATAGTTTTGCGAAGATCACTACTGGAGCCACTATCCTAAGTGGATCAAAGAGGCGTGCTATGTCTGATGCAACCGATCGCTTGGTGCATCTTTTCGGTAATTCACAAGTAGTTTTTATGCAGAAGGCTCTGATTTAGGACGCCAAATCAATCCTCGAGTTTTGACAGTACTCTCATTATCGGTTTCGGTAAATAGAATCTCCTGATCTTCTACTGGAATGTTTGCCAGGAGTTAATGATTATTTGAATACCATTTCTTAAACTGAAGTCCTCCTTCCCGAAGCATTCAAGTACGGAGCTGATGTTGTTCCATATGTAACTGTGCACAACTTGTAGCATTTCAAGGGTTTTGTTGGATCCGATCTCCACCAAATTAATTGGAAGATTTTGTCTTCTTCGCGTATCCGAATCTGCCGATACATTTTTTGAATGTCGGTCTTTAAGACAAATTTTGGCAACCTAAACTGTATTAGTATGGTAAACATATCGTCTTGAATGGTTGGTCCTGTCTACATAATGTCATTTAGCGACAGGTTAGACGAATTTTTCGCCGAGGCATCAAAAACCAAGCGTAATTTTGTGCTGCTGCTGTTTGGCTTTAATACGCAATGATGTGGTAAAATGTAATGCGGTTCTTGCATCGATCTCTGTCAAATGCCCCAACTGTATATATTCATCCATAAAATCAGTATAATTTACACGTAGTTCTGTATTTTGAGCTAATTTGCGTTCCAATGCTTTAACCTGCTTAAGGCGATATCGATGGATGAGCCCAATTTTGCTAGGTCATCGGAAAATGGTAGGATGACAATAAATCTTACGGCTGTGTCTCTTGCAACTGTCTGGTTGAAAAGTTCTTCAAGTTTTTTCTTCTGCAAGAGTACGCTTTGATGTGGGGATAGGTAGTTCTTCAGTCTCCCATTTGGGTAAGCACGCCACAAGTTGCAGTGATTGGCGATCAATGCGGTCAGTTTTGTTAAATTTTGAATCTGAAAGTTTAATGTTCTTTGGTATCTGCCATGTTGATATGTCGAATGACTGTGTGGGTTGTTGAGTTACTATTTGAGGCAGTACAATAGCTTCTATTCTTGTTGAAAAGGCAGTTACGTCCGATATTAACTCAACATTTGCTCTAAGATGAGTCTCGCGCCTTGAATGTCCGATACCAGTCACTATTGTTGTGCTACGTTTGCGTGGTATATAGAGTTTTTGCACCATTCTCTCTGTAATGATGTTGACTTGTGAACCGGAGTCCAGGAGAGCACGACAGGAGACACTGTTTTCATTATTCTTTACTAGCTTCACCAAAACCGTGCTTAAGAAAATAAAGCCTTGTTTTGTATTGTCACCTGCAGGTTGTGAACTGTTGGATAAGTTGCTGGCATGTTCAGCTACACTAGCTATGTTTGAGGATGATGAAATTGGCTGCATTTCAGTTGATTTGATTAAGTCAGTTGTTCGGTTTGTCTTGTTGGATGTGTCTTCGCCGGAAACTGACAGGTTCTGAACTGCATTGTCCAGATGTAGAAGTGAATTATGTTTATTTGAACAGTATCTGCAACCCCAAGATGAACATTTTGATGATGTATGTCCGTCCCTTAGGCAATTTATGCAGCTGTTCGATTTCTTCACTAGTGCCAATCGTTGATATGGTGTCAATTGCAATTGCAAAAAAATCCCAGCGCGAAACTCATCTTAGAGCAAATGTTGAGTTAATATCGGACGTAACTGCCTTTTCAACAAGAATAGAAGCTATTGTACTGCCTCAAATAGTAACTCAACAACCCACACAGTCATTCGACATATCAACATGGCAGATACCAAAGAACATTAAACTTGCAGATTCAAAATTTAACAAAACTGACCGCATTGATCTGCTAATCAGAGCTGAGTGAGTACTTCCATCAACTTCTTTGCATTGGACAAATAAAGATAGGAAATGAGTTCCCCAAGCTTCAAAACACCCTCATTGGATAGATCGTTACGGGTAGGGTTGGTGTAGCATCGCCAATCACTGCAACTTGTGGCGTGCTTACCCAAATGGGAGACTGAAGAACTACCTATCCCCACATCAAAGCGTACTCTTGCAGAAGAAAAAATGTGAAGAACTTTTCAACCAGACAGTTGCAAGAGACACAGCCGTAAGATTTATTGTCATCCTACCATTTTCGGATGACCTAGCAAAATTGGGCTCATCCATCGATATCGCCTGAATCGCCAAATTAGCTCAAAATACAGAACTACGTGCAAATTATACTGATTTTATGGATGAATATATACAGTTGGGGCATATGACAGAGATCGATGCAAGAACCGCATTACATTTTACCACATCATTGCGTATTAAAGCCAAACAGCAGCAGCACAAAATTACGCTTGGTTTTTGATGCCTCGGCGAAAAATTCGTCTAACCTGTCGCTAAATGACATTATGTAGACAGGACCAACCATTCGAGACGATATGTTTACCATACTAATACGGTTTAGGTTGCCAAAATTTGTCTTAAAGACCGACATTCAAAAAATGTATCGGCAGATTCGGATACGCGAAGAAGACAAAATCTCCCAATTAATTTGGTGGAGATCGGATCCAACAAAACCCTTGAAATGCTACAAGTTGTGCACAGTTACATATGGAACAACATCAGCCCCGTACTTGACTGCTTCGGGAGGGAGGACTGCAGTTGAAGAAATAGTATTCAAATAATCATTAACTGCTGGCAAACATTCCAGTAGAAGATCAGGAGATTCCATTTACCGAAACCGATAATGAGAGTACTGTCAAAACTCGAGGATTGATTTGGCGTCCTAAATCAGAGCCTTCTGCATAAAAACTACTTGTGAATCACCGAAAAGATGCACCAAGCGATCGGTTGCATCAGACATAGCACGCCTCTTTGATCCACTTTGGATAGTGGCTCCAGTAGTGATCTTCGCAAAACTATTTCTACAAGAACTATGGCAATTAAAATACGATTGGGATGCCGCTCTCCTCGATGAAATGTACATCAGGTGGAATACTTATTATCAAGGACTACAAGAACTGAATAAATTTCAAATTCCTCGACTCGTCTTCGGCAATTATGTTTCGTCATCAGTTCAAATACATACATTTGCGATACATCAGAGAAGGCGTATGGCGCTGCAGTATATATAAGATCAATAAACAAGGATGGCACAATCATAGTGCGATTATTGTGCGTATTATCAAGAGGGATCCCACCGGAAAAACTGCAAGATCATAGTTTATGGAAATACGATTTCTGCATGTTCCACGTCTAAGTCAGCAGAAGGACCAATTAAGCTACCTAAGTGCCATTCATCAAAATCTGCATTACTCACGTTACTACTAATAGACTTCCTGTTACCAATAGTCTCAGCTGAGTCAATGAGTTCTACAGCTCGTTGCCTGGACTATATTTTCAACGACACGGAACAATAAATTTAATTAACAACAAATGGAATTTAATTGCTTACTACAACCTTGAGCCATACATTAGGGAATTTGACGCACTTGAAAACAACACATTGGTACTAGCACATCTCTGCAACCAAATTTCAGCCAAGACTCTACGCGAACATGTTGTCCAAGAGCTTAATTTCATCAAACAACAAGTGACTGAAGAAAACAGACTGCTAAAAGCCAAGCAAAATATAAATAGAATAAAAAGAGGAGCCTTGGATATCGTTGGAAATATTGCAAATTTATTATTTGGAGTACTTGATTCTAAATATGCCGAGTACGTGTCTGAAAAAATGGAGAGAATACAGTCAAAAGAAGGCCATCTGTTGCAACTTCTAAAAAGCCATACTTCAATCTTGGATTCCACAGTTAATATCATGAGACAGGTTCAAGCAGAGATGGTTAAAAGGCACAGTGTACTTGAAACAGTTTACTTGAAACTCGTCAACCGTATAAATAATGTTAGCGACGAGCTATACCATATAAAATTACGAGAGCTGTTCTCATCCTGGTCTATCTACACTACACTAATAATTGTGAATTTACAACGCAATAGACAGCAATAGCTGACGTTCTATCAGTCTCTCATCAAGGACGTGTTAATCATCACCTAATCTCGCCACTGCAGCTTCACCTCGAAGAGGGCAAAATACGGAATCACCTGACTCACCTTTTATGCAAATGCCTTGTTGGCTGTTGTTATAAATGCCTTGTGATTAGCCCCTTACCGCTGGTGGGAGGAAGCAGATCACGTCGGGGTCACCAAATGTTGCGATGCTTCTTTCGCCATTTTAAGTTGATGGCCAGTTCGCAGTGCGTGGTACTCTGACTGGAGTTGGTGAATACAGTGGAACTCTATAACACCTAAAATATCGCGTGGTAACAGCTTCAAGCACACTCACTTGAAGAAGAATAAAAATGTCTTGGCAACTGTCGAACGATATCTGGATATTTTATTTGAATGTCCAATTATTTATACAATCAAAATGCTTAGTCTAGATATTTTAAAAAATGTACGTGTTATATGGCTAGTGATGATAATGCAGAATTTACAGCGTATGAATACAATAAAAAAATATGATTATGATGAACTAAACAAAGATGTTCTACTACGGTAAAGAAGAATGGTATCGTTTTCATCCTTGCGGCAGAGTTACTTAGCAATGTATTGACCATTTCAAAGTCCAGTGAGCGTTTGATGTCTCTCAAGCTGGTGATTCAAGGCGAGGTGTAGAATATTGTTAGTGCATATGCCCCCAAACCAGACGCGAGCAGATCGAAAAAGATGCATTCTGGCTTGATTTTCACAACCTCATCAAGAATATCCCAAAGGATGAGCATTTGTTGGTTAGCGGAGGTTTAAATAAACATGTCGGGAAGACTAACGAAGACTATGAAACCATGGAGGACTAGGGTATGACACGGTTTGACAGTTTCAAATAAAGGGTGTTTCTTTTAGAGGTTGAAATAAAACACAAGAAAATCAATACAAGAAATCAATCATCAATTCCGCTTTATTGGCGCATAATTTTATGCCACTAATGTTTACATATGATTTCGGGCATGTGGCCGCCGCGGCTGGTTTAAATAAAGACAAGTCTAGAGGTCCAATTTTCAACCACTTTTTCAAGAATTTTGGGCTGTATGTCGGCAATAACGAATATTGGCTTCTAAGTCCCCTATCGTTTCTGGTTTGTTGGCGTAGGCGAGCGACTTCACATATCCCCAAAGAAAATAATCGAATGGTGTCAAATCACACGATCTTGGTGGCCAATTAACAGGTCGATTCAACGAAATTATGCGCTCATCCAATGTTTCCTTCAATAAACCGATTGTGACGTGCGCTGTGTGGCATGTAGCGCCGTCTCGTTGGCATCACATCTGATCCACATTCATGCCATTAAATTCGGGAACAAAAGAGTCAGTTATCATGGCTCTATACCGGTCTCCATTAACGGTAACTGACTCTCCAACACCATTTCGGAAGAAGTATGGCCCAATGACTCCACCAGCCCATAGAGCACACTAAACAGTCAGTTTTTGTGGATGTAATGGCGTTTCAAGGTTCTCATATGGATTCTCTTCACTCCAAATGCGGCAATTTTGCTTGTTGACGTAGCCATTTAACCCAAAATAAGCTTCATCACTGAACAAAATTTTGCGATGAAAATCAGCATTGATATCAATCTAATTTTCGGCCCATACACCAAAATCAGGACGCATTGCATGGCCTCGCGGCATTAATTCTTGCACAAGCTGGATCTTGTAAGGCCGTAAGAAGAGATATTTTCCCAAAATCTTCCATAAAGTTGATGGACAAAGCTCCAATAGCTGTGCACGGTGGCGAATCGAATCATTCGGGTCCTCTTCAACACTTTGCTCTACAGCGGCAATTGATTCTTCGGTGCGCACTGTTCCACGTCTCTGTGGATGCGTATTATCACATAGAGTAAACATAGTGCGAAAACGATCCATGGTTAACCGAATTAATTGCTCTGATGGACGATTATGTCGACCATAAAATGAACGGAGCTTGGGGTAAACTTCGCGAACGGAACCATTATTTTCGAAATAAATTTGCACCATTTGCAAGCGTTGTTCATTTGTCAACCTGTTCATGATGAAGTTGCAAACCAAACTGAACATAAATGACATTAGAGTTGCCAAAATTGAATACCCTTTACAGTGTTTATCAAACAGAGCCGGGACTTTGTTACTTATACCAGTGGCGGAAATGAGACCCAGATTGATTACCATTTTCCTAGAGTTAAAAATTGCAAAGTGATCTTGGGAGAGGCAATCACCTAGTAACTCTGTCTCCTCAAGACAGAAACATTCATGGAGAAAAAAAAAACAAAAATAAACAAACAAAGGTTTCTGCGAAAATCAATTGGTACAACCTGGTAAAAGCAAAAGGCGAATCATTTATTATCAGCATGACAAAATTTCCTCCGTAATAACACTAACAAAGTTGAGGAAGAAGAGAGCAGCGCACAAGATATGTGGCATGCAAGCTAAAGTACTGCTTGGAGGCTTAATGGGTCAGTACCAGCACGGAAGGGAAACTTGGTGATGGACAGAGGCTTTCAAGCTTGGGTAAAGTACTCCTCTAATAATATAGTTGGAAAATCTCGCCTTGAAGTGGAATACAGACATTGCAAAAGCATCGCGAAGAAAAAGTGTGCCCAAATTTAAGGTAAATGTGTGGAGAGTCTGTGTCAGGAGTTGGAGGAGGTATCTTCTTCGCCTGCTGATAGGAACCAGATAACCCACGAGCTTCGACAAAACACGAACAAGGGAACAACAATTTTCAAGATTGCTGAACAGAGAAGAAAAAATGCTCAGGAAATTCGTTCGCCGAAGTTCATTAACAATGCGAGCAACTTTTAAACGAACAGTTTCCCCGGCTATATTTGCCAGGAGCCGCCCCATCAATGAAAAAGTGATCGAAAAAACAGTCGAAGAAGTTAGGAAAGCGGTCAAAACTCCAAGAAGAGAAAAGCGGTTGGGCCGGATGAGATACCCAGTGAGTTCTGGAAAAAGATGGGAGACATCGGGCTCAGGTGGCTCATGATTCTTATCTCCAAACTTATGAGAGGTGATCCAAAGCCCAATCAATGTAGGATCTTCTTCCTTTGCAGAAAGGAAAGGGAGAAACGCGAAACTGTGATAATTACCATTCAATTAAGTTGATGTCACACAACATGGAGATCGTCGAGCGGATATAAGATGGCCGCCGTTTACAAATAATACGGTTGTCTGATGACTAGAGCTAGTTTATAGGGGGTAAATCAACCACATATGTAATCTACAGTATAAGGATCAAAATGGAAAAGCATCGTGAATCCTTAAGGGATCTGCTTATGATTCTGGTTCATTTTGAAAAGCATTCAATAGACAACCAAGGGATCTGATATTGCTAGCGCTAAGTCAACGAGGAGTTCCTGAAACATGGACATATACGAGGGAGCGAAGACAAATGTCAAATGTCCCGCTGAAGTCACGGATGAATTTCCAATAAAAGTCGGTGTTCACCAGGAAAGTGTCTAAGGTCCTTTCCTCTTTATTGCAGTCCTAGATTATATGCTTTAGGGAAAAGTGACGGACAATGGAGCCATCACAAGTGAAGATCAGACTTCCCTGCAAAGAGCACTTGATGTTTGGGTAAATATTTTAGAAGGTATCGTATTAGCCATGTATCTGCACTGCCCATTCTCTAACACAAGCCAACACATTCCAGACATTTTTTTAAATGGGGTGGTGGTTCCCAAGTGTGAAAAGTTCAAATATCTGTAATCAATGATCAACAGCGAAGCAACCGTTGATGATAACATCAATCATCGTGCAAGCGTAGGGTGGGAAGTGGCAGGAAAACTCTGCCATCTTCTGTGACCGAAAAATTTTCCTAAGCTGAAAGGAATGCTCTACACCGCAGTTGTGTATCCGGTGGTCATATACGGTTCACAATGCTGGACAATGTACAAAAGGTATGAGGGCAAGTTGACAGCAGCTGAGATGTAATGCTTCGCATGACAGCAGGAGTAACAAAGCCTGATCGAATTAAATACGTACTTGATCGAAATAGTAATACGTACCTATAATAAATAAATAACTGAAGACAATACTAATTTTTATAATACATAAACCAATAAATCACATAACTCATAAATTCATAAACGAACACATTTTAAAAAGGTGGTTTGAGTATCGGCTCTAGTTGAGTTGAAAATGGAGAGAAGAAGTTAGTATTTTTGTGTTAAAAAAATAAAATTGAAAATAATTTTGAAAGTTTAAAAGTATTTTTATGTTAAAAAAAGAAAATTAAAAATATTTAATAATGGTAATTTTTAGGACGAAGATTTTGGAATTGGACAAAGTGAGTATGCTCATTTGTATTGCCCGATTCAGGATTAGTAAGTTAACACCATCGTCCAAGGTCAAGAGCATAGAATAGTGGGATTGGCTCTGTCAGCAGTTTTCATGCTCACACAGTCCCGTTGTATAAGAATCGTGGTACGCACATACCCATACGTTATTCACAGACGTAAAAATATAGTTATAACCGCGAAACAAATTGTAGAAATAAACATGTAAGTCACACAGTGTGCGTGTCTACGGGCGCGCGTTTTTTTTTTTTGGTATTCTCTTGAAGGATATATTTAACTTGCCTGTGGATCTGTTCGAATCCAATACGCTCTATCGAGTGCATGTCACTGTACCCATGGGAACACAGTTGATCATTATGGACTTCTATATAAAAACCTTTCGCATACCCATTGGAACATGCAGATATCCTAGAGGGCTAAAGGATACAGTTGTGATGGTTGATCGCCATTAGTAGGTTGCGTACAACTAAACGGGACAAAAACGACACCTCTCACGAATGCTGGTTCCAAACATAGAACCTTGGCCACTCATGGCTATTAATCAAAAATCCTCTACTCTTTCCTACAGTAAAATTAAAGAAAAAATTCTTGCGGATATGAAACTGAATCAAATATCGAAAGAAAAATTTAAGATTGTGAATAATAGTCACTCATATTAAATTGCATTAATAAATAAGCAATATCTACTTAAATCCAAATAAGTGCAAAACACAAAGATAAGACGAAGCAATTAAAAAAAAATGTCATAAAAGCCTAAAACCGAAATATGTATTAATAAACTCAAGTAAAATATTGAAATCAATTGTAAAAGAAAGAGAGGATGTGCGGATAAGTGAGGAATAACCTGAAAAAAGTGGAACAAGCCGATAGTTTTAAATTTATTAAGCAATAGATATATAAAACAAATCCACTTGGTGTGTGTAACTGAAATAAAAGTGACATTGTGATAATTAAACTTTTTTGATAAAAAAAAATGAAACGTACAAAATTGTTTGCATTAATATTGTGCCTGATAAGCTATTCTTGACGGAATACTTAGCAAAGGATAAGTACATACTTTCAACATAATTACATTTTCCCTTGTAAAATTTAAGTTTGAATAACTTTAAAATATATAAGCAATTTTATATAAATAAAATGGAATCGCTCTTTAGGCGGTCAATAATATCCTGACCCAAATGAAGGCAACCGACTGCCAGCGAACCCATTACAACTGTATTGTCTCATGGTCCGTCGAACGAAGCCGAACTAAGCGACATAAGTCGTCTACCGGATTGCGTCAAAGAACTACAGGTATTCGACAGCAATCCAACACAATATGTATCCTGGATACATGCAGTAGAGACAATACTAAAGGACTACGAGATAGTCAAGTCGAAGCCCATTTACCGGGCAATTCCGCAACACGTTCGCCAGAAGGTCATGGGTAGCGCTGATGCTGCCCTCATCTCGTATAACATATTCGACGATGAGTGGTCGTCTATCAAGGAGTGCTTTCTCTGCATTATGTAGACAAACGACACATGTGTACGCTGGAACATCAACTGAACTCTAAGAGAAACTCAAAATTGACAAATTCACGGACAATATCACGGATGATAAATAAAATTAAGACTGAAACGTTCAGTCAAGAGACAGTGACAGCTCTGGTAGAAACCTACCGAAACAGAGCTTTGGATGTATTCATTCGAGGCCTGAACGGCGATGTATCTAGAATGCTTATAATTCAGAAACTATAACCCTTCCCGAAGCATATTCATCGTGTCTAGAAATAGCCATTGAATTACCATGCTCCCAATACGCCAAATACAATAACCGCTCCGGTGAATCAGAGCTTCAGGCAGGACGTAAAGCCAATCTTGCCTCAGAGAAGGTTTGAAAAATTCAAGCAACGGGAACAGAGTTACTTCGCGACAATGGCAATCGGGCAAGGCCTTAGCCTGCCGAAAAAATGGAGCTCGGTTAAATACAAACTCGTCAGGTAGACTATATCAACCGTCCCAATGGTTCTAATGAAAACAATCCATTTAAGAGAGGTGCGCAATCTGATGGATTCAGATGAAGATTTGGGAAGCAACAAAAACTCTTCTTACATTTACCTTTTTTGTATTCTTTACTACTCTGGATCTGACTTCTGGTTTCCATCAGATTCCATGGAAGGAATCCGATATTCTAAAGATGGCGTTCTATACTATGAATGGGAAATATGAATTCCTACGGCTGCCATTTGGTCTAAAGAATGCCCCCGCAATATTTGAAAGAATTATTGACGTCTTTCTCAAAGCATATATCGGAAAAATCAGCTTGTCCTTATAAATGACAGTATCGTTTTTGGCAACAACCCTGATACTCATCTTAAAAATATAGACACAAAGTAGGCTTCGCGAAGTTAACCTCAAGGTGAACTTAGAAAAAACCCATTTCATGAGAACCGAAGTCGAGTTCTTGGGATACCTTATATCAGGCGACGACGTTCGAGCTGATCCAAAGAAGGTCGCAGCCATAAAACGAATTTCCCCTCCGAACAATCAGAAGGACTTAAAAAGCATTCTGGGCTTACCTCATATTATCGTAAATTAATACGTGAATATGCTAAAGTCGCTAAGCCTCTAACTAATCTGACTAGGGGTGAACACGCTCAAGTCAAAGCTAATCAGTCTAAACGGGTCCCGATTAACCTCGACGACGAAGCTATACGCGCGTTCAATGACATCAAAATTCGTCTGACCTCCTCGGAGATATTGGCATTTCCTGAATTCGCGAAACCATTCAATCTTACTACGGAGACAGTTCTATCTCAGGGAGAGTGGGGAAGAGGTCGTCGACCAATTGCATATGACGGTTGCAATTTTATCTGAAATACTAAGAACAAAAACTGAATTATAACGTAATTAATGGCCTCAAAATCCCAGAGCTTGTTGCAAAATACATATCTTGAGCATTTTACAAAATACAAAATAAGAATTACTCAACGAGTATTTGAAGACGTTCGAATATAAATAAAATATTGGTACCGCCATCTAACGTTTTTTTCTTCATCTAGTGCTTATTTCGCGAATGGTAACACTTAGCTCATGTCTTATTTGACAGATAATTAGTTTTATCCTTCCGTTGAACGAATATGGTTGTGTATACGCTTGAGCAACGAACAACAACAACGACTTGAACAACAACAAGGAGTGGCCGTTACAGTCAATTGCGATCGTTATCGGGCCATGTCGAACGAATTTTTGTTCACAAAAATTGAAGAGGAGGATATTGGCAACATTTGGTTTCAAGAGGACGGCTCTACGTGCTACACAGCCGAAGCTACACTCGATGTTTTGCGCCCTGTTTCATAAAAAAAGGTATTTGGGGACACTATAGATTGGTACTACACCTAATAAATAAAATAATTAAAATTTTGCATTATTTTACGATCCCAAAAATTCTTGTTACTGACAACGAACGAAGTTTCTTGAGGCCAATAATCTTAAACTTCAAGATGTTATATATCAAGGTTCATCACACATACACTCGTACATCGGTAAACGGTCAAGTTGAGAGAACGTACTTAACAATATTAGGAATCTACTGATGTCTAAAGACCGAGCATAAGGAGTTGCGAGTAAAAGAACTTGTTAATATAGCTGTCGATAGATACAACAATACACTTCACTCGGTCACGAAAAGAAAACCGAGAGATGTGTTTTTCGACAGATCACAAAGAACCAACTATCAGAACTTGGTTGACTTTCAGAATAAAGTCAACAATGAGCTCAAGGGGGAAATAGAGTGAAAACAAAGGGAAATGAATAAATATAGGAATGCCAAAAGATGCACGCCTAAGCATTACAAAAACGGTGATGTTATATACACGGCATCAAAAGGCAATCAAGGGAAGAAGAAACCGAAAGGAAACGGTGCTTAAAAATAAAAAAGTGACAGTCGTCACAACCAATGGTAGAAAAGTCCACAAAATCCATATCAAAAACCTTTAAAAACATAAGGGAAGGCTACAGTCCGCGTGGGGCGAACAGTATGATACCGCATCCATACCCCTATATGCCGCAAAGAAAAAAGCGTTAAGAAGAAAGCGTTTGTAACACCCCTTAATATTCGTCATAGACCCCTAAAAGAATATATATTTATGATCAGGACCAAAACCTAAGACTATTTAGCAATGTCCGTCCGTCCGTCCGTCCGTCACCAATTTATAGGCCTTTAAATTAAAGCTAAAAAGCTGAAATTTTTAACATATACTTCCTAGGGTCCCGAAATGGTAGAGTGTACAATTTTGTTTGATACGCCCACTGCCACGCCCACAATTTAAGAAAAACAGTTTTAAAGCTAAAGTTAGAGCGATAGAGTGTTGTAATCTTTACAAGATATGTAGGTTCAGCCCACCTTTACAAGTTTGTCATATAAAGTTTTTTGCCACGCCTACATTTATATATCGCCGATACCAAGTTGTTGGCCACGCCCACTTTTTGGGGGCGTTTTTTTTTTTAAAAAAAATGTTGTTTTTTATAAAACTTATAGAATGAAATAAAATTGTACCTATCATCTTCTTAACGCTTTTTTCTTTGCGGCATATAGGGATATGGATAGGGTAACTGACTGTAGCCTTTCTTTATGTTTCCAATTCAATTCAATGCACTCAATTATTCACTTAATCCAAACTCCAATATTCACACATAGCGTTATCACGCATTGAATGACAACACCAAGTGGATGCGAAAGATTAAAAAATATAAATGTTAATTAAATGTAATAGCATAATTAAATGTAATATTGTTTTTGCACCCCTAAGTAGTATAATTAATCGTAACTTCATTTTTGCACCTTTATCATAGTCAGTAAGAACAAATTGTAATTTCACCTTCGTATAGCTCAATTATATTCTTGCACCTTAATTAAATCATATTATCACTTACCTTACTAGATTAGTGACCATTAGTTAAGTCCTACTTCGGATGAATAAACCAAATATACACAATTCCAGAGATTAATTGTACACACCATATTATTAAACATATCATACCTAGCAAACAGAAACCCCCGCACATACCTTTCAGACTACTGTTCCTGACAACTGTGCGAGGCTTTCAGATCTACGAGTTACCCCTGGTAACGATCGAGGAAAGCAAAGGATGGACCATCGATGGTTACTTCAAGCTGGTACATGTCATCGACCTTAACCGATTTGACCAACTTTTGGAGGAAATGACGAGGGCCATCGTTAAGAATATCAAAGAACGGGATAGAACACGAATCCTAGACTTCCATATATAACAAATAAGATCGGATGTGACTATTGAAGGGAAAACCAATAGGCAAACAAGATCGATTGATTGGATAGGTTCAGCCTGGAAGTAGTTAGCTGGGAGCCCAGACGCAGCTGACTGGAACAAAATACTGCAAAATGAGCAATACATAGCGGAGAACAATAACTATCAGTACCAGATTAATGATATAACGCAAAAAATAAACTTGGTGATAGAAACATTTAATAGCAGCATAAAGGATATGATCTCAGGCAGGCTGGAACAGGACATCCTGAATAAAGTATTAGTTATAAAGTAGGAAATCAACGATATTATTAGAGCTTGTATGGCAAAAAATGGCCTTGTGAACACAAATCTCATAGACATCGAGAAAATAAATAGGATCGTAAACCCTACAATATTCTAACGAGATTGAAGCAATCTGTATACACAAACAACTACTGCTGTATATCCTCTCAATACTAAAGGTGATAGATGAGGAGAACAACCTGCTTATAACTAGGGCATCGATTGAAGATACCAAGCAGGTCGAACTGAAATACGAAAGAGTGCTGGTTAACCAAAGGAGAAGAACCGGACGGGTTTACGAGTTAAATGTCTTACCATAAACAATTTACCAGTTCGTGCCGATTTAGCACTAGATAAACTCGTCGACAATGATAGCATTAATAGGCTTACAAAAGGAGGTCCAACATCTTGCTTCTTCTGCACGAACACAAAGGAAGTTATAGAATTGATCAAGGAAGATACAATTTACCTAACAAATTCTAAAGGTGAATTTATATCCGGAAACACTTCGAACCCATTAGTGGGTACTTACGTAATCCACATAAGCAGCAGTATATAAGAAATAGGGCTTTCTCCAACCGTAGTTCCACATCTCTACAAGCAGTGCAGCAGTACGGTGTCCACTAGCGAGGATCGGAGGATCGATATTGATTTCGTTCACAGCATAAGCCTTCATAACATAAAAAGCCTTAGTGACCTAAGTTGGAAATTGAAAACTACCACAACAGCGACTACTTCAGTGTTACTTTAAGTAGTCATTGTAGTTTGCACATTGTGGAAAATCTACGGAAGGATTACTATACCAGCTCAAGTTACGGGACGTAGATCTTTTAAGGGGGGAGGAGTTAACACCATCTTCCAAGGTCAAGAGCATATGGGATTGACTGTGTCGGCAGTTTTAATGCTCAGACATGTTCACACAGTCCCGTTGCATTAGGATTGTGTTACGCACATGCCGTTGCAACCAAATTATAAGTCCTCCCTTGTTGCGGTACCGGAGAAATAAGAATTGTAGTTTTTTTTTAATTCTTGAAATTTTAGATTGATGACGTCTTTCATGAGTCCAATTTTTATACCCTATCCTAAGGGTATATTAATTTTGACACATAGTTTGTAACACCCCTTAATATTCGTCGCAGACCCCTAAAAGTATATATATTTATGATCAGGACCAAAATCTAAGACTATTTAGCAATGTCCTTCCGTCCGTCCGTCCGTCCGTATCAACTTTTGAGGCCTTTAAAATTATGCTAGGAAGCTGAAATTTGGAACATATACTCCCTAGTGTTCCGAAATGGTAAAGTGTTAAAATTTTCAAAATACGCCCACTGCCACGCCCACAATTTAGAAAAAACCGTTTTAAGGCTTAAGATAGAGAGATAAAGTTGTAAAACCTTCACAAGATATGTAGGTACTGCCTACATTTATAAATTTGTCATACAAAGTTTTTTGCCACGCCTACTTTTTGTGGGCGTTTTTCACTAAAATGCTGTTTTCTTCGAAAATTTGCATAGAAATCGAAAAAAAATGTTTAACAATATATTATGCCAATATTTTTCTCAATATATCGCCCATACAAAGTTTTTGGCCACGCCCACTTTTTGGGGGCGTTTTTTGAAAAAAATAATTTTTTTTCTATAAATTTCATAGAATGAAATAAAATGCTATCCATCATCTTCCTAATGCTTTTTTTCTTTGGGGTACATAGGGATAAGGATAGGGTATCATACTGTTCGCCCCAAGCGGACTGTAGCCTTTCCTTATGTTTTTTTATATTTTCCTCATAAGCAGTTAAATTTACTATATGAATGAATTTAATATGTGAGTCAATTATTCGACTCGGGCCTAATTTCATCGGAAGGAAGCCCTGGCCCTTCCACAGATCCTGTATGTCCAATCGTTGGCCTGAAATTTTCGTTTTTTAATTAGTTTATTTTTATGGGCTTTCCTATCTTTCTTTGTTAGTACTGTTACTTTATTATTCCTAACTACTGTTAATTTTTTTGTTCTAGGAGTCATTTTATTTCTCCTGTTGTTGCGTTTAAAGGCTATATCATTTTCACCGAATGTAGGGGGTATTTCGCGATTAATGTTAAGTTTGTCTATGACTGATTTATTATGATTCTCGACTATCTCTTTAATTTCTTTATAAAGTTGATCTTGAAAAGATTTTAGTTTATTAATGTAATCATGTTCTGAATTAGAAGATGTGAGGTTCCTAAATTTGTGTTTTCTTCCTGTTATTAAATTGAACGGCGTTAAATTTGTTACGGAATGTATAGAGTTGTTGTAAGTTATTAGTGCTTCATATAGTATATCGTTCGGAATTTGTTTGTTATTTTTATCATAGACGATGCGATAAATTTCAGGCAACGTTGAATGAAATCTTTCTACAGGAGAGTTACCGGTAGAATTTGCGCCCATATAATATGCAAATGCATTTCATATTATCATATGGTATTTTTCGGTGTACAATGCTGAGAAAAGAACTGTTTTAATGAACTTATTATATTTATGCTGTTACTTGCAGTAAGGATATGAGATGAATACATCAATGTGCAAAATGTCAAGGGGGTTGTTGGGCGTTTCTGGATGCTCATATTGTATTTCCGATGGATGTCTGTCGTATTTGAGAAGTTTGCATTTGTCACAGTTGTTCATGGTTTTGATTATTTTTTCCCTGATCTTGAGAAAGTTGTAAGTTCTGCGGAGGAAATTAAAAGTTTCGTTAATACCACGATGATAACTATCTTCATGATATTTATTTATGATTTCATCTTGTTGATCTTGATCTGTAATAACATTTAGTTTTTCTATACATCTTATTAATTTGAATATTTTATTACTGGCAAAGAATTTTGAAAATACACGTTGAATTAGTCTAAACGTATCATCATCAGTAAATATAGCGCTAAATTTCTTGAGTTTGAGATATTCTTTTAAAATGGAAACTATGGCAGGTTCTTTTTCAACTAGTGCTTATTTCGCGAATGGTAACACTTAGCTCATATCTGATTTGATAGATAATTAGTTTTATCCTTCCGCTGAAGGAATATGGTTTTGTATACGCTTGAACAACGCTGGGAAATATTGCGGCATAATTGGGCCATTTTTCATTTTTTTTTTAAATGAGCAAGGAGTGGCCGTTACAGTCAATGGCGATCGCTATCGGGCCATGTTGAACGAATTTTTGTTCACAAAAATTGAAGAGGAGGATATTAACATATTTGGTTTCAACAGGACGGCGCTACGTACCACACGGCCGAAGCTACACTCGATGTTTTGTGCCCTGTTTCAAAAAAAAAGTTATTTGGTGGACTCTATAGAATTTGAGCATATATTTGTGTTCTTATACAAAATTTCATAACCAAATTCTTCAAATTTTAAATGCCACCATACAAGTTTGGAATTGGGCTCCTTTAAGGAGAAAAGCCAGTTAAGAGGCTTGTGGTCAGTTATGATTTTGAACTTGCGACCAAAAAGGTAAGGTCTAAAATATTTGGTTGATCATATAATGTCCAAAAGTTATTTTTCTATCGTTCTATAATTTTGTTCCGTTTGGGAAAGGGTTCTAGATGCGTAGCACACTGGTTTGTCCGAACCTATTGGTCCTTGACTAAGTATTGCTCAAATAGCGACATTACTCGCGTCGGTTGTATGGTTAAATTCATTCGTGAAATCAGGATATTGTAATAAGGGATTATTGCTCAGCATTGTACATATCGTTCGTTAAGATCTATCTTTCTTTCTTTTTTAAATATTCGGTTAAGGGTTTGGTCGAGTTAGCAAAATCCTTTATAAATTTTCGTTAGTAACCAATTAACCCTATGAAGGACTTTATTTCTTTTTCAGTTGATGGAATTGGATAGCTTTTTAACCCCTTCAGATGCCACCGAGGAATTCTACTTCCTTGCGTAAAAATTCCGATTTATCCAACTGAGTTTTTAGACTGACCGATCGCAACTTGGAAATTACCTTTTCAAAATTGTTGGTATGCTCTTGTAAGGGGTAGAAAAGACTATAATATCGTCCATGTATACTAGGCATACTTTGCCTATAAGATCACGTAAGATATTATCCATTAGTCTTTGGAAGGTAGATGGAGCATGCTTGAGTCCGAAGGGCATTCGGATATACCATGGTCAATAGTAAAGGCCGTTTTATCCATCTCTGTAGGGTCGACTTCTATTTCACCAGAATATAGATGCCAAGTCCAGTGTGGAGAAATACATATATTTCCCTAATTTATCTAATAAAGGGTGATTTTTTAAGAGGTTTAGAACTTTTTTTTAAAAAAAAACACAAAAAATTCGAAAAAATGAATGAAATATTTATTTGAATCGATAGTTTGAACCTTGCAATTTAATGTTTAAAGATAATTTCATGCAAATGTTGACCGCGGCTGCGTCTCAGGTAGCCCATCCGCTGAGTCCAATTTTGGCATACTCTTTCACACATATCGGCCGGTATCTCACGAATGAATGCATGGATGTTGGCTTCCAGTGCGTCAATCGAAGCGGGCTTGTCCCTATACACATTAGCCTTGGCATACCCCCACAAAAAATAATCTAATGGTGTCAAATCGCACGATCTAGGCGGCCAATTGACCGGCCCGAAACGTGAAATTAACTGTTCACCAAACTCGCCTCGCAATTGCGCCATTGTTTCGCGTGCTGTGTGGCATGTGGCACCGTCTTGTTGAAACCACATATCATGCAAGTCAAGAACTTCCATTTCGGGCAAAAAAAAGTTTGTTATCATCGCTCGGTAGCGTTCACCATTGACAGTAACGCTGCGATTCGCATCATCTTTGAAGAAATATGGCCCAATAATGCCGCCGGCCCATAAACCGCACCAAACAGTGGCTTTTTCGGGATGCATTGGTAGCTGTTGCAATGCTTCTGGCTGATCTTCACTCCAAATGCGGCAATTTTGCTTATTTACGTACCCATTCAACCAAAAATGAGCCTCATCGCTGAACACAATTTTTCGATAAAAAAGCGGATCCTCGGCCAGCTTTCCAAGAGCCCATTCACCAAAAATTCGGCGTTGTGGTAGGTCGGCTGGCTTTAGTTCTTGCACCAGCTGTATCTTAAAAGGCTTTACGCCCAAATCCTTCCGCAAAATTTTCCACGTAGTGCTGTAACAAAGGCCTAACTGCTGGGAACGGCGCCGAATCGACATTTCGCGGTCTTCTGTCACACTAGTTGATACGGCCGCAATATTTTCTTCAATACGCACAGTACGTAAACATGTTGGTGGTTTAATGTCCAACAAAGTAAATTTGGTGCGAAATTTGGTCACAATCTTCCGAATAGACTGCTCAGAAGGTCGAGAATGCCGATCATAAAATGGAAGCAGCGCGCGATGAACATTTCGAACCGAGCACGAATTTTGATAGTAAAATTCAATAATTTGCAAGCGTTGTTCATTTGTAAGACGATCCATGGTTAAATTGCAAACCAAACTGAAGCTGTTTGACAGTGACACAAGGTACTAAACACACGTCAGCTGTCAAAACCAGTGTTGCCAAAACCAAACCAGCTAAAAAATCACCCTTTACTTCCGTTATATTTGGTAATGAGTTGCGATCCTCAATAGTTTTATCATTTAATTTCCGGTAGTCCACTAGTAGTCGCCATTTTTGTATACCGGATGCGTCCCGTTCCTTCGGAACAATCCAGCGGGACTACTCCTTGGAGAAAAGCTAGGTCTTATTATTCCTTGTTCCAGGAGTTTTTCAATTTGTGAACTTATTTCTTGTCTATGTATTCCGGGGTAACGATACGGTTTGGTGTATATCGGAATATTGTCTGTAGTGTGAATACGATTTTTGGTCGTGGTTTCGAGGATCTGTTAGCTCTGGGTTAATGAAGTTACCACAAGCACCTGTGTCTATCAAAAATTTGTGATTTTTACCGTATGAAGAGCCGATAATAATATATGGTAGTTGGTTATTTCCATGATTATTTAGTTCTACGAAGCCGTATTGTTTTCCGAGGCTTTTTAATGAAAATTCGAATCGTCGATTTCATTTTGATCTTCTTGATTTGTTTTATTGTTGTTATACTGATGGTTATTTTGTTGTTGAACGTAGTGATCTAAATTTTGTTCGTAATTGGTGTAAAAATTATCTTCGTAATCTAAATTGTAAACCTCTTTTATTGAGTACCTAAGTAGGGGATTTTCTGTATTGGCGTTGTAAGTGTTCGAGCATGACCACTTGCAACTTCCATTGGTTTCGGACTAGGTTGTGGATCATTATAATATGTACTAGGTATAACCATCTTATTTGGAGAAGTAAGAGATCTATGGTTTTGTTGAGGTTGTGGAAGCGGTAAATTTTGACCTGTCTGTTGAATTGGTTTGTACTGTGGTCGATACTGAGGGGAATAATATTGATTTGTTTGATTTGAAATAAAGGACCTAGAGTTGGGTGGTAATGAAAGTCTTCGATACTGAGAGTTGTGATCAGGTTAACCTGATTTGTAGGGTTGAAAATTTGTAAGGGGTTTAATTTAAGAAAAATTTGGAGTATTCGTGTTTTGAACTGATAATTTCATAGGGGTTGGATTTGAATTTTTCATATAGTACGTATTCTGCTCCTGAATGCAGTAAGCTTTTGTCAGAGTTGGCTGTTTCATTGCTCGAATTGTTAGTGAACCTAATGGTTCTTTTATTCACACATGGCATTATAAAGAGATTGTTTTGCAGAAATTACGGGTGATGAGCTTTCATAGATCTGTTTGTGATTAACCATATTTGAAAGATTCCATATTATTTTTGCATAAAATTGTTCAATTGTCGCACTCGTTTGTTTAAGACTGTTGAGGTCTCTTATCAATGACGTTTCATTCCTTTTGTCTGCATAATGTAAAATCAAATTTGACTTTATATTTTCCCAACTGGTTGAAGTGCCATACATGTTTAAAACATCGTTGGCATCGCCCACAATCTTATTTCGTATTGCTCTTAGAATATTAATTGCATATTATGTACCGTCTAAGGCATTAACCGCAATATTTTTTTCACGTTTTTAATGAAGTCGTACCTTAGGTTTCCATCATAACAAGGTAAGTCTTTAATAGCGTCCGGTATACGAAGTTTGTTAAATATATCGTTTAAGTTTAAAGTAGCCAAAGGAGTATTGAGAACAGGTGGACTAGTGTTAGTGTTATTAGCGGGTACAGTTGATGGTAGTCATTGTAATAGCAGAAAAATTTGGAAGATTTTCAACCACAAAAATGTTTATTTCTTCTTCAGGAATAGATTTTAATTCGTTTGGACTTGCTACACGAGTATGCTTATTATCTTTAGGCATTTACAGTTGGATCTTTATAATATAAAAGAAGGTTATTATTGATATATACTTTATTTATTCTTACTTTATTGATGTATTTATACTACTTATATTATTTATTCTATTTATATCTTAATGTTTATAATGGAAATCGGGGAGCGGAATGTAGGGATACACTATTATGATAATATAATATGAATAATAATCAATCAAGAACTCACATAAAAATTATCCATTCTTGTCAATATTTTTTTTCTGCTTGTTTGCTGTTGAATTCCTTTTCGATGTCTCAATAATCCGTTGAGTAGGTTCCAGAATTCCTTTTCGATGCCACAATAAGCCGTTGTGGTTATAGTTTCTTATAATTGTTCACGAATCATTTCAGTTTTAAAATAATATTTGCATAATAACTCGTTGTGTAGACCGTTGTTAAATCTTTGCTTTTTAAAATGACTATTCACATTTAACTGTCCACTGTTAACCACAATAAACCGTTGTGTAGAACTAAATTTCGTTGATAGTTCTTTTTTATTACACAATAACCCGTTGTGTAGAACTATAATTCGTTGATACTTTTTTATGTTACAAAAAAAATTAATACACATATTGGATTAACAAAATGCATACCAAGCAAGAAGTGCTATGGTGCATAGAAATGTTTATGAATATTACTGTGAACATAACTCGCGTTTTTTGTTTTTTGGTATCCTCTTGAAGGATTCTATAAATTGTATTACATACAAATACCGGCTTACAATATCCAGCGGAAATTTGTTTACATTTGCTTTTTTTTTCTTTAATTTTTTTTTTCACTTTTCTTTATAAGTACTCAGTACTGCGCCGTAACAGACTACACGGCGTTTACCAAGTGGTTACAAAAAAGGTAACTCGATTATTGCTCAACCAATCAGCGTGTGACAAGAGCGCACTCCCACTGATACCCTGAATTAGTCGGGCTACATCTTTTGTAGAATTCCATGGACTTATTAGTATTTAACATAACAGTGTCGGTCTACCACGGTCGATTGCACAGGATTTTTATTTAGCTCCGCGACCAGTGCATAAAACAAAAAAAACATAAGGAAAGGCTACAACCCGCTTGGGGCGAACAGGACGATACCCTATCCATATACCTATATGCCCCAAAGAAAAAAGCATTAGGAAGATGATAGATAGCATTTTATTTCATTCTATCAAATTTAAAAAAAAAAATTTTTGAAAAAAACGCCCCCAAGAACTGACTTTACTTACTTAACGGGCTGCCGATACGTGAAGAGTCCCTGTCTGAGTTACGGCAGCCTTCCACTCTCTGCGACCCCGAGCACGATGCTTCCAGTTGGCCCGACCAAGCGCTCTGGCATCCGGGATGGCCTGGTCTTTAAAACGGAGGTTCGGTCTTCCTTGTCGTCTCGAACCTGGGGGCTGGGATTTGAAGATCCTCTTGGCTGGAGTGTTGTTGTCCACTTGCTTGATGTGGCCGAGCCAATGTAGTCAACGAGTTTTGGCTTTTCGGACTACATCCACATCTTGGTACCGGTCATAGAGTTCGCGGTTGTATCTTTTTCTCCTCTCACACAGGACCAAATATCCGTCGAAGGATTTTTCTTTCAAAGGATCCCAGTATTAACTCTCCTTTCCTGCTTATCGTTCAGCACTCGGCGCCTAGGGTTACGAAATGGTTATGCGTAAATTTTTTGGAATACGCCCACTGCCAGGCCCACAATTTAGAAAAAACAGTTTTAAAGCTAAAGTTAGAGAGATAGAGTGTTGTAATCTCTACAAGATATGTAGGTTCATCCCACCTTTACAAGTTTGTCATATAAAGTGATTAATTCCCAGACTTCACTCCAATCGAATTCGGACGCCTTTTTAAAATACATCCAACCACGAGCACGATGTTCGAAATTCTTACCTATAAACGTTATTCCCATCATATCTGAAGAGTCCAGATCTTCAGCAATACGCTCAAACATACCCCTCACTGCGTTTTGGACCCAGTTTGTTGGCTCAGCGTTGTCTGCCACAACCTTAATTCAAAATTCAATCTTCGGACCACGTAAGTTTAATCTCTTGACCAAGGTTGCCTGATCGCTGAATAGAAAAATAAAAAAAACATAAGGAAAAGCTACAGTCCGCTTGGGGCGAACAGTATGATACCCTATCCATATCCCTATATGTTCCAAGGAAAAGCGCATAAAGAAGATGATGGATAGCATTTTATTTCATTCTAAAATTTAAAAAAAAGAAAATATTTAAAAAAAAACGCCCCAAAAAGTGGGCGTGGCCAAAAACTTTGTATGGGCGATATATTGGAAAAAATATTGGCTAAATATCTTGGTTAACATTTTTTTTCAGTTTCTATGAAAATCTTCGCGTGAAAAAATCCCACAAAAAGTAGGCGTGGCAAAAAATTGTATATGACAGACTTTTAAAGGAGGGCAGTGCCTACATATCTTGTAAACTCTATCTCTCTAAGTTTAGCCTAAAAATGGTTTTTCTAAATTGTGGGCGTGGCAGTGGGCGGATTTAAAAACTTTTAACACTCTTTCTCTCTAAGTTTAGCCTAAAAATGGGTTTTCTAAATTGTGGTTTTCACTTTACCATTTCGGGATCCTTGGGAGTATATGCTCTAAATTTCAGCTTCCTAGCCTACATTTAAAGGCCTCAAAAGTTGATACGGACGGTCATTGCTAGATAGTCTTAGGATTTGTACCTGATCAGAAATATATATACTTTTATGGGTCTACGACGAATATTAAGTTGGGTTACAAACTATGTGTCACCCTTAGGATAGGGTATAAAAAGACCCAAATGTTATAGCCGAGTTCCTACAACACATTCTTAATGTTCGCATATCTTTTAAAAAGGTTATTACTATAGCGCATAAGGGTCAGGCATACGAACATTAATTTATTCTAGACTACATACTAAAAAATACCAGATTTCAACTAGCATTGATTATGAGAGGAACTAAAATAATACTCATGGAATTGGAAAATGTGAAATTCATGGATTCACTGAATTATTTTCCCATGGATTTAGCAGTTCTTCCGAAAGCTTTTGAATTAAGACATCGCTAAAAAAGGGGTATTTTCCGCATTTCTTCAATACCAAAGAAAATAAAAATTATATTGGTCCATTGCCGCCCATAGAATATTCCAATCCGGATGCTATGAAAAGTAATGATCGAACTGTATTCTTGAAGTAGTATGAAGAAAATAAGCATATAGAATTTAATGTGCAACGTGAGCTTGTTGAATACTGCATCAGCGATGTACAGATGCTATCTGAAGCGTGTATTAAATTCAGAAATTTGTTCCTTGATCAGTGCAATGTGGCACCGTTTTTGGAGTCTTTATGTAACCAGCAAGTCAGCATATAACCTGGTATATCGCCGCAATTTTCTTAAACCAAACACTATTGGCTTAATATATATAAATGGATACACCGCGCTGATAATTAATCACTCCAGGCAATTTAGGAAGAAAAGAGGCGAAATTGTATTATTCAGCATGCAGACAAGCAACGAGAAGCTGTTGTAGCAGGCGTAAGAGTTGACGGTTTTGTAAGGAAACCAAACTATTATCATGAGCACTCGTGCTAAATTGACTCGGCTAAGGCAGTTTGGATACGAGGTAGTTGAAAAATGGGCTTGTGAATTTGAAAAACAGTTAAGCGATTATGATGTTAAATATTTTGAAACACATCTATTAATACAATATGATCTATTAAATCTTCGCGATGCATTTTACGGAGGGCGTATAGGCAACACATACAACTATTAAATTTCCATTGAAACGCCCCAAAGTTCACACCACCGATTGTGGTCAAGTGGATTTACAGAGCATCATTGGAGTTATAAAATGTGAAATAATTCCTCCAGAGCAATTGCTGCATCCGGCATTACCTGTAAAACAAAATAATAAACCAATATTTACATTGTGTATGTGTACAGTGAACAGTTGTCTCACGAAGAGCAATGCACCAAGGATGATGATGAAAGAGATCTACACGGAACATGTATTATTGATTAACTTTTGAAAGCAATAGAGAAAGGGTATAAGCTAGTAGATATTTTTAAAATATGGGAATATTCGATGATGCAATATGTTAAAATTGCGAAATCGGAGCTCTTTTCATTCAAATGATGAATAAATTCATTAAAAAGAAACAGGAAGCATCAGGATGGCCGAATAAATGTGCAAATGAATACATTCAGAGTGGAAGAGCCCCAATTTGTAACTGATCCTGTTTGTAACTGGTCGTCTTTATGACTGATCCTGTTTAAAATCGCCGTTTAAAGTTACTAAATAATATATGTACATAAATTTAAAGAAAATGTTCTCTATACGTAGCTATTCAGTCACTAATCAACATATATGATATAACTGAATCTGTTTAAAGTTATTAAATCTGTGGCAATAAGTTAAAGTAGCTTATGTCATTTTGTCACTTTTCAGTATGAGCAAAACAAGTTTGGTTTACCCTTTCTTACACATGTTTTATTAAATAAAAAAATTAACTTAAGGGCTAGACACATGCATTTTTTTTTCAGTAGAGACAGTAACAATGTTCACAAAGCCTTATATTTATTTTATTTATATCACAGTCCAATTTACCGCAAAAAATATTTTGTAAACTGAAGCTATTTAAAAAAAAAACAAATAAAATCGAATGCACACACTTAAGTGACATAAGATGTTTTAATAAAATCGTTTTAAATATTTTTTGGCTTATGTCAACATAGCTTTTTAAAAACTGATAAAACGAACCATGCTCTTACATAAGTTCTAAGGCCTAAAAAGATTATAGTTCTTAAAACTTCAATTCTAGTAAATAAACACTAATTGCTCAAAAGTTTGCTTTATAACAAAACAAAAAATTCCATGCAGGCTTGAAAACAAATATGTTTCTCAAACAAAAAATTAAAATATTTCTGATATTTCCATCAAAAAAATTAAAAAAATGCAATAAATTAGTATTTAGTATTATCATTATAAAATAATTTAAAACTTAATAACTAAAATTAAAAAAAAAATACTTTGTAGATTTCATCACAACTCGTAGTTTTAAAAGTCTTAAACGATTATAGGATTAGGATGATAACGAATGATTTTACCCTTGAAGTAAAAAAAACGATTAAGAATTAACACAAAAATATTTGAGAACGTCCTTACCTTCAATTACCATCATCTGAAATTTCACCATCCGTCAAATCAGGATGCGTATTTGCGATTTAAGCAGTTTTGAGATTGAGATAAAAGTCATGGTATGAAGTATCATAACTGGTAGTAGTTCTAGCAAATCTTTTTTCTTTTCTTTGCTGATGACATTGGGCCCGGAGTAACAGTAACGAATTTAAAAAGCATCAACGACATTCACACCCCATTTTTTTATATTTAGTCTCTTAAATGCCTCATTTTCATCTAGACTCATTTTGAATTGAACAATGCCAAATTCTTTAGTAAAGCACAGCCATTTAACATTTTACCAGTTGAATTTGCTTTTGTCGTCAGCAATCTGATATCTCATTTCCTCCACGGTTTGCCACAGATTCATCTCACAATAAGCTTGATTAGTGAAGGGTTAACCTGTACGTCCATAGTTGCCTTTTGTAAAACGACTCGTTTGTTCTTAAAAACGATGTGGGCAGACATTGTTGCAAGTCGAATGCATAAACTTTAACTGAATCCATTGTCTTTGTTCTTGGACTTGTATGCTAGATCGGAAGACTTGTGGTGTTTTTCTTGCTCTTGTTTGAAGATAAGCTTTCCTTCTTCAGTTCCCATTTCAACTTCCGACTTCAATATTTCACATTTGTGGCAAGTATCGAGTTTAGGTTTTTTAAATTTAATATTCATAGTTTATTCATAGTTCATAGTTTTTTCGCAATACAAGTTGTACATAGAAGAGAGTGTTAAGTCACTGTGAAAGTATTTTTGGCTGCTGTGTCTTCGGGTATAGTGCGATTCGTACGCTGGGAAACTGTTAATGTGATCTCGGATCTCGTTTTCTTGTTGAATCTTAATCCTATTGGACACCCCATGCCCTCGTTTGTCAGGTTCTGTTGTTGTCCCCGATGAATTGATCTTCTTCTTTACAACAGTTTGGATAAATTGCTCCGTTTCGGATAAAGTAGCACGAAAACATTTTTGGCAAACTGAAGTTCTTTTTCCATGGGCTTCTAAGAAGTAATAGTTCGAAAAATTTCTATTTCTTGGTCTAGTAAGATGTTTCGACGTCCGCTTAAACTTAGTTTCCGCAACAACGATGAGACCACAAACGTAGGCGTGTCGCAGGTTGTAGTTGTCCAGTGCCCAATACTTTTCAAATATATTTTTTTGATCCTCAGTAGTAGTAATTTTTGATCTACAATTTTTGCGACAAATCCCTAGCGGCTTAAACTCCCTGGCTTTCACAGTTTTTCCGGTAGGCGTTATATAAACCTTTCCAGTGTTTCTTTTCACTTTCTTGGTAGCTCTATTTTCTTTTGCTTCTTTAACACAGCCACTAGATGTTATCACTTCACTATCACTATTACTCACCATATGCTCCTGATGTTCAGAAAAATTTTTTTCCAAAAGGGCTCCAGCCGGCCTTGTGTTTTCACTGATGACACTTTCTTCACTCTCACTGTCTGCACTGGGAAGAAAATCAGGATCCTTTACGCTGTCATCATCACCATCAACTTCAAAAAGAGGAAAATGTTGGGAAACCTTCTCAACATCGAAGTTATCTCCATAGTTATACGATGATGCAGTTTCGTTTAAAACTGGGCTTTCAAAAACATCGGTATCTTCAAAACAAGCCCCTTTTAATGGGATAGGTTCTGTTGGACGTAAAAAAAATTACAAATTTTAATCGTTTTAAAAACTTTTAATAAGTTAAATGTTACTCACTATCTTTACTGCATCCGCTGCCGTTAGATCCACGCTCATCTTTACCCGATGAGGCTTTTTTTAATGCCATAGACAGTATTTTTCTTGATCGATTCATATTAACTTACTTAAAAAGCCTTGCGTAATACAATTTTGAGTTTTTGCGACCACTAGAAAAGAAATTTATCCTATTATTAGCATAATTCTTCGTTAATATTGAATTTCAAAGGAGAAAAATAGCTTATGTAACTTAAGCTGTTTTAAAAAATTGGGTTTTATCAAAAATAATTTTTTTTAACATAGCTTAAGTCGACATAAGAACAAATTTGCCGCAATTTAACATTGGGTAAAAATAGCTTCTGTCGACTTAAGTGATAAACTTATTATATTTTCATAAGTCATAATAACTTATGTCATGACTTAAGTTGTTTTAAAAAAATACATATTTTCCAAGATTTCATATGTTGAAAAGAAGATTTCATGTGTACCAAAAAAATTTAAGCTGTTTTATTTTTTTTAAATGTAACGGTTTTTAACCGACGTAGAATAATTAGACCCAGACTAAATGAAAGCATAAAAAAAGGAGAACATAGTGAACCAAAAAGCTCGATTTTCGCTTAAGTCGACATAACCTACTACTCTAACTTATTACCACAGAAATATGGACGTTAATGAAAATATTCTTCAAGATCTTATAAAAACTAAAAGAGATTTGAGGAGAAAATATATGTTTCTAAAGACCCGGCATATTATGAAGTGTTAGGAAATTGTCATAAGAGATTGTTAAAAATGTCAAAAGTGTTTATAGTCGAAACACTACTGCTACTGTTGGTACCGAAATCAATAAAGTAAAGCATCGACTACGATGACAATTGCAGTTCTCAAGTTCTCCAGAACCAATCAAACCCGCTCTGAAGGAAAGTTTTGACCTTTCATACCTTTCATACAGAATCACGACGAACAAAGATGTTTCATTTAGAACACCTACAAAATTTTAATACTGATGACCCTGATCAAAGTATTTCATTCAACCGATCATCACCATCAGATTCGAATATTGATAAGATCTTTTTCCAATATTTTTATGTGTAGTCAAATTCAACAAAATTGGGTAGATCAAGTTTTACAATTAATGAAAAAAGGAATTTCTTCATTGTTGATGACGATGAAATCTTCTCTGGAAAAATTAATTTATAAAGACCATCCATAAATTAATTTTTCGAAAAATCCCCAGAAAAGATCGATATAGCAATAAAGATGTGGGTGAATATCTTCAGATATTACAAAAAACAAAAGCCCATTTGAAAAATTATGATAGTAACTCTGAAGTTAAAGGAAATAGAGATTATATATATAAACATATTATTCAACCTTTACTTCAGAATGATACAAAGAAAATTGGAATATCATACAACAATAATTTACCTGACATGACTTCTTCTAACAATTCGATCGATTGTGTGCGCTGGAATTAGCTCGTCGAGATCTCCAAAATGAGATAAATTCTATCATAGAAGAACTACGTGAAGCAAACATCATATATTAACATCAATCCTTAGCAGACTCTTCGTTAAAAGCTAAATAAACGCCGTCAAGTTCGGAAGGATTTCAATCGAATTCACAATTCAACCACAACAACTGGTCCTCGAGGTGATTTCGATATAGAATGAAAATGTATAAATAACATTGCAAAACCTAAAACATCACACCAGGCAGCCAACAAAGAATATGTAGATGATAATATTGATTTTCAAAATAAAACAACAATTATTATCAACATTGTTGAAGAATCTCTCATGAGCGCTATAAATTATGAAACTAAAATGGGTCTCTGGTTACACTCAGATGGCTACTATGATGTGAAACATTGAAGACTATGTATAAATAATCCTACCTACCAGATACGGAACTCGCTGGAAGTCTGGACATTTGATTGACACTGCTACTTGGCTGCCATAGGACGGAATGTGGATAAACAATTTCTAATCTATAGCAACCATACATTTAACTTATCAATTCTTAAGCAATAAATAGTTATATTTGATGAACAATTAGATGATATGATATAACAATGATATAAACCAAATTCTTTTATTTAATGCATTTTATTTAAGCGATTATATAATAACATAATGTTCTGTATTTTAATAATTTAACTCCTTACCATGGAACAACCGCAAGTGTCGGGTCAGTCTTCACATCTATTTGATGACCAACAGCGTGATGAATAATGACATCCATGTTTGGTAGTGCTAAGAGTATTGTGGTTATATATGTCACATATTTTTCCATAACAATGGAGAATATCGACTAAATCTTCCTCAAGCAAATCTGCCTTGTTTTCCAAAAAAAAATACAGGAGTTTGCTTTATTAGTTGATCAAAATTTATGTCCACCATTCTTACCCGACAATAATAAAAAGTATACCTACTGGTGGAAAAGGTATTAAAAACTAAGGGTGATCAAGTGTATGTAAAGTGGCTTGGATTTTCAAGCGATCTTAATTCATGGATAAATAAAACTCTGCTTTTATGATAAAACAGTACCGAGCCTATGATAAAAAAACATTAACAACGACAAAGAAAAGCAAAAAAAAAACATAAGGAAAGGCTACAGTCCGCTTGAGGCGAACAGTATGATACCCTATCCATATCCCTATATGACCCAAAGGAAAAAGCACTAAGAAGATGATGGATAGCTTTTAATTTAGTTCTAAAGGGTGATCCATTTCGAGGTTCCCTGATTTTTTAAAGAAAAAAACACAGAAAATTCAAATTTAATGGAGAATGTTTATTATCATTTGAAAGAACATTCTTTGGCATTTATTTTTTGAAGATTATGTCTATCAAATGTTGGCGGTTGCCACGTCGCAGATGGTCCATCCGTTGAGTCCAATTTTCGATCACTCGTTCGAGCATTTCGACTGGTAACTGGCTAATGACACGCGTGATGTTTTCCTCCAAGGCCTGAATCGAAACGGGTTTGTCGGCATAAGCTTTTGACCTTACATATCCCCACAGGAAAAAGTCTAACGGTGTGATATCACACGATCTTGGGGGCCAATCGACCGGCCCAAAACGTGAAATTATGTGCTCACCGAAATGTTCTCTCAATAAGTCCATTGATAGATGCGATGTGTGGGAAGTGGCGCCGTCTTGCTGAAACCAAATGTCGCCGAGATCATGAGCTTCAATTTCAGGCATCAAATAGTCGGTTATCATGGCACGATAACGGTCGCCATTGACGGTTACGTTCGCACCGGCATAATTTTTAAAGAAATATGGACCGATGATTCCACCGGCCCACACACCACACCAAACCGTTGTTTTTTCTGGAAGAAGTGGCAGTTCTTCAATCTCTTCAGGTTGCTCTTCGTCCCAAATGCGGCAATTTTTTTTGTTTACATACCCATTGAGCCAGAAATGGGCCTCACCGCTAAACAAAATTTGCCTCGAAAACGTCGGATCTTCTTGGAACTTTTCAATAGCCCATAGAGCGAAGCGATGTCGCTTGGGAAGGTCGAGCGGCTTCAGTTGTTGCACAAGCTATATTTTGTACGCTTTCAATTTATGATCTTGACGTAATATGCGCTAAGTCGTTCCATACGTCAGTCCGAGTTGCTGCGAACGGCGCCGAATCGACTCTCTACGGTCTTCGTGTACACTCTCAGCTACGGCCGCTATATTTTCTTCACAGCGTGCTGGACGTGGTCTATTCGGTCGAATATTATCCAATAATGAATGCTGGGTCTCAAAATGGGTAATGGTGTTGCGAATAGTACGCTCAGTAGGCCAATTATATTGACCATAAGTTGAGCGAAGTGCACGAAACACATTCCTCACAGAACGTGAATTTTCACAATAAAGTTGAACAATTTGTAAACGTTGTTCACGCGTAAGTCTTTCCATTATGAAATGCCAAACAATACTAAACAAAAATAACATGACAGCATTACACGACTCACACGTGATCTGTCAAAAAAGGCTATTGAAAAAAGTATCTCTACTTGGATCACACGTTATTAATTAAAATTTTTTTTTTTTTAAAAACGCCCCCAAAAAGTGGGTCAAAAACTTTGTATGGGCGATATGTTGGAAAAAATATTGGCTAAGTATTTTGTTAAACATTTTTTTTCGCTTTCTCTGAAAATTTTCGAAAAAAAAGCATTTTAGTAAAAAACGCCCACAAAAAGTAGGCGTGGCAAAAAAATGTATATTGCAAACTTATAAAGGAGGGTAGTGCCTACATATCTTGTGAAGGTTGTAATAGTCTATCTCTCTAACATTAGCTTTAAAACGGTTTTTTCTAAATTGTGGGCGTTCTAGTGGGCTTATTCAAAAAATTTTTACAGTTAACCATTTCGGAGCCCTAGGGAATATGTGGTCCAAATTTCAGCTTCCTAGCTTAATTCTAAAGGCCTAAAAATTGCGTACGGACGGACGGACGGACATTGCTTGATAGTCTTAGCATTTGGTCCTGATCATAAATATATATACTTTTATGGGTCTACGGCGAATATTAAGGGGTGTTACAAACTATGTGTCAAAATTAATATACCCTTAGGATAGGGTATAAACATAAGGAAAGGCTACAGCCCGCTTAGGGCGAAAGTATGAAATCCTATCCATATCCCTATATGCCAAAAAGAAAAAAGCATTAGGAAGATGATGGATAGCATTTTATTTCATTCTATTAAATTTAAAAAAAAAGAGGGCGTGGCTAAAATCTTTGTATGGGCGATATGTGGCAAAAATATTGGCTAAATACCTTATTAAACATTTTTTATCGCTTTCCATGAAAATTTTTGAAGAAAACAGCATTTTAGTGAAAAACGCCCACCAAATGTAGGCGTGGCTAAAAAATTTATAAAGGAGGGCAGAGCCTATATGTCTCGTGAAGGTTCTAACACTCTATCGCTCTAACTTTAGCCCTAAAATGTTTTTTTTCTAAATTGTGGGCGTGGCAGTGGGCGGATTCAAGAACTTTTAACACTTTACCATTTCGGGACCCTAGGGAGTATATCATCTAAATTTCAACTTCCTAGCATACATCTAAAGGCTTTAAAAGTTGATACGGACGGACGGATGGACGGACATTGCTAAGTAGTCTTAGGATTTGGTCCTGATCATAAATATATATACTTTAATGGGTCTATGACGAATATTAAGGGGTGTTACAAACTATGTGTCAAAATTAATATACCCTTAGGGTAGAGTATAAAAATTATTGGAAAATATTTAGTAATAAATAAAACAGCCACACACTTATATAAAAAGTTATATTGTTCTGTATTTATATGATTTTCTTAAGATATGAGATACATTTGATATGTCTCTCAAAAGACTACCTTCACATTCGCTGTTCCGTTCGATTTCAAGGGCATAAGCATTATACCATATAATGAACTCGTTTGGGTTTGGTCATTTGGCTGACGCTTAAGTCCCAAGAAATTATTTGGTTATTATGATAAGAGCAATACATTAAACAATAATTCTGTACCCTATTTACTTACTATTTACTCAATCCACAAACAACCAACAATCCAGTTCAACCATCACACACCATAACGCGTCGAAATCATAACAAACAACAATGTGTCGCACACCAGAGACTCATATTGCCCTATCGGCTGTCTTGGGCACGACGATTGTGCTGTGCCGTTTCAAGGGGATGGGCATTGTACCAGATACTGACGGGACCCGCTGGGAGTCTGCGCATTTGGCTGACGCTGCAGCTTGGATACCCTGGACGGACGATGGATAAACAAAATCTAATCCCTAGGAACCATACATTTAACTTTTCCATTCTCAAGCAACAGCACATCGCTCACCATAGCTAGAAAACTTTTCCAAAAATGCTTCAAATGTCTTGAATTCGGGCATATAGCCAAGCATTGCAAAACCGCTCCAAGCTATGTAGAAGGTGTGAAACAGAAGGCCACATAGCAAAGAACTGCGATAAGGAGCCGTCATGCATGTTCTGTAGAAGAGACCATCCATGTAGCCGGAAGCAGCAAGTGTCTGGTTTTTAGGAAGGCCATCACGAGCAAAAAAAAATTCAGATAATACAGATTAACTTAAATCACTGTAGAATTGCACAGGATATCCAGACACAAACGGCTAGAGAAAAAAAAGCGGACGTCATCTTAATAAGTGAACCGTATAAAACTCTTGACAGCATGCCTTTCAAGAAACCAAAGGACTTACGGAGGGCTGTGTACGGGCCAAAATAAATGGCATACATTTTGGCATACAAGCTGGGCCTATCCGCCGATGTTCATGGTACAGCCCCCGGTGGTTATCGGCGGCGACTTTAATGCATTGGCAACAGAGTGGGGTAGCAGACGTTCAAATGACAGGGGACGTAGTCTGCTAGAAAGTTTTGGAGCTCTTAACATAGTCATTGCAAACCAAGGTCGTGCAAATACATATCGTAAGGCATGAACGGGCTCGATTATTGACATCACGTTCGTAAGCAAATCCTTCTTGCGATATATAAAATACTGGTGGAAAGAGGAAATAAAAAAGCTTAGAGGAAAGTGCTTAAAAGCCCGACGCAAAGTCCAAAGATCTACGGGAAGAGATCGCTTTGAGGAACACCTTAGTGGTTTTAAAATAGCAAGACGAGACCGAAGCCGCTATCCATAGGAGGCCAGACATGTTTATGGAAATAATCCAGAAATGTCTTGAAGAAGGAGCGAGCGGCTTCAGCAGCCTTCTAGTGGTGGGATAACAGTACTAAAGGCAGACGGACCTGTAAGTTGACCCGAATATCGGGACCTGGATAAAACGAGCACATAGGAATAACAACTACCACCTTACGCAGTTCCTATCTGGTCACGGCGGCTATTGCAAATACCTGTACCGATTCGGACACGATAGCTTCCATTTGTGCCCAAAATGCTCAAACGAACAGAAAGATACGGAGCACACAATATTTCATTGCCGCCGGTTTTCGCAGTAGAGAATTAACCTGCACAATCCAACACTACTCATAGACCGTGTGATGCAGTTGGATGAAAATTGGATGGAAATAGTTGCAGCGAATTCGAATGAGAGAATGAGACGAAGGCCGTGGCACACTCCAGTAAAGTAACAGAGTGCATGCTAGAAAAAGCAGCAGTGGATTCCGTAATGGATGAATGTGGGGGTATGAAAGAGCGAGTGAATGGTCCTTCACGGACAAAGAGACTTTGAAGGGGTCAAACCAGCACTTCTGGGTTGGCCATTAGAGGGACAGAGAAAATGGAGAAAGTTCTTTTTCTAAATTTAAAAATATTTTTTTTTCGTATTGCGCTTTTTTTCTATCGTTTTTTTTTTTTTGGGAACCTTCATCGGGATCAATCCGAATCCACAAAAAAATCAAGAAAAGAAAGAAGACGACAGACAAGGGATTTAGTGGCAGGATAGGCAGCTAACCCCAGTATACACGTAACAGGAATCTTGGAGCAGCAGAAAGAATTGGTTTGAGAGATAAGTATAGTTTTTTCCTCTTCGTTTAAAATTTTGCGTTTGGTTAGTCGTACCGCGAAAACCCGGTAGGCTTTTGTCACGGCAATATCCCGAAAATGACGAGACACGCGATCCTTCATTTTATTTTGTTAACTTTCGGAAAATAGCGATAGTGGGCTATTTCGAACGGCGATATTTTCTTTTGTAGTTCCGCAGTTTAATGTCAAATTAATAAATCGACCGTTGCTCAGACGAGCTATATAACGTTGCTTAAACAGAAAATCTGGGTTTTTATTTCATTTCCTTTTTTTTGCAATCATTCTGCTTCAAAAAGGTTTCACAATTCCTTTTTAAAGATTGTGTGGCGCCCACTTTACCCACCTTCACCTTTTTTTCCTTTATACAATTTCCATTTCAGAATTTTTCCCTTTTACTTAAAATTCTTATTCCCATCACCGAACCCACCCCACAAGAAAAAGAAAAAAATATTCAATTAATTTCGTTAAAATAAATCTTGAATCGATTCGAAATTTATCTGACAGCGTACCCAGTGTTTGTTTTTGTTGAGAATCCCTACGGGCAGTGAAGTGTTTATTTTGTTATTTTTACTTTGCTGCTTCGATTTCTATTAATAGGTGGCCATTACCCGATTATTAGTGTTGACCATTACTGGCGAGCGGCTCAGGAAAAAAATCACTTCATCGAAGTCCCAATTCGTGTTGAATTAAGTGGATTTAATTACATTCAAATAAGACAGATAGATAGATACACTCAAGGGTTACCATATATTGCTTTTTCTATTAAATAATTTTTTTGTGTTCGATTTAATTTTCATCGATGGTTTAAGTGAATAAAAGCCTTCGTTACAAAAGTTTAAAATTCCTTTAATTATCATATTGGAAATAATAGACAAGATGAGCTCCATTATGAAATGGATGTTCGGTGCATTCCATGGGGAAATGTGGACTCTATGCGTCGAGCGCTTAGAGCATCAAGGTTGCTTGAACGTCGGGGGTCGATGGGCATACATGCGGATTATTCATTCAGTTTCGAACAGGTTTGTGATGCCATCGAGGGGTGCTGTTAGGTATCTTGTGGTGGTGTGGTGAGGAATTCGACAATTCGTCATTCAACTCTCCAATCATCTGAACGATGTGCGGAGAGAATTGAAAAATGGGACGTGAAGTTCACAGGCGAACGCTGTGGAGCGTCAGTGAACGCATTTTTGGAGAGGGTTGAGGAGCTTCGTCAAGCGAGGAGGGTGACAGAAGCACATTTGTTTAGGACGGCTGTTGATTTGTTCATCGGGAAGGCACTTCTTTGGTTAAGGACGATTAGGGTCACAATTGGTGCATGGCAAGAACTGGTAAGGGAATTAGAAGAAGAATTTCTTCCTCCTAACTACGACGATCTCTTGTTGGATAATATCAGACGTCGTACGCAGGGTAAGGAAGAATCCATCGGCGTATACGTGGCGACGATGGCAAATATGTTTCGGAGGTTATCTGAACCTCTTTCTGAAAGGCGGCAGCTGGAGATTCCTCAAAGGAATCTGGCCCCGTTTTACCAGACACAACTTGGATTGGCCGATCCCAAGTCGGTCAATGATTTGGTTGTGCTGGCAAGACGGTTAGAAACTGTGAGGGCAAATGTCGAAACATTTAGGATTTGGGAGAGCAGGGGTCTCTCGCAGAGATTGTAGGTCGTGTTCGGGAAACGAGCAACGCACTCTCATGTCAGCAGGACGAGAGCGTCGTTAAGTTCTGAAAGGTTGCCTGCTAGCAACCATCGTAGGGATATTATCCAATTGGGTTATACACTCGAGGCAAATAGTCATGACACGCGTCCGTACATTTATGGGGTTAATTTATTAGGGCTTTTAGATTCCGGAGCTTCGCGGTCGATAATTTGTAGGGATGGTTGGAGAAATCTAAAATATAAAATTAAATAGTATAGACAGTATGGATAGTATAGAATTAATTAAAGGCAGCATAGATTCGGTTTTATTACCGGATGGTGGAGGTGTAGAGGTAGAAGGTGTAGTTTCGTTGCCGATATCAGTGCGGGGAAAAGTTTTGTTGGAGTGTCTCGTCATACCGAGTCTCTCACATGTCCTAATTATTGGAGCAGATTTTTGGGCTCTTTCGGGGATCGTTCCGGATTTTTCAAGCCAAAGTTTATTGGCTGCAATTTCGGATGCGCCGGAATTGTCGTAATTAGACGAGACACAATCGGGAATTTCATCGGTAGGGTTTTTAAAGATATGCCTGAAGGTCTTGGTTGCACCCATCTGGTGCAACACAAGATCAAGACAAATGCGGAGCCGATAGATAAGATAGATTAAGCTTAAGGATGCGAAGTTTCTTTCCTCCTTGGATACTAAGTCAGCGTATTGGCAGATCCCTTTAGAGGGAAGTTCGCGGCCTTAGACGGCTTTTACAGTTCCCGGTAAAGGACCATTTCAGTTTAGGAGAATGCCATTCGGGTAACATAATGCTCCAGTTGTGCTTGGGGCTGATTTGGAATCACTCGTGTTCGTCTATTTAGACGACATTATTATTGTAACAAACTCTTTTGAACAGCATTTAGATATTTTAGAACAAGTTTTTAGGCGTCTGTGCCTGGCAGGTTTAAAGGTTAGCGAGGAAAAATTCAACTTTTGCAGACCCTCTTTGAAATTTTTATGCTATATCGTTGATCGTAACGGCTTACATGTTGACCCTGAAAAGGTGGAGAGCATGGTGAACATCCCTGTTCAAGGAAGTTCGAAGCTTTATCGGAACGTTATCCTGGTATAGGAGATTTGTGCCAAACTTTGCAGTTTTGGTAATCGTTATCGGATTTGCTTCAGAAGAACACACAATTTTGCTGGACTGATGCTTGCGAGGAAAGCTTTAGAAAGGCTTAGAAATGTTTGGTAGCAGCACCCATCCTGACGTGTCCGGATTTCATGAGGCCTTTCGTGGTCCAAACGGATGACTCGATTTCGGGATTGGAGCTCTCCAGTCAGACGTTTGAGGAAGGCGAGAAGGTGATATGCTATTTGAGTAGGTCACTTAACCGATGCGAAAGGAACTACTCAACCCCTGAGAAGGAGTGTTTAGCTGTGTTATGGCCGATCGTGAAGCTGCGACCATACCTCGAGGGTGTACGATTCAGGGTCATTACCGACCACTACTCGTTGGTGTAGTTAAGCAAGCTTGAGGATCCAGCGGGTAGGCTCGCTAGATGGACTGTACGGTTACAGCAATTTGACTTTGATATTATTCATCGGAAAGGAAAGGAACATTTTGTGCCAGATATGTTTTCGAGAAGCGTACCGGGTGTGGCTGGGATTTAAGAGCACAGTTCAGACCCTTGGATAAGAAGAATGATCGAAAATGTCGAAGCTAAGCAGTTAGACTTTCCGTCGTGGCGGGTAGAACAGGGACTTTTGTTTAAATGTGTTAGGGCTAACCATATATTAGTGCAGGATAAGAGCTCCGAATGGAAAATATTAGTAGGAAAAAACGATAGGGCAAATATTTTAGTTCAGTGTCAAGACAATCCGCTTTCAGGGCACATGGGGCTTAAGAAAACGTTTGGTAGTGTAGCAGAAAAATATTATTGGCCGAAAATGCAGTCAGATATAACTAAATATGTCAGAAACTGCAAAATTTGCCAGAGTGTTAAACCAGTCAACGATAAGCCGGCTGGATTGATGATATCTACATATTAACTGTTGTCGATTATTTTACCAAATTTCCACTCTTGTTCCTTTTGAGGTCTGCGACGGCCAAATCTGTCTGTAGGGAATTAGCGGATAATGTCTTTTTGTTGTTTGCAGTCCCAAGTAGTCGCACAGTATTCGTGCAGTATTCTCACAGCCCAACATGAAAATTTGGGAGTATCGCCGTATTACGCTAATTTCGGTACACTTTCGGAAAACCTCCCTTAACCACCATTCCGTGTTCCAGCTGTAGTAATACAAGCTATATGGAAAATAGGTTCAGGGAGCTTATGCTAGAAATAGTGAAAAAGCCAGCAGCGGCAACCAAAAAGGCGTCGAATACGTACAACCTTAGAAGAAGGGATGTACAGTACCTTCCACATGAACTTGTTTGGAGACGAAACTTTATTTTTATACCCTATCCTAAGGGTATATTAATTTTGACACATAGTTTGTAACACCCCTTAATATTCGTCGTAGACCCATAAAAGTATATATATTTATGATCAGGACCAAATCCTAAGACTATTTAGCAATGTCCGTCCGTCCGTCCGTCCGTCCGTATCAACTTTTGAGGCCTTTAAAGTTATGCTAGGAGGCTGAAATTTGGAGCATATACTCCCTAGGGTCCCGAAATGGTAAAGTGTTAAAAGTTTTTAAATCCGCCCACTGCCACGCCCACAATTTAGAAAAAACAGTTTTAAGGCTTAAGTTAGAGAGATAAAGTTGTAAAACCTTCACAAGATATGTAGGTACTGCCTACCTTCATAAATTTGTCATATAAAGTTTTTTGCCACGCCTACTTTTTGTGGGCGTTTTCCACTAAAATGCTGTTTTCTTTGAAAATTTTCATAGAAATCGAAAAAAAATGTTTAACAATATATTTAGCCAATATTTTTTCCAATATATTGCCCATACAAAGTTTTTGGCCACGCCCACATTTTGGGGGCGTTTTTTCAAAAAAAAAATTTTTTTCTTTAAATTTCATAGAATGAAATGATATCCATCACCTTCTTAATGCGTTTTTCTTTGGGGTACATAGGGATAAGGATAGGGTATCATACTGTTCGCCCCAAGCGGACTGTAGCCTTTCCTTATGTTTGTTTAATGTGAACTACTTTTGCAAAGGCTATCGAGAAGTTGATGTTTTGTCTGTCTAAATTGTGACGTTTTACCCTTTTTACTTCGGCCTTTCTTACGAAAAGCCAATTTCTCCTCTTGGGGATAAACGTCACAAAGATTTGTTTCCCCTCCAACCCTTCCACTTCCATACCCAAACCACTTTTTGCACCCTATCTCCGCATTTTTATTTCCTTCGCCCTGCTGGGAGATCCGTTAATGGACCGCCGAAAATGTCGAAGCTAAGCAGTTAGACTTTCCGTCGTGGCGGGTAGAACAGGGACTTTTGTTTAAATGTGTTAGGGCTAACCATATATTAGTGCGCAGGATAATAGCTCCGAATGGAAAATATTAGTAGGAAAAAACGATAGGGCAAATATTTTAGTTCAGTGTCAAGACAATCCGCTTTCAGGGCACATGGGGCTTAAGAAAACGTTTGGTAGTGTAGCAGAAAAATATTATTGGCCGAAAATGCAGTCAGATATAACTAAATATGTCAGAAACTGCAAAATTTGCCAGAGTGTTAAACCAGTCAACGATAAGCCGGCTGGATTGATGATATCTACATATTAACTTTTGTCGATTATTTTACCAAATTTCCACTCTTGTTCCTTTTGAGGTCTGCGACGGCCAAATCTGTCTGTAGGGAATTAGCGGATAATGTCTTTTTGTTGTTTGCAGTCCCAAGTAGTCGCACAGTATTCGTGCAGTATTCTCACAGCCCAACATGAAAATTTGGGAGTATCGCCGTATTACGCTAATTTCGGTACACTTTCGGAAAACCTCCCTTAACCACCATTCCGTGTTCCAGCTGTAGTAATACAAGCTATATGGAAAATAGGTTCAGGGAGCTTATGCTAGAAATAGTGAAAAAGCCAGCAGCGGCAACCAAAAAGGCGTCGAATACGTACAACCTTAGAAGAAGGGATGTACAGTACCTTCCACATGAACTTGTTTGGAGACGAAACTTTATTTTTATACCCTATCCTAAGGGTATATTAATTTTGACACATAGTTTGTAACACCCCTTAATATTCGTCGTAGACCCATAAAAGTATATATATTTATGATCAGGACCAAATCCTAAGACTATTTAGCAATGTCCGTCCGTCCGTCCGTCCGTCCGTCCGTCCGTATCAACTTTTGAGGCCTTTAAAGTTATGCTAGGAGGCTGAAATTTGGAGCATATACTCCCTAGGGTCCCGAAATGGTAAAGTGTTAAAAGTTTTTAAATCCGCCCACTGCCACGCCCACAATTTAGAAAAAACAGTTTTAAGGCTTAAGTTAGAGAGATAAAGTTGTAAAACCTTCACAAGATATGTAGGTACTGCCTACCTTCATAAATTTGTCATATAAAGTTTTTTGCCACGCCTACTTTTTGTGGGCGTTTTCCACTAAAATGCTGTTTTCTTTGAAAATTTTCATAGAAATCGAAAAAAAATGTTTAACAATATATTTAGCCAATATTTTTTCCAATATATTGCCCATACAAAGTTTTTGGCCACGCCCACATTTTGGGGGCGTTTTTTCAAAAAAAAAATTTTTTTCTTTAAATTTCATAGAATGAAATGATATCCATCACCTTCTTAATGCGTTTTTCTTTGGGGTACATAGGGATAAGGATAGGGTATCATACTGTTCGCCCCAAGCGGACTGTAGCCTTTCCTTATGTTTGTTTAATGTGAACTACTTTTGCAAAGGCTATCGAGAAGTTGATGTTTTGTCTGTCTAAATTGTGACGTTTTACCCTTTTTACTTCGGCCTTTCTTACGAAAAGCCAATTTCTCCTCTTGGGGATAAACGTCACAAAGATTTGTTTCCCCTCCAACCCTTCCACTTCCATACCCAAACCACTTTTTGCACCCTATCTCCGCATTTTTATTTCCTTCGCCCTGCTGGGAGATCCGTTAATGGACCGCCGAAAATGTCGAAGCTAAGCAGTTAGACTTTCCGTCGTGGCGGGTAGAACAGGGACTTTTGTTTAAATGTGTTAGGGCTAACCATATATTAGTGCAGGATAATAGCTCCGAATGGAAAATATTAGTAGGAAAAAACGATAGGGCAAATATTTTAGTTCAGTGTCAAGACAATCCGCTTTCAGGGCACATGGGGCTTAAGAAAACGTTTGGTAGTGTAGCAGAAAAATATTATTGGCCGAAAATGCAGTCAGATATAACTAAATATGTCAGAAACTGCAAAATTTGCCAGAGTGTTAAACCAGTCAACGATAAGCCGGCTGGATTGATGATATCTACATATTAACTGTTGTCGATTATTTTACCAAATTTCCACTCTTGTTCCTTTTGAGGTCTGCGACGGCCAAATCTGTCTGTAGGGAATTAGCGGATAATGTCTTTTTGTTGTTTGCAGTCCCAAGTAGTCGCACAGTATTCGTGCAGTATTCTCACAGCCCAACATGAAAATTTGGGAGTATCGCCGTATTACGCTAATTTCGGTACACTTTCGGAAAACCTCCCTTAACCACCATTCCGTGTTCCAGCTGTAGTAATACAAGCTATATGGAAAATAGGTTCAGGGAGCTTATGCTAGAAATAGTGAAAAAGCCAGCAGCGGCAACCAAAAAGGCGTCGAATACGTACAACCTTAGAAGAAGGGATGTACAGTACCTTCCACATGAACTTGTTTGGAGACGAAACTTTATTTTTATACCCTATCCTAAGGGTATATTAATTTTGACACATAGTTTGTAACACCCCTTAATATTCGTCGTAGACCCATAAAAGTATATATATTTATGATCAGGACCAAATCCTAAGACTATTTAGCAATGTCCGTCCGTCCGTCCGTCCGTCCGTCCGTATCAACTTTTGAGGCCTTTAAAGTTATGCTAGGAGGCTGAAATTTGGAGCATATACTCCCTAGGGTCCCGAAATGGTAAAGTGTTAAAAGTTTTTAAATCCGCCCACTGCCACGCCCACAATTTAGAAAAAACAGTTTTAAGGCTTAAGTTAGAGAGATAAAGTTGTAAAACCTTCACAAGATATGTAGGTACTGCATAATGTATTATCATGCATTGCATTAATGCATTATGTAAAATCACATAACCAACAAAATACCTTCATAAATTTGTCATATAAAGTTTTTTGCCACGCCTACTTTTTGTGGGCGTTTTCCACTAAAATGCTGTTTTCTTTGAAAATTTTCATAGAAATCGAAAAAAAATGTTTAACAATATATTTAGCCAATATTTTTTCCAATATATTGCCCATACAAAGTTTTTGGCCACGCCCACATTTTGGGGGCGTTTTTTCAAAAAAAAAAATTTTTTCTTTAAATTTCATAGAATGAAATGATATCCATCACCTTCTTAATGCGTTTTTCTTTGGGGTACATAGGGATAAGGATAGGGTATCATACTGTTCGCCCCAAGTGGACTGTAGCCTTTCCTTATGTTTGTTTAATGTGAACTACTTTTGCAAAGGCTATCGAGAAGTTGATGTTTTGTCTGTCTAAATTGTGACGTTTTACCCTTTTTACTTCGGCCTTTCTTACGAAAAGCCAATTTCTCCTCTTGGGGATAAACGTCACAAAGATTTGTTTCCCCTCCAACCCTTCCACTTCCATACCCAAACCACTTTTTGCACCCTATCTCCGCATTTTTATTTCCTTCGCCCTGCTGGGAGATCCGTTAATGGACCGCCTCTGATTGACCTCTAGTCCCAATCAAGGTAGCTCGTTATCATGAGACCCGGAGGATAACAAAAGCAGGTATCGAGCCCAATGGTATGTTGGTGTCTCGATAACGATGAGTTCGGGAGGAAGATCCCTTGGCACACCCCGACGTGATTCCAAAGGGGTCGAGATGACGACCCCGTAAGAGCCAAACGAACAACGCTGGGCGGGAGGTGGACATACCCCAACGAAACAATTCAATCGGGCAGTTGACCCACAACTTAACACAGGAACTAAAATCACATAACCAACAAAACATTAATATACAACACTACAACTAAAGGCAGGTGCCAAATTAAAACACACCATCAACCACAAATAAAAATACAAAAACAATACGCTAAATACGGGTAAGGGCGGACGGCCAAAGACGAACACCCTGTCATAAAGGAGCTTACAAGGGCGGTGGCGATTAGCCTTAAAAGATAAACCCCCTGACGTTAACTTTAAAGGCTATATGAGCACGCGATCCAGGTCTACTAACACAAAACAACTTCAACAACATTAACCAACCATTCACATAACAAAACTTAACGAAGACTTCCATGGCCAAGAACCCAACAATTAAAACATGTATGTAAGAAATAGCACGCTATTCAGATTCCCCTTCCCCCAAATCTGCGCGAAAGTCCACCGGGTTAGAATAGTTTTTCGGTCAGTAATTTTATCCTTCCTTCTCCTCAAAGACTAATAGGTTTGTACTAAGTTGGAACATCGGCAAATGTTGTCCCAAAACTAAAACCCATGTTCGTTGAATTCTTCTTTCTTCGTTTTTAGTCTAGTTTTGCTATTAACTCTTATTGTTTTCGCGTTTCAACCATTTCCCGATTCTTTCAAGCCTTTATCTTGTCGAATTGTTTAAGTGTTTGTGAACACGTCCTATTGAGGAACCTGTGTGAATGTGTCCATCGATTCGCTCAGCCTAGGAGTTGCAGCAAATTCGAATGAGAGAATGAGACGGAGGCGATGGCACACTCCAGTAAAGTAACAGAGTGTATGCTAGAAAAAGCCGCAGTGGATTCCGTAATGGCTGAATGTGGGGTATGAAAGAGAGAGTGAATGGTCCTTCACGGACAAAGAGACCTTGAAGGGGTCAAACCAGCACTTCTTGGTTGGCCATTAGAGGGATAGGAAGCTTTTGACAAAAAGGACAGAGAAAATGGAGAACGTTTTTTTTCTAAATTTAAAAATATTTTTTTTTCGGATTCTGCTTTTTTTATATAAAGTTTTTTTTTGTTGGGAACCTTGATCGGGATCGATCCGAATCCACAAAAAAAGCAAGAAAAGAAAGAAGACGACAGACAAGGGATTTAGGATAGGATAGGCAGCTGAACCCCAGTATACACGTAACAGGAATCTTGGAGCAGCAGGGATAATTGGTTTGAGAGATAAGTATAGTTTTTGCCTCTTCGTTTAAAATTTTGCGTTTGGTTAGTTGTACCCTGAAAACCCGGTGGGCTTTTGTCACGGCAATATCCCGAAAATTACGAGACACGCGATCCTTCATTTTTTTTTTGTTAACTTTTGGGAAATAGCGATAGCGGGCTATTTTGAACGGCGATATTTTCTTTTGTAGTTCCGCAATTTAATGTCAAATTAATAAATCGCCCATTGCTCAGACGAGCTATTTAATGTTGTTTAAATAAAAGAATTGGGTTTTTATTTTATATCCTTTTTTTGCAATCATTCTTCTCCAAAAACTGATGGTAAACTGATGTACATTCCTCGCATGGCGAGTATTGTGGTTGAATTGTTGAAGGGGTGGAATGTAACTGGCTATTTCGTTAGAGCTCTTATGATGAAAGTAACGATAAAATAATGATAGGCATTCGAAACTGCGACTAAGAAAGCCAAGCGACTTGCCGATATCACGATTGCCAATAATGTTTGTCGCGCGTTTTTGAATTCTATCAAATATGTTATTAGTGCACCTGACCAAATATGAACGTAGTACTCCAGTTCACGTAGTTTCTTAGTCGCAGTAGGGGTGAAATATTTGTTTTATCGCTTGTCTAGATATTTCACAGCATTCTTGGCGACGTGGAATATGTGGTCATCCCAACGAAGTTTTTCGTTAACGCACATACAAAGGATAGAAATCCTTTCGATTTCAGCGATGCAAGTGCCATTCATGGATAATGGCAGAGTATTGTGGTTTCGCTTTTATGACGGAAGACAGCATTGTGTTTTTGAAGCATTAAATTCTTTTCTATTGGTTTTAACCCACGTAAAAATGCTGTCAAGGTAAGAATTTAATAAGCGTTTTATATGTCGCCGTTTTAGCTCCACGGCTGAAGATGGGGGACGTGAATCACAAAATATGCCCAGCTAAGGATACTGTCATCAGCGAAGGAAGTGGCAGACAGACATGCAAAAATGTTGTTGTTGTTGTTGTTGTTGTTGTTGTTGTTGTTGTTGTTGTTGTTGTTGTTGTTGTTGTTGTTGTTGTTGTTGTTGTTGTTGTTGTTGTTGTTGTTGTTGTTGTTGTTGTTGTTGTTGTTGTTGTTGTTGTTGTTGTTGTTGTTGTTGTTGTTGTTGTTGTTGTTGTTGTTGTTGTTGTTGTTGTTGTTGTTGTTGTTGTTGTTGTTGTTGTTGTTGTTGTTGTTGTTGTTGTTGTTGTTGTTGTTGTTGTTGTTGTTGTTGTTGTTGTTGTTGTTGTTGTTGTTGTTGTTGTTGTTGTTGTTGTTGTTGTTGTTGTTGTTGTTGTTGTTGTTGTTGTTGTTGTTGTTGTTGTTGTTGTTGTTGTTGTTGTTGTTGTTGTTGTTGTTGTTGTTGTTGTTGTTGTTGTTGTTGTTGTTGTTGTTGTTGTTGTTGTTGTTGTTGTACTTAACGTTTTCGCGGACGCGGATAGGAAAAAATTATTTTTCGGACTAACACTGTCCGGTATACTCAATAAAAATGCGGTTACTTCAATTTGATTTGTTTTATTCTGATTAATTACACTAACACAAGATCCGCCCGAAGACTGACGCCCCAATCCACCCAACTGCTCGTTGTCACCTTCCATTCCTCCAGACAAGTTGCTGACCAAGCCATATTGTGCAACGGTGCATCCGGCGCGTGTGTATACCTGATATGTATTTTGCCAGCCAATGCACTGCACATATGCTAAGTCAGCATTGGTTCCCACGGCCCAACGGAATATTATGCATCGTCCAATGGGATCACGTTTCCCAAGGTCAACGTACATTCGCATTTAGATCAGTGACGTCAGCAGCTGGTGACCAATAGTTTTCCTAACTTCTAGCCGCGGCTTCCAGTGGTAACCCTATGGTCGGGAGACTGAGCTTTCCACTTACTTTCCGCCATATGACACATGCAAAGCAAAGCAGTAACGTAAGGATAACAGCATCTGTAATTGTAGGTAACTTCATCCTCCATGTCAGATTACCAAGGCGTTCAATGTTTTGAACGCTGAGACTGTGCACCAGTTGGAGATCGACTTTGTGTCCTTGATTGGTGATATTCGCCATAACGGGTGGTAGAGCCTGTAGGAAAGTATAGCTTGAACTCGTGAATGTCCTGTTTTTCAGCCTGATCGTTTCATTGCTTAGTCGCACGATATAGGTTCCTAACAGAGATTGGGTTGAGTTATTTGAAGAGAGCTGGCCATTAAAATTCGTCAAAAAGATAGTATCTTCGCGGATGAGCTCGACAACTTCATTCCTATTCGTGCGGTAGGTGCATGTTGCGTGTCCTCCTTTGAGTAATTTAGACACACAGTGATCCTCCGGAATTCTTTCAAGTGACTCCTCTCTGCAGACCGTAGAATTATTAATGGCAAGGCATTTCTGCAGTATGCCATACGTTTCCTCTTGGTTAACTAAAACCCTATCGAACTCGACGTTAACCTGCGTGCCATTAATGATGGATGGTCTTAGTAGGAGCAAGTTATAGTCCTCTTTCCTCACCTTGGGAATCGACAATACGTAAAGCAGCATTGAGTCGTTCGCGTAAACTGACGGAGCTCCAAATTCGATTGCTTCAATTTCATTCCCGTATGGGAGCGTCTCGAATTCATTTACGATTTTGCTAATTTCGTCATGGTTAAGCAAATTTGTGTTGATGATCCCCCTCTTGGCCATCTGGCAACCTCGTATGATTTCGTTGATTTCTCCTTTAAGGAGCATGACTTGTTCGAATTTCTGAATATCGGCTACCCTTATCTCGCTATTGGAATTATCGATGACCCAGTTGAGTTTTCTCGTCATATCGCCGATTACCCCGAAAACCTTTTCATTCACTTTATACTGGTGATCGTTGTTCTCCACTATCTCCTGCTGGCTTTGTAAAATTTTATTCCAGTCTGCTGCGTCCGGGTTTCCTGCGATCCATTTAAGTGCTGAGCCGATCCATTCAATGGACCTCTGCTTCCTAATTGGTTTTGCTTTCAGCAAATTGATGCGGTCACCTATTTGGGTCAAGTAAAAGTTTATCAGCTGCCTCCTGTCTTTGTCCTTAAAGTTCCTGTCGACGGAGTCGGTGACCTCTTCCAGTTGGCGCTCGAATTGGCCTAAGTTAATGACATGGACGAGATTGAAGTTTCCGTTGACTACCCAGGCGCTGTATACTCGCTGTATACTCGAATAGCTGCAACCCCTGTGTTGGTGCTAGGCAGATTAGGTAAACCAGTCTGGCGGATAGGATTATAAATTTTATGAATAGTAACAATATGTATTGGAGTTATGCATACAATTTGGTATGTGGTCTAAAGAAGCTTAATAAAGTAAGTAAATAACTATTTTAACATAGAGATTTGTAGTTACATTAAAAAGCTGAAACAAAATTCTATGGAATTGGTAAAGAGGTATAATATATATAAAATACAAATTCAATATTACAAACATGAGATAAAGTTAAAGTGGATTATGATGATTAAAATTATGATAAAATTATCATATTATTATTATTATTATATATATAGAGATATTTTTTTTTTTTTTTTTTTTTATAAAGTATTCTTGATATTCTTAATATGTGTCTTATGGACTCTTCTGCCACTCGAATCGCTGTTTCCATTCTCATCGGCGGTTTCGGTAGATTCGCTTTGGGTCAACCTAATACTTGGTTCCGACTCAGGGTGTTCTGAGTCGGTCAAGTGGTTAACTTCCGTCTTCAACCTTGACAGAGCATCCGCGACTAAATTGGATTTCCCCGGTTTGTAGATGAGTTCACAATTGTACTCTTCTATGCGGGCCTTCCAGCGCTTCAACTTAGCATTGTGGTTTCTGTTTCCCAATGCGAAAGTGAGAGGCTGATGGTCTGTATAGATACGAATCTTCCTTGCCCCGTAGAGGTATGAACGCAAGTTATCAAGTGCCCACACTATTGCCAGCATCTCTTTCTCGTTCGTGGCATAGTTTTCTTCAGTTCGACTGAGAGATTTCGATATGTAAGCGATTGGACGGTCCCTTCCCCACTCGCCTTGCGAGAGCACTGCGCCTATCGCGAAGTTTGACGCGTCGGTCGTGAGATTAAAGGTTTTATCAAAGTCAGGGAAGGCCAGGACCTCGGATGACGTGAGCAAAATCTTCAATTCGCTAAAAGCTCGCAAGGCCTCACTGTCCAGTTTTATTGGAACACGCTTTGATTCATTAGCTCTAACCTGCGCGTGTTCCCCTCTTGTCAAGACAGTCAGTGGTTTTGCGATTTTAGCGTAATCGCGAATAAATTTTCGGTAGTACGATGTAAGTCCCAAAAAGCTTTTCAGATCTTTCAACGTCTCAGGGGGTGAAATATGTTGTATAGCTGATACTTTATTAGGATCAGGCTGTATACCCTCAGGAGAAATGATATAACCGAGAAACTCTACCTGTGTCTTCATGAACTGTGTTTTCTCCAAATTCACTTTAAGATTTACCTCCACAAGTCTTCTGAAAATTGTATCGACATTCTTAAGATGGTCTTCCTCGCTCTGGCCGTAAACGATTATGTCATCAATATAGACATAACATATTTTACCTATAAATTCCTTTAGGACGTCATCTATCATCCTCTGGAAGATTGCCGGAGCGTTTTTTAGTCCAAACGGCAATCTCAGGAATTCGAATTTACCATTCATCGTCGAAAATGCAGTTTTGGGCACATCAGCGAGTTTCATCGGAATCTGATGGAAACCGGAAGTTAAATCTAATGTAGTAAAGTATTTGGCATGGCCTAAGCTTGCAAGTGTAGAATTGATATCCGGAATTGGATAAGTATCAGGAATCGTTATGCCGTTGAGGCGCTTGTAATCAATTACGACGCGATATTGTTTTTCGCTGGATGGCTTTGGCTTTTTGGGTACGACCCAAATCGGAGAGTTGTAAGGACTACTGGAATGGCGAATAGTTCCTTCCTCTAGCAGGGCTTTTATTTCTTTCTCGACCACGTCCCTCATGCATGCAGGGTATGGATAACTCTTGGCGTACACGGGTTCGCTCGTATTAGCCTTTATTTCTGCTCTAACGTTTGTCCTAATCGTTTCTTTAGTGTCAATTGGACCGAAAATTGGTTCGTATTTCACAATCATTTCACGAAGTCTAGCTTTAACATTTTCCGGAAGCGTCTCGTCAAGAACCGCGTTGACCTGGCCAGAGACTCGAGATTTTAAGGGAATAGTGACTCCAGGTTTGAGGGTCAGAGTATTTTCCTTCCGATCTATTATTGCTTCCAATTCTTTAAGCGTGTCATCTCCGATAATTCCGTCAAATGACACCAACCCCGGGAGAACGTAGAAGGTGAGGATTGAAGTATTACCTGCCTTTTCAAAGAATTTACCTGAGACTTTTTCATTGATAATTATATTTCCAGCAGCACAACGCACTGTGAAAGGTTTAGCTAAACGTGTAGTTTTTTGGTTTATTGAAGGACTAATAAAATTTTTATTCGCGCCGGTATCAATGAGGAATTTGAGGTTGGCGCCTTCTCTCGTTATGTATTCTATATATGGAACGCTGGAGAGGCGCCCGTCATAAAATTTACAGTGTCTTCAACGTTTTCTTCGGCCAATTGATTGTACTCTTCCGTGTCCCCCTCATACACCACCTCAGTATTATACAGCCTTTGCTGCTTACCATAATTTGGACGGTATCCCTCCGATCTGGCGCCTCTTTTGAATGGGTTAGCATCCCGAGGGCGATTCATATAATTCACCTGTCTGGTCTGCACAGAACCAAGCTCCATTTTCTCATGTGGTTTTGGGGCTGTTGGTCTTGGCGGAGGATTGTCGTTGTTTGGATAGGTGTGAGATGGGCCGGAATGATGCAAGAACCTTTTCGGTGGCACCATGGGCCGAGTCTCAAATGATCTTCCATGCATTGGCTTAAACGACTGGTTAATCGGAGCCGTAATGGAATTGCAACGGTGCATCCGGCGCGTGTGTATACCTGATATGTATTTTGCCAGCCAATGCACTGCACATATGCTAAGTCAGCATTGGTTCCCACGGCACAACGGAATATTATGCATCGTCCAATGGGATCACGTTTCCCAAGTTCAACGTACATTCGCTCGTGTTAACTTTGTTGTTGTTGTTGTTGTTGTTGTTGTTGTTGTTGTTGTTGTTGTTGTTGTTGTTGTTGTTGTTGTTGTTGTTGTTGTTGTTGTTGTTGTTGTTGTTGTTGTTGTTGTTGTTGTTGTTGTTGTTGTTGTTGTTGTTGTTGTTGTTGTTGTTGTTGTTGTTGTTGTTGTTGTTGTTGTTGTTGTTGTTGTTGTTGTTGTTGTTGTTGTTGTTGTTGTTGTTGTTGTTGTTGTTGTTGTTGTTGTTGTTGTTGTTGTTGTTGTTGTTGTTGTTGTTGTTGTTGTTGTTGTTGTTGTTGTTGTTGTTGTTGTTGTTGTTGTTGTTGTTGTTGTTGTTGTTGTTGTTGTTGTTGTTGTTGTTGTTGTTGTTGTTGTTGTTGTTGTTGTTGTTGTTGTTGTTGTTGTTGTTGTTGTTGTTGTTGTTGTTGTTGTTGTTGTTGTTGTTGTTGTTGTTGTACTTAACGTTTTCGCGGACGCGGATAGGAAAAAATTATTTTTCGGACTAACACTGTCCGGTATACTCAATAAAAATGCGGTTACTTCAATTTGATTTGTTTTATTCTGATTAATTACGCTAACACAAGATCCGCCCGAAGACTGACGCCCCAATCCACCCAACTGCTCGTTGTCACCTTCCATTCCTCCAGACAAGTTGCTGACCAAGCCATATTGTGCAACGGTGCATCCGGCGCGTGTGTATACCTGATATGTATTTTGCCAGCCAATGCACTGCACATATGCTAAGTCGGCATTGGTTCCCACGGCCCAACGGAATATTATGCATCGTCCAATGGGATCACGTTTCCCAAGGTCAACGTACATTCGCATTTAGATCAGTGACGTCAGCAGCTGGTGACCAATAGTTTTCCTAACTTCTAGCCGCGGCTTCCAGTGGTAACCCTATGGTCGGGAGACTGAGCTTTCCACTTACTTTCCGCCATATGACACATGCAAAGCAAAGCAGTAACGTAAGGATAACAGCATCTGTAATTGTAGGTAACTTCATCCTCCATGTCAGATTACCAAGGCGTTCAATGTTTTGAACGCTGAGACTGTGCACCAGTTGGAGATCGACTTTGTGTCCTTGATTGGTGATATTCGCCATAACGGGTGGTAGAGCCTGTAGGAAAGTATAGCTTGAACTCGTGAATGTCCTGTTTTTCAGCCTGATCGTTTCATTGCTTAGTCGCACGATATAGGTTCCTAACAGAGATTGGGTTGAGTTATTTGAAGAGAGCTGGCCATTAAAATTCGTCAAAAAGATAGTATCTTCGCGGATGAGCTCGACAACTTCATTCCTATTCGTGCGGTAGGTGCATGTTGCGTGTCCTCCTTTGAGTAATTTAGACACACAGTGATCCTCCGGAATTCTTTCAAGTGACTCCTCTCTGCAGACCGTAGAATTATTAATGGCAAGGCATTTCTGCAGTATGCCATACGTTTCCTCTTGGTTAACTAAAACCCTATCGAACTCGACGTTAACCTGCGTGCCATTAATGATGGATGGTCTTAGTAGGAGCAAGTTATAGTCCTCTTTCCTCACCTTGGGAATCGACAATACGTAAAGCAGCATTGAGTCGTTCGCGTAAACTGACGGAGCTCCAAATTCGATTGCTTCAATTTCATTCCCGTATGGGAGCGTCTCGAATTCATTTACGATTTTGCTAATTTCGTCATGGTTAAGCAAATTTGTGTTGATGATCCCCCTCTTGGCCATCTGGCAACCTCGTATGATTTCGTTGATTTCTCCTTTAAGGAGCATGACTTGTTCGAATTTCTGAATATCGGCTACCCTTATCTCGCTATTGGAATTATCGATGACCCAGTTGAGTTTTCTCGTCATATCGCCGATTACCCCGAAAACCTTTTCATTCACTTTATACTGGTGATCGTTGTTCTCCACTATCTCCTGCTGGCTTTGTAAAATTTTATTCCAGTCTGCTGCGTCCGGGTTTCCTGCGATCCATTTAAGTGCTGAGCCGATCCATTCAATGGACCTCTGCTTCCTAATTGGTTTTGCTTTCAGCAAATTGATGCGGTCACCTATTTGGGTCAAGTAAAAGTTTATCAGCTGCCTCCTGTCTTTGTCCTTAAAGTTCCTGTCGACGGAGTCGGTGACCTCTTCCAGTTGGCGCTCGAATTGGCCTAAGTTAATGACATGGACGAGATTGAAGTTTCCGTTGACTACCCAGGCGCTGTATACTCGCTGTATACTCGAATAGCTGCAACCCCTGTGTTGGTGCTAGGCAGATTAGGTAAACCAGTCTGGCGGATAGGATTATAAATTTTATGAATAGTAACAATATGTATTGGAGTTATGCATACAATTTGGTATGTGGTCTAAAGAAGCTTAATAAAGTAAGTAAATAACTATTTTAACATAGAGATTTGTAGTTACATTAAAAAGCTGAAACAAAATTCTATGGAATTGGTAAAGAGGTATAATATATATAAAATACAAATTCAATATTACAAACATGAGATAAAGTTAAAGTGGATTATGATGATTAAAATTATGATAAAATTATCATATTATTATTATTATTATATATATAGAGATATTTTTTTTTTTTTTTTTTTTTATAAAGTATTCTTGATATTCTTAATATGTGTCTTATGGACTCTTCTGCCACTCGAATCGCTGTTTCCATTCTCATCGGCGGTTTCGGTAGATTCGCTTTGGGTCAACCTAATACTTGGTTCCGACTCAGGGTGTTCTGAGTCGGTCAAGTGGTTAACTTCCGTCTTCAACCTTGACAGAGCATCCGCGACTAAATTGGATTTCCCCGGTTTGTAGATGAGTTCACAATTGTACTCTTCTATGCGGGCCTTCCAGCGCTTCAACTTAGCATTGTGGTTTCTGTTTCCCAATGCGAAAGTGAGAGGCTGATGGTCTGTATAGATACGAATCTTCCTTGCCCCGTAGAGGTATGAACGCAAGTTATCAAGTGCCCACACTATTGCCAGCATCTCTTTCTCGTTCGTGGCATAGTTTTCTTCAGTTCGACTGAGAGATTTCGATATGTAAGCGATTGGACGGTCCCTTCCCCACTCGCCTTGCGAGAGCACTGCGCCTATCGCGAAGTTTGACGCGTCGGTCGTGAGATTAAAGGTTTTATCAAAGTCCGGGAAGGCCAGGACCTCGGATGACGTGAGCAAAATCTTCAATTCGCTAAAAGCTCGCAAGGCCTCACTGTCCAGTTTTATTGGAACACGCTTTGATTCATTAGCTCTAACCTGCGCGTGTTCCCCTCTTGTCAAGACAGTCAGTGGTTTTGCGATTTTAGCGTAATCGCGAATAAATTTTCGGTAGTACGATGTAAGTCCCAAAAAGCTTTTCAGATCTTTCAACGTCTCAGGGGGTGAAATATGTTGTATAGCTGATACTTTATTAGGATCAGGCTGTATACCCTCAGGAGAAATGATATAACCGAGAAACTCTACCTGTGTCTTCATGAACTGTGTTTTCTCCAAATTCACTTTAAGATTTACCTCCACAAGTCTTCTGAAAATTGTATCGACATTCTTAAGATGGTCTTCCTCGCTCTGGCCGTAAACGATTATGTCATCAATATAGACATAACATATTTTACCTATAAATTCCTTTAGGACGTCATCTATCATCCTCTGGAAGATTGCCGGAGCGTTTTTTAGTCCAAACGGCAATCTCAGGAATTCGAATTTACCATTCATCGTCGAAAATGCAGTTTTGGGCACATCAGCGAGTTTCATCGGAATCTGATGGAAACCGGAAGTTAAATCTAATGTAGTAAAGTATTTGGCATGGCCTAAGCTTGCAAGTGTAGAATTGATATCCGGAATTGGATAAGTATCAGGAATCGTTATGCCGTTGAGGCGCTTGTAATCAATTACGACGCGATATTGTTTTTCGCTGGATGGCTTTGGCTTTTTGGGTACGACCCAAATCGGAGAGTTGTAAGGACTACTGGAATGGCGAATAGTTCCTTCCTCTAGCAGGGCTTTTATTTCTTTCTCGACCACGTCCCTCATGCATGCAGGGTATGGATAACTCTTGGCGTACACGGGTTCGCTCGTATTAGCCTTTATTTCTGCTCTAACGTTTGTCCTAATCGTTTCTTTAGTGTCAATTGGACCGAAAATTGGTTCGTATTTCACAATCATTTCACGAAGTCTAGCTTTAACATTTTCCGGAAGCGTCTCGTCAAGAACCGCGTTGACCTGGCCAGAGACTCGAGATTTTAAGGGAATAGTGACTCCAGGTTTGAGGGTCAGAGTATTTTCCTTCCGATCTATTATTGCTTCCAATTCTTTAAGCGTGTCATCTCCGATAATTCCGTCAAATGACACCAACCCCGGGAGAACGTAGAAGGTGAGGATTGAAGTATTACCTGCCTTTTCAAAGAATTTACCTGAGACTTTTTCATTGATAATTATATTTCCAGCAGCACAACGCACTGTGAAAGGTTTAGCTAAACGTGTAGTTTTTTGGTTTATTGAAGGACTAATAAAATTTTTATTCGCGCCGGTATCAATGAGGAATTTGAGGTTGGCGCCTTCTCTCGTTATGTATTCTATATATGGAACGCTGGAGAGGCGCCCGTCATAAAATTTACAGTGTCTTCAACGTTTTCTTCGGCCAATTGATTGTACTCTTCCGTGTCCCCCTCATACACCACCTCAGTATTATACAGCCTTTGCTGCTTACCATAATTTGGACGGTATCCCTCCGATCTGGCGCCTCTTTTGAATGGGTTAGCATCCCGAGGGCGATTCATATAATTCACCTGTCTGGTCTGCACAGAACCAAGCTCCATTTTCTCATGTGGTTTTGGGGCTGTTGGTCTTGGCGGAGGATTGTCGTTGTTTGGATAGGTGTGAGATGGGCCGGAATGATGCAAGAACCTTTTCGGTGGCACCATGGGCCGAGTCTCAAATGATCTTCCATGCATTGGCTTAAACGACTGGTTAATCGGAGCCGTAATGGAATTGCAACGGTGCATCCGGCGCGTGTGTATACCTGATATGTATTTTGCCAGCCAATGCACTGCACATATGCTAAGTCAGCATTGGTTCCCACGGCACAACGGAATATTATGCATCGTCCAATGGGATCACGTTTCCCAAGTTCAACGTACATTCGCTCGTGTTAACTTTGTTGTTGTTGTTGTTGTTGTTGTTGTTGTTGTTGTTGTTGTTGTTGTTGTTGTTGTTGTTGTTGTTGTTGTTGTTGTTGTTGTTGTTGTTGTTGTTGTTGTTGTTGTTGTTGTTGTTGTTGTTGTTGTTGTTGTTGTTGTTGTTGTTGTTGTTGTTGTTGTTGTTGTTGTTGTTGTTGTTGTTGTTGTTGTTGTTGTTGTTGTTGTTGTTGTTGTTGTTGTTGTTGTTGTTGTTGTTGTTGTTGTTGTTGTTGTTGTTGTTGTTGTTGTTGTTGTTGTTGTTGTTGTTGTTGTTGTTGTTGTTGTTGTTGTTGTTGTTGTTGTTGTTGTTGTTGTTGTTGTTGTTGTTGTTGTTGTTGTTGTTGTTGTTGTTGTTGTTGTTGTTGTTGTTGTTGTTGTTGTTGTTGTTGTTGTTGTTGTTGTTGTTGTTGTTGTTGTTGTTGTTGTTGTTGTTGTTGTTGTTGTTGTTGTTGTTGTTGTTGTTGTTGTTGTTGTTGTTGTTGTTGTTGTTGTTGTTGTTGTTGTTGTTGTTGTTGTTGTTGTTGTTGTTGTTGTTGTTGTTGTTGTTGTTGTTGTTGTTGTTGTTGTTGTTGTTGTTGTTGTTGTTGTTGTTGTTGTTGTTGTTGTTGTTGTTGTTGTTGTTGTTGTTGTTGTTGTTGTTGTTGTTGTTGTTGTTGTTGTTGTTGTTGTTGTTGTTGTTGTTGTTGTTGTTGTTGTTGTTGTTGTTGTTGTTGTTGTTGTTGTTGTTGTTGTTGTTGTTGTTGTTGTTGTTGTTGTTGTTGTTGTTGTTGTTGTTGTTGTTGTTGTTGTTGTTGTTGTTGTTGTTGTTGTTGTTGTTGTTGTTGTTGTTGTTGTTGTTGTTGTTGTTGTTGTTGTTGTTGTTGTTGTTGTTGTTGTTGTTGTTGTACTTAACGTTTTCGCGGACGCGGATAGGAAAAAATTATTTTTCGGACTAACACTGTCCGGTATACTCAATAAAAATGCGGTTACTTCAATTTGATTTGTTTTATTCTGATTAATTACGCTAACACAAGATCCGCCCGAAGACTGACGCCCCAATCCACCCAACTGCTCGTTGTCACCTTCCATTCCTCCAGACAAGTTGCTGACCAAGCCATATTGTGCAACGGTGCATCCGGCGCGTGTGTATACCTGATATGTATTTTGCCAGCCAATGCACTGCACATATGCTAAGTCAGCATTGGTTCCCACGGCCCAACGGAATATTATGCATCGTCCAATGGGATCACGTTTCCCAAGGTCAACGTACATTCGCATTTAGATCAGTGACGTCAGCAGCTGGTGACCAATAGTTTTCCTAACTTCTAGCCGCGGCTTCCAGTGGTAACCCTATGGTCGGGAGACTGAGCTTTCCACTTACTTTCCGCCATATGACACATGCAAAGCAAAGCAGTAACGTAAGGATAACAGCATCTGTAATTGTAGGTAACTTCATCCTCCATGTCAGATTACCAAGGCGTTCAATGTTTTGAACGCTGAGACTGTGCACCAGTTGGAGATCGACTTTGTGTCCTTGATTGGTGATATTCGCCATAACGGGTGGTAGAGCCTGTAGGAAAGTATAGCTTGAACTCGTGAATGTCCTGTTTTTCAGCCTGATCGTTTCATTGCTTAGTCGCACGATATAGGTTCCTAACAGAGATTGGGTTGAGTTATTTGAAGAGAGCTGGCCATTAAAATTCGTCAAAAAGATAGTATCTTCGCGGATGAGCTCGACAACTTCATTCCTATTCGTGCGGTAGGTGCATGTTGCGTGTCCTCCTTTGAGTAATTTAGACACACAGTGATCCTCCGGAATTCTTTCAAGTGACTCCTCTCTGCAGACCGTAGAATTATTAATGGCAAGGCATTTCTGCAGTATGCCATACGTTTCCTCTTGGTTAACTAAAACCCTATCGAACTCGACGTTAACCTGCGTGCCATTAATGATGGATGGTCTTAGTAGGAGCAAGTTATAGTCCTCTTTCCTCACCTTGGGAATCGACAATACGTAAAGCAGCATTGAGTCGTTCGCGTAAACTGACGGAGCTCCAAATTCGATTGCTTCAATTTCATTCCCGTATGGGAGCGTCTCGAATTCATTTACGATTTTGCTAATTTCGTCATGGTTAAGCAAATTTGTGTTGATGATCCCCCTCTTTGCCATCTGGCAACCTCGTATGATTTCGTTGATTTCTCCTTTAAGGAGCATGACTTGTTCGAATTTCTGAATATCGGCTACCCTTATCTCGCTATTGGAATTATCGATGACCCAGTTGAGTTTTCTCGTCATATCGCCGATTACCCCGAAAACCTTTTCATTCACTTTATACTGGTGATCGTTGTTCGCCACTATCTCCTGCTGGCTTTGTAAAATTTTATTTCAGTCTGCTGCGTCCGGGTTTCCTGCGATCCATTTAAGTGCTGAGCCGATCCATTCAATGGACCTCTGCTTCCTAATTGGTTTTGCTTTCAGCAAATTGATGCGGTCACCTATTTGGGTCAAGTAAAAGTTTATCAGCTGCCTCCTGTCTTTGTCCTTAAAGTTCCTGTCGACGGAGTCGGTGACCTCTTCCAGTTGGCGCTCGAATTGGCCTAAGTTAATGACATGGACGAGATTGAAGTTTCCGTTGACTACCCAGGCGCTGTATACTCGCTGTATACTCGAATAGCTGCAACCCCTGTGTTGGTGCTAGGCAGATTAGGTAAACCAGTCTGGCGGATAGGATTATAAATTTTATGAATAGTAACAATATGTATTGGAGTTATGCACACAATTTGGTATGTGGTCTAAAGAAGCTTAATAAAGTAAGTAAATAACTATTTTAACATAGAGATTTGTAGTTACATTAAAAAGCTGAAACAAAATTCTATGGAATTGGTAAAGAGGTATAATATATATAAAATACAAATTCAATATTACAAACATGAGATAAAGTTAAAGTGGATTATGATGATTAAAATTATGATTAAAATTATCATATTCTTATTATTATTATATATATAGAGATATTTTTTTTTTTTTTTTTTTTTTTTTTTTATAAAGTATTCTTGATATTCTTAATATGTGTCTTATGGACTCTTCTGCCACTCGAATCGCTGTTTCCATTCTCATCGGCGGTTTCGGTAGATTCACTTTGGGTCAACCTAATACTTGGTTCCGACTCAGGGTGTTCTGAGTCGGTCAAGTGGTTAACTTCCGTCTTCAACCTTGACAGAGCATCCGCGACTAAATTGGATTTCCCCGGTTTGTAGATGAGTTCACAATAGTACTCTTCTATGCGGGCCTTCCAGCGCTTCAACTTAGCATTGTGGTTTCTGTTTCCCAATGCGAAAGTGAGAGGCTGATGGTCTGTATAGATACGAATCTTCCTTGCCCCGTAGAGGTATGAACGCAAGTTATCAAGTGCCCACACTATTGCCAGCATCTCTTTCTCGTTCGTGGCATAGTTTTCTTCAGTTCGACTGAGAGATTTCGATATGTAAGCGATTGGACGGTCCCTTCCCCACTCGCCTTGCGAGAGCACTGCGCCTATCGCGAAGTTTGACGCGTCGGTCGTGAGATTAAAGGTTTTATCAAAGTCCGGGAAGGCCAGGACCTCGGATGACGTGAGCAAAATCTTCAATTCGCTAAAAGCTCGCAAGGCCTCACTGTCCAGTTTTATTGGAACACGCTTTGATTCATTAGCTCTAACCTGCGCGTGTTCCCCTCTTGTCAAGACAGTCAGTGGTTTTGCGATTTTAGCGTAATCGCGAATAAATTTTCGGTAGTACGATGTAAGTCCCAAAAAGCTTTTCAGATCTTTCAACGTCTCAGGGGGTGAAATATGTTGTATAGCTGATACTTTATTAGGATCAGGCTGTATACCCTCAGGAGAAATGATATAACCGAGAAACTCTACCTGTGTCTTCATGAACTGTGTTTTCTCCAAATTCACTTTAAGATTTACCTCCACAAGTCTTCTGAAATTGTATCGACATTCTTAAGATGGTCTTCCTCGCTCTGGCCGTAAACGATTATGTCATCAATATAGACATAACATATTTTACCTATAAATTCCTTTAGGACGTCATCTATCATCCTCTGGAAGATTGCCGGAGCGTTTTTTAGTCCAAACGGCAATCTCAGGAATTCGAATTTACCATTCATCGTCGAAAATGCAGTTTTGGGCACATCAGCGAGTTTCATCGGAATCTGATGGAAACCGGAAGTTAAATCTAATGTAGTAAAGTATTTGGCATTGCCTAAGCTTGCAAGTGTAGAATTGATATCCGGAATTGGATAAGTATCAGGAATCGTTATGCCGTTGAGGCGCTTGTAATCAATTACGACGCGATATTGTTTTTCGCTGGATGGCTTTGGCTTTTTGGGTACGACCCAAATCGGAGAGTTGTAAGGACTACTGGAAGGGCGAATAGTTCCTTCCTCTAGCAGGGCTTTTATTTCTTTCTCGACCACGTCCCTCATGCATGCAGGGTATGGATAACTCTTGGCGTACACGGGTTCGCTCGTATTAGCCTTTATTTCTGCTCTAACGTTTGTCCTAATCGTTTCTTTAGTGTCATTGGACCGAAAATTGGTTCGTATTTCACAATCATTTCACGAAGTCTAGCTTTAACATTTTCCGGAAGCGTCTCGTCAAGAACCGCGTTGACCTGGCCAGAGACTCGAGATTTTAAGGGAATAGTGACTCCAGGTTTGAGGGTCAGAGTATTTTCCTTCCGATCTATTATTGCTTCCAATTCTTTAAGCGTGTCATCTCCGATAATTCCGTCAAATGACACCAACCCCGGGAGAACGTAGAAGGTGAGGATTGAAGTATTACCTGCCTTTTCAAAGAATTTACCTGAGACTTTTTCATTGATAATTATATTTCCAGCAGCACAACGCACTGTGAAAGGTTTAGCTAAACGTGTAGTTTTTTGGTTTATTGAAGGACTAATAAAATTTTTATTCGCGCCGGTATCAATGAGGAATTTGAGGTTCGCGCCTTCTCTCGTTATGTATTCTATATATGGAACGCTGGAGAGGCGCCCGTCATAAAATTTACAGTGTCTTCAACGTTTTCTTCGGCCAATTGATAGTACTCTTCCGTGTCCCCCTCATACACCACCTCAGTATTATACAGCCTTTGCTGCTTACCATAATTTGGACGGTATCCCTCCGATCTGGCGCCTCTTTTGAATGGGTTAGCATCCCGAGGGCGATTCATATAATTCACCTGTCTGGTCTGCACAGAACCAAGCTCCATTTTCTCATGTGGTTTTGGGGCTGTTGGTCTTGGCGGAGGATTGTCGTTGTTTGGATAGGTGTGAGATGGGCCGGAATGATGCAAGAACCTTTTCGTCTCAAATGATCTTCCATGCATTGGCTTAAACGACTGGTTAATCGGAGCCGTAATGGAATTGCAACGGTGCATCCGGCGCGTGTGTATACCTGATATGTATTTTGCCAGCCAATGCACTGCACATATGCTAAGTCAGCATTGGTTCCCACGGCACAACGGAATATTATGCATCGTCCAATGGGATCACGTTTCCCAAGTTCAACGTACATTCGCTCGTGTTAACTTTGTTGTTGTTGTTGTTGTTGTTGTTGTTGTTGTTGTTGTTGTTGTTGTTGTTGTTGTTGTTGTTGTTGTTGTTGTTGTTGTTGTTGTTGTTGTTGTTGTTGTTGTTGTTGTTGTTGTTGTTGTTGTTGTTGTTGTTGTTGTTGTTGTTGTTGTTGTTGTTGTTGTTGTTGTTGTTGTTGTTGTTGTTGTTGTTGTTGTTGTTGTTGTTGTTGTTGTTGTTGTTGTTGTTGTTGTTGTTGTTGTTGTTGTTGTTGTTGTTGTTGTTGTTGTTGTTGTTGTTGTTGTTGTTGTTGTTGTTGTTGTTGTTGTTGTTGTTGTTGTTGTTGTTGTTGTTGTTGTTGTTGTTGTTGTTGTTGTTGTTGTTGTTGTTGTTGTTGTTGTTGTTGTTGTTGTTGTTGTTGTTGTTGTTGTTGTTGTTGTTGTTGTTGTTGTTGTTGTTGTTGTTGTTGTTGTTGTTGTTGTTGTTGTTGTTGTTGTTGTTGTTGTTGTTGTTGTTGTTGTTGTTGTTGTTGTTGTTGTTGTTGTTGTTGTTGTTGTTGTTGTTGTTGTTGTTGTTGTTGTTGTTGTTGTTGTTGTTGTTGTTGTTGTTGTTGTTGTTGTTGTTGTTGTTGTTGTTGTTGTTGTTGTTGTTGTTGTTGTTGTTGTTGTTGTTGTTGTTGTTGTTGTTGTTGTTGTTGTTGTTGTTGTTGTTGTTGTTGTTGTTGTTGTTGTTGTTGTTGTTGTTGTTGTTGTTGTTGTTGTTGTTGTTGTTGTTGTTGTTGTTGTTGTTGTTGTTGTTGTTGTTGTTGTTGTTGTTGTTGTTGTTGTTGTTGTTGTTGTTGTTGTTGTTGTTGTTGTTGTTGTTGTTGTTGTTGTTGTTGTTGTTGTTGTTGTTGTTGTTGTTGTTGTTGTTGTTGTTGTTGTTGTTGTTGTTGTTGTTGTTGTTGTTGTTGTTGTTGTTGTTGTTGTTGTTGTTGTTGTTGTTGTTGTTGTTGTTGTTGTTGTTGTTGTTGTTGTTGTTGTTGTTGTTGTTGTTGTTGTTGTTGTTGTTGTTGTTGTTGTTGTTGTTGTTGTTGTTGTTGTTGTTGTTGTTGTTGTTGTTGTTGTTGTTGTTGTTGTTGTTGTTGTTGTTGTTGTTGTTGTTGTTGTTGTTGTTGTTGTTGTTGTTGTTGTTGTTGTTGTTGTTGTTGTTGTTGTTGTTGTTGTTGTTGTTGTTGTTGTTGTTGTTGTTGTTGTTGTTGTTGTTGTTGTTGTTGTTGTTGTTGTTGTTGTTGTTGTTGTTGTTGTTGTTGTTGTTGTTGTTGTTGTTGTTGTTGTTGTTGTTGTTGTTGTTGTTGTTGTTGTTGTTGTTGTTGTTGTTGTTGTTGTTGTTGTTGTTGTTGTTGTTGTTGTTGTTGTTGTTGTTGTTGTTGTTGTTGTTGTTGTTGTTGTTGTTGTTGTTGTTGTTGTTGTTGTTGTTGTTGTTGTTGTTGTTGTTGTTGTTGTTGTTGTTGTTGTTGTTGTTGTTGTTGTTGTTGTTGTTGTTGTTGTTGTTGTTGTTGTTGTTGTTGTTGTTGTTGTTGTTGTTGTTGTACTTAACGTTTTCGCGGACGCGGATAGGAAAAAATTATTTTTCGGACTAACACTGTCCGGTATACTCAATAAAAATGCGGTTACTTCAATTTGATTTGTTTTATTCTGATTAATTACGCTAACACAAGATCCGCCCGAAGACTGACGCCCCAATCCACCCAACTGCTCGTTGTCACCTTCCATTCCTCCAGACAAGTTGCTGACCAAGCCATATTGTGCAACGGTGCATCCGGCGCGTGTGTATACCTGATATGTATTTTGCCAGCCAATGCACTGCACATATGCTAAGTCAGCATTGGTTCCCACGGCCCAACGGAATATTATGCATCGTCCAATGGGATCACGTTTCCCAAGGTCAACGTACATTCGCATTTAGATCAGTGACGTCAGCAGCTGGTGACCAATAGTTTTCCTAACTTCTAGCCGCGGCTTCCAGTGGTAACCCTATGGTCGGGAGACTGAGCTTTCCACTTACTTTCCGCCATATGACACATGCAAAGCAAAGCAGTAACGTAAGGATAACAGCATCTATAATTGTAGGTAACTTCATCCTCCATGTCAGATTACCAAGGCGTTCAATGTTTTGAACGCTGAGACTGTGCACCAGTTGGAGATCGACTTTGTGTCCTTGATTGGTGATATTCGCCATAACGGGTGGTAGAGCCTGTAGGAAAGAATAGCTTGAACTCGTGAATGTCCTGTTTTTCAGCCTGATCGTTTCATTGCTTAGTCGCACGATATAGGTTCCTAACAGAGATTGGGTTGAGTTATTTGAAGAGAGCTGGCCATTAAAATTCGTCAAAAAGATAGTATCTTCGCGGATGAGCTCGACAACTACATTCCTATTCGTGCGGTAGGTGCATGTTGCGTGTCCTCCTTTGAGTAATTTAGACACACAGTGATCCTCCGGAATTCTTTCAAGTGACTCCTCTCTGCAGACCGTAGAATTATTAATGGCAAGGCATTTCTGCAGTATGCCATACGTTTCCTCTTGGTTAACTAAAACCCTATCGAACTCGACGTTAACCTGCGTGCCATTAATGATGGATGGTCTTAGTAGGAGCAAGTTATAGTCCTCTTTCCTCACCTTGGGAATCGACAATACGTAAAGCAGCATTGAGTCGTTCGCGTAAACTGACGGAGCTCCAAATTCGATTGCTTCAATTTCATTCCCGTATGGGAGCGTCTCGAATTCATTTACGATTTTGCTAATTTCGTCATGGTTAAGCAAATTTGTGTTGATGATCCCCCTCTTTGCCATCTGGCAACCTCGTATGATTTCGTTGATTTCTCCTTTAAGGAGCATGACTTGTTCGAATTTCTGAATATCGGCTACCCTTATCTCGCTATTGGAATTATCGATGACCCAGTTGAGTTTTCTCGTCATATCGCCGATTACCCCGAAAACCTTTTCATTCACTTTATACTGGTGATCGTTGTTCTCCACTATCTCCTGCTGGCTTTGTAAAATTTTATTCCAGTCTGCTGCGTCCGGGTTTCCTGCGATCCATTTAAGTGCTGAGCCGATCCATTCAATGGACCTCTGCTTCCTAATTGGTTTTGCTTTCAGCAAATTGATGCGGTCACCTATTTGGGTCAAGTAAAAGTTTATCAGCTGCCTCCTGTCTTTGTCCTTAAAGTTCCTGTCGACGGAGTCGGTGACCTCTTCCAGTTGGCGCTCGAATTGGCCTAAGTTAATGACATGGACGAGATTGAAGTTTCCGTTGACTACCCAGGCGCTGTATACTCGCTGTATACTCGAATATCGCTGTATACTCGAATAGCTGCAACCCCTGTGTTGGTGCTAGGCAGATTAGGTAAACCAGTCTGGCGGATAGGATTATAAATTTTATGAATAGTAACAATATGTATTGGAGTTATGCACACAATTTGGTATGTGGTCTAAAGAAGCTTAATAAAGTAAGTAAATAACTATTTTAACATAGAGATTTGTAGTTACATTAAAAAGCTGAAACAAAATTCTATGGAATTGGTAAAGAGGTATAATATATATAAAATACAAATTCAATATTACAAACATGAGATAAAGTTAAAGTGGATTATGATGATTAAAATTATGATTAAAATTATCATATTATTATTATTATTATATATATAGAGATATTTTTTTTTTTTTTTTTTTTTTTTTTTATAAAGTATTCTTGATATTCTTAATATGTGTCTTATGGACTCTTCTGCCACTCGATGTTGTGACAGTAACTTTATTATTTTTTGCAACTATTTCCTTTCGGAAAAGTGGTTTGTTTTTAGCCTTAATGCCTTTGGAGGCCGTATATATAATGTCGCCTGTTTTGTACATTTTTGGTGGCGTTCGTTTCTTATTTCTATACAGGTTTGTTTCTCTTGGTTTTCTTTTAATCTCATGCTTCAATTCCCGGTTGACCTTGGTGCGAAAATCGATTAAATTCTGATAGTTAAATCTCTGAGTTCTGTCGAAGAACACATCGCTTGGTTTTCGCTTCGTAACCGAGTGTATCGTATTATTATACCTGTCAACCGTTATGCTTAATAGTTCTTTTAGGCGTAGGTCCTTGTGCTCAGACTTGAGACATCGGTAGATCTCTATGATCGTCGAGTGGAATCTCTCGACTTGACCGTTGACCTCAGATCGACGCACAGGTGTGTTGTACAATTTGATCCCCAACATTTTGATAAAGTTGATAATAATTGGACTGAGGAAGCTACTCTCATTGTCCGTGACAAGCATTTCTGGTACCGTGAAATAGTGGAGGATCTTAATAATTTTCTCCCTGAGATGAAGGACAGATCTGTTCTTGATATGGAACAGCTTACCGAACTTCGAGAACTTATCTATGCAACTTATGAATTTTTCATTTTGGATTTCGATGATATCCAAATGAAGTATTTGACAAGGATAGGAAGGAATAGGAGTTTGTTGAAATTCAGGGTGGATTGGTTGCCCATCATACTTATTGGCATTACATACCTCACATGATTTGGTATATTTTTTTATGAGGCTATTCATTCTGGGAAAGTAATAAGTTTCGAGAAGCTGTTCCTTATTCTCGCGAGGGTTCCTATGCGCCCTTCTATGTTCCTTCATTATCAATTCACATATTCGATCCTGGTTCTTAACATCCTCAACTATTCTTTGAGTAATCCTAAGTTTGTACCTGGTAAAGTTCTCCAAGTAAACTACTTGTAGCAACTCTAAGCAACTTTCGGGTATCTTTATACCGTTGATAACATTTGGATTCAATTTTTCTTTCAGCAAGATTGTTAAGTTTTCTTTATTTGGATCGGTTATTGCGGAATAGTAGCGAAAGTATCCGGGGTGAGGTTCCTCTTGAGCTTCTATGCCTTGCCCAATTCTAATCACAATCTGATTCCGAAACACGTTCAATGGAGCTTCCACGTGCGGAATCAGATCCGTGCTGTCCTGATCAGCGCTATGAGCAGTAAAGCTTGACGACCGGCATTCTTCAACAGTTTCTGTAGTCTCACCGTTGGCGGGCTCATTTGCGTCAACAGTTGCCGAATCGCTGTTTCCATTCTCATCGGCGGTTTCGGTAGATTCGCTTTGGGTCAACCTAATACTTGGTTCCGACTCAGGGTGTTCTGAGTCGGTCAAGTGGTTAACTTCCGTCTTCAACCTTGACAGAGCATCCGCGAATAGTGACTCCAGGTTTGAGGGTCAGAGTATTTTCCTTCCGATCTATTATTGCTTCCAATTCTTTAAGCGTGTCATCTCCGATAATTCCGTCAAATGACACCAACCCCGGGAGAACGTAGAAGGTGAGGATTGAAGTATTACCTGCCTTTTCAAAGAATTTACCTGAGACTTTTTCATTGATAATTATATTTCCAGCAGCACAACGCACTGTGAAAGGTTTAGCTAAACGTGTAGTTTTTTGGTTTATTGATGGACTAATACAATTTTTATTCGCGCCGGTATCAATGAGGAATTTGAGGTTGGCGCCTTCTCTCGTTATGTATTCTATATATGGAACGCTGGAGAGGCGCCCGTCATAAAATTTACAGTGTCTTCAACGTTTTCTTCGGCCAATTGATTGTACTCTTCCGTGTCCCCCTCATACACCACCTCAGTATTATACAGCCTTTGCTGCTTACCATAATTTGGACGGTATCCCTCCGATCTGGCGCCTCTTTTGAATGGGTTAGCATCCCGAGGGCGATTCATATAATTCACCTGTCTGGTCTGCACAGAACCAAGCTCCATTTTCTCATGTGGTTTTGGGGCTGTTGGTCTTGGCGGAGGATTGTCGTTGTTTGGATAGGTGTGAGATGGGCCGGAATGATGCAAGAACCTTTTCGGTGGCACCATGGGCCGAGTCTCAAATGATCTTCCATGCATTGGCTTAAACGACTGGTTAATCGGAGCCGTAATGGAATTGCAACGGTGCATCCGGCGCGTGTGTATACCTGATATGTATTTTGCCAGCCAATGCACTGCACATATGCTAAGTCAGCATTGGTTCCCACGGCGCAACGGAATATTATGCATCGTCCAATGGGATCACGTTTCCCAAGTTCAACGTACATTCGCTCGTGTTGTTGTTGTTGTTGTTGTTGTTGTTGTTGTTGTTGTTGTTGTTGTTGTTGTTGTTGTTGTTGTTGTTGTTGTTGTTGTTGTTGTTGTTGTTGTTGTTGTTGTTGTTGTTGTTGTTGTTGTTGTTGTTGTTGTTGTTGTTGTTGTTGTTGTTGTTGTTGTTGTTGTTGTTGTTGTTGTTGTTGTTGTTGTTGTTGTTGTTGTTGTTGTTGTTGTTGTTGTTGTTGTTGTTGTTGTTGTTGTTGTTGTTGTTGTTGTTGTTGTTGTTGTTGTTGTTGTTGTTGTTGTTGTTGTTGTTGTTGTTGTTGTTGTTGTTGTTGTTGTTGTTGTTGTTGTTGTTGTTGTTGTTGTTGTTGTTGTTGTTGTTGTTGTTGTTGTTGTTGTTGTTGTTGTTGTTGTTGTTGTTGTTGTTGTTGTTGTTGTTGTTGTTGTTGTTGTTGTTGTTGTTGTTGTTGTTGTTGTTGTTGTTGTTGTTGTTGTTGTTGTTGTTGTTGTTGTTGTTGTTGTTGTTGTTGTTGTTGTTGTTGTTGTTGTTGTTGTTGTTGTTGTTGTTGTTGTTGTTGTTGTTGTTGTTGTTGTTGTTGTTGTTGTTGTTGTTGTTGTTGTTGTTGTTGTTGTTGTTGTTGTTGTTGTTGTTGTTGTTGTTGTTGTTGTTGTTGTTGTTGTTGTTGTTGTTGTTGTTGTTGTTGTTGTTGTTGTTGTTGTTGTTGTTGTTGTTGTTGTTGTTGTTGTTGTGTTTGTTGTTGTTGTTGTTGTTGTTGTTGTTGTTGTTGTTGTTGTTGTTGTTGTTGTTGTTGTTGTTGTTGTTGTTGTTGTTGTTGTTGTTGTTGTTGTTGTTGTTGTTGTTGTTGTTGTTGTTGTTGTTGTTGTTGTTGTTGTTGTCAATTGATTGTTGTTGTTGTTGTCAATTGATTGTACTCTTCCGTGTCCCCCTCATACACCACCTCATTATTATACAGCCTTTGCTGCTTACCATAATTTGGACGGTATCCCTCCGATCTGGCGCCTCTTTTGAATGGGTTAGCATCCCGAGGGCGATTCATATAATTCACCTGTCTGGTCTGCACAGAACCAAGCTCCATTTTCTCATGTGGTTTGGGGGCTGTTGGGGGGGCTGTTGGTCTTGGCGGAGGATTGTCGTTGTTTGGATAGGTGTGAGATGGGCCGGAATGATGCAATAACCTTTTCGGTGGCACCATGGGCCGAGTCTCAAATGATCTTCCATGCATTGGCTTAAACGACTGGTTAATCGGAGCCGTAATGGAATTGGAAGAATTTTGCGTATGGATCGTGTGGTTTCTATAGTTCAAATTCTGGATTTCCAAGCAAGCCGTGTAGGCTTCTGGCAGAGTTCGTGGTTTTTGGATTATAAGCATCCGCGAGAGTTCACCGGATAGCCCACGGATGAACACATCCAATGCGCGGTTACGGTATGTTTCTACCAGAGCATTTACGGTTTCCTGAGAATAGGTTTCCATTTTTATTTTATTAATGATTAAAGAAAACTGGTGATTTACCGTGGCATAAAATTCATCCAATTTCGAACCCCTTTGTGCCAATTGGTTGAGCTGATGCTCAAGGGTACGGATGTCTCTCTTATCCGCGTAATGCAGTGAGAGACAACGTTTGATAGCTTCCCAATCATCCTCGAAGATATTATAGGAGATCAATGCAGTGTCTGCATTTCCCCTTATTTTTTGTCTAATATGCTGTAAGATGGCTCTATAGATAGGCTTACCCCTGACGATCTTGAAATCGTCTAAAATGGATTCCACGGCATGGATCCATGACACGTACTGTGTCGGGCTCCCATCGAAGACTTGTAGCTACTTAACGTTATCTGGGAGTCTACTGATGTCCCTTAGGTCCTCCTTTGTACGGGGACTAGCTAGTGGAGTTGGTACGGTGTTCACTAAACCACTACCGTCGGTAACCACACTTTTACTCTCAAGCGACACTACACGACTTTCCACATTTTTTAATTGTTTATATATACGATTAACCGCCCCGGTCAACTCGGTAATTGATTTTTTTAAATCTTCCATTTTCTTTTCCTTTAGGCTTTACTTAATAAATGACTTATTTCCTATTTATTTATTTAATTCTTTACAGAGCTTATTTAATTTTTTACAGAGCTTATTTTTTAAATATCTCCTTCTAAGCTTAATTAATTCACTCTCGCTGGTTAAATAATATCGACAATAAAATTTCTTATTGCAACACTCACAAGTTTATCATTTCTCTTAAGTTAATTTTTCACTGTTCTTTCCTCGGTTTTTTTTTCTTTTTTAGGTTTACTTTCTTTCGATTCTAATATATATTTTTCCCTGCAATTCAGAAAATAAAAAAAAACACTGTTTTAGGTCACGCGTCGCGAAGGGTTTTATAAGAAACCGGCAAGGAAGCGTCGTGTTTGTCCCGTTTAGTCGCTCACGATTTTTCTATAAGCGACCTACTAATGGCACGATCAAACTTCACACCATATCCTTTAGCCTTTTTTGAATAACTGCATGTTCCCATGTGTATGCAGAGTTTGTGCTCTAGAACCAGAGTGACGACTGTGTTCCCATGTGTACAGCGACTTTCACTTCGATGAAGAGTCTGGTCTAAATATTGCACGGATTCATAGGCAAAAAGGATTACAGTTTGCCGGTCCCTGCTCGGGCGCCACTTAACGATTTCGCGGACGCGGATAGGAAAAAATTATTTTTCGGACTAACACTGTCCAATAAAAATGCGGTTAGTTAAATTTGATTTATTTTATTCTGATTAATTACGCTAACACAAGATCCGCCCGAAGACTGACGCCCCAATCCACCCAACTGCTCGTTGTCACCTTCCATTCCTCCAGACAAGTTGCTGACCAAGCCATATTGTGCAACGGTGCATCCGGCGCGTGTGTATACCTGATATGTATTTTGCCAGCCAATGCACTGCACATATGCTAAGTCAGCATTGGTTCCCACGGCACAACGGAATATTATGCATCGTCCAATGGGATCACGTTTCCCAAGGTCAACGTACATTCGCTCGTGTTAACTTTGTTGTTGTTGTTGTTGTTGTTGTTGTTGTTGTTGTTGTTGTTGTTGTTGTTGTTGTTGTTGTTGTTGTTGTTGTTGTTGTTGTTGTTGTTGTTGTTGTTGTTCTTGTTGTTGTTGTTGTTGTTGTTGTTGTTGTTGTTGTTGTTGTTGTTGTTGTTGTTGTTGTTGTTGTTGTTGTTGTTGTTGTTGTTGTTGTTGTTGTTGTTGTTGTTGTTGTTGTTGTTGTTGTTGTTGTTGTTGTTGTTGTTGTTGTTGTTGTTGTTGTTGTTGTTGTTGTTGTTGTTGTTGTTGTTGTTGTTGTTGTTGTTGTTGTTGTTGTTGTTGTTGTTGTTGTTGTTGTTGTTGTTGTTGTTGTTGTTGTTGTTGTTGTTGTTGTTGTTGTTGTTGTTGTTGTTGTTGTTGTTGTTGTTGTTGTTGTTGTTGTTGTTGTTGTTGTTGTTGTTGTTGTTGTTGTTGTTGTTGTTGTTGTTGTTGTTGTTGTTGTTGTTGTTGTTGTTGTTGTTGTTGTTGTTGTTGTTGTTGTTGTTGTTGTTGTTGTTGTTGTTGTTGTTGTTGTTGTTGTTGTTGTTGTTGTTGTTGTTGTTGTTGTTGTTGTTGTTGTTGTTGTTGTTGTTGTTGTTGTTGTTGTTGTTGTTGTTGTTGTTGTTGTTGTTGTTGTTGTTGTTGTTGTTGTTGTTGTTGTTGTTGTTGTTGTTGTTGTTGTTGTTGTTGTTGTTGTTGTTGTTGTTGTTGTTGTTGTTGTTGTTGTTGTTGTTGTTGTTGTTGTTGTTGTTGTTGTTGTTGTTGTTGTTGTTGTTGTTGTTGTTGTTGTTGTTGTTGTTGTTGTTGTTGTTGTTGTTGTTGTTGTTGTTGTTGTTGTTGTTGTTGTTGTTGTTGTTGTTGTTGTTGTTGTTGTTGTTGTTGTTGTTGTTGTTGTTGTTGTTGTTGTTGTTGTTGTTGTTGTTGTTGTTGTTGTTGTTGTTGTTGTTGTTGTTGTTGTTGTTGTTGTTGTTGTTGTTGTTGTTGTTGTTGTTGTTGTTGTTGTTGTTGTTGTTGTTGTTGTTGTTGTTGTTGTTGTTGTTGTTGTTGTTGTTGTAGTTAACACGATCGGTTGCTCACCTGCCGATAAAAAAGTGCAGTCGCCGCAGTTCATTCATACACGCGCATCCGTTATGCGCCCGACAAACAATTGGATCAGCTTACATGCTCCAGGTGCGAGTGATTGACATTGGGCCTGCCTGGGAACCAAGGCCAAGCGACGTTAGGTGTTAGGGTTAGAGAAATATTGTAGGCAGTTCAAGTTGGCGAGTAACGGAATAAAGACTACATATTATAACGTATCTAAGGAATTGAGTTTTATTTCAATCAAACCAAGTGGTGCACGAATTATTAATTCGTGCTGGTTTAATTTTTTTCTCACATCAAGGATGAAGATCCTTTACTGGCGCCCGAGCAGGGACCTGACATGTAAAGTCAGGATCAAACCTAAAAGCTAAAATACTGTGCAACCAATAAACAGATGTGAAAGTGAAATTAAAGTCAGAGGACTGTAAGAAAATACGAAAGTAAAAGCTAAAATACTGTGCAATCAATGAACAGATGTGAAGGTGAAGTTTAAAATCAGAGAACTATAAGAAATCTGCGAGCCAAAAAAAAACCTGAGTGAAAAAGGAAAACCCCATTAAAAGTGTGTGGAAGAATAGACAAAAAGTGCAAATTATCATACGAATAGATAAAATTTGAAGAGGAATCTCAAGAACATACAATTCAACAAGGGAACAACGGTGAAGGAAGACAACAGCAGAATTTACAGTAGTAAAACCAGGAATTACTAAAATGGCACCAACCTTCATGGGATTGTAGTAAGATTTAGCTTAAGAAATATATAAATGAAAATTTAAAAATTGTGAAACTACCCACTGCCTATGCAGTTATCCTAACTACTTATTTACTGGGAAAAACCAGATTATAATGACATTTATGCCTAGGGGCCAACTCTCGCGAAAAAAGGGGCCGGTTCACTGAGAATTTATCAAAATCATCCGTGTGAAGACACTCGTACCTTAGTAGGTTGCTGCAAAAATAACTGCATTAACAACTAAAACGGATGTATACGAGCCTTCCGTTAGGACAGTGGCTACCCCGAAAGTTTAATGAGAGCGCTTAGCAGGCATCTAGGGAAATAATTGATAAATAATTGAATCGAATTAAATTCGAAAATTTCAAGGAAAAAAAAACGAAAAATATAAAAATATAATATACAAAAATTAATGTTTAACATATCCAAGAAGATTTGGAGAATTCTACAGAAAAATTAAGCACAAATTAAATTTTGCCATTAGTTGATCATCCATTTGATCATATTTAAAAACGAAAATAATTAATTTTACCTGCCCACCCTCGAATACTATCCGGCACTCTTAAAATGGATGAGCTTAAAAGTTCGGTTACTCAACTCACGGGTGCGGTCAACTCCGTCCTCGAGCAGCTTAGAGGACTGGAGAACCGGATAGGTAGGATGGAGCAATCCAGCTCACGAGAAGCTATCAATTCCGTGAACAACCAGCTAGTTACAATTTCGGATAGGATCCTAGCCCTGGAACAATTAGGTTTGGCAGGAATTCCCGCCCCACAGGCGGAACAGGTAGAACCACTAAAAGGGCCGACTTGTGAACAAGACTTGAAAGACATTTCAAAACTTCCGGATTCCGTCAAAGAACTTCAAACTTTCGATGGAAATCCCGTGCATTACGTGTCCTGGGTTCACAGCGTCGAGACCGTGTTAAAGGACTACGAAATAGTTCGCAGTAAACCCATCTACAGGGCAATACTACAACACATTCGTCAGAAAGTGAGAGGCAAGGCGGACTCTGCCTTGGTCTCTTACAATGTATTTGACAATGATTGGGTGGAGATGAAGAGAGTTCTCTCACTCCACTACGCTGATAAGAGGGACATACGAACCCTGGAGCATCAACTCAACCAGTTAACACAAGGTAGCTCAAGGGTTGATGACTTCTACGCAACGGTGAACCATCAATTTTCTCTGATTATCAGTAAAATCAGAGCCGAGGTATACTCGACTGAAACCATGAACGCTTTGGTGGAAACCTACAGAAATCGAGCACTAGATGTGTTCATTCGAGGGCTTAGTGGGGACCTCTCAAGGCTGTTGATCATCCAAAGGCCGAGAACCCTACCCGAAGCATATTCAGCTTGTCTGGAGATGCAAAACCTAAATTTTAGAAGCAACTCGTTGCATATTAAGGCACCTAATACGATATCTTCTCCTGTCAACCACAACTTCAGAGATGATGTAGGACCCTCTAGAAACTTCGATAGACCACCCATTGCCAGGAATAACTTTGGCCAGGGACCATATCCGCGTTGGAACTCAGGGTTTCAACGGCGATATTCGCCCCAGAGGCCAACGGCTCCGAAGCCGCCGATTAAAATGGAGGTGGACAGTTCCGGTCAAACAAAAAACGTGAACTATATGAATCGGCCCAACAACAGGTTCAAGCGGGAACCAAGGTCCGATAACTATAACCCGCGCAAGCAGCAGCGGCTATACCATCTTGAGCCGGTCAGCTCCGAGGCATCAAGGGAGGCTGAATCCGTCGATCTCCCTCACGAGGAAACGACACAGGAAAATTTTATGGCAGGAGCCTCGTTTCCAGCGTACCATACCTAGAGTATTTAACGCGGGACGGGGCCGTCCTGAAATTTTTAGTGGATACAGGAGCTAATAAAAATTTCATTAGGTCAAATTTGGTTCCACATCCTGACCCCGTCCAACAACCATTTTTTGTGAGCAGTCCCGGTGGGAAGACTCACATTAATAACAAAACAAGTGGAAAATTCTTCCATGATCTGGGTTGCGACCTGGATGTCACATTTTTTGTTCTCCCGAGCCTTACAGCCTTTGACGGTATAATTGGCGATGACACGTTAAAGCAATTGAAAGCGGTCATCGATAGGGAGAAAAACCAACTCACAATTGCATCAAAGAAAGTCATAAACCTGAAAAATCGAGCTTCCACCTCGGTTAGTTTTCTATTACCCTTGAGCGACAATATTTCAGCGTTTGCAAAGTCTAGATTGGAGACCATTTGTAATAAATTTAAGGGCCTTTTTGGTCCTGTGGGTAACGAAATGGTAAAAACGACCGTAAGAGCGGCAATCCGCACGAACACGGATGAACCAATCTACGCGAAAAGCTACCCCTATCCAGCTTGTATGAGGGACGAAGTCGAGCGACAGGTTAGGGAACTTCTGTCGGAAAATATCATCCGTCCATCGAGTAGCCCATATAATTCACCAATATGGGTTGTTCCTAAAAAGCCGAAACCCAATGGCGAAAAGCAGTATCGAATGGTGATTGATTACAAGCGCTTGAACGCTGTAACAATCCCGGATACATACCCCATTCCGGACATCAATAGTACGCTTGCCAGTCTTGGCGATGCAAAAGTCTTCACGACACTTGACCTGACTTCGGGGTTTCATCAAATCTTGATGAATGACAAAGATATCCCAAAAACAGCCTTCTCGACGATGAATGGGAAGTACGAATATCTTAGACTTCCATTCGGTCTCAAAAACGCTCCCGCGATCTTTCAAAGGATGATCGACGATGTGCTCAAAGAGTTAATCGGCAAGATCTGTTATGTTTATATCGATGATATAATCATATTCAGCAAATCTGAGGAAGACCATTTGAGGGACATTGAGACAGTTTTCTCCAAATTAAATGAAGCCGGATTAAAAGTTAATCTGGAGAAAACCCATTTCTTGACCACTAGTGTGGAATTCCTCGGGTATCTGGTTACCCCGGAAGGCATCCTCCCAGACAGGAAGAAGGTTAAGGCCATCGAAGGCATTCTTCCTCCAAAGAACTTAAAGGAACTAAAGAGCTTCCTCGGATTGACCTCCTATTACAGAAAATTCATCAAGGATTATGCTAAAATCGCTAAGCCCCTTACCAATATAACACGTGGAACTCTTTCGAATGTTAGGGCCAACCAATCTAGAAACGTACCAGTTTCCCTCGACGACGATGCCATGAGGGCATTTGAAACTCTAAAGGAGTTACTTACCTCTGCGGATGTCCTGGCCTTTCCCGACTTTGATAAAGGGTTTAACTTGACAACGGACGCCTCCGACTATGCCATCGGTGCCGTACTATCTCAGGGTGAGCATGGTAAGGAACGGCCTGTGGCATACATCTCCCGCTCTTTAAACAGAACAGAAGAGAATTACGCGACTAATGAAAAAGAGATGCTCGCCATAGTCTGGGCTCTCGATAATTTGCGAAATTATCTGTATGGAGCCAGAAAAATCAAAATCTTCACCGACCATCAGCCTTTAACATTTGCCTTGAGCAATAGGAACCACAACGCTAAGCTTAAGCGTTGGAAGGCAAGGATTGAAGAGTACAACTACGAGTTGATTTACACTCCCGGTAAATCAAACTTTGTGGCTGATGCTCTTTCACGACTAGAGACAGAAGTAAACCATTTATCTGACACCAGTACCGAAACTGCTAGCGAGGCAAAATCCAACTCACCTTCGGATGAGGTCACGGAGACTGCAAGTGGGGGCTCCCGGACGGGTACGGCTGAAGAAGGCCATTGTGAACTCTCTGGTAGCGACACAGAATCCTGCACTGCACATAGTGCCGACCAGGACAACTCAGACCTCATACCACACGTAGAGGCCCCAATCAATGTCTTCAGAAATCAATTGATTTTTAAGGTTGGTATCGATCTACGTTCATACGAGGAGCCGCACCCCGGCTACCATCGTCACTATATTTCTACAAGCAAGATATGTCGGGAAAATCTTGTGGAAGTGTTGAGGGAAAAACTTAACCCAAGGGTAGTAAACGGTATTAAGATACCGGAAAGGTACCTTGGCCTGTTACAAGACGTTTATCTAGAGAATTTCAGCAACTACAGGATACGAGTCACCCAGAGAATTGTCGAGGACGTTGCCAATCAAGATCGCAGACTTACAATAATAGAAAGAGAACATAGGAGAGCTCATCGCGCTCCTAGAGAAAACAGGGAACAAATCCTAGAAAAATTTTATTTCCCGCAGATGATGTCTCAGGTCAGAAAGTTCGCCGCTTTATGCGAGGTCTGCAGTTTAAACAAATACGACCGACACCCCCTGACCCCTGAACTCCAATCGACACCCTTCCCCAAATATCCATGTGAGATTCTCCACATGGATATCATGGAAATTCAAAATAAGAAATTCCTGACTGTTATCGACAAATTCTCCAAATTTTCAAAGTTCTTTCATATTAAGGAAAAATCATCTATCTACATTAGATCAAAGTTGATCAAAATCTTACACTACTTCACGGCGCCCCAAATCCTCGTCACGGATAATGAAAGAGGGTTCCTTAGCCCGATAGTGCTGAACTTTATTAAAACCCTAGGTGTCAAGCTCTACCTGACCCCCTCCTACCGAAGCGAGGTGAATGGGCAAATAGAAAGGGTCCATTCCACAATATTAGAGATCTACCGGTGTCTCAGGGCTGAAAACCCGGACCTTAAGGTTAAAGAGCTTGTCGACATAGCTGTAGATCGCTACAATAACTCCATACATTCTGTGACTAAACGAAAAACCTACTGACGTCTTCTTCAATAGATCCCAGAGGGTGAACTACCAAAATCTTTTAAACATTCGGTCCAAAATCAACAAAGACCTGAGGGGGATCATCAGAAGAAACATCGAAGCTAGGAATGTTAGGTTAAATAGGAGAAGGCATGCGCCTAGGAAGTACTACGAGGGTGAGGTAGTGTATGCGGCCGTGAAAGGCATTAAGGGAAAAAATAAACCACTATACCGAAAAGAAATTGTCGCAAAGGACAATCGTGTTACTATAATGACAACTAGTGGCAAGAGAATTCACAAAACTCACCTTAAAAATATTAACAAAATATAAAAAAAAAAAAGAAACAAATAAAAAAGAATAAGGGAAAGGGAAACGAATAAAAAACCTATTCAAGGTGAAAACCAGAGTTCACAAAACTTACCTTAAAAATATTAACAAAATATAAAAAAAAAAAAAGAAAAAAATAAAAAAAGAAGAAGGGAAAGGGAAACGAATAAAAAACCTATTCAAAGTAAAAACCTCTGGTTAAGATAAGAAATTTATTTTTAAGCTACTATTTAAGTTCAACCCTGTATTTAAGGTAATTAATAAAGTAATGAAATTAATGAAAGTTATATTGCAGTCTAGCTTTCTTGGTCCCCGTGCAGGCCCTGCACATTTTCGAATACAAATCACCAATCGTGACTATTAAAGAAGGCAACGCTTGGGTAATAAATGGTTATTTTAAGCTAATCCACATCATTGACCTAAAGAAATATAACGCGCTCCTCGAACAAACCGAGCAATTGGCGGTGAAGCATGTAGCAGATCAGGAAATGCGACTGGTTTTAACTTACCATCTAAACCAGGTAAAGGACCGATTAAAAGAACTAGGCGAACCAAAATCGAGACAGCCTCGATCTATTGACTGGATAGGTAGTGCCTGGAAATGGCTGGCAGGTTCCCCCGATGCAACTGACTGGGACAAACTCTTACAAACGCAAGCAGACATAATAGACAACAATAACGACCAATACAAAATTAACGAACAACTTTTTGAGGCGACGCATGAAGTTATGGACAAGATTAACAGAATAATTGATGGCTATAACAACGCCGTAGAAGAGGGGGAAGCGGAAAGACTAAGACACGACTTACTTAACAAAGTACTTATACTGAAAGAAGGGGTAAACGAGGTAATTAGGGCCTGTCAAATGGCCAAGACCGGAATAGTTAATAGCAACATATTAGACTCTGAGGAGATAAACACGATCATCAACGAGCTGGAAACTCTACCTTATCAAAACTTCGTAGAGGCAGTGGAGTATGGACGGCCCTCTGTATATAGCAATGGAACCCTATTGCTGTATGTCCTAGCAATCCCTAAGGTTGGGACAAAAATTTTCCATTTGGTAAACGCTCGTGCGGCAATCAAGGATGGGAGACAAATCGACTTGGACTATACGAAACTCTTACTTAATCACGACATGACTTACGGACTCAAGGGTGACTGCTTCAGCATAGGGAACACATCGGTATGCGAAAGTAGCGTCCTGAAGAAACTAGCAGAGGACACATGCCTACCCAGGATCCTTAAGGGCGGCACCGCAGCATGCGACTTCAAAAGCATTAACGAAGAGATCATCGAACTTATTGGGGAAAATACAATCTTCGTGACGAACTTTAATGGTTCAATTTTAAATAAAAATTCTTCTATTCCTCTAGAAGGTACATATCTCATCCAACTGGACAATGACACGGTAACCATCAAGGACCAGACATACTTCAGCGGGTCCTCCTCAAGTCTACAAGCGCTTCCTGCTGTCCTGGTCAACGTAACCAGCAAAAGGGTTAAGCCTAACCTGGAATTTGTGCACGATATCAGTGTCAAGAACATTGAGCATATCAAAACTTTAAAAGAAGACCTTAATTCTTCTATCATTACAGAAATCTTTATCGCCATAGTCATAGCTATCGCCATCTGCCTACTCTGGAAAAAGATCTACGGAAGGGTCAACATTCCGGAACTTCATCTGTCTTTTCGCCGGAAGCACGTCCCTCGCCCAGCACAACGTACAACGGGAGTTCAACAACCCAGCAGAACTTTAAGTTGCTCCTCATGTTCGGTCATTGATCTGCGGGACGCAGATATTTAAAGAGGTGGCAGTTAACACGATCGGTTGCTCACCTGCCGATAAAAAAGTGCAGTCGCCGCAGTTCATTCATACACGCGCATCCGTTATGCGCCCGACAAACAATTGGATCAGCTTACATGCTCCAGGTGCGAGTGATTGACATTGGGCCTGCCTGGGAACCAAGGCCAAGCGACGTTAGGTGTTAGGGTTAGAGAAATATTGTAGGCAGTTCAAGTTGGCGAGTAACGGAATAAAGACTACATATTATAACGTATCTAAGGAATTGAGTTTTATTTCAATCAAACCAAGTGGTGCACGAATTATTAATTCGTGCTGGTTTAATTTTTTTCTCACATCAAGGATGAAGATCCTTTACTTTGTTGTTGTTGTTGTTGTTGTTGTTGTTGTTGTTGTTGTTGTTGTTGTTGTTGTTGTTGTTGTTGTTGTTGTTGTTGTTGTTGTTGTTGTTGTTGTTGTTGTTGTTGTTGTTGTTGTTGTTGTTGTTGTAGTTAACACGAACGGTTGCTCACCTGCCGATAAAAAAGTGCAGTCGCCGCAGTTCATTCATACACGCGCATCCGTTATGCGCCCGACAAACAATTGGATCAGCTTACATGCTCCAGGTGCGAGTGATTGACATTGGGCCTGCCTGGGAACCAAGGCCAAGCGACGTTAGGTGTTAGGGTTAGAGAAATATTGTAGGCAGTTCAAGTTGGCGAGTAACGGAATAAAGACTACATATTATAACGTATCTAAGGAATTGAGTTTTATTTCAATCAAACCAAGTGGTGCACGAATTATTAATTCGTGCTGGTTTAATTTTTTTCTCACATCAAGGATGAAGATCCTTTACTGGCGCCCGAGCAGGGACCTGACATGTAAAGTCAGGATCAAACCTAAAAGCTAAAATACTGTGCAACCAATAAACAGATGTGAAAGTGAAATTAAAGTCAGAGGACTGTAAGAAAATACGAAAGTAAAAGCTAAAATACTGTGCAATCAATGAACAGATGTGAAGGTGAAGTTTAAAATCAGAGAACTATAAGAAATCTGCGACCCAAAAAAAAACCTGAGTGAAAAAGGAAAACCCCATTAAAAGTGTGTGGAAGAATAGACAAAAAGTGCAAATTATCATACGAATAGATAAAATTTGAAGAGGAATCTCAAGAACATACAATTCAACAAGGGAACAACGGTGAAGGAAGACAACAGCAGAATTTACAGTAGTAAAACCAGGAATTACTAAAATGGCACCAACCTTCATGGGATTGTAGTAAGATTTAGCTTAAGAAATATATAAATGAAAATTTAAAAATTGTGAAACTACCCACTGCCTATGCAGTTATCCTAACTACTTATTTACTGGGAAAAACCAGATTATAATGACATTTATGCCTAGGGGCCAACTCTCGCGAAAAAAGGGGCCGGTTCACTGAGAATTTATCAAAATCATCCGTGTGAAGACACTCGTACCTTAGTAGGTTGCTGCAAAAATAACTGCATTAACAACTAAAACGGATGTATACGAGCCTTCCGTTAGGACAGTGGCTACCCCGAAAGTTTAATGAGAGCGCTTAGCAGGCATCTAGGGAAATAATTGATAAATAAATGAATCGAATTAAATTCGAAAATTTCAAGGAAAAAAAAACGAAAAATATAAAAATATAATATACAAAAATTAATGTTTAACATATCCAAGAAGATTTGGAGAATTCTACAGAAAAATTAAGCACAAATTAAATTTTGCCATTAGTTGATCATCCATTTGATCATATTTAAAAACGAAAATAATTAATTTTACCTGCCCACCCTCGAATACTATCCGGCACTCTTAAAATGGATGAGCTTAAAAGTTCGGTTACTCAACTCACGGGTGCGGTCAACTCCGTCCTCGAGCAGCTTAGAGGACTGGAGAACCGGATAGGTAGGATGGAGCAATCCAGCTCACGAGAAGCTATCAATTCCGTGAACAACCAGCTAGTTACAATTTCGGATAGGATCCTAGCCCTGGAACAATTAGGTTTGGCAGGAATTCCCGCCCCACAGGCGGAACAGGTAGAACCACTAAAAGGGCCGACTTGTGAACAAGACTTGAAAGACATTTCAAAACTTCCGGATTCCGTCAAAGAACTTCAAACTTTCGATGGAAATCCCGTGCATTACGTGTCCTGGGTTCACAGCGTCGAGACCGTGTTAAAGGACTACGAAATAGTTCGCAGTAAACCCATCTACAGGGCAATACTACAACACATTCGTCAGAAAGTGAGAGGCAAGGCGGACTCTGCCTTGGTCTCTTACAATGTATTTGACAATGATTGGGTGGAGATGAAGAGAGTTCTCTCACTCCACTACGCTGATAAGAGGGACATACGAACCCTGGAGCATCAACTCAACCAGTTAACACAAGGTAGCTCAAGGGTTGATGACTTCTACGCAACGGTGAACCATCAATTTTCTCTGATTATCAGTAAAATCAGAGCCGAGGTATACTCGACTGAAACCATGAACGCTTTGGTGGAAACCTACAGAAATCGAGCACTAGATGTGTTCATTCGAGGGCTTAGTGGGGACCTCTCAAGGCTGTTGATCATCCAAAGGCCGAGAACCCTACCCGAAGCATATTCAGCTTGTCTGGAGATGCAAAACCTAAATTTTAGAAGCAACTCGTTGCATATTAAGGCACCTAATACGATATCTTCTCCTGTCAACCACAACTTCAGAGATGATGTAGGACCCTCTAGAAACTTCGATAGACCACCCATTGCCAGGAATAACTTTGGCCAGGGACCATATCCGCGTTGGAACTCAGGGTTTCAACGGCGATATTCGCCCCAGAGGCCAACGGCTCCGAAGCCGCCGATTAAAATGGAGGTGGACAGTTCCGGTCAAACAAAAAACGTGAACTATATGAATCGGCCCAACAACAGGTTCAAGCGGGAACCAAGGTCCGATAACTATAACCCGCGCAAGCAGCAGCGGCTATACCATCTTGAGCCGGTCAGCTCCGAGGCATCAAGGGAGGCTGAATCCGTCGATCTCCCTCACGAGGAAACGACACAGGAAAATTTTATGGCAGGAGCCTCGTTTCCAGCGTACCATACCTAGAGTATTTAACGCGGGACGGGGCCGTCCTGAAATTTTTAGTGGATACAGGAGCTAATAAAAATTTCATTAGGTCAAATTTGGTTCCACATCCTGACCCCGTCCAACAACCATTTTTTGTGAGCAGTCCCGGTGGGAAGACTCACATTAATAACAAAACAAGTGGAAAATTCTTCCATGATCTGGGTTGCGACCTGGATGTCACATTTTTTGTTCTCCCGAGCCTTACAGCCTTTGACGGTATAATTGGCGATGACACGTTAAAGCAATTGAAAGCGGTCATCGATAGGGAGAAAAACCAACTCACAATTGCATCAAAGAAAGTCATAAACCTGAAAAATCGAGCTTCCACCTCGGTTAGTTTTCTATTACCCTTGAGCGACAATATTTCAGCGTTTGCAAAGTCTAGATTGGAGACCATTTGTAATAAATTTAAGGGCCTTTTTGGTCCTGTGGGTAACGAAATGGTAAAAACGACCGTAAGAGCGGCAATCCGCACGAACACGGATGAACCAATCTACGCGAAAAGCTACCCCTATCCAGCTTGTATGAGGGACGAAGTCGAGCGACAGGTTAGGGAACTTCTGTCGGAAAATATCATCCGTCCATCGAGTAGCCCATATAATTCACCAATATGGGTTGTTCCTAAAAAGCCGAAACCCAATGGCGAAAAGCAGTATCGAATGGTGATTGATTACAAGCGCTTGAACGCTGTAACAATCCCGGATACATACCCCATTCCGGACATCAATAGTACGCTTGCCAGTCTTGGCGATGCAAAAGTCTTCACGACACTTGACCTGACTTCGGGGTTTCATCAAATCTTGATGAATGACAAAGATATCCCAAAAACAGCCTTCTCGACGATGAATGGGAAGTACGAATATCTTAGACTTCCATTCGGTCTCAAAAACGCTCCCGCGATCTTTCAAAGGATGATCGACGATGTGCTCAAAGAGTTAATCGGCAAGATCTGTTATGTTTATATCGATGATATAATCATATTCAGCAAATCTGAGGAAGACCATTTGAGGGACATTGAGACAGTTTTCTCCAAATTAAATGAAGCCGGATTAAAAGTTAATCTGGAGAAAACCCATTTCTTGACCACTAGTGTGGAATTCCTCGGGTATCTGGTTACCCCGGAAGGCATCCTCCCAGACAGGAAGAAGGTTAAGGCCATCGAAGGCATTCTTCCTCCAAAGAACTTAAAGGAACTAAAGAGCTTCCTCGGATTGACCTCCTATTACAGAAAATTCATCAAGGATTATGCTAAAATCGCTAAGCCCCTTACCAATATAACACGTGGAACTCTTTCGAATGTTAGGGCCAACCAATCTAGAAACGTACCAGTTTCCCTCGACGACGATGCCATGAGGGCATTTGAAACTCTAAAGGAGTTACTTACCTCTGCGGATGTCCTGGCCTTTCCCGACTTTGATAAAGGGTTTAACTTGACAACGGACGCCTCCGACTATGCCATCGGTGCCGTACTATCTCAGGGTGAGCATGGTAAGGAACGGCCTGTGGCATACATCTCCCGCTCTTTAAACAGAACAGAAGAGAATTACGCGACTAATGAAAAAGAGATGCTCGCCATAGTCTGGGCTCTCGATAATTTGCGAAATTATCTGTATGGAGCCAGAAAAATCAAAATCTTCACCGACCATCAGCCTTTAACATTTGCCTTGAGCAATAGGAACCACAACGCTAAGCTTAAGCGTTGGAAGGCAAGGATTGAAGAGTACAACTACGAGTTGATTTACACTCCCGGTAAATCAAACTTTGTGGCTGATGCTCTTTCACGACTAGAGACAGAAGTAAACCATTTATCTGACACCAGTACCGAAACTGCTAGCGAGGCAAAATCCAACTCACCTTCGGATGAGGTCACGGAGACTGCAAGTGGGGGCTCCCGGACGGGTACGGCTGAAGAAGGCCATTGTGAACTCTCTGGTAGCGACACAGAATCCTGCACTGCACATAGTGCCGACCAGGACAACTCAGACCTCATACCACACGTAGAGGCCCCAATCAATGTCTTCAGAAATCAATTGATTTTTAAGGTTGGTATCGATCTACGTTCATACGAGGAGCCGCACCCCGGCTACCATCGTCACTATATTTCTACAAGCAAGATATGTCGGGAAAATCTTGTGGAAGTGTTGAGGGAAAAACTTAACCCAAGGGTAGTAAACGGTATTAAGATACCGGAAAGGTACCTTGGCCTGTTACAAGACGTTTATCTAGAGAATTTCAGCAACTACAGGATACGAGTCACCCAGAGAATTGTCGAGGACGTTGCCAATCAAGATCGCAGACTTACAATAATAGAAAGAGAACATAGGAGAGCTCATCGCGCTCCTAGAGAAAACAGGGAACAAATCCTGGAAAAATTTTATTTCCCGCAGATGATGTCTCAGGTCAGAAAGTTCGCCGCTTTATGCGAGGTCTGCAGTTTAAACAAATACGACCGACACCCCCTGACCCCTGAACTCCAATCGACACCCTTCCCCAAATATCCATGTGAGATTCTCCACATGGATATCATGGAAATTCAAAATAAGAAATTCCTGACTGTTATCGACAAATTCTCCAAATTTTCAAAGTTCTTTCATATTAAGGAAAAATCATCTATCTACATTAGATCAAAGTTGATCAAAATCTTACACTACTTCACGGCGCCCCAAATCCTCGTCACGGATAATGAAAGAGGGTTCCTTAGCCCGATAGTGCTGAACTTTATTAAAACCCTAGGTGTCAAGCTCTACCTGACCCCCTCCTACCGAAGCGAGGTGAATGGGCAAATAGAAAGGGTCCATTCCACAATATTAGAGATCTACCGGTGTCTCAGGGCTGAAAACCCGGACCTTAAGGTTAAAGAGCTTGTCGACATAGCTGTAGATCGCTACAATAACTCCATACATTCTGTGACTAAACGAAAAACCTACTGACGTCTTCTTCAATAGATCCCAGAGGGTGAACTACCAAAATCTTTTAAACATTCGGTCCAAAATCAACAAAGACCTGAGGGGGATCATCAGAAGAAACATCGAAGCTAGGAATGTTAGGTTAAATAGGAGAAGGCATGCGCCTAGGAAGTACTACGAGGGTGAGGTAGTGTATGCGGCCGTGAAAGGCATTAAGGGAAAAAATAAACCACTATACCGAAAAGAAATTGTCGCAAAGGACAATCGTGTTACTATAATGACAACTAGTGGCAAGAGAATTCACAAAACTCACCTTAAAAATATTAACAAAATATAAAAAAAAAAAAGAAACAAATAAAAAAGAATAAGGGAAAGGGAAACGAATAAAAAACCTATTCAAGATGAAAACCAGAATTCACAAAACTTACCTTAAAAATATTAACAAAATATAAAAAAAAAAAAGGAAAAAAATAAAAAAAGAAGAAGGGAAAGGGAAACGAATAAAAAACCTATTCAAAGTAAAAACCTCTGGTTAAGATAAGAAATTTATTTTTAAGCTACTATTTAAGTTCAACCCTGTATTTAAGGTAATTAATAAAGTAATGAAATTAATGAAAGTTATATTGCAGTCTAGCTTTCTTGGTCCCCGTGCAGGCCCTGCACATTTTCGAATACAAATCACCAATCGTGACTATTAAAGAAGGCAACGCTTGGGTAATAAATGGTTATTTTAAGCTAATCCACATCATTGACCTAAAGAAATATAACGCGCTCCTCGAACAAACCGAGCAATTGGCGGTGAAGCATGTAGCAGATCAGGAAATGCGACTGGTTTTAACTTACCATCTAAACCAGGTAAAGGACCGATTAAAAGAACTAGGCGAACCAAAATCGAGACAGCCTCGATCTATTGACTGGATAGGTAGTGCCTGGAAATGGCTGGCAGGTTCCCCCGATGCAACTGACTGGGACAAACTCTTACAAACGCAAGCAGACATAATAGACAACAATAACGACCAATACAAAATTAACGAACAACTTTTTGAGGCGACGCATGAAGTTATGGACAAGATTAACAGAATAATTGATGGCTATAACAACGCCGTAGAAGAGGGGGAAGCGGAAAGACTAAGACACGACTTACTTAACAAAGTACTTATACTGAAAGAAGGGGTAAACGAGGTAATTAGGGCCTGTCAAATGGCCAAGACCGGAATAGTTAATAGCAACATATTAGACTCTGAGGAGATAAACACGATCATCAACGAGCTGGAAACTCTACCTTATCAAAACTTCGTAGAGGCAGTGGAGTATGGACGGCCCTCTGTATATAGCAATGGAACCCTATTGCTGTATGTCCTAGCAATCCCTAAGGTTGGGACAAAAATTTTCCATTTGGTAAACGCTCGTGCGGCAATCAAGGATGGGAGACAAATCGACTTGGACTATACGAAACTCTTACTTAATCACGACATGACTTACGGACTCAAGGGTGACTGCTTCAGCATAGGGAACACATCGGTATGCGAAAGTAGCGTCCTGAAGAAACTAGCAGAGGACACATGCCTACCCAGGATCCTTAAGGGCGGCACCGCAGCATGCGACTTCAAAAGCATTAACGAAGAGATCATCGAACTTATTGGGGAAAATACAATCTTCGTGACGAACTTTAATGGTTCAATTTTAAATAAAAATTCTTCTATTCCTCTAGAAGGTACATATCTCATCCAACTGGACAATGACACGGTAACCATCAAGGACCAGACATACTTCAGCGGGTCCTCCTCAAGTCTACAAGCGCTTCCTGCTGTCCTGGTCAACGTAACCAGCAAAAGGGTTAAGCCTAACCTGGAATTTGTGCACGATATCAGTGTCAAGAACATTGAGCATATCAAAACTTTAAAAGAAGACCTTAATTCTTCTATCATTACAGAAATCTTTATCGCCATAGTCATAGCTATCGCCATCTGCCTACTCTGGAAAAAGATCTACGGAAGGGTCAACATTCCGGAACTTCATCTGTCTTTTCGCCGGAAGCACGTCCCTCGCCCAGCACAACGTACAACGGGAGTTCAACAACCCAGCAGAACTTTAAGTTGCTCCTCATGTTCGGTCATTGATCTGCGGGACGCAGATATTTAAAGAGGTGGCAGTTAACACGATCGGTTGCTCACCTGCCGATAAAAAAGTGCAGTCGCCGCAGTTCATTCATACACGCGCATCCGTTATGCGCCCGACAAACAATTGGATCAGCTTACATGCTCCAGGTGCGAGTGATTGACATTGGGCCTGCCTGGGAACCAAGGCCAAGCGACGTTAGGTGTTAGGGTTAGAGAAATATTGTAGGCAGTTCAAGTTGGCGAGTAACGGAATAAAGACTACATATTATAACGTATCTAAGGAATTGAGTTTTATTTCAATCAAACCAAGTGGTGCACGAATTATTAATTCGGTTTAATTTTTTTCTCACATCAAGGATGAAGATCCTTTACTTTGTTGTTGTTGTTGTTGTTGTTGTTGTTGAGTTGTTGAGTTTTATTTCAATCAAACCAAGTGGTGCACGAATTATTAATTCGTGCTGGTTTAATTTTTTTCTCACATCAAGGATGAAGATCCTTTACTTTGTTGTTGTTGTTGTTGTTGTTGTTGTTGTTGTTGTTGTTGTTGTTGTTGTTGTTGTTGTTGTTGTTGTTGTTGTTGTTGTTGTTGTTGTTGTTGTTGTTGTTGTTGTTGTTGTTGTTGTTGTTGTTGTTGTTGTTGTTGTTGTTGTTGTTGTTGTTGTTGTTGTTGTTGTTGTTGTTGTTGTTGTTGTTGTTGTTGTTGTTGTTGTTGTTGTTGTTGTTGTTGTTGTTGTTGTTGTTGTTGTTGTTGTTGTTGTTGTTGTTGTTGTTGTTGTTGTTGTTGTTGTTGTTGTTGTTGTTGTTGTTGTTGTTGTTGTTGTTGTTGTTGTTGTTGTTGTTGTTGTTGTTGTTGTTGTTGTTGTTGTTGTTGTTGTTGTTGTTGTTGTTGTTGTTGTTGTTGTTGTTGTTGTTGTTGTTGTTGTTGTTGTTGTTGTTGTTGTTGTTGTTGTTGTTGTTGTTGTTGTTGTTGTTGTTGTTGTTGTTGTTGTTGTTGTTGTTGTTGTTGTTGTTGTTGTTGTTGTTGTTGTTGTTGTTGTTGTTGTTGTTGTTGTTGTTGTTGTTGTTGTTGTTGTTGTTGTTGTTGTTGTTGTTGTTGTTGTTGTTGTTGTTGTTGTTGTTGTTGTTGTTGTTGTTGTTGTTGTTGTTGTTGTTGTTGTTGTTGTTGTTGTTGTTGTTGTTGTTGTTGTTGTTGTTGTTGTTGTTGTTGTTGTTGTTGTTGTTGTTGTTGTTGTTGTTGTTGTTGTTGTTGTTGTTGTTGTTGTTGTTGTTGTTGTTGTTGTTGTTGTTGTTGTTGTTGTTGTTGTTGTTGTTGTTGTTGTTGTTGTTGTTGTTGTTGTTGTTGTTGTTGTTGTTGTTGTTGTTGTTGTTGTTGTTGTTGTTGTTGTTGTTGTTGTTGTTGTTGTTGTTGTTGTTGTTGTTGTTGTTGTTGTTGTTGTTGTTGTTGTTGTTGTTGTTGTTGTTGTTGTTGTTGTTGTTGTTGTTGTTGTTGTTGTTGTTGTTGTTGTTGTTGTTGTTGTTGTTGTTGTTGTTGTTGTTGTTGTTGTTGTTGTTGTTGTTGTTGTTGTTGTTGTTGTTGTTGTTGTTGTTGTTGTTGTTGTTGTTGTTGTTGTTGTTGTTGTTGTTGTTGTTGTTGTTGTTGTTGTTGTTGTTGTTGTTGTTGTTGTTGTTGTTGTTGTTGTTGTTGTTGTTGTTGTTGTTGTTGTTGTTGTTGTTGTTGTTGTTGTTGTTGTTGTTGTTGTTGTTGTTGTTGTTGTTGTTGTTGTTGTTGTTGTTGTTGTTGTTGTTGTTGTTGTTGTTGTTGTTGTTGTTGTTGTTGTTGTTGTTGTTGTTGTTGTTGTTGTTGTTGTTGTTGTTGTTGTTGTTGTTGTTGTTGTTGTTGTTGTTGTTGTTGTTGTTGTTGTTGTTGTTGTTGTTGTTGTTGTTGTTGTTGTTGTTGTTGTTGTTGTTGTTGTTGTTGTTGTTGTTGTTGTTGTTGTTGTTGTTGTTGTTGTTGTTGTTGTTGTTGTTGTTGTTGTTGTTGTTGTTGTTGTTGTTGTTGTTGTTGTTGTTGTTGTTGTTGTTGTTGTTGTTGTTGTTGTTGTTGTTGTTGTTGTTGTTGTTGTTGTTGTTGTTGTTGTTGTTGTTGTTGTTGTTGTTGTTGTTGTTGTTGTTGTTGTTGTTGTTGTTGTTGTTGTTGTTGTTGTTGTTGTTGTTGTTGTTGTTGTTGTTGTTGTTGTTGTTGTTGTTGTTGTTGTTGTTGTTGTTGTTGTTGTTGTTGTTGTTGTTGTTGTTGTTGTTGTTGTTGTTGTTGTTGTTGTTGTTGTTGTTGTTGTTGTTGTTGTTGTTGTTGTTGTTGTTGTTGTTGTTGTTGTTGTTGTTGTTGTTGTTGTTGTTGTTGTTGTTGTTGTTGTTGTTGTTGTTGTTGTTGTTGTTGTTGTTGTTGTTGTTGTTGTTGTTGTTGTTGTTGTAGTTAAAGGATCACATCCGGGTGATCATAAAAAAAACGCGAACGCACGCCCACTAGGAGGCGTGCCCACTTGTTCGACTTACAAGTTAAGAAAATAAAAACCGTTTATTCGTTTCCGTTATGGATTTATTGCTTTCGCTTCAACAGTCAACTTAGAACTAACTTATTCTATCCTAATCTCCCGTTAGAAAGCCACTGCTCCCACGGTGCGAATCGCTGATTCGTCAAATAGGCCACTGCACGCGTATCCGGTGGCAATGGCGCGCTCGTAACAAGATCCTCATGCACTGAAACTGTGGGAACAGGTTCAGACATGAATATGCTGACACAGCCAATGCGCATGACTTGCTATCATGAACTTTTGATCATGGCCTTGGGCTGTGGTGTTAACTCCTCCCCCTTTAAAAATCTACGTCCCGTAGATCAAGAGTGACGTCAGAGCCAGCAGAGTAAGTTTCGCGCTGGTGGGGTATTGGATCCTCTAATTGGTTCGTCCTGTAGGGCATGTTTACTGCCGGGATGTCCAATTTGACATTGACCTTACGCCATATCATTAAGACCACGGCTGTCACCATCAGGAAGATTAGAGCACTGGTGCCGGAGGAAATCCATAGTGTCGTGGTAAGGTCCTTTAACCTTTTAATGTTAACTAGGCTGAGTTTATGTACATAGCCTATATCGACTCTGTGGTTCCTAGTGATAGCCCCCGTTAGCACTGGAGGAAGAACCTGCAAGCTCGTAGCTATGAGACTAGAAAATGTTCTATTGTCCAACTGAATTGTTTCGTTATTCAACTGGATAACGTAGGTACCGTCAAGGTGATTGGAAGTATTCTTTGATACCAACTCTCCCTTGTAGTTGGTCACAAATATGGTGTCATCCTTGACAAGCTCAATAACCCTATTTAGGTTAGTATGGTAATTACAGGTTGCGGAACCTCCTTTCAGGACTTTTGCTATGCAGTCTTCCTCAGGAATTTTCTGTAATGCCCTTTCTTCGCAAATTGTCGAATTGCTTATGGAAAGGCAATGACCAACTATTCCAAAGGTTTCCATGTGGTTTACGAGCATCTGTTTAAACTCAAGCTCGATTTGCGTATCTCCGTTTATTGCCGCTCTTGTGTGCAATAGGTTAAATTCCGACTTCCTTACTTTAGGCATTGCAAGGATGTACAGAAGCTTCTTGTCGTTGGTATAGACCGAAGGTGTCGCATATTCTATTGCCTGGATTTCGTTTTCGTAAGGGAGGGTTTCGATTTCGCTTATTATCCTATTTATCTCTTCCTTGTCCAATAGGTTTGTGTTCACTGTCCCACTTCTAGCCATTTGGCATGCGCGAACCATTTCGTTTATCTCTCCCTTAATAATTAATATCTGATTAATTACGTTCTGTTCGAATTTTTCTGCATCAACCGTTTCGACTTCATGATTGAACGTGTAAATCATCTGGTTGATTTTGCGAGTAATGTCCTGCGTTACCCCGAAGATACGTTCGTTTATCTTGTATTGGTGGTTATTGTTCTGTATTATTTCCTGTTCGCTTTGAAGGATCTTGTTCCAGTCTCCAGCATCCGGGCTTCCTGCCACCCATTTCCAAGCTGAGCCAATCCAATCGATGGATCTTGTTTTCCTCGTTGGCTTTCCTTTTAGTATATTTAATCGGTCGTTCAGTTGTTGCAAGTGAAATTCAATTATTGTTTTCTTCTCCTGATCCTTGACACTGGCATTCACTGCTGTGGTTATTTCGTCTACCAAATGTTCAAATTTGCCAAGGTCTATGACGTGAACCAGCTTAAAATAGCCATCGATTATCCAACCGTGACCATCCTTGATTGAGACTATTGGGGTCTTATAGTCGAAAATTATAAAACCTCGTGCTACAGTCAGAGAGATGATCCTAAATATTTGTGATGTAAAGTGGAAAAGGAAATGAAAGTTTGTAAGACTCAATTTCATACTATAAACGATTTATTAGTGACAGTAGAATTTTTCAAGGTCTTAAGATACTGAATAAGGGTGTGAATTGTTTTTTTTAAAAGAACTTAACTACTTATAAATGTGTGATATTATTAATGCATCTTAAGAATGTGCAATGCATGAACTTGATTAATTATAAAGTGCAAAAACTTAACTAACTATGAACGAGACTTAATTATAAATGTGCAATATTTTGTTCTGTAGAATTCCAATGAACTTAGGTGCTAAAGTGCTATTGGGCAACATTCCCCTTTTTTATTTTTTTTTATTTAATTTTTTATATATTCTTAATATGGGTCTTGTGAACTCTTCTCCCAGTAGAGGTAGTTACAGTGACCTTGTTATTCTTAGCAACAGTTTCTTTGCGAAAGAGGGGTTTATTTTTACCTTGAATTCTCTTAGATCTTGTATATATAATGTCGCCTTTTTTATATTTTTTGGGGCTACATTTAGTAGCATTTCGCCTGATATTAGCAGCCTTCTGCTTTCGTTCGATTTCCCCTTTTAGTTCTTGGTTTACCCTAGCTCGAAAGTTGACAAGGCTTTGATAGTTGATGCGTTGGCATCTGTTAAAAAACACATCTGCAGGCTTTTTCCCTGTGACCGAGTGGATGGTATTGTTATATCGGTCGACCGTTATGTTAATGAGTTCTTTCAATCTCAAATCCTTATACTCAACTTTTAAGCACCTATATATTTCAAGCACAGTCGAGTGGAATCTCTCGACTTGTCCATTAACTTCACTTCGGTTTACCGGTGTAGGATATAGTTTGATTCCCAGTAATTTGATGAAATTAAGTATTATGGGGCTCAGAAAGCTCCTTTCATTATCAGTGACTAGCATTTTTGGAACAGTGAAGTAATGTAATATCTTCGTTATCTTGTCCCTTAAATGTAGTACTGACCGGTTTTTAATGTGGAACAACTTCCCAAATTTGGAAAACTTATCCACGCAACTAATAAATTTCTCGTTTTGTATTTCAATTATATCCATATGCAGTATTTCGCACGGATATGACGGAATTGGCGTAGGCTGAAACTCTGGATTGAACGGGTGTCTATCGTATTTGTTTGTCTTGCATACTTCGCAAGTATCCGTGACCCGTTTTACACGACTATTCATCCGGGGGAAGTAATAATTTTCAAGAAGTTGTTCTTTGTTTTCTCTCGGATTCCTGTGGGCCCTTCTGTGTTCATTTGAAATTAGCTCAAATATATGGTCTTCGTTTTTTACATCCTCTACCAGCCTTTGGGTAACACGAATTTTATAGTTTACGAAGTTTTCTAAATACACTTCCTGTAGCATGGCCAGGTAAGGTTCGGGTATTTTGAGACCGTTCAAGATGCTTGGCCTTAGTTTACTTTTTAGGATAGCTACCAGTTTTTCCTTTGTTAAATCGCTTTCTGCGATGTAGTGGCGTGAGTACCCAGGATGGGGCTCCTCGTAAATTTCTAGACCTTTGCCGATCTTGATGATAATTTGGTTCCGGAAAACATTTATTGGAACCTCGACATGTGGTATAAGGTCAGAGCCATCTTGTTCAGCACTGTGTGCCGTTTGTAGGGAAGAGTGACCTTCGCTAGCAGTTTCCGTATTGCTTCCAACAACGTGGTTGTTATCGTGATCTTCACTGGCAGTTTCGGTATCTTCGGTTCCACTGCAGTTATTTTCGTGATGTTCGCTGGCGGTTTCAGTCCCCGAACCGGCTTCTGCTATTCTTGAACTTGTTTCCGTCTCAGCACGAACTGAGCCGGACAAGTGATTGACTTCCGTCTTTAATCTAGACAGCGCGTCCGCTACGAAATTCGATTTACCAGGTTTGTAAATCAATTCGTAACTATACTCTTCGATACGGGCCTTCCATCTTTTCAACTTCGCGTTATAATTGCGATTTCCCAGGGCAAACGTCAACGGCTGGTGATCTGTGAAAATGCGGATCTTTTTCGCACCGTAGACGTAGGAGCGGAGATTGTCTAAGGCCCATACAATGGCCAACATCTCCTTCTCGTTCGTTGCATGATTCTCCTCAGATTTATTGAGGGAACGGGATATGAATGCTATTGGCTTGTCCTTACCTGTTTCCCCCTGAGATAACACGGCTCCGATTGCATAATTGGAAGCGTCCGTTGTTAGGTTGAAAGGCTTTCCGAAGTCAGGGAATGCCAGAATTTCGGAAGACGTCAGAAGCTCTTTTAAGTCGTTAAAAGCACGTAACGCCTCACTACTTAGATGTATAAGCACCCGCCTAGATTGGTTAGCCTTTATGCGGGCATTTTCCCCTCTCGTGATGTTGGTTAAGGGTTTAGCGACCTTCGCATAATCGCGAATGAATTTCCGGTAGTACGAAGTCATACCTAGAAATCTCTTTAGATCTTTCAGATTGTCTGGCGGCAATATTTGCTGAATAGCTGTTACCTTTTTTACGTCCGGGCGAATTCCTTCGGGAGTAATAACATAGCCCAGGAATTCTACTTCGGTCTTCATAAAGTTAGTTTTTTCAAGATTGACCTTAAGGTTGACTTCGCGCAACCTGCCAAGAATGGTATCTATGTTCCTCAAGTGGTCTTCTTCGCTACTACCGAAGACAATAATGTCATCGATATATACATAGCAAATTTTAGCAATGTATTCCTTGAGAACGTCGTCGATCATCCTCTGAAATATGGCCGGTGCATTCTTCAGGCCAAACGGCAACCTTAAAAATTCGTATTTTCCATTCAAAGTGGAAAAGGCAGTTTTTGGAATGTCTGAGGGTTTCATTGGTATTTGGTGAAACCCTGAAGTAAGGTCTAACGTAGTAAAGTATTTAGCCTTACCCAGACTAGCAATGGTAGCGTTGATGTCGGGAATCGGGTAAGTATCTGAAATAGTTACAGCATTGAGGCGCTTGAAGTCTATTACCATCCGGTACTGTTTTTCACCGGACGGCTTGGGCTTCTTGGGAACTATCCAGATCGGTGAATTATACGGACTCTTGGATGGTCTGATTATCCCTTCCGTCAGTAATTCGTTTATTTCCTTTTCTACCCGCTCCCTTAGACAGACAGGGTAGGGATAACTTTTTGTGTATATTGGCTCGTCTACGCTTGTTCTAATTTCGGCTTGCACTGAAGTTTGAACCATCTCTTTGATGTCAAGAGGTCCAAATACACTATCGTGTTTCTTTACTAATTCACGAAGTTGGATTTTTATTTTTTCGGGCAGAGCCTCGTCAAGAACGATGTTGACCTCTGTCGAAACTTTTTCTCTGAGTGGAATTCTAATATTTGGAGTTAAGGTAAGTATATTCTCTTTCCGGTCGATGACCGCTTCTAACTCTTTCAAGGTATCATCTCCTATTATACCATTGAAAGATTTTAACCCTGGTAGTATATAAAATGTTAGGATAGTATCGTTTCCGATTTCCTTAAAGAAGCTACCAGTGATTTTTTCTTTGATAGATACTTTGCCGGCAGCCGAGTGCACGACAAAGGGCTTTAACAGGGGTGTGGGTTTGCCCTTGACAGTTGGGCTGATGAAGTTTTTATTTGCCCCGGTATCAACCAAAAACTTAAGCATCGTCCCGTCCCCTGTAAAATATTCTATATAAGGTACGCTGGACAGGCGTCCCTCATAAAATTTACTTCCTCCTCTATATCGATTGGCTCTTCCTCCGCAGTTCTTATATTAAACATCTTCTGATGCTTGTTCTGAGGATAATTCTCTGAGCGCGATCGTCGCTTAAAAGGATTATTTCCTTGCGGACGATTCATATAATTTACCTGGCGTGATTGGGATTGGAGATCTACGTCCATTCTCTCATGAGGTTTTGGTGCACTGGGCCTAGGAGGCAATTCGTTTTGCGGGCGTTGATTAAATCTATACCCGAAGTTCCTCACAAATTTTGCTTGATTTGGAAACGATCTCTGGTCCATTCCAAAAGTTGGGTTTATAGGTGTCGTTACCTTATTCACCACGTTTGGCAGGTGGATCGCGTTGTTTCGGTAGTCAAGATTCTGTATCTCGAGGCATGCCGTGTAGGCCTCCGGTAAGGTCCTGGGTTTTTGGATTATCAACATTTTCGATAAATCACCCCGCAGGCCTCTAATAAACACATCCAGAGCGCGGTTTCGGTAGGTTTCTACCAACGCGCCTACGGTTTCCGGAGAGTACGACTCCGTCTTAATTTTATTTATTATTAGCGAGAATTGATGGTTCACTGTCGCGTAGAACTCATCTAACTTCGCTCCCCTTTGAGTCAGCTGATTCAGCTGGTGCTCCAGCGTCCGAATGTCGTGTTTATCAGCATAGTGCAGCGACAAACATTTCTTTATCGCTGACCAATCGTCATCGAAAATATTATATGACACTAAAGCCGTATCGGCGCCCCCCCTTATTTTTTGCCTTATGTGCGAGAGTATCGCACGATAGATAGGTTTGTTTTTAACTATCTCGAAATCCTTGAGGATCCCTTCCACATTATGTATCCATGATACATACTGTGTTGGATCCCCGATAAAAACCTGAAGCTCCTTGACACAGTCAGGTAGCCTGCAGATATCCTTTAAGTCATCTTCGGTCTTTGGACCGCATAGTTGTACCGACTCACAGGTCGGAGCAACATTTGACTCGCCGGCACCTTCCAGATGTCTGAGGCGTCCTTCGAAACCCTTTAGGGTTTCCAGGATCGCATTAACGGCACCCGTCAACTCGAGAAGGGTTTTCCTTGTTTCCTCCATTATTATGTAATTGATTTAGTTTTGAAAAAGTATGAATATAAATACCTTAATAAATCCCTCTTTCGCGCAGCTTGCCACTTACACAATTTTCCTTAATTAACTTAATTTAATTTACAAAAACTTTCACTTAAATTATACAGCTTCTTCTGGATGCTCACACACTAGCAGTATCGCTAATTTCTTCTTCACAATTCTTAAAATTTTTATATATTCCCTCAATGGGATATTCGATCTATCGCGGAATTTTTCTTCGCGAGATTTCACTGAATTTTTTTTGTTAAATTTGGGGGGCGCGGAATTTTATCTTCGCAACACCGGTTTGTTTAGCTTAATTAGCAAGTAATTTTATTTTTTTAACAAATTCGGGAGCGCGGAATTTTTCTTCGCAACACCGGTTTGTTTAGCTTAATTAGCAAGTAATTTTATTTTTTTAACAAATTCGGGAGCGCGGAATTTTTCTTCGCAACACCGGTTTGTTTAGCTTAATTAGCAAGTAATTTTTTATTTTTTTAACACTCACAATAACTTCATTAATTTCAGCATCGTTATTTTTATGTTTCACTTGTTGGCAAATGTCCTACGAAAAAGGAAGAACGTTATGTTAGTTGAACCGTTGTTGGGAACCGGCAATGCGGGAGGTGTCGTGTTCGTCCCGTTTAGTTGCAAGCAACCTACTAATGGCACGATCACCATCACCACCGTATCCTTTAGTCCTTCGGGATATCCACGTGTTCTCATGGGTATGTGGAATGTTTGTGCCCTTGATTACAAAATGGTCAGCTGTGTTCTCATGGATACAGTGACGTATTCACTCTATAGAGCGCATTGTAGTGGGCACATATCCTTGGACAAAAAGGACACAGGTTTTAATGCCGGTCCCTGCTCGGGCGCCAGTTAAAGGATCACATCCGGGTGATCATAAAAAAAACGCGAACGCACGCCCACTAGGAGGCGTGCCCACTTGTTCGACTTACAAGTTAAGAAAATAAAAACCGTTTATTCGTTTCCGTTATGGATTTATTGCTTTCGCTTCAACAGTCAACTTAGAACTAACTTATTCTATCCTAATCTCCCGTTAGAAAGCCACTGCTCCCACGGTGCGAATCGCTGATTCGTCAAATAGGCCACTGCACGCGTATCCGGTGGCAATGGCGCGCTCGTAACAAGATCCTCATGCACTGAAACTGTGGGAACAGGTTCAGACATGAATATGCTGACACAGCCAATGCGCATGACTTGCTATCATGAACTTTTGATCATGGCCTTGGGCTGTGGTGTTAACTTTGTTGTTGTTGTTG